>CM068592.1:11180467-11850097 GCA_035048485.1 Pteria penguin
ATCACATGGGAATTTTGACACACTTGAGCGCATTGTATAGATATAGTTTCTATCATAAATACTAATTTATCTACAAATATATCAATAATCGTTACTCGAATTAAAAACAATAAATGATCAATAACAATGTATTTCTAAGCTACATTCAGTCTGTTGTTAATTATAAACGAATTAATTTGATGGCGACAGTAATAATGTTTGTGCAGTTTAATGACCGATTTACCAATTACGCTGGTCCATAAAAACTTACACAAAGATCTTTGATCTATCGTAACATGCGTTGCCACGAGCGTTGGTCAATAAAAACAAACATCATTACGCGTAATAGACATATCGCGTTTTGAACTAAATTATTCTTTGGAGTGTATTCAGAGAAAAGGAAACTAAACGTACTTTTGAACAGTAAGTATGTTATTTATTAAAATATAGTCATTTCCAGCTATCTGTAATGTGTATTACTTGGTAAAATGTTTTTCAGCTATTTGTAAATTAAAGAAATCAATAGGTTTAATTTGATGTGTGAAAATGTCTGTTTATACATCTGTTAAAGTCAAAAATATTCTTGCTATTGCTCATCTACTGTTCATAATTGATTTGCACGGCTTTCGTTTCTGTGGCTCGTAAATAATTCATATTATTTCTTGGGAACTATCAATTTCATAAGTCTATGGACAATAATAAGATGGTTTAATAATCTGTGTTGTTACTATGGATTAATTATTGTATTTATATATACAGCATTCTTTTCACTTAAAAAAAATAAATAAATAAATACTAAATAAATACTAAATAAATACTAAATAAATAAATAAATAGTAAATAAAAATACTAAATAAATAAATAAATATTAAGTAAATAAATAAAGAATAAATAAATATATGAAAATAGATAAATGAAGAAATGAAAAAAAAAACCAGATTCAATAAATAAAATAAATAAATGAGTAATATGAACTCCTAAAATAAATTATTAAAAATCCTTAATTTAGCTATATTTTACGTTAAGAAACATATACATTTTACCCCATTTCGTTTTATTTCTTACTTAAAATTATTATTAATTATTTTTATTTATTTAATATATCTATTCATTTATTTGTTTTATTTTGTTTGTATTTTTTATTTTCTTATTTATTTATTTATTTATTTTTAATATTATTTTTATTATTATTATAATTATTATTATTATTATTATTATTTTTATCATTATTATTATTATTACTATTATTATTATTATTATTATTGAAAGGGGAGGGATATTTACATATTGTTTAAATATTAATTTTTTAAAAACGAAAATCTTGCCATTTCGGGGGTTAACGAGCTGGTTTCAGGATGTAGTGCTACTAGTTAATGATTTATGATCGTAGTTATAACAGAGGACATAATTAAAATAAGAAACTAGCAGTTTGGGTTTTCTTTCAGACAAAAGTATTTAAGGAGTAAACAACTGCGAAATCTATATTTCGGTACTTGGGCATAGGACACATACTGGAAATAAATAAAATAACATAAAAGGTATAATGGCAGCTGCCTCTTAAATAGATATATTTTTCAAATGCATTAAATAGAAATAGCATTTCTAAATCTAAAATTACGATACGAATAATTGGTTCTGAAATATACATATTTCATATTAAATCACTCTTTTTTCTTCATTCTCAAAGCCGGTGTGGCCCAGTGGATAAGGTGTTCGGCTCGTGGACGGAGAGGTCCTAGTTTCGGACTCCGTCCCTGGGCGCACCGGTGTTTTGTCTTTCGGGACGAGACATTAAAACCGAGTGTCCCCGTGTTCCTGGTAGGAATGGTACGTAAAAAAGGATCCCTCACTGCTTCGGGTGGGTCCGTTGCAAAGGTCTAAATTTCTATGCTATGAATCACGCAGATGTCTTCACCATATACGTGAAATAATCGTGGAGTGACCCTAAACCAATATTCATTCAATCAAACTTCATCTATTTTTATTTCTATTTTTCTAGTTTCAATAGATATTGGTCCATAACACTATCCATAAACACGTCATGGAGTCAGCTTTCTCCGGGCCTTGTATTGTTTCCTGTAGGCAAAAACATCAAGAGACCCGTTTGCTCGGTTTCCCATTGTTCATAATAAAAAATCCCTGATGGAACAAAAGCTATGTTGGAGTATAGGAACAGATCCACGTGAAGTACAAAATTATCCGATAAAAATTGTGTAATACTGCGCATGTGTGTAATAATTTGTCCGGACAAACTTATTGACCTTTTACCATGTGCTTGATGAAAATGGGAATAACATGTACTAAGTTTCTAGAATAGTGAAAGGTTATAAAACCAATATGAGGAATACATACATCAAGATAGAGTTTGCGCTCGTGTAGCAGAGAGGGAATTTCTAGACGTTTGAACGGAGACTATCGTCAACGTCGTCACCAAATGACGTCACTTGTTACAACCTCAGTATCCGCGTTCGTCACACATTCCAACCGGGATTATCAAATAACCACCCATGTACAACCACAATGTCAATATTACCCGGATACACAACCAGATTTCCGGTAAAAATAAACGAATTCATGAACAAAGAAAAACCGAATGGCATTTTAATGAAAAACCAAAACTATCCTAGATCTACTATATCAAAAGTATATATCTGGCCAGCTTAAAAAATCTTAGTCAACCAAAAAGGACGTCATATGTCAATCCCGGGTTACCAAATGGCCGTCATGCATACATGGAGAGGATTCAGAAAACAAAGCGTTGGGATTTTAAAGAATAAAGCATATTCTATTTTCATCGAGATATAAGATCAAAGGCAACTTTGCGTACTAACAATGGAAAGTGGCTCCTAAAGCCGTTGGTTTTCCAGAAGAGAAGAACAGCTCACGATCTACAGCAGCAAACCTCCTTATACTGATACCTTCAATGTCTATCAAAGTCATAGAAACGGACCCTATCACATCACAACCTACACAAGGTACATATTTTACATGTGTATTTGTTTTCGAACAAGTATTCAAGGGTGTAATGCGAGGGGAACAGGCAACTCCCTTCACCTTTTCACTCCAATTTACCTCAACATACTTGTGTGCCGGATTTTTTTTTTTACAAAGCATATAATTTTACATAGATAAAGTTGAAAACACTCATAATAATATAAGTTAAAATCCGGGTTTGGCGCCCAGAATGGTTGAATTATTTTAGTTTTTACATGTTCCCAATGGGGATCTTTCAAATCCACTATAATATATGAATATGTAAAACGCGGGTGGGCATTGCAACAGAAGATATTTTTGCACTAGAATGGGTATGCTGTTCACTATGGTGGAGTATCTGAATGTCTATGTTTTACACTTCGCATCATTATATGAATGGGTAGGGTGCCAGCCAGCGACTCACAGTTGCAACGTCTAGTACCCAAAATCCATTGCAAGTTAACCCTCCACCCCTGTGCTCGTCCCCCCGTCTTCGGAAATCTTGGATCCGCCACTTGCATTACTGCATATACTTCAAAATGAAATCCGTTTTCCTTTGATAGAACCATCTCAGCCCCTTATAAAAAAAAAAAAATTTTATATTTTGTGACCCCATTTCTTCTTTTTTTTTTTTTGTCTGTCGTTTCAAAATACCTTTGATGTAATTGCTAGTAGTAGCGTAAGCTTGTTGTAATTTATGTACATACCAACGTTCTGACGTCGTATTCATATGCAGTGGGACCGAAAGGTTAGTGGATATGTAGGAGAAGGGCGCCCAAAACCCATTTCGCCGATAGGAGGTCCGGGTTGGAGGAAACTCTCTTTGGGAAAATGAACTATTTATACACCATAATGTCAATACTTGAAACTGCAAGCATATACGCAGTGATGTCATAGATTGCTCAAATCACTGAAAAAATAACGTCTTACTGTTATCAATGTGTTTACCAGGCCATAAGAGATATCAGCAGGCCATTGGAAACGACGTCATCGCCTAGTGTTCGTCGACGTCATATACTCTGCAGTCTGATGAATTCAAGGACCCGGATGTCATAACTATAGGAAGAAATCCGGACTAACACATGTGTTACTACGTGGCTTGCTGTTGCGGATTGTGTTGCGACTAAGTACCATTGTTTATTGTGTATACTTTTGTATAGAATGGAAAAAAAATGAATAAAAGTGGAAGAGGGCAATCATAAGTCTAGTATGTTCAGTGCTTTTTTTACAGACAATCAAATATATACTCTCAAATTTTCAGCCATCAAATTAAGTAAATAACTCTAAATACTAAGGAAGTATCCTCCCTCATGCATAACACTGTTCTTAGGATAGAATTCTTTGGTTCACTTTACGAGTCATTTTGGCTCAACAGTGCTCTTCAAATAATTATAAATTTTTGAGAATTTTTCAATCATTACGCGGCCGCGAGCATCACTGAAGAGACATAACTTGTCGAAATGCGCATATGGTTGCACAAAATATTAAAGGTATATATGTTCTATATTTATTTTAAAAGCATTACTCACAAAATGACCTTGAGATATTGTTATTCAATTGACAATGGACCTCGAGATATGACAACTAGGGTTGACCCTGATTTAGGCATTTGGGTCATATGCTGTTTGCAGCATCATTTAATTTACATGCTTTTGAATAAATGGTCATGACCTTGATTTGACATGCTAAGTAACAAAACCAGATCTTGTCTTGTAGATCTTTGACCATGTTTGGTACAGTATAATTTTCAAAACAAATTCCCTTGAAATTAGTGCTTGTAACTATCTGATACTTCAAAGTGATAATCTAAGCAATATATCAGACATGTTTTCCTGGTTTGGAATTACAATATTTTCACCATATTTTAAGTCTAGAATAACCTTGACTTTGAATGGGTGTGAACCTAGGTCAATCAATGGATACATATGCACAATCTGTCAAAGAAATGGTTCATCAACTGGGTCTTTGTCAAAAACCAAACAATCTGATACCGATTTCAAGAGCAATAGAAAAGATGAGGTTTCTACCGTTTCATTTTGCACTTAAATTATATTGATTGATTGATTGATGATATTTGTTTTACCGAGTCACTTCCACGTTTACTTCACATGGTTTCACATATTTCATATGGTGGACGGCATCTGCCTGATTGCATTGCATAGAAATTTAGGACCTTTACAACGGAACCCACCCGAAGGCAGTGAGGGATCTTTTTACGTGCCATGCTCAAAACGACACAGGAATCTCGGTTTTACTGCTGCATCCAGGAAAGACAGAACACTCCGGTGTGCCACCCGCCCCCCTACCGGGCGGGAAGTTGAACCTTGGACCTCTCAGGTCATGAGCCAAGCACCTCATCCACGTGAGGCCACACCGGCTTCACTAAATTATATACTTATTTTGAAGAGGTACGAGATCTTAAGGGACAAAACCCCTCCATCAGGGTGACGAATTCGTTTATATAAACAACATAATATGGTCCATAGGCAAACTGTGACCTTCACTTATGTGAGATATGACCTAAAAATCAAGTTCCAGACAAACTGTTTGTTGTGATGAGTAACAAATATGATAAAGGAACCATTAGTATATGGATATTAAAGTATTAAGGATTCATTTTACGACACTTACCGACAGGACATTGTGATTCTTGTATAGTACTAATTCAAACTTTGGTGGATAGTTTACTATTTATCTTACATGCACTCATATTTGATCCAAACTTGGACTTACTTTGTTAATAAAACATGTTCCAATTTACCTATATAAATGGAACTAATACTAATTTTCAATAACAAAATATAAAGGGCAAAATAAAGGCCCATTGCGTCCCTAGCTCTCGAAGTCCATTTTTTAAATTGGAATGACAGAAAAATAAGTGTACATATATTCTAAAATCACCACCTCTAACATTGTAAAATGTATTTGAGATTTGCTTTAATGAATTCCTCACAGATGTTAAAAAATGATGACATGATTAAACATCTACATATACAACAAGCAAAATAATGTAACAACACTTTCATAAATATAAACGGTAATTTAAAAATCGTGGAAAACTGTCTCATCGTGAGGAAAAGATATGAATGAGGGAATAAGAACTGGCCAAGTCCATTATATCCGTTTTGAATGTTCATTTGCCCTCCCTATACAATTAATGTCCCTATTGTCCTCCCCGTACAAGCACTACAACCACTAGGTTTTGAGGAACAGAATACGTCTTCTGGATGGAAGTACCGTCTTCACAAATAAGGCTGATAGTTTTAGTAGCACTTGTTTGAGGTTGGCTGCAATTACACTTATTGTCAAACCCTCTCATTATTGCAGTATATTTGGCCTTGGATTGGGCAGTACCCTGAGCATTCCTTCAAGTCGGGAATGGGGTCTAAGTTTCGACATTGCAGACCATTGTTTTGTGATTTGGAAGAAGCCTATGGTGGACGCTGGATTGCCGAACATCAGCATGGGTTGACATGTGGCACAAGTATGAGCAGCTTGTTGTGCTGAAGATGAAAAAATGTCACTCTATTACCCATACTGAATGATAAAAATGACATGTAATACAAATTTAAAACAACAATAAGATCGGAAGTTTTAACATTGTTTATATTTACAGTATAGTTTCACTATTACACAGTTGGAAACAAGACTTGCAACCAAAAGGTAATGGGTTCAAGCCCAGTGAACGTTTCGTCAGAATCTTGACCGTTAAGTGAGGGAATAAAAACTCAAGTGATGTTTCAAAGTAGAAACTAGCCAGTAAATGATCCTTCACGTTTCTGATCACCCTCCCACAAAATGCAGTTTCTCAGTATCATGATGTCATTTGAGGTCAGACAAAACTCGGACAAACAACACATTTGTTTATGACATCATAGATAGAACAATTAAAAATAGCTTGAATTTCACATTCGTTTTTGAACCGTGGAAGGGTGAATTGTATAGGTTAAATTTCTGTGCAATGCACCAAATTCAATGATGTCACCATAAAAGAAAAATAAATCTACAATCATATAAACCATAAAGATGCTCATCAAGGATAAAATCAATATCTAAATCAAAACAGTCTGTTATTGAATGATAAAGGTAAATCCTGGAGCTCTCCTCCGTATTAGGCAAAATTTACCCGTTTCTATGATAACAATGCTTCCCTTTAGGAATTCAATATTTCTACTAGTTATAAACACTTACGTTTGACAACACAAGTCTTGCAGCAGCCTGATGCATCATATTCTGTTGTATTCTAAATGGGTAAAATAAAGCTTCTGTCAATATTTTGTCACAAGTGAACACATAGCAAGAGAATTAACAAATGTTCCTGCAGTTTGGTACATGTACATTTTTTTGAATAAAGCAAGAAGAGAAAAAAAACGAAAATAAAGGGCAAGGAAGATTTCCCCATATAGAGGATTCTTATCTTTGCAATATACCCTGTACATGTTTTGAATCCAAATTCCTTGTCAGTAATACCGATGCAAAAACATCTTTAAAAAATTGTAACACAAAGCATTCAAGAACTTTAGGAGCATTTCTAAATGTAACATCTGTGCTCAAGGTAATTATATGCCATCAAAACCAGGTATTCTGAGCAGAAAATGAGCATGCTCCTATTCATAGAGCTGACATACAGTTTTCAAAATATCGTGTATAAATCCTTCATCAGCAGGACTAAATACATTCAAATCTGAGACTGAGCATGCTTCTTTAAAGCTGAGCATGCTCCAGTGAGTATCCAAAAACATTTAGGATCCACGGGCAGTCACAATAACCTAAGGATGTTTGATGGATTACCAAGGTGATTCTGCTGTGAGCTAAACATTGAGTTAAAGACTACAGCATTATTCTCTACACTTACTCCTTTGCATGCAGGTAGATTATCTGTTCTACAGTCAATCTGTGTTTCTTTGATTATGAATGCATTGAAGGCAGCACTGTATGTGCAAGTCCTTACTGTAGCAGTGCATGGATCCATTGATACTCTCTCCATCCTGTAAACACAATTTGATAATTCAATTTTCCAAATTTAAAATTTTCATAAATTTAAAGTTATAGTTATATAGGTAGCAAACACAATTTCTGGACCTGCAGCTTTTAAAAGTCCTGAAAAGCTGCCTGTCACCTTGAATACACCGTATATAGTGAAACCTGCCTTTAAAAATTACCTCTATACAGAGGTCATATTTTCAGGAAGGTGACTTTTTTTCATTCTGATTTCTATGTTTTTTATGTCTATATATACTGTGTGGGAAGGTTAATCCGGATGCACGGCATATACGCACGATCGCTATTTTTCTTACTTACTGACCATTTCGTATAATTTTGACTGCATAAGTTGAGAGAAGAACATTTTTTAAACTACATGCCAATGAATGTTTTAAAGTTTGTACATTTAATATGATTTCACTGAACCATCCAGATTTACCTTTGCGTCCGGATTTCCCACCAGTAATATATCTTTTTCTGGAGGAGTTATCTTTTTCGGTAACTTATATATATCAAGCAAAAGTACTTTTTTCAAACATTCGTAGAGAACTTCATAAGTGTCCTTAAAAACTTGCAAACTTTTATGTAGGCATAGAACATGATTTGAAATATGACAAGAACTGGCATTATCTCAATGAAAATAAATGAAGAAATTTTAACATCAATTTCGAATAAAGGTGCTTACTTTGTAAACATGTCCATTGACGACACACCCAGATGGTTGGCATACTCCACAGCATTGTCCTGCTGCAGCTGGTGCCCTCTGTTCTCCCTGTTAAAACACAGAAACATAATGATAATGTCAACAGTACAACAATACAGGATGCACATGGAAAATATGAATCTAAATTTTAGCAAAAGATGGGTTTCTGGCTGTTAAACACGTAAATAAATCAATGAATGAACCATGAGATTTTTTTTACAATCTAATGAATAACAGTGAACGAGATGAGGGTGAAAACAATGCAAGGGCCTAGGAGAAGAGGGGAAGGGGACACAAATATACTTTTTGATGTAACTAAACTGACCGACACTAAAAGTATACACGAAAACACGTTCACAGTTATTGTTTTTATCATCATTATTATTTTTTTGTTTTACAATATTCTGAAATGATGTGTTTCTCACTTTTCTGTGTCAAACTTTACCACTGCAATGCTATATTTCAGATAAATTGACACAAGCACCTATCTTACTGAATAATAGAAATGTTTGTTTGATGGTGGCTGTAGGAAACTATGGGAATTGTTAATCACAGAATGATACATGTTTTACATCGCTAATCTACTAGCACTGTTTCTGTGTTTACTTCTTAACTTACTATATTTGAGCGGGGTGTTGTGTTTCCTTTTTTTTTTTTTTTTTTTTGATTTTTCTTTTACACAGACAATATTGCTTTTACCCTATCCTTATTAACAGGTTTTTTGATAGATATTACATCTTTTTATTGAGAAAAAAAAAAATTCTGATTATAAGTTATAAGTTATAATAATCACTGCTTTGTGGATGATTTATACATATCGACTCACGAGTTTGCATGGTGAGCAAGTCTCAGTGTGGCAGACTGTCTCGGCAGATCCTGATGTACTGTTCTCGCCGCTGCAGGTCTTGCATGCTCCATCAGACCAGGTCTGGGTTAACTTATATGTTGTAGTACTGACAGAACCTGGATGTTTATAATGGCAAAACAGGCTCTGAGTCGAAGTTGTGTCTGGATACTGCAAAAACAAGTATCACTGTTAACATTGTGACTTATCATGGTGGTACTTGACTCCTGGCTTTCAACATCAAGTAGAAATGCAACACCTATAATTCCTGCTAACTTGTTCTTTATTGTAAAGTGACATACACAATTTTGTTTCTGCATAAGTGTTAATTTCTATATATTGCATCAAGCAGAAGTCATCATATATACTTGCAATAATCTTTCTGTGATGTAGTATAAGAATTGCAAAACAGCATTTTTTTTTCTGATTTTGCATTCCTCTGACCCAAGAAATGACTCTTTACTCACATATCACTTTGCAGATCTAAAAATCATTCACTTTAGGTGTATAAATACCTACTTTCATATTGTTGAAGGCTTGAAAAAATTGGTATGATTTTGATAAAAGAGAAAACTGAAGACATCTGACAATGCTTTATGACAAAAATTACCAAAATGATAATAGTAGAATATACATGTGCACAGAAAAACGACATTACAAAAATATTCGATTGTGCTGCGGTTATGATACCGACTTGGGACGGTCAATTGAAGTAACAAACGTCATTTAATTGGTGTGGTTAACCGGTTTACAGGCACCCACCTTCCCACTCACCACAAAAGCAGCACAATCAAAGGAATAAAGAAATTTTTGTTTTTGGTGAGGAATATCTTCATAAGACATCAAAGATTCAATTTCATTCAACACGTCATATTTACCTACTTTTTGCCATTACTAGTATTATACAATAGCAATTTTTTTATATAAAAGATAAAGGGATAAAATATCCCTTCAGAAACAAAAATGATCAATGATATCAGTATTATATGCATCGAATACAACAATATCATGGATTCCAATACACTTCCGATTGCTTCTCTATTTTACTATTATGTAACGCCAATAATCCTGGTTCGATTCCTCAATTGCGCCACTACATGTATGTTTAAGAAGTAAATTACCTCCTGCTTCCATGTTGGGATATAACTAAAAACTTATCGAAAGCAACGTAAAGCACGAATCAACCAGCCAACCACCTATTTTACTATTATTTTTAATATTTGATTATCGATAATAAATTCACAACAAGAAATGTTTGTGAAACACTGATGTCCCTGGACAGCAATTATATGTAATTTGGTTTTTTTTTTTTTTTTTTTTTGTCAGGGATAAACTGCACACAAACAGATCAAGAACTCTCAGGCCTGATTCGAACCTTGGACTCCATGGGCATGACCAAAAAAAAAAAAAAAACAAAAGAATAGAAAATAAAAAATGCAAAAAGAAAAATCTAATCTTTTTGAACACTTACCACAAGCATATGAAGTACATCCACAGTCTGTATCCATCAATGTCACAATCTGTCCCTGAAATGTGGAAAATATATTTAGTTGGAAGGAAAATGAGAAGAGGTCTTAAAACGATTATGATTTTTATATATTTCTGAATGAAGTGTCTGCTATGACAAAAATGAAAAACACAATCGTGAAGTCATGTAGCTGACATTGTTATTTAAGAGATTAACTTACTGGTTTACATTGTGGTTTAATTGCTACTTGACACGATGTTGGACACACTGCGAATAGAAAATTAACAATCCAGTCACATCTGCATATGAAAGTAGAAGTGAAAGTACATGTTTAAATAAATATACTGCTATATATTAACTGATCAAAAAGATACAGTCATGGTATTATTTTTAATGGTAAACACCCTCGCATATGGTATGTACTCTCTCTTAAATGTGTTAGCTGTATCGACAACAAATTTAAAGTTGAATAGTTGGTGACACATTAATTCAAATGGAAAAGAAATGAATAAGCCTTTCAGAACTCGTAAAGTAATTTTCAAACAAGGGTGTTGAAAAAAGTTTCAAAAAGTTTGAATTCTATGGGAATACTTTGTTATCAAATTTTGAATGACTTTGATTGATTTTTATCAGTATAATGTGATGCATTTATGGGCAGAAATTTTGACAGCGTGGATGCAGAATATTTAAAAAATACAATAATAATACTAGAAGCCTTTTACTGTTACTTTACCACACTGGAATTGTGAGCAGCACTCTCCCTGGGTTGGTGGTTTGAGCTGTTTTCGGTGCTGTACACGTTATGGGCTGAGTGTTACATGTCTCTGGTTTACAAATGGCCTCGTATCTGTCGCAGCATCCGTCGTCGGTCTTCACAATACGTAGGACTTCACCGGCCTTGATTGGAGGTCGCACCAGGGGTTGACATCGCACTGTGGCACACACTGCAAATATAAATTAGCCATTTAGTATAGAATTAAGAATATGAATTCAGAATAAGGTCTAAAACCTAACTAATTATATAAAATATTTGTACAAAAGGTGTATAGAAAAATATCTAAATATATTGCGGCTTCTTGAAAAATTTGGTCAGCTTGAAAAACTTGGGATAGTAAGCCTACCATACATAAAACATATGTTTTAATGGCCTGATCAAAGATCCTTCATTTACAGTTTTGCATTAATTTATATAACATTTGAATGAAAGGATTCACACTAACATTACAACTTTGCACTTTAAAAATAGTATCAATAATAGAAGTATCAATGCCTATTACTGATTGGTTGGTTGGTTGATTTGGAGTTTTACGTTGCTTCCACAATTTTTCAGTTACATTGCGACACGGAAGCAGGAGGTTACCAACCTCTTAAACATAGTGGCACAACCCGGGAATCGAACCCGGATCGTCGGCGCCAAAAGCCAAGCGCTTAACCACTACACCAAGCCTGCCCTTATTATTGATTGGATAACAAAGTATATGAACATATTTTCAAACTATACTCACCATCTTGAGTGGGTGGGACTGGAGTAGTGGCAGTATTGGGTGCAACTGTCGTAAAATTGGCTACAAAAATAAAACCATCAGAATACAAAAATATATTTTCTTTCAATTTTTAACTACACTGTACTTAGCTAATTGGACAACTTCGTCTTAATTATATTTTGTAAAAAAGTTTTGTGTACAAAACATTAAAGTTTGTTTTAGTTATTTGAACACATTTTTTTGCTGTACCGTATACTTTTATACGATTTATATTTCTTAGCTAATAATATGAATTTTTTTAAAACTATGTCTACAAAGAATGGGGGATTAAGGCCAAATAAAATTAATGTTTACTTTCTCAAGCACTTTTTATCAAATGATGATGAGGCAGCGACATTTTTTTTAATCGTTTTTCATTTTTTCAACTTATCGGGAAAATGCCAATTTCCAAAGTCCAACTGACCATCAATAATGCTTAGGTGAAGATGATTTACATCACATCCTTCACTATAACACCTGCTTATTGTCCAAGGGAGGTTTGTTGCCAAAGGCATGATCTGTATAGAGATCATGTTCATTTTTGGTCCCCTTTAACATGCTTGAACATCAATGTCAGTTGAACATTTTAAAGAATATTTCAATCTAAAAATGCTGTAAAAATGGACATCTGAAATCTGAAAAGCCATATATAAAATCTTTGTATATGGCTTGTAGTTCAGTGCTACAGCAGTGCCTGAGAAAATAAATTTTAATTTCATATAGGCTGAAGTTCTGAATCAGAAATGAGAACCAGAGTTGTGACACCTATCAATCTGGAATTGTCATGAAAAATCAGAGTCTCTTTCCCCCGAACCTCCTGAACAAAAATATTTGCACATCTCTGTATGAAACCTTACCACAATCACAGAAATATCTGATCTTATAGTCTGAGCAGGCAACAGGGAAATTGTCAGCATTTTTACATTCCAATCCCTTTTCCACATTACACTGAATGAGCTCTCCAGTGGAATATGACGGTGCGTCAATGTCTACAGAGTAACATTCCACTCTGTTGATGCTGCCATAGCTGCAGAACTTTGCACTGACTTTGTACTCTTGCGCCGAAAGTTTCTTTTTCACCGTTGCTATCTGGAGAATGTTTGTTGACCCATGATGACCATCCTGATGTGCATGTCATTGGAGCTAAAATTGGAAGATGGATATGAATTATCAGGATTTCTAACAAAGATTGATTTTTGTTTTATATCACTCAACGATTAGTTCACTTCTGTTGTGACAGGATCTGCCTGATGCACTGCATACAAATTTATACCTTTGCAACAGACCCTCCCAAACAGTGAGGGATCTTTTACATGTCATGCTTACCGTGGTCTAAATTTTCGCTGTCTAATTTGAATGAGAGGATATCTGTGTGCCCATGGAAGGATTAAAACATGGGACTTTTCAGTCATTTTCCGACCACTTCTTCCACTGAGCTTCAATGTCTTTTCCAAACGATGAGATTTACTATTAAATCTAGTATTTGAATCTAAAGTGTTTGAAGGAATGTGCGGTCTGGAATCGGTTTTTAAAAGTGTAGCTCCTACCAGACACAGACAGGAAGCCAGGTGGCCAGACAGACAGACAACCAGAAAGAGGGATGCCAGTCACAGACTAAACAATAAGTTTTCCTCTGCAAACTAATGTCTTTAAATGCTATAGACAAAGTTATATAAGTACTTATCCCTCAGAGTAAGGTAAGTAATTGCCCCAAGAAGTAAGGTTGGTACTAACCCCTAGGATTTAGGCAAGTACTTATTCCTAGGAGTAAGGTCGGTCTTACCCCTAGGTGTAATGTATGTACTTAACTTTGAGAGTAAGGTTGGCACCTATTCCTAGGAAAAGGTAAGTACTTACACCTAGGAGTAAAGTACTTACCCCTAGGTGTAAGGTTGGCACTTATCCCAAGGAGTAAGGTTGGTACTTACCCCTAGGAGTAAGGTAAGTATTTACACCAAGGAGTTAGGTTGGCACTTACCCCTAGGAGTAAGGTAAGTACTTACCCCTAGAAGTTAGGTCAGTACAAACCCCTAGGAATAAAGTAGGTACTTATCCCTAAGAGTTAGGTCGGCACTTACCCCTAGGAGTTAGGCAAGTACTTAACACAAGGAGTAAGGTTGGTGCTTACCCCTAGGCGCAATGTAAGTACTTGACTCGAGGAGTAAAGGTAAATACTTACCCCTAAGAGTAAGGTCTGAACTTACCCCTAGAAGTAAGATCAGTACTCACTTGTAGTTCGGTGAGGTTTAGTCCGTCTAGATGTGACTATATCGTGACTTAATCTCGTCGTGAAAACTGGCCTTCCCTGAGCATCTGTTTTTGGTGATGGCGTTGGAATTTGGGGAGGTGTGAACTGAGGCACAACAACTACGAAGAAAATTGGATGTTGAATTTTTTCCCCATATTTTGAAATTTTTATACTATATATAATACATAGAAAAATAGAAATATGCTGTATATCTGAATAAGAGAAAGCTGAGTCTGACTCCTGAAGTGATAATAAAAAAAAGTTTTAAGATATGTCGTAATAAACTCATTCAAAATTGCTGTAGGACTGACTCAAACACAATCACAAATATTCGACTTTAAAATTTGATGGGAGATTTTACCATTGGTCTAACTGAAAAAATGTCAGTTCCACAGTTAATATGAATGGGTCTATATTTCAATAGGAATAACTCTTTTAAATGTCATAAGTTCTGATCAAAAATCAATTTTAATAGTAAAACTTATAATGAAACGATAATCTTAAATTTTTGAGTATTTTTGTCTTCTAATTTTATCAGATAAAATGCAGTTTGCATTTATAAATTTTAAAGTTTCTGGGATGAAACCAATTCACCTGCAAGTCTATTATCTCCCTGATCTGATGAATTTACTCAATAATTAAAAAGTTATAAAATCCCATTCAAAGTTTAAGTAATGGAAATGTAGCATGTTCAACATTGATCATTTGTTCTACATAAAGTTGAATCCAATAAAATAATAAACTTCTTTTGGTGTGTAATATTCTTTTTCTCATTTCTCATACATACTGCAATCTTTCTCGTCATTCTCCACAGTCGATTACACCATCACACCTGGAGGCTGCTGGGATACACAGTCCGTTTCCACAGCGATATTCATTGGACTGACATCTCTTGCAGTCGCATGTGCAAGACGACATATTCACCATCTTTGTTTCATCCTGAAAGAAGGTATTTAAAATCAGAAGATAACAAAATTTAATTGCTTTAGGATGTGTTTTTGATTTTCCACATTTTTCAGGAAGTTTTCACCAATATTTTAACAGTATAAATTAGGCATATATTAAGTTTTGACCCACTCGTGTCCCGTTGCTACAATAACATTAAGCTTATTAATATAATAGGCCCAATCTTGACACTAACTCCAACTGTATGTTCAAGCATTGAACAGAAATCTGGCAAGACCATGGTTGGTTGGTTGGTTGATTGGTGTTTAACGTGGCATTCAATAATTTTTCAGTTATATCGCGACATGGAAGCAAGAGGTAACCAAACCAACCTCTTAAACAAAGTGGGGCAACCCGGGTATCGAACCCAGATCGTCGGCGCCGCAAGTCAAATGCTTAGCCACTACACCAAGTCTGTCCCTGGTGAGACCATTAGTACAGTGATGTTCAACACTGAAACATAGTTCAGATCATAAACTAAATATGACCATGTTTGGTTACAATTCCTTATTTTCATTTTAGCATTTTATATACTACTGAAAAATGCATTTGAATTTGCAAGAACTTCAGATTCACATTATATTTAAAATATGATGCAATATAACAATAAAGTTTCAACTACCCTTCATTCGATTCTTAACATAAAACATAAATATGGCTTCTTGCAAGGATTATGGTTTGAGAAAACATCGTAGATTAGATTATTTCCGAAATTAAAGTTTAAGACGCAAAAATGTTAATGATGTACCGTTATAATAACTTACTGACATTACATAGAACGTAAGACATGGGATGAAATTAAAGACTCACGGCAGCGCAATCGGGACACTTCTTTGGAATACATTTCACTAATCCTCCGAAACATTGACAAGTTTCACACCTTGTACCAGTGATGATATCCTTGTGCTGAAAATACCAATACAGGGATTATATGGAGCTATTTGTGCTCAGATAAATAGTGTGTAGATAATTAGCTAAAAGTGTCATTTTTCAACTAAACTGATAAATATTAAACATTAAAATCAAATTAAGATCCAAATTATTATCTTCACAAAAAAAATTCTTAACTTTCATAGGATTTTTTATCATAGTTTAGTTTAAACAGTTTTTATTAACTAAAGTGCAAAAAAAGAAATATTTACAAACAATAAAAGATAAGAATTGGGCAATAAGAAAATTCTTATATAAAGCCCTCTTCTTAAAAGATTTTTTATTATGACATATATCTAAATATGGTATTGTGCATACAAATACAATTTCTTAAGTGACAACCATAATGTAATACTCCATACAGGCCCGTAAGAACCAGGGCTCCCTCCATTCTTTTTTGGCTATACATGGACAAATTTTTTTACCATGTCATGAAATGAAACTAAATTCAAAGTTTGGCCTCCCCCCCCCCCCTTTCACTTTTAAAATGCTTCCTACAACACTGTCCATAAACACTTTTTTCCTTTAGCAAAGATAAATCATAGATTTAATTTAATAGTATAAATGTTTTAAAAACAGTAAAGAAAATGCAAAAATTAAAATGACTGAAAGTTAGTGATCCAAGGAACGCCTCTGTTACTTGACGGATATATGAAACATCTGTACTTAAAGTGATCATTAAGTGTTGCTATGCAAAACAAAAATCTTACTCTCATGGGAGTTCCATTGTAAATACAAGTGCATTCTGTTTTGGAGACACATTTCAATCCATCACAGTATTGACCCTTAGCACATGCTGGGCATCGAGACGTGTCCAGACCCGCGTAAGCAGGGACTAACATTGGAAACGGCATGAGTGGGTACCTCCAGCATGGGCTGCAGTGGACACCTGAGCAGCAGTGGTGGTAACTAGAAAAAAATAAAATGGGGATGGATCCTATAACTGCTGTCAAATTTGCCTTTTCATTTTCCTTATTACAGATTTTCCATTTATACAAAAACAACCTGTCCTTTAAAAAACCATCTGTCTTAATGAAAATGTTTCATCTTTGCAATTTGCTTAAAACCAATGGTAAGACTAGACTAGCTTTCAAAGAATTATAGTTTAAATAAGGAAAGAAAACAAGTCTGCTGATATGTTAATTTTTTTTTCCTTTACACTATGCTTACCACACTGTGGAGTCTGTTTCAAACATCCAAGTCTAACTCTGTAGTCCATACAGCCAAGTGGGTTGACCTGGTCAGTATTATTACAAGTTAAACCATCCCATAAATTACAGGTGACTTTCTGGCCAGTCTTCTCGTAAGCAATGCCTGTAGCCGTCTGGCATTGAATGCGGATGGGGTTCAGGCAGTGAGTGGACATCTGTTTGACTTTGTCGATTGGTTCATAGTCGCCACCTGTTTGTGGAGTGTTGACACCAACATTGACCCATTCATCGTACTCAATGCAGTCATCAGCTGAAAAAGAGGAAATTGTTGTGTGCAGTACAGAAGTATTTTTGCTTTTTCTATAAGCTATAGGCATTTGTGTCCGGTGTGGTTTGTCAATTAAGACAAACTCGGCCTTAATTCTGATCTTCTGAGGTCCATAAACAGTCCATTTCGAAACAAATTTTCCGAGTGCAACAGAGTCAAAGCACTACTTATGTTCCAACATTATGTATTATCTGCATTAAATACGGGTTTTTAGAGTTACTCTATCTAATTAATTTTTGATACATACAGAAATAACAGAATTCTCTAACTAGCAAGAAACAATGAAGAATCTTACATTTGTTTGATAATCTTAAAATTCCCTGTTTGCTTGAAATACCAATCTTACCCAAACAAGATTTTGTCTCACATTTTTGTTTTACGATTCAAATCAGATTTTCAACTTCATCTGTTGGTTACACCCCTTCTTATGATTAATTATTTAATTTTCTTCATTATTGATCATACTTACTGACACGCTGGGTGGTTGTTGGGCCAGGGAGAGTGGTTGCAACTGTGGTGGTGGGTGTCGTTGGGATTGGTGCTGTAGCTAAAAGAGATATAAACATGATATAAACAGTCAATCTACAGTCTATTATTTAAACAGAATATTTATGATAATCTCAGATATCAATTAATTTTGTTTGTTACTTATAGTTTGACACCATCGTAAAAATTTCATCCACAGCATGTAAGAACTAAAACATGTATGTATGGAGAGTGTGATACAATGTTAAACGTATTGCAACATGCTAATGAAAACAATGATTTGGGACTAACCACTGTCAGTGGATTTCTGCATTTTTCACCTAGCTATAAATTAATACCAGCTATGGCCAGGAAGTAATCCTGAAAAAAGGACGTTGTCCCATCCCAATGAAGTCCCTCATGTGTTAAGCAGTGTAGAAACAGGGCAACATTACTGGACACCCATGTATATAACTACAATAAGGACATATATACCTGACATGCATTAATGTGTATTTCAATACTGTATATTTCTTCAGTGATGCTGAAGTCGAAATTTTGAATAACTGATGATGGATATCTTTCCTGCTCTGACCACTATGGTAGTTATAATAAACTTACTAGGATAGGTGACTGGACATCCCATGACCTCAAATCTCATAGAAATCTTGCCCTGCCAAGTCTGTGGGTTAATTCGGAGATACCTGGCTCTCACTGGACTAGGGAAGAGGTGAGTCACCACTGAATCTGAGTCAAAGTTTCCAGAGAAAATCTGAAGAACAAATCATGATGAAAAAATCACTGCAAATAATAATTATTGAGAAACTTTTCTGACACATGAAGGGTACAAAACTCTTACAGTAAGTACATTAGAATTCTCGAAAAATTTTCCTAAATGTCTTCTTTTTGTATTAACAAAAAGTGTTTGGAAAACACTATAATATATTCCCCCAGAGGCAATAGAAGTCTCTTTTGGTATTGAATGAACTATAGTATCAGTTATTGTGAGACAGAGAAATTATATGCATAAATAAAGGTTATTTTCAGCATTAAAGTACAAAAACTCTTCAACCATGAAAGGAAAATCTTGAAAAAAAAATGAAAGGGGTCATTTTTAGGTCTTAATATTGAATGTGTTACAATATGATTTGAATCTTTTGAGGCAAATCCCAGTTACTGTGAGACAGTGACAATATATGCCTTAATAAAGGTTATTCTTTGCATACAAAGAATCATGACTCCAAAATGATGACAAGAATTTTCATCAAAAAGTAAAAAGGGTCTTCCTTAGGTCCTGGCAACGAATATGTCATACTATCATTTAAATCTCTCATGGCAAACTTAAGATATCGGGAGACATAGAAAGCTCTGACAGAAAATATATTTTTTTCATAAAGGTTACAAGAGCATCGATCTTAATGTCATGTGATAGGAATTCATTAGCGAAGTATACCTGTCACGCATGAAGTTTTGATATTGGAAAGTCAACAGAAAGGTTAAGGTATCAACAAGAATACAGACCAACAGTCAGGACAAAAACAATATGCACTGGATCTATTTTATTTCAACTATTTTTTCTACGTATATAATGTAAAGAATTGGCAAAAAATTACCTTTGGTTGTCCATTTTCAGCATAAGTGTTCCAGTTTTGTCCATCACTTGAATATTTGACATAGTAAGAAGTGACGTAAGTTGGTACACCCGATCTTCCTTGAGTCGACACTCCAGTAAATGTATGCAGTTTGAAGGAAGTCGACCTGTACGTACTGGTCTTGGGTATCGGAGCCAGCCATCCACACAGTATTTCCATTTAGACGGCCCATGTGAGCACGAGTGTTCGTATCGCGATAACTGGAGGCAGAGATCATGTCGTTACGGATTTTACCGTCTTGAATACCCATTGGTACCTGGCATACCGCTATGCCTGTAGGAGCTGGTGTAGGTGGTAGGCTGGGTGATGCTACAAGATAAGGTGCCACAAGGGTTAAATTGATTTATTTTTGTTTATTATATTAATTCATGGCATATAAATTTTTGTTTATTTTTGTGCTGTAATAGAGCTTTTGCCAATTTTAAATGACGTAAGGGGTCTTATACCGGACAAACCACTTTTTGCCGGAATTTTCACTATGACGTTAACGCTTGGAATGTGACGTCACAGTAATATGACGCAAATCTAAGCGGAAATTTTGTATTTGTCTGATATTGCCCCTTATATCATATAAAACTGGCAAAAAGGTTATTATACACATGGACTGACACAACTTTAAGTGTACATTTGTCCTACCTTAACCAAATTCTACCACATTGCTCTCAGGACACAGAGACCTGCTCCACTTCTCTCTCTCTCTCAATGCAAACATATGCTTAAACAGTCAACAATCAACCTATAGTTAATGTACACTTATCTGCATCTACCTGGCATAAAGTAAAGCAAATCTGGTATCTGTTTTCTGAAAATCCATTTCTGCTGTCTCTGTTCACATGCGTTTGGAAAATGATTTAAGTCATCATATTAGGTCAATATAAGATCTACTACTTGTTAAATTTTTATTATCGATCGGTCTGATGCAACTTCATGAATTGGTTGGCTGATTGGCGTTTTACTTCGTTTTCAACAATTTTTTCAGATATACTGTGACATGGAAGCAGAAGGTAACCAATCTCCTAAACATTGTGGCGCAACCCAGGAATCGAACTCGGATCATTTGCGCTTCAAGCCAAGTGCTTAACCACTACACCAAACCTACTCTTAGTAAGACTACAAAAACAACTTACCACATTCACAGAAATATCTGACTTTGTAGTTGGAGCATGACACTGGGAAGTTGTCGGCATTATTACAGACGAGACCAGAGTCAAGGAAGCAGTTCAGAATTTCGCCCGAGCTATAGAAAGGTACTTCTCCAGCAGTTGTCACGCATTCTATCTTGGTAACATTACCACCTGGAAATACCGTTATCATCAATTAATTTACACAGCTCTTGTGACTTATTTATAAACTTCTATAATGGAATTTTGGTATGAAACTAATCAAAAACAAATAATGGATGGTGGAAAGTGTATTTTTAATCAGATTTTTTTTTTCTCTGGAAAGGGGGGGGGAGGGGAAGACACTACATCATATTAATTTACAAATGACCTAGATGTTTTTTCAATGGGGGCTTTAAAAATTTACTAATCAGAGATGATATTGTGTCATCTTTGTGTGAAGTAACACACAATACGTGATGTTATTTTAGCACAACCAAATTTCCAAAATGTTAAAAATAAAGGTCTGCGATATATTGGTAATGCTTTTAAATAGTGTGACCTGCCACATTCTTTCTTCATATATTTAAACACTTTTCTATGACCATTCCGATAATGTGATTTATAACCCACCCCCACCCCCTTATGTTTGACAGACTGATCATTTCACACATTTTGTAAGGATAAATCTGTGAATATTGGAGAAATAGTAATCATTTAATTTTACAATTTAGTAACACCCATTTTGATTCAATTTGGTTTAAAAATTTGTGGTATATCTCATCCACAAAATTTTTCTCTCTAACGACATAATTTCCCACGTTTTCTTAACTGTGACATCAATATTCACACCCCCGTGGCAGAAATTTACAGAAGTTGAGAAATAGTGCAAACATAACGTACCAATTTCTGAAAATATAAAACATGTTTGAAAGAAATTAAATTATAAGGAATGAATCTAATTTGTTTTTCGTTGGATAGAGGTTTACCATGAAAAAAGGGTGGAAAACTTATGCATCATGGGCTACGCGCAATGATACAGTTTTCCGTCCTTTTTTTTCGTGGTATACCTCCACCCCACGAAAATTAATTAGATTCATTTCTTAAATCATATTTATTAAATAAGTTACCTGGACAGAAAACTTGTTTTTCCTTGAAGGTCCAATACTCATGTTCTAAACCACCCGATGCAGGCAGATCCTTATCTATCCAGTTGGACCACTGTGTTTTACATTGCCGTGGCGACGGAGTAGGAACTGGTGTATAACCATCGTTACCATGTGGTTTTAGATGGCAAAGCATGTGTGGTCAATTTATGTCCAGCAGGAACAGGTGTGGCTGTAACAGGAAAATATTGTTTTATTGATTTTTTAAAAAATCATATGCAAAAAATGTTGATGAGTCGCAGGTTTACATCTTAAAACACTGATGAAATTTACTTTAAATGTGGGTTATTGATTGAATATCGGGAAACATGCCAGCCAAATGTTTTTGCACTGTATCGCTTACATGCAATGATACACATATACCCTATATTATACTCAGTATATCTACATCTTATTCAAAACAATTATTTTAACATTGATCTTTTTAGTCAATAGACTGTCAAATTGCAAATAAGCAACAAAATAGATTTGTAGACGAGGAATCTGTGATGTATTATAACATTAAAACAAAACGTTACCAATGACTAGAATAAAAATAGCAAAAGTAAAAATGAAATTCATACCAAACCAAAAATTTGTTAAAATCAAAACCTCCAAAAATCACAGCACTTTTTTACTCTATACTCACGGGCACATTGACAGAAGTAGCTGATCTTGTAATCTGAACATGGTATGGGGAAGTTGTCTGCATTGTTACATGTAAAACCCGACCCTACAAAACAGGTTGCAATCTCTCCTGTGCTATAACTTGGAATGTCATCAGTTGTTGTACAATTAATCTTGGTGATTTTTCCTCCAGGACAGAATTGGGCCTTTTCGGTGTCGGTGTAGGCCTCGTGTTCTTTGTCATCACTTGTTGGGTTGTCTCGGTTGATCCAGGTGGACCATTTAGTGGTGCACTGCCTCTGAGGTGTTGGAAGTGGGGTGGAGTGTTGGTCATGTCCATGCGGTTTACTGGGTGTGTGTGCAGTGCTGACTTTGTGGCCTGCAGGTGCCTGTGTGGTGCTGGTGGTAGGGGATGGGGTCGGCACAGCTAAAAAAGATATTTCTAACTATAGCTAATTGTATCTGTTCCACATTATTTCATGAATTTTGCTTGATTATTTATTTCATTTTTACAAAGGCAATTGATTTCTAGTAGTGATGGAAATGGGAGGTAATTAGAGGAAGCCCCTGTAATATTCTGACATAAACTGAACTGACATAATGTGAGCTTCCTACCCTACCCAACAAGAAAATGATTGATTGATTGATCATTGTTTTATATCACTCCAAAATTATTTCATGTATATGGCCATGGCATCTGCCTGATGCATTGCATAGACATTTATACCTTTGCAAGACACCCACTGGAAGCAGTGAGGGATCTTTTAGGTGCCACGCCTACCGTGACACAGGACCTTGGTTTTTACAGTCTCATTGGAGAGACAGAACACAGATGCACCCACGACGGGAGTCAAATCAGGGCTTCCCGGTCACAAGCCGAGCACCTCATCCACTGAGCCACATCAGATTACAAGGAAATAAGTCCACATCCACATTATTGCTTTCAGCCATTGATATCCCTACAAAAGCTGAAGGTGATAGAGCCCACAAATGACAGAAGTGACCAGTTAATTCGAGATTAATTCTGGGCACACCACCATTGTTCACTAAGCCAAAAGGCCAACAAATGACAGAAGTAAGCAGCTGACATTAATTCTGGGCACATCACCATTGTTCACTAAGCCAAAAGGCCAACAAATGACAGAATTAAGCAGCTGACATTAATTCTGGGCACTTCACCATTGTTCACTAAGCCAAAAGGCCAACAAATGACAGAAGTAAGCAGCTGACATTAATTCTAGGCACACCATCATTGTTCACTAAGTCAAAAGGCCAACAAATGACAGAAGTAAGCAGCTGACATTAATTCTGGGCACACCATCATTGTTCACTAAGCCAAAAGGCCAACAAATGACAGAAGTAAGCAGCTGACATTAATTCTGGGCACACCATCATTGTTCAGTAAACCAAAAAAACTGACTTACAGGTTTGAGATATAACCTATCTATTTTTATAGATATTAATGGTAGATATCTGTAATCAACATTTGAAACATCTGTGTTCGATGTTAGCATGATTCTGAGATAAAAAGGATATAAGAGATTTTAGACGTCTCTCATCATAAATGCATATATATACATATAACAGTGAATGGAAATATAAGTGACTAAAGTGTTATCAACAGATTCTCACTCACATGGGCATTGACAGAAGTAGCTGATCTTGTAATCTGAACATGGTATGGGGAAATTGTCTGCATTGTTACATGTAAATCCAGAATCTGGATAACAGGTTGCAATCTCTCCTGTGCTATAACTTGGAATGTCATCAGTTGTTGTACAATTAATCTTGGTGATTTTTCCTCCAGGACAGAATTGGGCCTTTTCGGTGTCGGTGTAGGCCTCGTGTTCTTTGTCATCACTTGTTGGGTTGTCTCGGTTGATCCAGGTGGACCATTTCGTGGTGCACTGCCTCTGAGGTGTTGGAAGTGGGGTGGAGTGTTGGTCATGTCCATGCGGTTTACTGGGTGTGTGTGCAGTGCTGACTTTGTGGCCTGCAGGTGCCTGTGTGGTGCTGGTGGTAGGGGATGGGGTCGGCACAGCTAAAAATAAAGAAAACTTTAAACTCAATGCATCTGTTCAATCAATATTATTTAATGAATTTGCAGGTCAGTTTATTAATTTACTTTATCTTCACAATAGGAACTAATGTTTAGTGAAAGAGGTATATGAAAGTAATTAGGAAAAACCTTGTACATTCTGGAGGTAAACTTGAAAAATATTTTATGCTCTCCACTCGCTAAAATTAGAACTTGAGTCCTAGTTTAACAATGAGTCAAATCAGTCCTTTCAGCCTAAGGTAATAATTAGTACCCAGGAAGGGGACAAGATCCAGCCATTAAAGAAGTAACTACTGCCCCTGTCTGTATCTAGGAATAAAATATAATTGATCTGAGATATCAGTATTTCACAAAATACATGGACTTACTTGTACTCTAAATAAGAATAAAAAACAAAAAAGAACCAAAATAAAACCCCAAAACATAAAACAAAAAAACCCCCAAACAAACAAACCTATTGACTCCTAGCTTTGTATCTAAGATGTGCATATAAAATATTGAGATTGTAATAAGGTTAAAAGGACTGTCATGACAACTACAAAACTACAGTTGCCAGGATTTTTGTTAGCATCAGATTAAGTATGAAGAATACAATGCACCCAATGAATATTGGCAGGCGTTGTTAAAATAGTAGTTACTCACATGAACAATCACAGAAGTAGCTGATCTTGTAATCTGAACATGGTATGGGGAAGTTGTCTGCATTGTTACATGTAAATCCAGAATCTGGATAACAGCTTGCAATCTCTCCAGTACTGTAACTTGGAATGCCATCCACTGTGGTACAGTTAATCTTGGTGATCTTTCCACCACCAGGACAGAATTGGGCCTTTTCTGTGTCGGTGTAGGCCTCATGTTCTTTATCATCACTTGTTGGGTTGTCTCGATTGATCCAGGTGGACCATTTAGTGGTGCACTGCCTCTGAGGAGTGGGAAGTGGGGTGGAGTGTTGATCACTTCCATTCGGTTTGGTTGGACCATTCACTGTGCTGACCTCATGACCTGAAGGTGACTTTGTGGTGCTTGGCGTAGGTGATGGCGTGGGCACAGCTAAAATAATTATCAATATAAATGTTATGTCAGTATTTCATATTATTGGATGTATGAGAAAACATCTCACATTTTATTCGTTTTTTTTATTATACAGAGTTACTTCCCATTTGAGACGGTATCTGACGTAAAACAATTATGACATCCTCAAATTCTATGGAAACTGATCTAAATCCAGGTAAATGATAGTCCACAAATGACGTTTTCATATAAATTTAATGACGTCATAACTGTTTTACGTCAGATACCGACCCAAATGGGAAGTAACTCTGTTTAACGAAAAGAGTCAATTTTAAATCTGAAATCAACTACAAATATCATTTACTCAACTCTAGTTCAGCTATAATAAGAAAAATTTGTGCATACACGGTATGTGCATTTCCACTTAGAGCTATGATTGAACTATATTTGAGGGGTGGAACTTGCTTTAAGGTGTTATAAATCTGAGATTTCAGTATATTACATGTTCACTGTTGATTTAAGTTATACAGGATTTGTTGAGGAGTGATGCGTGACTGCTCTTAGAACATGTATACAAAAAAATTAAAACACTTCAACTCACATGAACAATCACAGAAGTAGCTGATCTTGTAATCTGAACATGGTATGGGGAAATTGTCTGCATTGTTACATGTAAATCCAGAATCTGGATAACAGCTTGCAATCTCTCCAGTACTGTAACTTGGAATGCCATCCACTGTGGTACAGTTAATCTTGGTGATCTTTCCACCACCAGGACAGAATTGGGCCTTTTCGGTGTCGGTGTAGGCCTCATGTTCTTTATCATCACTTGTTGGGTTGTCTCGGTTGATCCAGGTGGACCATTTTGTGACACACTGTGGTTTAGGCGTTGGTGCGGCAGTTGAATGTTGGTCATTTCCATTCGGTTTAGTTGGACCACTCACTGTACTGCCGTCATGACCTGAAGGTGATTTCGTTGTGCCTGCTGTAGGTGATGGCGTGGGTACAGCTAAAGAAATTATCAATATAAATGTTATGTCATTATTTCATATTGGATCGACGGGAAAAACATCTTCCATTTGCAGTCAGTACTATCAGTACTGATAGTTTGACCTGCTGGTATTGGAAACGTAAATAATGCAGGATATGGTGTTGTTGCAGTTGCAAATAAAAACAGTACATTCAAGATCTTGATAAAGTATAATTTAGCTTATTAATACAATATATTACTTTTATTTTATTATAAGGTGGAACATAAAAGAAGTTCACATAAATGAATAAAGTTCTCCGGTAGTTGTTTAATTGTAAAAAGAGGTTAGATATCGAAATGATTAACTCCACTGTAAGCCTCACGATACAATACATAACCAATAATACCACATAAACTTTATACCGAAACATCTTTTGTTTCATCTGCATTAATTTTTTCACGAAAAGATGCGCGATCGGAATGATTTTCAAACACATCATTTCTGGTTAGAACACTGTTTTAATAAAATTGGAAAGAAAACTATATGGTGGATACAAAATGGGTTGGCAAAATAAAGTTTGAACTATATTTTGCAGATGTCATTTAGATTTTAATACAGCAAGATTGTAAGAGGATTTAATAATATATTGTATTGATGAAATGAATCTTGCTGAGACCTATCTGTAAGATGTATGGAAGGTAGGGGTCAACAATCACTGGGATTTCACTTGTCCTTCAGGACAAAAAGATGCAAAATTACTTGTCTGAAAATCTTGCTTAACATTTGTTTATTGGTATTGTTTTGTAAGAATTTCTGAATCCCTGCCAATCAGTAATACAGGAATTATGTATGGCCTACTGGACAATTTTGGAGTACAGGTTCATTGAGTCTTTTTGTTATACAGAGTTATTTCCCATATGAGCAGGTATCTGACGTCAAACCATTGTGACATCAACCAGTTCTATGGCAACTGGTATAAAATTACAGGAAGCGATATAGAAATTGTATGACATCACAATGGTTTGACATCAGATACCTGTTCATATGGAAAATAACTCTGCATAACGAAAAGACTCAATAGTGAAAAGTGGCCTTGCAATGGCACTGAATGTTAAAGACAAAGTTATGAGCGTCTTTTGATTGAAATACATGTTCTGTTTTTTGTCGATTGAAAATAGTTTTATTTAGGTATAATTAGTCTTTACTTAAGTAACAGTTATTGAAAAAATTTGGTGAACAGAAACTTTACTTTCTCCCACGGACAAATGTGATGGAAGCACTGGTGAATTGTTAACCCCGTAAGGTTGGACTACTTTTTACCTACAGTAAACTGTGTATATAATTGCAAATTACTTATATTTCTTGTGACTTTATTTTCACGATGATCTCATTACGAATAAAATTTGGAAGATATATTGTAGTTGAATCTATATAAATGTTATAGTTTTAGATAAAGGGTAGCTAGGACTTTATTTTCGCATGGAGTCATATTTGCTAAAATTTGTGAAAATTTTAAAATCCTTGTGAATTAAAGGTGTTCTGCGTTAATTAAGGGCTAACAAAACCCCCCTTCCAATGTATGCTAATGAACAGTTATTCAAAACACTTGAACTCACATGAACAATCACAGTAATAGCTGATCTTGTAATCTGAACATGGTATAGGGAAGTTGTCTGCATTGTTACATGTAAATCCAGAATCTGGATAACAGCTTGCAATCTCTCCAGTACTGTAACTTGGAATGCCATCCACTGTGGTACAGTTAATCTTGGTGATCTTTCCACCACCAGGACAGAATTGGGCCTTTTCGGTGTCGGTGTAGGCCTCGTGTTCTTTATCATCACTTGTTGGGTTGTCTCGGTTGATCCAGGTGGACCATTTTGACACACAAACTGGTCCCTGAGTAGGAACAGGTGTTGTGCTTCCAGATGGTGCCTTTGTCACTTTAGCTGAGAGATTAAACAAAAAGTATAGAAGTGAAAATAAGTAATCACTAAACCATAACACTTGATGTAAGAACTCTAACAGAGGACACTGAAAAGTTATCATGACATATTCTAGGAATTCTGACGGAGGACATTGAAAAATCATGATATAGAAATCCTGACAGAGGACACTGAAAAACCATGATTTAGGAATCCTGACAAAGGACATTGGTAAATCATGATGTAGGATTCTGAAAGAGGACATGGGTAAACCATGGCACATAAAGAAGGAACTTTGATGGAAAACATTGGTAAACCATGATATATGATGTGGGAACTTTGACAAAGAACATTGGTAAACCATGACACATGAAGTAAGAACTCTAACAGAAAACATTGGGCCCACCTTCCCACTAAAGAAGTAAAAGTTCATTTAGCTAGTCTTAACTAATTCACTTACACAATAAGTCCACTTAGCAGCTACTATGTTAACAGGAATATTCAAATCATGAACTGATAAAATTTCTATATGTAAAGGTAAGTGCTCTTATGTATTGTACACAATGAGATGAAAAACTCTTGAAAATTCATGTTTCAAAATCCGAAATAACATAGTAGTCAGTAACTGGTCTTAGTCGGAAACTGGTTCTCTACCAGTAACGGTACTGTACCTGTACAACCAGTAAACTGCCACCTGAGACCTATGCCACCATGCCAATGTTGTGGTACCAGACGTACAAATCTTGCATAAAATGGTTGTACAGTGTGTGTCACTGGAGTTGAAGAGTCGAAATTTCCCGAAAATATCTGAAAATGCAAGATAAAACAATTTAAAACTTTATAACAATGATGAATTGATCATTAGTATGAAACAGGAGTGAAGAAATTCATACATTTCATACACTGTGTCCTCCATCTTTGAAATTTACGAAAAATGTCATTCTTCATTTGTAGGTAAATGACAACTACATCATTCAAAGTGCATATTTCATTTGAGTTCACTGTCATCGCAAAATTTAAATCATAAAGAGTTCGCCTTGCCGATAATTCAAAATTCATTCGATTGAGCAGATACATAAGTGTTTAGAAGGGTATGAAAATATTTTGAAATCCTCAGTAGCAATTATTTTTCATAAACATCCAACTTTTACACACAGGTATATGTTAAAGTGGTATTCATCTAGAAACCCCTCAGTCTAATGAATACCTCCCTATTATCTACATTATAACCAATGAAATTTCCTTTATCTGAATTCTACTGTGTAACTAGAAAACTGACAAAGTCAGGAAAAGCCCCACTGATAGGCTTTTCAACAATACTGGGAAAATATTCCCACGATGCTATTATGAAAAATTTAATGAAAATAAAAAACAGATCTTCATCTGTCTTATCCTAGTATTACATAGAGATTTATAAATATAATCAAATATCTAATTTTCTGATGTAATTTCAAATTATTATATGCATTTGACAATGCTGAAATCTTTTTTAAAAAAAAATTTAAGATCTAAAATACCCCAGGCCAAATCCCATAACTCTGCAACAACAAAGCCAAAGTTTGAAAATCAAAAGGGGTCTTCCTTTGCCTTATTTCTGTATCATGTATTAAATCTATGAAAACCTTCAAAAGTAGGCTTAAGTTATCGTATGCCATAGAAAGTTCTGATTGATAAACAGACAGACAGATAAACAGACATTACTGTATGGCACCCACCATATTGTGAGGCCTTGACTACAAATGTAAATTATAAGCTGACCCTTACCTTTCTCTGTCCGTTTTCTTGGTAGTAAGTGAAGGTCACACCATCATCAGAAAACATCAGGTAGTACGAGGTCACCCATTTCTGCTGGCTATCAACACCCTGTGTGGTAACCGCATACACCACTTGTGGCTGCTGGAAGTCCACCATTATCCACTGAACCTTATTATTAGCACTCGGCAACCACCCACCAGAGCTGGAAGCTGTGGCCTTGACATTCAGATGTGACCTTTGTGCACCTGACTCGACAGTAAGGCTAGAAGATGCACTGAGCGTACTGTCTGGCATAGTCAGAGGTCTCTGAGGGGAGGAGTCGATACAGACTGAAAAGGAAAACAATTTCAAATATAAAACTGTAACATAATTATTATTATGTTATGATATTTGTTACAATACTTTATCTGATCACATTTGATTAGTAAAAAAAATGACATACAATGTATGACTTGTATTTTACATGTTGAGCACTTCATTATACAGTTTTGAATGTACGTCTTATGACTACACACTGTGTTTTAAAGGTACCATATTGGCTTAGTGCTGAATGTGTTGGCTACCACTTTGATCTGCAGCCATTTTCACAAAATCAAAATGTTTTAAGCATTTTATACTTTTTCTTTAACTTTCTTTTATATTTTTTTATGCTTTTTTACTTTTTATACATGTAGTTACAATAATATTTATTCAATCAACAGAAATACCAGCAATAGTCATTTATAGAGGTTATAGTTCATATCATTAAATTCTAAACTACCAAAAAACTATCCAGATCATAAAGAAGCATTTCTTTTCATGGTTTCTGTATTTTCAAAATTTCAAGATTTTAAGAAAAAAAAAATGAAAAAAATGGTTAGCTGGTTTCTTAAAATTCCTACCATAGAGGCTTCTGGAAATGTTCTTACCAGATATTTTATCAGGTTCAAGATCTGATTCACTCACCTGGGGGTATAGTTGGTCCAGGAGTGGGTTGAACAATGATGATAGAAGATGTAGGAGTTGCAGCACCTGTAAAATCAAGAATTATTTAATAGCAGTAAAACCTTTGAGCAAAATATAAGCTGCTTTTGTTTGTTTCCTTTTTAATGCTATGCAAGCATTATTTGATATATATAGAGGTGGCATCCACCTGATGTTTGACCAAAAAATTAACCAACACCTGCCAGAAAACTAATTATGGTAGTGGCACCTAGCTGACACATGGTATCAAAATTTTGTCATCAATGCAATAAACCCATCAGAAACAGTAAGGGAATTTTTGTAAGTGTCAACATCTGCCTAGGAACAGGACTGCAGTGGGGCAGGAATTTTCATGATCAAAAGTTATAATGAACAACATTCCACCTCCCACAACCAGAATTGAATCCAGGTTATACAGAAACCATATTTATCATATTGTCTTCTTACATTATGTGCCTTACTCAGCACAACATGTCATGACTCTTAGACCTATTTTGAAAACAGGTTCAGGGCTGTTTAAAATTTAAACAAAATCCTGACATTTTTTCACGAATTTGGAAGATTTTCACTGGATTTTATGGACTTTTATTTTATTTTAATTTTATATCTTTATTGAAATGAAATTGCTCAATGTTTCAAAACAACTTTGTGTCTTATTTTTTCCATCTCCATAATTATTTTATCATACGGGCCATAAAAAATGAGCAGTTTTGATCGAGGTAAAGAGTTTTGGATAAGGAATGGGGATCATGATTGTCTTCAACTATAAAGAATTGAGATGACTGCCAGTAAATAAACATCAATTTAACTGTAGATTACGTTCATAAAATTTTGTCTTTGACACACAAAGGGATGTAACACCAAATGTGTAAAATATCTAGAACTGATAATTTAGAACAAAGAAATAATTAACATTATCGCCAAATTTGCAAAGGAGATCATTAGCATTCATTACTATAGGATATCAAAAGGAATCTGTAAAATGTACTTGAAAATATTATGATGAAAGAAATTAATACAGTCAACATCCATATGAAAATAAAAGAAATTCTCAACCTACCAACAGTTGTAACTGGATTTCCATACTGATCCGTCTTTGGTGATGGTGTTGGTCTTCCATACTTGTCTGTCACTGGCATTGGATTTGTGAAAGGATTTCCAAATTCATCAGTGCCTGGGGATGGTGTTGGTCTTCCAAATATGTCAGTGTTAGGTGTCGGATTTAGAGTTACAGGATTTCCAAATTCATCAGTGGCTGGTGATGGGGTTGGTCTTCCAAATTTGTCTGTCATTGGCATTGGATTTGTCAGTGGATTTCCAAATTGATCAGTGCCTGGTGATGGTGTTGGTCTTCCATAAATGTCTGTAGCAGGATGTGCTGGTGTCACTGGATTGCCAAATTTGTCTGTCTTTGGTGATGGAGTTGGTCTTCCATACTTATCTGTTACTGGCATTGGATTTGTGTATGGTTTTCCAAATTTGTCTGTTCCTGGGGATGGTGTTGGTCTTCCAAATATGTCAGTGTTAGGTGTTGGATTCAGTGTTACAGGATTTCCAAATTTATCAGTGGCTGGTGATGGTGTTGGTCTTCCAAATTTGTCTGTAACTGGCATTGGATTCGTGTTGGGATTTCCAAATTGATCAGTGCCTGGTGATGGTGTTGGTCTTCCATAAATGTCTGTATCAGGATGAGCTGGTGTCACTGGATTGCCAAATTTGTCTGTCTTTGGTGATGGAGTTGGTCTTCCATACTTATCTGTTACTGGCATGGGATTTGTGTATGGTTTTCCAAATTTGTCAGTTCCTGGGGATGGTGTTGGTCTTCCAAATATGTCAGTGTTAGGTGTCGGATTTAGAGTTACAGGATTTCCAAATTCATCAGTGGCTGGTGATGGTGTTGGTCTTCCAAATTTGTCTGTCATTGGCATTGGATTTGTCAGTGGATTTCCAAATTGATCAGTGCCTGGTGATGGTGTTGGTCTTCCATAAATGTCTGTATCAGGATGTGCTGGTGTCACTGGATTGCCAAATTTGTCTGTCTTTGGTGATGGAGTTGGTCTTCCATACTTATCTGTTACTGGCATTGGATTTGTGTATGGTTTTCCAAATATATCAGTGCCTGGGGATGGTGTTGGTCTTCCAAATATGTCAGTGTTAGGTGTTGGATTCAGTGTTACAGGATTTCCAAATTTATCAGTGGCTGGTGATGGGGTTGGCCTTCCAAATTTGTCTGTCACTGGCATTGGATTTGTGAGAGGATTTCCAAACTTATCAGTGCCAGGAGATGGTGTTGGCCTTCCATAAATGTCTGTATCAGGATGAGCTGGTGTCACTGGATTGCCAAATTTGTCTGTCTTTGGTGATGGTGTTGGTCTTCCATACTGGTCTGTTAATGGCATGGGATTTGTGTATGGTTTTCCAAATTTGTCAGTTCCTGGGGATGGTGTTGGTCTTCCAAATATGTCAGTGTTAGGTGTTGGATTCAGTGTTACAGGATTTCCAAATTTATCAGTGGCTGGTGATGGGGTTGGCCTTCCAAATTTGTCTGTCACTGGCATTGGATTTGTATTAGGATTTCCAAATTGATCAGTGCCTGGTGATGGTGTTGGTCTTCCATAGATGTCTGTATCAGGATGTGCTGGTGTCAATGGATTGCCAAATTTGTCTGTCTTTGGTGATGGAGTTGGTCTTCCATACTTATCTGTTACTGGCATTGGGTTTGTGTATGGTTTTCCAAATTTGTCTGTTCCTGGGGATGGTGTTGGTCTTCCAAATATATCGGTGTTGGGTGTTGGATTCAGTGTTACAGGATTTCCAAATTTATCAGTGGCTGGTGATGGGGTTGGTCTTCCAAATTTGTCTGTCACTGGCATTGGATTTGTGTTAGGATTTCCAAATTGATCAGTGCCAGGTGATGGTGTTGGCCTTCCATAAATGTCTGTATCAGGATGAGCTGGTGTCACTGGATTGCCAAATTTGTCTGTTTTTGGTGATGGAGTTGGTCTTCCATACTTATCTGTTACTGGCATGGGATTTGTGTATGGTTTTCCAAATTCATCAGTGCCAGGAGAAGGTGTTGGTCTTCCAAAGATGTCTGTGTTAGGTGTTGGATTCAGTGTTACAGGATTTCCATATTCATCTGTCCTCGGTGATGGTGTTGGTCTTCCAAATTTGTCTGTCACTGGCATTGGATTTGTGAGTGGATTTCCAAATGCATCGGTGCCTGGAGATGGTGTTGGTCTTCCATAAATGTCTGTTTTCGGATGCGCAGGTGTAACTGGTTTGCCAAAACTATCTGTTTTTGGTGAAGGAGTTGGGGTACCATGTTGTCCTGGTGACGGAGAAGAACAAACAACACCTTTAGGTTCACAAAGCAGGCGAATTTCATAGTCATAACACTGACCCCCTGTTGAAGCTTGTTTACTGTTTTCACATCTCAAACCGCCATAGTTAACATCACAAACTATTTCATTCTGTCCAGCATTCATAGCAGACAGACCAGTTATGCTTTCTCTACATTCTATTGCTGTGACTTCATCGGTGTCACAAAACTTATACAAAGACCTAAGTTTTGAAATAAGTTCCATTTCCCCTGTGGAATCTGGTCGATTTCCATTCATCCACGTTGTCCATCCACAAACATTTTTGACCGCTGGTGTGGTATGAGACATAGTTGACTGGTTGTCTGTCCCTGGGCTTGGTGTTGGATGACCGATTGGAATAGAGGGCGTTGGAGAGGCAGAACAATTGCAGTAAACTCTGACTTCATAGTCTAGACACTTTTTATCAGTCTGTTGGGAGTTTCTGCACCGAAGTCCCCTTATTCTATCACAAAATACAATTTCTCCAGTCTGCCTATAGGGGGTCTGAGTTTCCACAGACCGGCATTCAATCTTTGTCATTATATCATAACCACACTGTGTATCTCGAATGGCAGCTATGGATTCAATGTCACCACCGTACGGTTTCCCTGGCTTCATGATGAATGGAGAATCCTTATTAATCCAATTAGACCATCCACATTTTGGTGATGGTGTTGTGATCTGGTGTTGAACAATTGGATTTCCGTAAGCATCAGTTTTTGGAGAGGGTGTTGGTCTTCCAAATTTGTCTGTTGCTGGCATTGGATTTGTGTAGGGTTTTCCAAACCTGTCAGTGCCTGGGGATGGGGTAGGTCTACCAAATATGTCTGTGTTAGGTGTTGGATTCAGTGTAACAGGATTTCCATGTTCATCTGTCATTGGTGATGGAGTTGGTCTTCCATATTTGTCTGTTGCTGGCATTGGATTTGTATGTGGATTTCCAAATTTGTCAGTGCCTGGTGATAGTGTTGGTCTTCCATAAATGTCAGTCACTGGCATTGGATTTGTAACTGGACCTTTTGCAAAATTATCAGTGCCTGGTGATGGTGTTGGTCTTCCATATTTGTCTGTTACTGGTTTTGGATTTGTGAAAGGGTTTCCAAATTTGTCTGTACCTGGTGATGGTGTAGGTCTTCCAAATATATCTGTATTTGGTGTTGGATTCAGTGTTACAGGATTTCCAAATTTATCAGTGACTGGTGATGGGGTTGGTCTTCCAAATTTGTCTGTAATTGGCATTGGATTTGTGAGTGGATTTCCGAATTGATCAGTGCCAGGAGATGGTGTAGGTCTTCCATAAATGTCAGTATCAGGATGAGCTGGTGTCACTGGATTGCCAAATATGTCTGTCTTTGGTGATGGTGTTGGTCTTCCATACTTGTCTGTTGCTGGTATTGGGTTTGTAAAAGGATTTCCAAACTTGTCAGTTCCTGGGGATGGTGTTGGTCTTCCAAATATGTCAGTGTTAGGTGTTGGATTCAGTGTTACAGGATTTCCAAATTTATCAGTGGCTGGTGATGGGGTTGGTCTTCCAAATTTGTCTGTCACTGGCATTGGATTTGTGAGTGGATTTCCAAACAGATCAGTGCCTGGTGATGGTGTTGGTCTTCCATAAATATCTGTGTCAGGATGGGCTGGTGTCACTGGTTTGCCAAATTTGTCTGTCTTTGGTGATGGTGTTGGTCTTCCATACTTATCTGTTACTGGAGCTGGGTTTGTGAAGGGATTTCCAAATTTGTCAGTACCTGGAGATGGTGTTGGTCTTCCAAATATATCGGTGTTAGGTGTTGGATTCAGTGTTACAGGATTTCCAAATTTATCAGTGGCTGGTGAAGGGGTTGGTCTTCCAAATTTGTCTGTGACTGGCATTGGATTTGTGTAAACACTTCCAAACAGATCAGTGCCTGGTGATGGTGTTGGCCTGCCATAAATATCTGTGTTAGGATGTTCTGGTGTCACTGGATTGCCAAATTTATCTGTCTTTGGTGATGGAGTTGGTCTTCCATATTTATCTGTTACTGGCACTGGATTTGTGAAAGGATTTCCAAATTTGTCAGTACCAGGGGATGGTGTTGGTCTTCCAAATATGTCAGTGTTAGGTGTTGGATTCAGTGTTACAGGATTTCCAAATTTATCAGTGGCTGGTGATGGGGTTGGTCTTCCAAATTTGTCTGTAACTGGCATTGGATATGTGTTTGGATTTCCAAATTTGTCAGTTCCTGGTGATGGTGTTGGTCTTCCATAAATGTCTGTGTTAGGATGTTCTGGTGTCACTGGATTGCCAAATTTGTCTGTCTTTGGTGATGGTGTTGGTCTTCCATACTTGTCTGTTACTGGAGCTGGGTTTGTGAAAGGATTTCCAAATTTGTCAGTTCCTGGGGATGGTGTAGGTCTTCCAAATATGTCAGTGTTAGGTGTTGGATTCAGTGTTACAGGATTTCCAAACTTATCAGTGGCTGGTGATGGTGTTGGTCTTCCAAATTTGTCTGTCACTGGCATTGGATTTGTGAGTGGATTTCCAAAAAGATCAGTGCCAGGTGATGGTGTTGGTCTTCCATAAATGTCAGTATCAGGATGAGCTGGTGTCACTGGATTGCCAAATTTGTCTGTCTTTGGTGATGGTGTTGGTCTTCCATACTTGTCTGTTACTGGCATTGGATTTGTGTAAGGATTTCCAAATTTATCAGTACCAGGGGAAGGTGTGGGCCTTCCAAATATGTCAGTTTCAGGTGTTGGGTTCAGTGTAACTATGACTGGATTTCCAAAGATGTCAGTCTTTGGTGATGGTGTTGGTCTTCCAAATTTGTCTGTGACTGGCATTGGATTTGTGAGAGGATTTCCAAACTTATCAGTGCCAGGAGATGGTGTTGGTCTTCCATAAATATCTGTAGCTGGAGTTGGATTTTGAGTTCCTGGTTGTGGAGTGGTAGGTGACGGAGTTGAATGTCCAATATCTGTAAAAAAATTAAAAGAAAAGTTGTAATATGAAATATTAGTGAAAAACCGTTTTTATACTGAAACACTTTACATGTCTCTCAACAGACAGACACCGACAAAAGGTTGAATATTAGATGTCCCTAGGTCATTCTAATGCAGAGCACGAAATCCTTTAAAACAAGTTTATTTGAACAAAAACTAGTACTGAATATTTTATTGTTTGCATCTAAACTCAAGATCTAGGAATAAAGGAAACAAAACTGAATTGGTTGCATTGGAAACCATGGTTTTCACCACTGCACCAAGTCTGCAGTATATAATGACATGATCTGTAGACTGAAATTGAGACTTGTGAGAAAGACAAAGAGGTGAAGGATCTTTTACCTTCTAATTTCCCATTATCAAAATGTCAATATCATTCCATAAACAACATTTTTAGAAAATGGAGGATATCATCAAATGGTGTGGAACTATTTTAGGTTTTGTTAGAAAATTTAAAATCTATATTAAGCATAATTGCATTATCGAAATTATTCAAAATATGGGTCAGCACTAACAAACAACAATTTACCTGAATTTAGTCGTAAAAAAAACACAAAGTATTTAACAGAAAGTTTGAACTACTGTATATTAATGTGTTGGCAGTGACTGTGTTATTTATATCATTAATTTCATGAAACATTAAGTTTGTCAGTTTTTTTTTGGTTTTTTAAATATAATAATATAAGTAATATAAGTTTTACTTATCATAAGGGTCATACTGACAGACATTCTGTTGAATGTAGAATACACCAATCACTATTAGAATAATTTATTACAGTAACCCAACTTACTAGAGCACGGACAATAAAATCGCACTTCATAATCTTTGCAGGCTCCATTGTTTTCCCAGTTCAGACATCTAAGACCAGAGTCTAGATCACAGGTGACCAATTGACCAGTAAGAGAAGCCTCCATCTTGGTGCCAGCTTCCCTGCATTCTACTTCCACCGGATTGTCACAGAATGTGTTGTACACACGTAGTTTGGAGAAAACTTCCATATCACCATCTCCGGAGTTTGGCGTATCCACATTCATCCAGTAAGTCCAGAAACATTGAGGGTGTACGATCGGTCTCACTAAAAATGATACAGAAAAAATAAGAAAAAAAAAATCTTCTCCCTCCTCTTTCAAATCTCAGTCAATTAATACTAATATCTTTGCATCATAAACCATGTTGTGTATAAGAAACACTGATGCCCCTTTCCAATGACAGTCAATGTTAAAGTTCTTGAAAAGTCGGTCAGTCATGTCCATAGGAGAAAAAATGGTTTCTGGTTACTGATGGTATAGGTGTGAAATATCAAAGCCATATTTTTAATTAACTGGTCAGAAGTGATGACTTATCTTAAAAATTTGTTGCAAAAGGCAGACTGAACAAAAGTAAAAATAAAAATCAATAAAACCATTATTTACTTATTTCATTTTTTACTTTTTGATCTAAATTGTAGGTATTTCTATTATTCTCATTTTTTAAAATTCTGTCTAAGATTTTAATGGTTTTTTTTAAACCAAAATAAATACTGCATGTATATCAAGCATTTCAAATTTCTCATTCTTTCCTTCTTCATAAGTCAAGCTAAAGCAATAGTGCAAACCAAACAATGTGGTAAACAAAGGGAAGATAGTAATTCGCTCTATAGTATGTTTACTATTAAATTAACTTGGTGGTATGATAGTTTCTGGTCAAAGAAAGTTACCAGCTGTAGTAATTATATTACATTTAGAGTTTATTAAAAGAAGTGGAGCTACCATTAACCAAAATAACCGAAACATGTGATTAAGATCTGATGCTTTTGTTTTCCGTTCAAATTGCAGCTTTTCATGTTGGTTCACTTTTGACAATGTTGATAATGTACATGTACATGATCTTTGAGACCAAATCTAATTAGTTGATTACAGATTATTCATGTTTACTCATTCTATAAAAGAAGTTCTTCATGAATACTTATCTATTATTTGCAGCAAAGCAACTTAAGGAGTTTCCAATTATATACACCTTTAAAAAAATCCTGATTCTTATGTCCCTAACAATTAACAAACTGAACAGATTCAAAAAAACCAAACTAAAAGACTAAAAACCGAAAATCAAACCGAAAAAATTCCCCAAGCCTTATTGATCACCTAGTAGATACAACTTTTTTGAGAGAAAGATTTTACATCAATTAGCCTCATTTTCATTTTTGACATTGATATATTAAATAAAAATTTTCAGCAATGTAGATAAATAATCATTTTGGAAATATGGAAACAAGTTTATAACACTTGATAACATTGCCCTGATATCTGAATTCATTTCAATATTTCATTTCATACCATAGGGTCCACGAGTGGGAGCTGAAGTGGAAGCACATGTTGATTCCTTATTACACTGCACTGTGTTGTTGAAGCAATGACACACTTCACAATTGTCGTAAGGGTTCGTCCAACTCTCAAAGGCCTGAAATTAAAAAAAGATTAGAATGCGAAACTATTCCGATACCAAGCAATACTTTTCAAGGAGGGTATGTGTTTAAAAATAGTGACATAATACAGGAACAAAATTTTTCACTTCTTATGACTACCGGTATCTAATTAATACAGCAATCCACTTTTCAGCATAGAAAGCGATGTTTAGCGGGCTTTTGATTGTTATGCCTATGACGTCATAATCAAATGTCCTACTTGTCCAACCTTACGTGACGTCATCATAGTCGTATTTTGCGCAAAAGTGCTTAACATTCGACGAAAGTGGATCGGTGTATTAAGGGCTGACAACTCTCTTTGAAGTATTCGGCTATATAGGACAGGAGCTATGTATACATAAGGCAAAAGGTTTTTAATTTCTTGGTTTACAAAGTTTTTCCTTAGAAATTCAGGTCGGTCGAGAAAGATAGAAATAAATTTAAAGTAAAATGAGATTTTGAGTAATGAAAACAATCTTGTTATTTAGTGGTTACATTATTTCCTTTTGGCATTTGTGATATCTGCAAAAAAATTTTTATGATAGATATAAACGTTTTTGAACAATTGGCGGCATTATAAAATGCCACATTTGCATTTTTTTTTTTTTTTGGAAATGGCCAAAAGAGGGTCGACAGATCCATAAACCAAGGCCTTCTGGCCTAATGCTTGTTTATTGTTTTGCTTTACATTAGATAATTTCTTATATACAGCATCTGCTTAACACCCTGCTAAAAAAAAATTTATCTCAGAAATGGACCCGTCCCAAGCAGTGCAAGATTTTTCATGAGTTATGGACCATGAACAATCTGATTAAAACCATATTTTTATTCCGCTTCTCCATTTGTCCCATTGCAGATAAAGATCTGGCGAAGCTCCATAAGGGGTCATGTTCTGGTGAACTCTGACTGTAAGCCAATCAGTGGATTGCCTACAATGAAACTGACATCCCCAGCATGCGTGACCTACAAGGTAGTTTTTGAACAATGTTTGTTACATATTGCATCACTATCACGTGCCTCGCCGAGTCATTGATTGGCTATGGGAAATATCGGTTTTGGTGACTGAAACTTCATCAGAGTTCACCAGAACATGACCTCTTACGGGGTTTCGCCAGATCTTTATCCGCAATGGGACAAATACAGAAGCGGAATAAAGATATGGTTTTAATCAGATTGGAATCATGAAGTGTAAATATTGTGTCAAGTTTGTACTATCCCATCAGGCAGATGCGACACTAGTGACCTATTGCCTCCATGAAACTGACTGAGCAACAGTGAATTATTTATAGAATTAGAGTAAAATTGCATTTTAATAATAATTTCATTTCACCTTAGCGATGGTGCCATTCTGCATGCGACATGGACACAACGATTCCGCAACACACGTATTCTTGTCCTTAAGACGCTCTCCAGGCTGACAGGTGAATCCAGCCGGTTTGCACATGGGGACACATGTGTTGTCATCATGTTGACACGTTGTCGTTAACTGCGACATGCTGTCACACAGCTGATTACATTTGTAGCCACATGGCTCTAAAACCTCACCGGGAGCACACACAGCTGAAATAAAAATTATTTACATACAAGTACCATAATACATCTGACTTATAAAACAATTTGTATCACTATGCACAAATTATGATAATTGTCACTTACTTTGTTTGCCTTTATTTAAATCCTTGATATGAACCCATTCCAAATGGCAACATGCCCCACCCCCCTTCAAAAAAATAGTGAGTTGTTTAAATTCCCTGTTGTTAAAACGTGCAAATAATCAATATTAGAAGGAAATTGAAATGATAACATGAACAAAATGAGGGAGAAAAAGCTATAAATTCCATAATTAGGAGAGTTCTATTTGTTTAAAGTATAGTTGAAGACAAGGAATTCGTCCAAAGTTGGTACAGCTCGATTGCAAAGCTGCAACAAATATCTTATCATCATTCGGGGTGCGAAGCAGGATGAATCAGCTAGCGCTTTCTCAGCTTTAACTAAAAAGTACTTAACAATGATTTTCTTCATATAAAATATGTAGTCTTTATCAATTTCCAATGCTGAGATTTTTCCTAAAATCTGATATTTGACCAAAGTGACAGAGAGACACCTTGGAACGATAGCCCAGAGCTGCTTTGCAGTCCGACCAAAACCGAACTAGCTTGAAGACATACACAGTCATGAGGTATGGGTACTTACGTGTTACGTGATGTGTGACGGGTTCAGGAGTAGTGAGTGGGTTACAATTATCTGCCCAACAGTAGACGCGGACCTCGTAATCGTGACACTTCTGGTTCAGCTGATCTCTGTTGTAACATCGAAGTCCACTTCTGGTATCACAAGACACTAAATCTTGTCCAGCATCGTTCACAGAAGACTGGCTACCAGCGACACGGCACTCTATTTCTCTCACCTCCTTACAAAGGCCATACTTAGCCTTCAATCCGTCAATATATTCAAAATCTCCACCGCCAAGGTCATCGCTCGGTTTATTGCTGTTTAACCAAGAAGACCATCCACATTGCTTGAAGGTTGGGGTAGGTGTGGTAGCTGTAAGAATATGATAAAATATGACATATTCTATTACTCTGAGATATAAGAATACGATAAAATATGACATACAGTATTACCCTGGGCTGTAAGAATACCATAAAATGTGACATATAGTATTACCCTGGGCTGTGAGAATACGATAAAATATAATATACAGTATTACTCAGAGAAAAAAATACAGAATTCCTGTTCAAAGTAATACATGATAATTCTTTAAAAGCCAATCATAAGGGGGAAAATGTAATCTTACATTATTCATGAAAGAAAATATTTTGGAATCATTTACTGCAGTCAGAATCAAACATTAAATAGTCATAGAGTTTATAGCAGTTGACAGATTACCAAATGGTAACATAATGGTAACTTAATATAATCAAAAATTAATTCATTCTTGTTTTACATCACTCCTCTCATACTTATACCGTGACCCCATCTGCCTGATGTATTGCATAGAAATTTATACCATAGTACACATCCCAAGCAGGACACCAGTGTACCCACGTCCAGCATCAAATCCGTGAACACTGGGTCATGAGCTGAGCACCTCATCCACTGAGAGATAAGACCAGTTCAGAATGAAAAAATGTAGTATATATCTAATATGAAGTTTACTTTATAGCAATACACATATTTCATATTTTACATGATATAAGGGGTTAGGTGACGGACAAAATGCTTCTTGCTGGAGGACATCAATTTTGGATTGTGATGACACAATAGAATGACACTAGAGTGGCAAAACATCATATGGCAGACAATAAATGAGAGATACTTTTAATATGAAAGGCCTTTTTATAATGGGTATAAAAAAAGTCCCAGTAGTACAGTATGTATATATGTATTAATGAAGCAAAAATCAATGGGCTGGGTGGGGAGGTTGATACTTACTGGGTCTGTATTTAGTTCGTGATGACTTCGTGTCATGGTACATACCTGAAAATACATGGCGATATATCGACATCAAGTCAAATTCAGAGCATATTAATGATAATGGTAGCATGTTCATTCAGATCTGTTACTAATTATGCATTTCAATCCATGAGATATATTGAAAACCTAGTATGTACACTGAAGTTAAATAAATTTCCAAGCCAAAATGATAATCTATATTAACATGGATAAGAACATATATGTATGTATCAGTTCTGTATACCAAATGTACATTTCACCAACTTATTTCTCTTCAGTGACTACATACGTTGGTATCGAAAAAATATTTATACATGTACTGAATTTATTTCAAAGTCCTAAGTCACTATGGTTCAAACAGACTTTCAGAACCAAAATTCAAGGACTTTTCAAGGACCAATGACCAACTTACAAGGACCACTTCAAAGGCGGATCTAGAAATTTTTGAAAGAGGGGGGTGGAGGGGGGGGTTGCAGTCTCCCATAACTAATGTTATGCTTTATTTGATATGGAAAGTGGGGTTGCAGCTCTAGAAATGGTCGAAATTAACTTTTTTGGGGGAAAATTTTCTGACCAAAGGTGTGTGTGTGTGTGTGTGTGTGGGGGGGGGGGGGGGGGGGGGGGTTGCCCCCCTGTAAATGCACTTGAAGTAAGGTAATGGACAGATCACTATTAAAGTTTCTGAACAGCACGCAAAATGTCAAATTATGCAAAATCGATGTTTACGGTTTTATATTTATCTTTTCTTTTTTTCAATTTCAAATAGAAATCTCAAGAATTTTTTTATCATCTTCATATAAGTTATCTCCATCAAAATTCTCAATATATGAATTTTCAATGAGGATTGTGCCTTCACCTCACCTCTGATTTCAGGGTATGATGAAAGAGCACCACAATACTTAATACACAGATCCCTTTCCCTCTATATTCTGGCATAAATCCAGAAAATTTTTTGAGAGGGGGTCCACCCCTAATGAATTTCCAAGACAGGGTCCGCAAATGTTTTTGTGTGTAAAATTACTAATTCAATATAGAAAAATAACAAGGAAAGCAATTTTTGTTGAATTTCAGGATGGTTCCTGACCCCTGGTCTATCCCTCTGGATCCACACATATTTAAACTGTTCATTATGCAAAATTTTATTGTACTGACATCATCTTAAGTCGAAAAAGTTGGATAATTGATTATGATGTCACAAGCACGACAAATGGAGGTTTACTTAGCTTCACATTCATTATCCAAATATGGGTTGTTGTATATTCAGTGCTATAGCACCAAATACAAATGCATTATCAAATCTAAAATTGGTCTTCAGTTAAATTGTAAATCACATAGCATTTATTTAACACTTAAATAGATAGCGAAATTAAAGAAAAACACTTACAGTCGCAGTAATAACGAATTTTGTAGTCGGAGCAAGGAATAGGGAAGTTATCAGCATTCAAACATCTCAGGCCATGAGTCAAATTACATGTCAGTATTTCTCCAGAACTATAGCTTTGAATGTTTGCAGTGGTAAAGCACTCTATTTTCTGAATATGGCCACCTTGGCAGAATGCATCTCTCTCAGCATCTGTTATCTTTTCATGGTCTCCATTACCAATACTTGGATTGTCTTTGTTTATCCATGGACCCCATCCACTTGTTGTACAAGTAGTGAGGGTGGGATGTGCATAAATGTCAGTAACAGGTGATGGTGTTGGTCTTCCATATTTGTCTGTTACTGGCATTGGATTTGTTAAAGGATTTCCAAATTTGTCAGTGCCTGGGGATGGGGTTGGTCTTCCAAATATATCAGTGTTAGGTGTTGGATTCAGTGTTACAGGATTTCCTTGTTCATCAGTCCTTGGTGATGGTGTTGGTCTTCCAAATTTGTCTGTGACTGGCATTGGATTTGTGTTTGGATTTCCAAATTGATCAGTGCCTGGTGATGGTGTTGGTCTTCCATAAATGTCTGTGTCTGGGTGAGCTGGTGTCACTGGATTGCCAAATTTGTCTGTCTTTGGTGATGGTGTTGGTCTTCCATATTTGTCAGTTACTGGCATTGGGTTTGTTAAAGGATTTCCAAATTCATCAGTACCAGGTGATGGCGTTGGTCTTCCAAATATATCTGTGTTAGGTGTTGGGTTCAGTGTTACTGGATTTCCTTGTTCATCAGTCCTTGGTGATGGTGTTGGTCTTCCAAATTTGTCTGTGACTGGCATTGGATTTGTGTTTGGATTTCCAAATTGATCAGTGCCTGGTGATGGTGTTGGTCTTCCATAAATGTCTGTGTCAGGATGAGCTGGTGTCACTGGGTTACCAAATTTATCAGTGCCTGGTGATGGTGTTGGTCTTCCATATTTGTCTGTTACTGGCATTGGGTTTGTTAAAGGATTTCCAAATTCATCAGTACCAGGTGATGGCGTTGGTCTTCCAAAAATATCTGTGTTAGGTGTTGGGTTCAATGTTACAGGATTTCCTTGTTTATCAGTCCTTGGTGATGGTGTTGGTCTTCCAAATTTGTCTGTGACTGGCATTGGATTTGTGTTTGGATTTCCAAACTTATCAGTGCCTGGTGATGGTGTTGGTCTTCCATAAATGTCTGTGTCAGGATGAGCTGGTGTCACTGGGTTACCAAATTTATCAGTGGGTGGAGATGGTGTTGGTCTTCCATATTTGTCAGTTACTGGCATTGGGTTTGTTAAAGGATTTCCAAATTCATCAGTACCAGGTGATGGGGTTGGTCTTCCAAAAATATCTGTGTTAGGTGTTGGGTTCAATGTTACTGGATTTCCTTGTTCATCAGTCCTTGGTGATGGTGTTGGTCTTCCAAATTTGTCTGTGACTGGCATTGGATTTGTGTTTGGATTTCCAAACTTATCAGTGCCTGGTGATGGTGTTGGTCTTCCATAAATGTCTGTATCCGGATGTGCTGGGGTTACTGGATTGCCAAATTTGTCTGTCTTTGGTGATGGTGTTGGTCTTCCATATTTGTCAGTTACCGGCATTGGGTTTGTCAAAGGATTTCCAAATTCATCAGTACCAGGTGATGGGGTTGGTCTTCCAAATATGTCTGTGTTAGGTGTTGGATTCAGTGTTACAGGATTTCCTTGTTCATCAGTCCTTGGTGATGGTGTTGGTCTTCCAAATCTGTCAGTCACTGGCATTGGGTTCGTTAAAGGTTTTCCAAATTTGTCAGTGCCTGGTGATGGTGTTGGTCTTCCATAAATGTCTGTGTCAGGGTGAGCTGGGGTCACTGGATTGCCAAACTTGTCTGTTTTTGGTGATGGTGTTGGTCTTCCATATTTGTCTGTTGCTGGCATTGGGTTTGTGAAAGGATTTCCGAATTTATCTGTACCAGGAGATGGTGTTGGTCTTCCAAATATGTCAGTGTTAGGTGTTGGATTTAGAGTTACAGGATTTCCAAATTTATCAGTGGATGGTGATGGTGTTGGTCTTCCAAATTTGTCTGTGACTGGCATTGGATTTGTGTTCGGATTTCCAAATTTATCTGTGCCTGGTGATGGCGTTGGTCTTCCATAAATGTCTGTGTCTGGATGGATAGGTGTCACTGGATTTCCAAATTTATCAGTGGGTGGAGATGGTGTTGGTCTTCCAAATTTGTCAGTTACTGGCACTGGATTGGTGTATGGATTTCCAAACTCATCAGTACCTGGTGATGGTGTTGGTCTTCCAAAAATGTCTGTATTAGGAACTGGCAGAGTGATTGGATTTCCAAACTTATCAGTTCCTGGTGATGGAGTAGGTCTTCCATATTTATCAGTGACAGGCATTGGATTTGTAAATGGGTTTCCAAATTTATCAGTGCCTGGAGATGGTGTTGGTCTTCCATAAATATCTGTTGGTGGTGTTGGATTGAGGATTGGTCGTCCATATTTGTCAGTCTTAGGAGATGGTGTTGGTTTTCCCTGGGCACTGGTTGATGGTGAATAAAGGTCATTGTTGGATGGCTTGGTAACTGCAAAAGACAACAGAAAACCTTGATCAGTAATCAGCCCCAATTACAATAAACTAGTAGATAGTTACATATGTATATGGAATAGACATGATAATTATCTGTGAGTTGTTGAATGCCATACCAGAATTTCATCAGCATGATGGATACCACCAACTTTGAGTGGTCACATTCAAGTGCTTAGTGGTGGAGGAAACTAAAGCATTTCAAAGATACCACAAATCTTTCCTGTGGTTAAGGTTACCAGAAGGATCCACTTAATTTTTGATGCATCTTCCCGCCTGCTGTGATTGAATTAAGATTGACTGCAGACAATAAAGAGGTGGGAGTCAAAGTGAAGGTCACTCAATCACTAATGCCTAGGTATGATCAATAAAGAGGTGGGAGTTAAAGTGAAGGTCACTCAATCACTAATGCCTAGGTATGAACAATAAAGGTGAGGCAGGACTACTGATAACTGTTATCAATATTGAATAATGTAATAAAAAAGATGTGTTTGTGAAACATTAATGCCCCGGAAGGCAACAAAGTCGAAAACAGGTTTTTTTTTTTGTTTAAAGGTCAAGATCAAGGTCACAATATCATTGACTTCGACGTCATTTGATAGGGTTTCATTCATTGAGTATGCATGCCAAATATGAAACATCCATTTCTTACAGTTCAAAAGTTATGACCAATAATTAAGTTTTTTGCCACAGACAGACCAAAACCAAGATGCCCTGAAGGTGATGACATTTACCTTATCCATGGCACAGAAATTTAAACTTAATATGTAACCGACGAACCAGAAGCAGTGGAAAACCTTTCATGTGCCTATGTTTATACCATGACACATTACTTCAGATTTAACTTTATCACCTTAAAAACAGAACATCAGTGTGCCATCAGTTAAATTCAAACCTGGGACCTTTTGGTCCTAAGCCTAGCATGTAATGGGGTGAGCTATGCAGGCTGTATCTATGTAATTAACAAATGAACCTCAATGCTTTCAGTTTGGTAGTATGTACATAGATAAGGCAGAATAACCATAGGTAAGGCAGAATAACCATAGATAAGGCAGAATAACCATCTTGTCATCAAAAGCTCTTACCAGTGCAAACTTCATGGCACAAGTATCTGATCTTGTAGTCCTGGCACTCAACGGGGAAGTTATCGGCATTGTAGCATACAAAACCACTGGATTTATCACATATAGCGATGTCACCAGAGCTGTAACTTGGGATACCATCAAATGTCTGGCACTCAATTTTAGTGATTGTACCAATAGCTCCAGGACAGAATCTAAATATAGAATTAAAAAATATCAAACATGATCAAGAAAAATAGCAAAGCAATAGTTGATTATTTCAATGTCTCAAGGACTGAATCTGGATGTGTTTGTATAACACTAATGCCCCTGGCTGGAAGTCATTGAAACACAGAATCTCTATATCTTACTGTTTACAATCTATGTGTATGTTTTCTGCCATGGACAGATTGACCTAAATACTACATCCCCCCCCTTATTCTCTGATCCTTGCAGCAAAAAAAGACCAAACTGATTTAAGAAAATTAATTAAGTAACTCAAACACCCCCCCCCTCCCTCTTTCATTCCCAAAATTCTATCATTATGTGATTTGAATAGCCAGATATTTTAAACAATGCGTAAGTTTTAATGTTGTTGTGTTTCCACTAAAGCTGCTAAAAACAATTGGGGTTGGTAGGAAGGTAATAATTTAATATATATATTTTTCTAATTAATTTTATTTTCAACGTTGGTTCAACTTTGACACATGAGGTTTTGTGAAATAAGATAAAAGCTCAGATGGGACCCACCTTTGATGCAACACTTCATTCAAGTAAAATTTGTATTCATCTATACCAAAAACATAAAATCACAGACCAAACCGAAAATTTTTTCCCTAGAATTCTTTAATTTGCTAATAAAATCTGTTGGAGTGGCATGGTAAAATTGGGTTGGTAAGGTTAGCAGAAACACAGCAATTTCATTTTTTGCCTTATTCAAATACTGTAGATTAAAGTCAACTAGTCATAAATGAGCATGGACTTTATCTGAAAAGCTAACATGTGATGAACTGGTGTCCTGACAGGGGACGTCTGACTCTCTCCTGTTGAGTGTCATAGAAACTGGAGAAGATCTTTGGCCATATAAGCTTTACTGACTTGTAGCAGTATTTTGCTAATTGAGGGATCGCCAGATTCAACTTTAACCACGCCTATTACGTAGTTTCATTGTGACGTCACAGTTAATATCATGTTTGACGGGCCATTTATTTATGACACCACAACGAAAAAGTGTGCCAAAAGGTGTGATGTCAGGTATTTGACAATAAGTCAATTATGACTGAGAGTGTTCAAAGGAACGTGTGTTATCTGCTGTCCGTTTTTTTAAAGTATGACGGCTACCAGATTGGACAGACAAAATGACAGACAGATGGGCTGACAGACAGACAGACAGATGATGAGCAAAGTGATCCGTGTGTGTTACATAGCATTATATCAACACAAAAAAACTTTACCTAGCCATTTCTAATGGAGTCATTGCCTCTCTATCTCCAGCACCAGTGGATGGTTTGTCTCGATTGATCCAGGGTGACCATCTGTCATGCTCCACACAAGGGGTGGTTCCAGTGCTAGACGTGCTGGGCAGAGTGGGGGTCTTGTTTGAGGAGTTGGGGCCAGATGAACCAGACGGAGGTGAGGCTGTTGGTGTGTTGACTGGATTTGAAGGTCCTTGAGTTGGTGACGGTGTAGAGGTGACAGCACCTGATGAAGGTGATGGCGTAGGTGCTATTCAAGAAAGATGATATAATATGATAATATGAATTTTTAAACCTGTAGTTTGGTTAGTGTTTAACAATATTAAATAAATTATTTGACAATACTGTTGTATTCCATTTTTGTTTCTATTTTTCTTATATATTATGACAGCACTTGACTCCAGAACTGTATTGTTCAAAAAGTTTATTCAAAAGTAATGAGGGATCTTGCTATTTTTCAGGAGACTCTGAAGTAAATGACGGCATTCAATATCACAGTCATCTGGTCATCACTGACACCCTAGATCCATTCAAGCAACCCAAAAATTGTATAAATATCAATGAGGTCATTCAAAAAGTTCTCTTTAAGATCCCAAATTTTTACGAATTTTTAACGACTAATGGTCTTCTATGAATAATTCAAGGGAACTTCAATTTTTTTTTTATCAGAAAGAGTTTATTTTTTAATTATTAATTTATCGTATCATTAAGCTCATCAGCGTTTGATCAACTGGGCTCCATGCGTTTGTGAAATTAACATCATACAAGAAATAAACTTACTGATACATTCGTCGCAGAAAACTCTGATCTCATAGTCCTGGCAACTGCCGTTATTGGCTTGCTGAGAGTTGAGACAAACTAATCCTTGCACATCCATGCCACATTTCACCCCTACATCCCCAGCGCTGCTGAAGGACTGCTTAGTGCCCACAGTTCTACATTCAATCTGCTTCATGAAGTGTGGGGAACAAGATTTTACTAAATCTATCAAGTGATACACAGTTTCATATTCTCCAACCTTGTCTGGATTATTGGTGTTCACCCACGGTGTCCAGTACATGCAGGTAGCAGGCCCTTGTGGTGCCGGTGTTGGGGTGGTGACTGTGGATGGCGTTACGGTGCTACCAGTCAGTGGTGTCGGGGATGGGGCTTGGCAACCTAACAGTTCCAACCTCAAACCAATAGCTTGTTGCCACTCAACGGGAACCACTCTAAAAAAAGAGAAAGAAAATTAGGACGAACTTATCTTAATAATCTAAAATAGCATGGTTTTCTAAAAGAGAGTAATTAAGGTAGATGGTTAAATGCTTGATAAGTCAGCCCTTCATGGACTAAGAAAAATTATTCTAGTAATCTGAAAATGGAAAAATATGCTTAATGTCTCTTCGTCATTATTTATTTCGTGACCTTAGAAATCAGTTCGACTCAAAGTGAATTAAATATTGAATGCTTCTTATCAGTATCTTTGATGGAGGAAAAGAGAATTGATCATTATTTTACAAAAAATTTGGGAAAAAGCCATTTTAACCTGATGTATCTTGCAACGACAGGGTGAGGGAACTGATGAGTTACAGGCGTGTTACGGTCAGTGTTGCCATCAAACAGTCTTGGAGTCTTGTCACTGGGAGATACAGTCACAGGATTGTATCTGCGGCCATCTGTACTGTAGTAAACTTGATACTTGGTCACCCAGTATTTGATATCAGATCGTCCTTGAGTGACGATACCTGATATCTCGTAAGGAGCCAGGAAGTCGACTTGTATGTACTGTCTATTGTTGTTAATGCTATAACCAGAAAAAATAAAAGAGTGTTATACAAACGTTTTTTCATATTGCATTTTTATATTCACATATTTAGGGCTTATATCTTCATCTTACTTTTGTGAGGGGTTTGAACTGAAACCCAGAAACTGTCATATATACCATAAATCAGTACTTATAATGCAGTCATTTAGCAATAGCTCTTTTCTAGTACTATTAATATTTTCCTGATTCTACAGTACTCTTTACAAATTGGTTTTCTTTCTTTGATTAGCCAGATGGACCCAATCTAGTGGTGGATTTTGAAGGGGGATGCCCTCCCCCCTCCTTAAATCTACAAGAAATATACAGATGATAATGCTGAAAACACTCAAATGAGTAAAACTCCAGATTTGGCACCCAAAAATTGAGTACTTTGATTAATACTTGATTTTCCCATATGACTCCCCCCTTTTTTGGAATCCTGAATCCTTACCTGAAATCGCCCTGTTTGACAGAAACTGCTAACATCTCAAACTGAAAGAACTTGTACTTACCTGGGAGTCCACCCTCCAGAGAAGCTTCCATCTCTCTCATTATAAATTCTTCCTCTCTCAGCACCATGGAAACCATCGAGGATACTAGAGGCAGTTATCTGAGCATCACTAACGATTCCTTTGTTAGCCAATCCCATGGGAATGTCACAGTCTGTATATCACCAGAAATAAAACACGTTCAAGAAAAATACTTTGTGAGATAGAATTCCATTAAGTCATTAAAGATGTCTCAGATTCTTTGAAAGTGGAAAGTCCAAGGGTTAATATATGATTTTGTTACATATCAAGGAAATAAAATACACTTTTGACAAACAGATCTCCTAACTTGTAACTCCCCCCCCCTCCCCGTTCCTTCACAAATACATCAGAGGAAAAAGAGGAAAATGAATTAGAAGCCCTGTAGATTAATGATTTGAGAATAATAATATTGCAGTGACATCATATTGAAGGCAACTACGAGGAGGTAAAATCGTGGATATACCAGTATATTCCAATACAGAAAATAGAACTGGAACAACTAAAGCACTTTAAATAAAGGAAAATTTAAGGTATTGAGTTTTGAGTTGACAAGAGTCAACTGTTTATTTTATAAAAGCATTAGGGAGTCTTGGATAAGAAAATATGTAATACCTGGATAGGCATAAAGACAGGTGTAAGGTATATTTAATTCTATCTGAAAGGTAGTGTTAAAAGTCTAAAAAATGTTGTTCTTTACTTCAAAACCAAAATCCTTACCAGGTGCTGGTGTTGGTGCCCCTGTGGTGTTCACACCAGGACTTAGTGTCGGTTTAGGGGTTGGTTCCGTTGGTTTAGCTGGGAAGCATCCCAATACGTTGAATCGTACAGCAATGCCCTCGGTTGAGCTGGTGACGGGATAAATCCTGATCACTTGAGCAGTAACGTTTCTGTTGAACAAATTCCTGACAGGAGTCTTGCTATCCTTGTTAGCCTGGAAGATTTTGGTGATGTTTGAGCCCGGACTGGTACTGTAGTTGTAGAAATTCTTTCCGTCGATACTTGTCTGGACATAGTAGGAAGTCACAAACTTTTTACTTTCACCTTCTCCTTGTATGAGTACACCTGACAGAAGAGTTGGTTTGTTGAAGTCAACTTGAATCCATGGTTTGGTATCATTTGTGCTGTTTGAAGAAAAAAAAGGAATTCAATGAAATATTTATAAAAAAAACGAAAATAATCTAGATTAAACATTGTACTGCAAAATATGAGAAATCTATCTAAAATAGAAACAAGGATAAATAAATCAAAAGTTTTTAAATGAAATACTTCCAGATCTTGGTAGTGTATCAAATAAGCGTTTATGATCAGTAACATCTAAAAATAGGTAGAAAATACAATGTGACCTCTCATTTTTATTTCATCATTCAAACATTCACAATACTAGGTCAAAAATTCTTTAATGGATAGCTAGGCCTGTTATAAGAAATACACACATGGCATGTAAAAGCCCTATTTCTTACCAAAATGATTCACAACTTACGACACTTATAAACATTTTGAGATAAAAAACCAGAGACTATATGCAACTGAATCTTGATTTTAAGGGCATAACTGACCCTTCTATTTTATGCGCCAAAATTGTTATATCAGTTGACGTCACAATACTTTACACCTCAGGTCATACCTTGGACAAACATTGAAAATGTATTGTGACATCTTGAAATTCAATAAATATTCTGTGAAAAGTGATGGGTCAATTAGGTATCAAACCAATACCTTGAATGTGAACACACTTTCCACTGAGCCGTCATGCTGCCTCGTTAATGTATACAAACCTCGGTATCCAGGCACCACCATGCTCTGTTGTGGCTTTGTTATGTAGACGACCTTGAACTGCTGTGAACTTGGAACTGAACACTGATGAGGCAGTGATCTGAGACCCCAGCACTACATATTCATTCTCCAGTCCCATCGGAGTGAGACACACTACAAGTTCATATAAAACGGAATCTATATGACAGCTACAAGAATATGATAAAAATACCAATATCAAATTGGTGCATCAAGGGTATTCAATAAGGGCTAGCTTGCAAGCAGCAAAATACTGTCACTTCGAATAACAAGTTTCCAAGCATATCGTGGGTTCAAATTTCCTCTGACCTTAAGTACCACTATAAAATGATATACTTCATTTCTTTAAATACGCCTCTTCATAAAGATTTTATTCACAACTCTAATGAATTTCACAAATACTGCCTCTGCAAAAAATGCATACGTCCAAAATGTTTGGTATACATTAGCAAGACATTATCTACCTCTAAAACATAGCATGAGATTGAAGGTCAGATCTATTACATGACACGCTCTGTACAACTACAAGTGATCTATCCCCCTTCCCTCTTTTTTAAAAATACTTCAGACAAAATCTTTGCATTGTTAATGTACTTAACTACTGATTAGCTATGCCCTTTTAACAATTGTATATACAATACAAGGATATGACTGAGTTTAAATGCATTTAAAAAAAAAAAAAACACAGACTTCACAAAATAAGAACTAACCCTTGGATGGTTCTAAATATGTTGAAGGCTTGGGTGTTGGTAGCGTCACAGGTTGACCATGTTCATCGGTCTTTGGTACTGGCATAGGGGTAGTCTGGGGCTGTGTGGCTCCAGGTGGCCGTGTCTCACCAGGTTTCAACATGGGCCAACCAAACTCATCGGTCTTTGGTTCTGCAGTAGGCATCATTTGTTGATCCTTAGAAGGAGGTGAGGAAGGATTACAGCCCAGAACATTGAACTGAAGAGCTTTTTCTCCATTGAAATCAATGGGGTAGATTCGCACGAATTGAGCAATAATTCTACGGTTGAAAAAAACTGTGACTGGCGTGTCTTTGTCTACATTTGCAGTGAAAGTCTTAGCGGTTTTTGCACCCTCCTGGTCATTATAAGGTACATAATGAGATCCTATTCCATCTAGACTAGTGTACACCTTGAAGGTTTTGACAAAGACATCTTTGTCGCCATGTCCTCTGATGACAATTCCAGTTACCGTCTTAGGCTCCAGGAAATTAACTTCGATGAAAGGAAATTTATTGTCATCAGGTCTGTTAAGAGAATTATTCTTGATTAATGTAAATATATACATTTGTATCTTAATTACGAATGTTAAATAAAACCATAAATATATCTTGTTTCTTTTAAATCATCTGCTTTTGACTGCATGGCTGTGAAGTGCATGCACTTTAGTAGATACCATGTAACTAGCAGTAAAGAATCTTAACTTTATTTATTTATATAAACCGAATTAATAATATGCCTTTGAAATTCTTTACACTCTGAAAGAGAAAGAGACAGATTGCAAATTGATGGTAACTGCTATAGCAAATGCAGTTTAGAGAAGAGAAGAGAGGACCAAAAATTTAGAGAAATCAACAGACTACTGGCAGGTACATTTGCACTTTCCAATCTTGTTATGATAGAATTTCCCACCCAGACTTCTCAGAGAGCTTATGTTGAATTTAAAGGGCAACACTTTAGCCCAACTGACCATCAAGGCTAACAGTTTCCTACGAAAACCTTATGTATATATATATAAAAAAAGAGTTGATACATACGCTGGACTCCATGAGTGACCAGTGCCAGAAGTGATGTCCAGACGACCTTGAGCAGGTGAGGAGGTAAAATCTTTATGAGAGGAAGCCACGATGGTGTTGTCTGGGATGATCTGAGGATTTTCCAAACCCATAGAGAGCATGCAAACTGCAATCACAGTAAAAGAAAGTACATATATTTGGCTTTGTTTTGTTATGCATTCTTCCAGTACTGCTGTAATGGTTAAGAATGTGTGGAATAATGCTATAGCTATACAATTATAAGATTTTGAATTCTCTGGAATGGCTGAATGATAAATTATTTGTTTGATGTCACACCATGATTTCTTCACCTATATTTTAGTCATGTCTAAAGCTGGTCTGGGTCAGTGGATGAGATGCCTGCCTCCTGACAAAGAGGTCCGGGGTTCAACTCCCGCCATGATAACATTGGTGTCCTGTCTTTCAGATTAGACAGAGAAAACTGAGGTTCCCTGTCATGGTAGGCGTGAAACATTAAAGATCCCTCATTGCTATGGGTGGGTGTGTTGCAAAGGTATAAATTTCTATGCAATACATAAGGCAGATGCTGTCACCATATACGTGAAATAATCTTGGAGAAATGTAAAACAATAGTCAATCAATCACTCCTGTCACATTCCAAAATTTTCGGCCACCTTTTTCAAGTGATTTAATGGCAAACTAAAATTATCTAAGTGTCTTATCCCTCTACGATGCATTGCTTTGCATGCAACTTAAAAGTTCAAATGAGCAGAATTCTATATCATTAATCGATCGATACCAATTGTCTACTTTCTCATATACAGTAAGATTTTTTGTCCCTAAGACAGAAAGTCACTTACTTGGCTCTATTGTTGATATGGTAGGAGGTGATAGCGTCACAGACGGCATAGGTGTAGAATGCTTGGAAGGCGTAGAAGAGCATCCTATCAAATTAAACCTCATGCCAGGACCAGCTGGACTAGATTCAAGGGGAATAATTCTGATAAATTGGGCTAAGACTTCCATCGGTAATGTGTTCTTCTGGACTTTGTTTTGGTCGGAGTTACCAGTGAAGATGATCGGTTTTCCATTAGAGTCTGCTATTGGCTTGAAAGTATACCCATGAATACTGTAGGAGACGCTATATTTTGTAACCCATCTGTTTTCCCTGGGACTTCCTTGGGTCATCACACCAGAGACAAATTCAGGGGTCAAAAGGTTGACCTCTATCCAGTTTTTGCCATCATCATCCCTGCATGAAGATAATATTCTATGATAATACAGTATCAAACATCACACCATCTGTATACAAAATGTGTCCAATATTCAATGAGGATTTACTTCTACTATGTAAATAATGATGATTTATAGTTCTTAAATATAGTGTTGTATTCAAATTGAATTTCAATTCATTGGACACTGAGGCTTTAGAGAGTATTCTCCCAAGTAAGAGGCATCTTTTCCCAGTGTTGGATCCAAGACAGCAATGAACAAGCTGAGTTTGTGAAACACTAAAGCCCCCAACGGCAAGAAAGTCCAAAAAGTTATTTTTAGCATGAAGGTCATTGTCAAGGTCTAAAGGTCACTGACCTTGGTGTCATTTGAAAGGGCTTCACTGGTTGAGTACGCATGTCAAATATGAAGTCTTTATCCATCACGGTTCAAAAGTTATAGCCAAGGTTAAAGTTGACAACAGACAGACAAACAAACAAACAGACAGACAGGACAAAAACAATATGCTCCCAATCTATTGATCCGGAGGCATAAAAATTTAAGAGTTGGCACCAAAATTTTAATCAAAGTCACTCACTCTAACAGGGCCTTCATTGGCTTCAGAAAGATGATAATTAGGCAGTTATTTTCTGAAGGAGAGGGAGTACTACATATCAAGAGCTTACTAATTACAGAGTGATATTTTTCCACTGAAAATTTCAGCTGGTACCACTGGGTAAAAGTACAAGGTTCATGCATATAATTAGGAATCTGGGGTCTACTGGACCTACAGCATTCATTTTGTTTAGAGACCCAGAAATAACAAGGGGCCTAGATACAAGAGATGCTTACCTAACAATACCAAGATATTCATATATTTTAGTGATTTTATCTTACTTTTGATTTCATCAGTTTTTTTATCAAAAATATAAATTATCATATTTTTTTATACATTTTACAGTAAATATTCTTTTTCTCTGCTTTTAAAGAAACTGACATCATGAGTATTAATACAGAATCTAGTTAATTACCAAACTTCTGAAATCTACACAATGTGGTAGATTAAGCCTTTCACTCAAGTACTGACTGACAATTTTTAAAAGCCCGGCATTAAACAAAAAATATTTTTCTGGCCTTGCTAAGAACGTTTTCAACAACTTAGAATTAAGGACCTCAAAAGAAAACTTCAATGACTTACTGTGGGATCCATGCAGCATACTGATTGAAGAGTCTTCCTGCACTGGCTCCAGAGAGGCTGTCACGGCTTCCAGAGGCTGTTAGCTGACCGTCTAGTACTATAGCGCTATTGTCAATACCCAGTGGTTCCACACATGGTCCTAAGACAAGGGTGAATATTTTGTTAGTAAATGTAACTATATTGTATATATTGTGTATTCAAGATGGATAAAATAGTTGAGAATTCTATGGTAAAAAATAAGATTTAGAGTAGCCAATGGTATGTCATAGTTTGTATACACAGCACACAATCCAGATTATATATATAACAATACATTTTCCATACCAGTTTCCAAAATTCTACTAAGGCCAAGGGTCATACATGTAACTCTTTCAAAAATGAATCAATCATGACCAAGCTGGAACTTGATCAGTAATTCATTAAAACAAAGCTACATACAAAATTTCAAGTTAATAACTTCAATGGTAGGGAAAAAAAAGTCTATAAAATCAAAGTGTCTCAGACAGACAGTGGGACAGACAAAGTGGAAAGACGGAGTGAAAACCTATAGGCCCCTCCTATTTTACTGGCAGGGAAATTATAATTTGAGGTAAGCAGAGTCTGGGTTAGAGATGTATATTTAAACAAAGAGAATAGAATTGGGACTTTGAAGTAAATTTGAGCAAACTGGAAATGTGTGTTATCAGTACTTAAACAAATTAGAGTCAACAGTATCTGTTATTTGAAACCTTGAACATTTAAATTCCTACAGAAACTTGATTCAAATTCCATTTTTAATTATTTCTTTAATACTGCTTTTCTTCGTAACTAATTGAAGTCCTATAGACTTTCAAGTCATTGATACATGTATTTGACAGTACATGTATAGCAGACATCTACACTCACCTGTAGTACTTGGAACAGTGACTGGATTTCCATATTCGTCTGTTCTTGGTGAGGGGGTTGGGCCACTTCCTGGAAAAGATGTTGTGGGTGTAGATGGTTTTGGTCTTCCATATTCATCTGTATCTGGCATTGGATTTGTGTTTGGATTTCCAAATTTGTCTGTACCAGGTGAAGGCGTTGGTCTTCCAAAAATATCTGTGTTAGGTGTTGGATTTAGTGTCACTGGATTTCCATGTTCATCCGTGCTTGGTGATGGTGTTGGTCTTCCAAATTTGTCTGTAACTGGCATTGGATTCGTGAGTGGATTTCCAAACTTGTCAGTGCCTGGTGATGGTGTTGGTCTTCCATAAATGTCCGTATCGGGATGGGCTGGTGTCACTGGATTGCCAAATTTGTCAGTTTTTGGTGATGGTGTTGGTCTTCCATATTTGTCAGTTACTGGCATTGGATTTGTGAAGGGTTTTCCAAATTCATCAGTACCAGGTGAAGGTGTTGGTCTACCAAATATGTCTGTCTTAGGTGTAGGATTCAGTGTTACAGGATTTCCAAACTTATCAGTGGCTGGTGATGGTGTTGGTCTTCCAAATTTGTCTGTGACTGGCATGGGATTTGTGTTTGGATTTCCAAATTGATCAGTGCCTGGTGATGGTGTTGGTCTTCCATAAATGTCTGTATCAGGATGTGCTGGTGTTACTGGATTGCCAAATTTGTCTGTCTTTGGTGATGGAGTTGGTCTTCCGTACTTGTCAGTTACAGGCATTGGATTTGTGTACGGATTTCCGAATTCATCAGTGCCTGGGGATGGTGTTGGTCGTCCAAATATATCTGTGTTAGGTGTTGGATTCAGTGTGACAGGATTTCCAAATTTATCAGTGGCGGGTGATGGTGTTGGTCTTCCAAATTTGTCTGTAACTGGCATTGGATTTGTATTTGGATTTCCAAATTTATCTGTTCCTGGTGATGGTGTTGGTCTTCCATATATGTCTGTATCAGGATGAGCTGGTGTCACTGGATTACCAAATTTGTCGGTCTTTGGTGATGGTGTTGGTCTTCCATATTTATCTGTTGCTGGCATTGGATTTGTGAAAGGATTTCCAAATTTGTCAGTGCCTGGGGATGGTGTCGGTCTTCCAAATATGTCAGTTTGAGGTGTTGGATTTAGTGTTACAGGATTTCCAAACTTATCAGTGGCTGGTGATGGTGTTGGTCTTCCAAATTTGTCTGTGACTGGCATTGGATTTGTGTTCGGATTTCCAAATTTATCAGTGCCTGGCGATGGTGTTGGTCTTCCATAAATGTCTGTGTCAGGATGTGCTGGTGTTACTGGATTACCAAATTTGTCAGTCTTTGGTGATGGTGTTGGTCTTCCATATTTGTCCGTTACTGGCATTGGATTTGTGTAAGGTTTTCCAAATTCATCAGTGCCTGGGGATGGTGTTGGTCTTCCAAATATATCTGTGTTAGGTGTTGGATTCAGTGTTACAGGATTTCCTTGTTCATCTGTCCTTGGTGATGGTGTTGGTCTTCCAAATTTGTCTGTCACTGGCATTGGATTTGTGAGAGGTTTTCCAAATCTATCAGTGCCAGGAGATGGTGTTGGTCTTCCATAAATGTCTGTATCGGGATGTGCCGGTGTCACTGGATTGCCAAAGATATCAGTTTTTGGAGATGGCGTTGGGGTGCTTTGAGACCCAGGTACAGGTGTACTCAGTCCACCTGCAATGTACAAAATGAAAAAGTTTAGCAATCATAGAAAGGAATTTTAAGATGATGTTGCAAGTTTTTCAAAATGGAGATATGAATGCAATAGAAACTTATAGCACAGGTATGCTTTTCTCCTTTTTCCTCTTCAACTATAAAACTAGTTCATAGGCTAAACCACTAAATGAGATATAAAATGATGGAATCTGCAGCTAGTATACGTGTTCATAAAATATAAGTTTAAAACATCGAGCTTACAAATCAATTGAGGGGACTCTAATTTTATGTGTAAATTAGTGTATATTCCTCTGTATGAAAATAACATATTCCCTTTCCATAATTCAACTTTAAAATTTGACAGGCATACTGTTTCTTCTAAATACATCCATAGGAAGATCTTTTCAAAAATAAGTCATACAAAATTCAGCATTTTGCAGTATCCAAAATTACCAAAGAAGTGAATCGTTGATATTTTGATTAAAATATAACTATACTTTGAATAAACTAAGGTGAAATCAAAAAGAAGATGGCAGTAATTCATCAAACCTGGCTGTGTAAAACCTGATGTTATGCAAGCCAAAACTTCAAATCTCAGAGCAATCTTCTGATGCCAGCCTTTGGGCACAATCCTGACGTATGTTGTTGGTACTTCTCTATCAAAAAAGACCTGGACAGGTGTGTTTTGATCAAAGTTTCCTGAAAAGATTACATGATGAATCCAATATTAAGATCTAGTAAAGAAAACAATATAATATATATATATATATATATATATATATATTTTTTTTTTTTTTTTTTTTTTCAACCACAGTACTTTTGAAAAAATTTTCTTATTAACCAGTGACAACAGACCAGGCATTTACCTTATGTTCCCCATATTTCTCAAATGAAGTCTAAAAAGAAAATAGATTTATCACACATAAAAACATTATTCCCATACTTTAAAGCTCTCTATTAATGTCACAACATATTTATAGAATTCTCTAAAACTAAAAGTTTTGTAAGAGTCAATAATTAGAAGTAGCCTAAACCACCAGTGACATTTTTCTCTTTGTTAAAAGACCCCTCCCCATTTCTGCCCCCATTTCAATTGGGAGTATACACCTTCGTTTCTAATGCTGGTGATCTTTGATATGTCACATGTTTATCGGGTAATCTAATGATTCAAGAGCTGGATAATAGCCTCCCTTGTCAACTGTATTCAATGAAAACCAATGAAACTATGAAAATTTCACTAAAAAAATTAATTATTCTGAAAAATATGAGTAAATTTCAAGATATATCACTTAATTTTCTAAAGGGGAAAAAGTTGATATTCAAAAAATACAAGTGATAAAGATTAATCACTGATCATAGACTTTTAAAGAGAAGCAATTCAAATGTAAATAAACCTTTGAAGACTTTGGGTTCTGTGCCTTGTTTTTCTATATAAGGTGTCCACTTAGATCCATCATTGCTGAACTGTACAATAAACTTTGTTGTCCAATATGGCATTGAAGGATGACCTTGAACCTTGACCCCAGATATATGTGTTAGCTGATTCAAGTGAATTTGAATGTATTCAAATTCATCAGTGTATCTGTAAAATAAGCATTTTACAAATGAAATAATGTAAATTTAAAGATAGAGCTAGCCTTTCAATCAGAATGGTCCACTACTTAAAAAATAAATGCTTACTTTTAAACTATCAAAATATTTCTTTAATTTCTAAAACAGACCTAGCCTCCCAAGCAGATGGTCCATTTTTTACAAAGTAAAAAGTTCACTTTCAAAATATCAAAATATTTTTTCAATGTCTCCAACAGACCTAGACCAGGCAGATGATCCATTCTTCGAAAAATAAATATTTACTTTCAACAAATCTAAACAATTTTTTTTCAAATTCTCCTACAGACCTAGCCTCCCAAGCAGATGGTCCATTCAGACGTCCTTTGTCTGCATCATAATCCACAGCTGACGAAGAGGATGCTGAGAAGAGATGGTTTCCGAAACTATTTGGATTCGACAATCCCAGTTCCTCATCACAGGCTGAAAAATTCATAGAACTTGATATACAGAACTGACAACTTTGCTGTACATTATAATAACCTTGTACCTTTTTATCTATAGAACTTATCATTCAATTACACATAAAATGTAAAATTCCGCTAAAATGACAGATATCACATTTGGAATTTGTTTATTTTGTTTCACTAAAAATAAATTTACTTAAGACAGGGCTGTCATTGATGATTTCAATATTAATGTATTATTGGTTCAGAATGTTTCGATACGATATCAATACATTTTCTAAGGATTCATACATTTCACATATTACGTTATGGATTTTCCAAAATCTTCTGTGCCGTTTTTATCCATTGAAGTGTTTAGCACTTTCATGGAAAAATGGCAAATGCATAATGAAAAAGCAACTGATGCTAACATATCTATTAGTTAGGTGAAAACACCGCCTAATTCTGTTGAATTGTTCAATAAAGGCTGTTCAAATAAACAAAATATTCAAGAGCATGTGTTTATACTCTTATTCTTTACTCTTTAAAAGTTATACAGGTTTATTGATACCTTGTTTGATACCTTGATATTTACAGATATTTATAAGGGTAACATCGATACCGAAATTCTCAACATCTCTAATTTAAAAGCATCTATAAAGTAAACAGTTTTTATACAGGAATCCAAAATTTGCAATTTCTATATATATGATAAAATCTTTAGTAAAACAGGACTCTGACCAGAAATGTTGTGTGGATATCTCAACACCAAGTGCATTTACCATCTTACGGTTAAAATATTTTTTAATAAACCCTAAGTTTATGTCTGAAATAAAGTCTAGATTGTCCTAACTGCATGTTAACTGTAATGCAAACTGTGATTGTTTACCTTTGTTGTTGATGGTGAGAGGCGTTGTCATGGTAACAGTAGAATGGACAACTGGGTTTGTGACGCCACTGACCCCTGTAGGACCTGGTGTAGGTGAGGGTTTGGGTGTAACTGTTAAAAAATTCGGAAAAAAATATCAAATATAGAACAAATCTGCATTTTCTAAATATTTTAATTCAGTTAAATCGTAATTTTTTCCAGAAATCCACTGATTGTGGAGAGGTCGACAGACTTAGAAAAAGGGTAGACAACTGAGCATGTTAAGATCAATATACATTGCTTACTGTGACGGACGGGTATCGGCCCAGATAGCTCAATGGTTAGAGCGTCCGTCTTGATAGCGGAAGGTGGAGTTTCTCATAGGACAAATATGTTACTCCAAAATTCATTACAAATCTATCAGATATAGATAACTCTGTCTATAATATTCATACAAAGCTCAAGTTAAATCTTGCAAATAAAGTAAGTTTGATGCCCTCACATGTTTTTCTGCAATCGCAGTAGACTTGGATTTGGTAATCTTCACACATTCCGTCAGGCTGATCCTTATTGAGACATTCTAATCCCTTTGACGTATCACATGACACTTTCTCACCAAAATCTGCTGCCGTTTTATTACTGCCAGCCTTTGTGCATTTGATGGCTACAATGTTACTTTCCTCACAGAATGAGTAGTAATGCCGGAGTTTGGAGAATGTTTCGATGTCACCACCATCACTTGTGGGTCTGTCAGCATTCATCTGATTAGTCCATCCATGATTGCAGATAAGGACTATTTGTGGCAGAGTCACTGGCAGTCCATACTGGTCAGTTTTTGGTGAGGGTGTTGGAGTTCCATGGCCAGACGTTCCTGGAGTCTGAAGGGTGTTGCCAAAAATATCTGTTTTAGCGGGAGTTGTCGGAACCGTGACAGGTATTCCAAATTTGTCGGTCTTTGGTGCAGGCGTTGGTTCAAAGCCTATATTAGATAAAACAAAGAAGAATGAATTTTAGTATAACATTGCTACTCCATGTATACATTAACTGAATGGGTATCAGAGTGTTCCCTAAAATTCTTCATTAGGGAAGTCAGCAACAATACAATTATAATAAATACACTAAAAACACTATATCCATGGATATTCGGCCACCTGTCCTTTATAATATGGATGGTGCATCAATGAACATTTTTAACAGCAGTAACGGATTTTACAAGAATGATTGTACCTTATCTTAAAACCTTTAGATTACGGCCAGATGGCTGAATATGGTGGATGTAGAGTGTCTTCATTATTATTTGAATGGGAATCATCTCATTCCATGTTAACTTGATTTTGAGACTGCGTTAACATGCTCGATTGTTATCCAACATTAATGCAAAGACAGCCCACATATCTCATCTGGTAATTCTGGCATGTGATCTAAAACGCAGTCCTCGTGACCACTTTTGCATTAGTATGTACGTTACGCTAGGACTGCTTCCATCGGTATATGTTACACTGCATTGCAAAGTACAGAAGATGCCTTAAACAGGGATGTCATTAAAAACAGGAGAAACAGTGAAAGTAGCAGGATAATTTCTGTCTATCTTGTATAGAATGCTATGTAATTTTGTAAAAGTGGACGGCTACTTATTGATAGTAGTAGGTTAAATTTGCTTGCTACCACCTCTTAATGACAGCCCTGTTAAAGGCAAGCTTATAGACACAAACCTGCTCTAAAGACCACCTATGATAAACAATCACTTGCCTTTAACAATCACCTTTCTCTGTTACTAACTACTTATTGTCTATACAAAATCAACTTGTGTTAAGAGACCACCTGCCTCAAGTGACCACTTTCCCATCTTCCCTTTGGTGGTGGCTTAAAATAAAATTGACTACACATGGCACCTCATTTTGTAGTTTCTTATTCAGTTAAAAGAACAGAAAACCAACCAAACTCAAACAGGATTTGAACCTAGAACCTTTGATCCTGTGATGAACTTCTAACACTCTGAGCCATGCAAGCTCAAAGTTCTGCAAACTGACTAAAACATATTACTTTATTTCTGTCCTCACCTAACCCCTAATATTAACTTCTTAACCTAACATAATACCTTCCTCAGGAAAATAATTAATAATTATTGCACTGCCTTGCAAAGTACCTTAGTGAAAATTCCTTAAAGACAAACATATATGATCAAACCCGCTTTAAAGACCATTTTTATTCAGCAAACACCTGTCTTTAACAATCTCTGTTCTCTGGTTCCTTCCATTTATTATCTATACAAAATCAACCTGCATTTAGAGGCCACCCACCTTAAGTGGCCACTTTACTTCTTTCCCTTCAGATTATTTCAATGATGTACAGTCACACCTGTATTAAGCAACCACTTGTCTTTAGCAACCACCATCCTCTGTTCTTTACTACTAATATTGAAAAATGAATCAGCCTGTATCAAGATACAATCTTTCTTAAGTGGGTATTTTTTCTTCTTCACCTTGGTGGTCTCTTAAAACAGATTTGACTGATTGATTGATTGACTGATTATATTTTTACATCACTCCACGGTTATTTCACGTATGTGGTGATGGCATCTGCCTGATGCACTGCATAGAAATTTCTACTTTTGCAACAGACCCATCCAAAGCAGTGAGGGATCTTTTACGTGCCACGCCTACCATGACACAGGACCTAGGTTTCTACTGTCTCGTCCGAAAGATGGAACACCGGTGTGCCCAAGGCGGAAATGAAACCTGGGTCATCCAGGCCAAGAGCTGAGCACATCCACTTGGCGATACCAGCTTTAAAACAGATTTCACTGTGAATATAAAAGTAATAAGAATAAACTATGACTTACATATACAATAATACTGTACTTGGTAGTCCTCACACATCTGCTGACCATCAGACTTACAAACCAGTCCCTTCAGGTTACAGCTGACGTCTTGTCCAGTGCTCTTATAGTCAAGTCCACTTCTTGCTACTGAACATCTGACTGCTATAACCTCATTACATCTCTGTGGATATCCAGGAATGGACTGGATGCTCTCAATGTCGTCATCCCCATTCACAGGTTGGTTGCTGTTAATCCAAGATGTCCAGCCTTCTTTGCAAACATCTGGAACTGGAGTCAGTCCAGTACCTGGATTTGGAGTAACAGCGGTATGCAAGACTGGATTGCCAAATTCATCTGTCTTTGGTGATGGTGTAGGAGTACCTTGTCCACTCCCATTAGGAGATGGGGTGGTTACTGGTTTTCCATGAATGTCTGTCTTTGGTGATGGGGTTGGACTTCCGTGGGGTTCAGTTCCTGGAGATGGTAAAGGTCTTCCATATTTGTCTGTGTTTGGCATTGGATTTGTGTTTGGATTTCCATATTTATCTGTGCCAGGTGATGGTGTAGGTCTCCCAAATATATCTGTATCTGGGGCTGGTAAAGTGACTGCAATGGGATTTCCAAAAATGTCAGTCTTTGGTGATGGTGTTGGTCTTCCATATTTGTCTGTGAATGGCATGGGGTTTGTATTAGGATTTCCAAATTTGTCAGTACCTGGTTTGGGTGTGGGTCTTCCATAAATGTCTGTGTCAGGATGTGCTGGGGTCACTGGATTGCCAAATTTGTCAGTTTTGGGTGATGGTGTTGGTCTTCCATATTTGTCAGTTGCTGGCATTGGATTTGTGAAAGGGTTTCCAAATTTATCAGTACCAGGAGATGGTGTGGGCCTTCCAAATATGTCTGTTTTAGGTGTCGGATTCAGTGTAACTGCAACAGGATTTCCAAAGATGTCAGTCTTTGGTGATGGTGTTGGTCTTCCAAATTTATCTGTGAATGGCATTGGATTAGTGTTAGGGTTTCCAAACTTGTCAGTGCCAGGTTTGGGTGTGGGTCTTCCATAGATGTCTGTATCAGGATGGGCAGGTGTTACTGGATTACCAAACTTGTCAGTCTTTGGTGATGGTGTTGGTCTTCCATATTTGTCAGTAGCTGGCATTGGATTAGTGAAAGGATTTCCAAATTTATCGGTACCAGGAGATGGTGTGGGCCTTCCAAATATGTCAGTTTTAGGTGTTGGATTCAGTGTAACTGCAACAGGATTTCCAAAGATGTCAGTCTTTGGTGATGGTGTTGGTCTTCCAAATTTATCTGTGAATGGCATTGGATTAGTGTTAGGGTTTCCAAACTTGTCAGTGCCTGGTTTGGGTGTGGGTCTTCCATAAATGTCTGTATCAGGATGGGCTGGTGTTACTGGATTACCAAATTTGTCAGTCTTTGGTGAAGGTGTTGGTCTTCCATATTTGTCAGTTACTGGCATTGGATTTGTGTAAGGATTTCCAAATTCATCAGTGCCTGGGGATGGTGTAGGTCTTCCAAATATGTCAGTTTTAGGTGTTGGATTCAATGTAACTGCAACTGGATTTCCAAATATATCAGTCTTTGGTGATGGTGTTGGTCTTCCAAATTTGTCTGTTGCTGGCATCGGATTAGTATAAGGTTTTCCAAACCTGTCAGTACCAGGTGATGGTGTTGGTCTTCCATAAATGTCTGTAAGAGGCTGTGGAGAAGTAACCGGACAAGCGTCAGCGCAGTATACTCTTACTTCATAATCATTACAACCATTGGCTGAATTCTGGTTGATGTCGTCACAGATCAAACCACGATTAACGTCACAGGAAACGCCTTGTTGTCGAGCTTGATCATACATAACTTTTGTCACAGAGTCTCTACATTCAATCTTGGCAGGGTATTCACAGAATGAATACTTCATCCTTAAGTTACTGATGGTTTCATAATCCCCTTTAGCAACCTGCAATGAGAATTAAGTAAGTCTTTGAGTTTTATAATAGTCATAATAGCTATTTGATGCAAACTATGAAAGAGAAAACAGAAGACATCTGACAAAGCTGTAAGACAAAAATCACCAAGGACCTGTACACAAAAAAATGATAATAGTAGAATATACACGAAACAACATTACAAAAATATTCGATTGTGCTGCCCTTACGATACCTACTTAGGACTGTCAATTGAAATAACAAACATCACTCAATTGGTGTGGTTAACCAGTTTACGGGCACCCATCTTCCCACTCACCGCAAAAGCAGCACAATCAAAGGACACACATTTAAAAATTAATAAATAATTCTCCATTCTTTTTTTTTTTTATTGGTGATGGCATCTGCCTGATGCGGGCATACAAATTTTGACCTTTGCAACAGACCAACCCGAAGCAGTGAGGGATCTTTAACTTGCCATGCATACCATGACCCAGGGCCTCAGTTTTTACTGTCTCATCCGAAAGACAGGACACTGGCATGACCAGAGCAAGACTTGAACCCCGGCCTCCCGATCAGGAGTCTGGCGCGATACCACTAGGCCACGACGGCTTAATAATCCTCCATACAGAGAACAAGTATCAACAGGTTTCTCAAGAAGAGAGGTCATAAAAATTTATTACACACCGAAATTTTAAAGAATAATATGTTGCTATCATAAATATGTAAGGAGACATCTACATAAGTAAACTGTGCTCTATCCATCTATAAGTAAGCTCAGATCCTTGATCAATAGAAGTCCCCACTAACAGTCAGTGGGGAAAAAACCCGGCTCTTCATAATTTCAAAAAGTTTTCAAGGCATGTGCGAACCCTGTTATTGCACTTCAATGGTGGTGGCTACTGCCTGGAGCACTGCTTCATACTTTTGTCCTTTGTTACAGCCCACCCAAAACAAAGAGAAACCTTTTAAATGCCATCAAATACACTGAGACTTGGCCTCAGTTTATACTGACTCAATCAGATGGGAATATAGGTAGGCAAAAGATCATAAGTCACAATGGAAAAAATTCAGGCCAAAAACCAGAATCGAACCTGTGTCCTCAGGTTCCAAATCCCGTGTGCACACTATGGAGTCTGAAGTAAGACCACATTGGATATAAACAGAACAGCAAGTGAACGAATGAGTTTGGAAATTTTCTATGCTTCCATCATCATGTGAATTCAGTGAAATGGTTAGGGGAGATAACTAATGGCAATTAGTACATGTAATTCTATGTACTGTATTGCAATACTAACATAAGTGTTTTAATGGATCATAATCATCTGATTTCTTTCTACATAAGATATTGATAGATAAATAAATAATTCCACCCCTACCTACTTTTATGCACCAGTATACAGGGTTCACAGTTAATAGTTATCAAAAACAACCTTAAATCTCTTTGGGCAACTTAAAATTTCAGTAAATATAATGGAGGTCGCCCAAAATTTCTTAAAATTTGCCAATCTGACAACCTAAAATTTTTGCTAATTTCGAGCCCCGAATGTATAATCAATATCTCAATAAAATGAATCCTGTCGGTGCTTAAAGTCCAGTTGTGCTGAATCAAGAGGGCTGATTATTAATTGCTACAAACATGAATAAAAGAAACGAAAAAATATCTACCGATGTTTTTTGGTGGCTGTTCATCCATGGTGTCCATTTGCATGATGGAATAGGTGGATACGGAACACCTGGAATGTGAGTAGTGCTACCGGTTGGCGACTTTGTAACTCCAGGGGTGGGTGTCTCACCTGTGAAAATTCAAAGAAAAGGTGACTAGGACATTTGTTACATGGAATATAGATCTAACATACAGTTACAGAATGGGATAGATATTGTTAATTAATACAATAATAAAAGTTAACAACTGACCCTTTCACTATTACTGTACTGACGCCGTCACCATATACGTCAAATATTTGTGGTGTGACGTTAAACAAAAATCAATCAATCAATCAATCCGGACTGACATTTTGGTTGACAAGTAATAATGTATCCCGTAAAATTTTTCACGTTGTCATAAGAATTGATTGTCTCTGAAGTTATTTTCCAGGAACAGTTACGATTTTGCCAACCAAAATGTCAGTCCTGCAGTAATAGCGAAAGTTTTTTTTACTTTTAAATTGGCAGATGCATAAGAAATACAGATTTTCAGAAAAAATAAAGACAGTATCCAAAATTCATTAAAATCAGTCAAGCATAAAATTTATGTCACAATGGCATATATTTTGTAGTACCACCTAATTTATATAAAGATAAAAATCAAACATGTTAAATAATGTCTTCCTAAATCTTAATAATAACTGAATGTCGACAGACATCAAGAATTTATTGACCAGAGCTGCCTTGCAATTTGGAAAAATACCTGAAATATTCAGTCAATGGAATGCCCCATAATTAACTACGGTTCTAATGTTAAAGGAGGAAATAAAACATATTCCTGGAAAAATGGCGTAAAGAACAATGAAACGTTCTTATGAAGTCTTAAGGTTACTAACGTTCAATGTCGTTTCTAACTCATAGTACACAAGCGCCACCTAACAGATGATAATGGACGGCAAACCTCATTCAATTTTTTTCCTAAATTTGCTATTAAGTTAAGAGAGTAAATCTTTTTATTTTCGTATTATTATCATGGTAATGTTCAATATTTCAACAGTGCAGTTTAATTCCATTTTTATTAGTAACAAATTAAAATAGATTTTGATTTCTTCCTTGACTAGATCTTTTTGCTAGTACAAATCTAGAATCAGTGGTAAATGTTCCTATTTGATTTAATTTTAGCTGTTTTTTTTTTTTTTTTGGGGGGGGGGGGTATTTACTATAATACTTAATATTAAAACTTGTTAGCAATATTTAAGTCAACCTGTCAACATTAATATCCAACAAGACAACAAAATTTTCTGAGACATAATGATCTGACAAAATACCATTCTGTTTACTTAAATGTTCTGGAGCCAGTTGTTCGAAACTATAACCACCGGTTAAGCTAACCGGTGGTTAAAGCTTGAAAGACAATTAATTTAATTTATAGGATTTCTGTATAAAAATCTAAATTACTTAAAAACAACTTGTATCATATTCTAAAAATTAGTACACAGACTTAAAGTCTCATCGTTTCAAAGATATAGTTAGATGAAATTTACCTATTGGTTAGCTTATCCAGTGTTTAAAGTTTCGAACAACTGGCCCCCGGTGAATAACTTGTCATATATTTTCTATACCGATCAGAGAAAAACTTAGCATCCTACTACTGAATCTTACCTCCGCAGTCGCAATAAATAGAGACTTCGTAATCTTCACAGGTATTGTCTGACTGATCGCTATTTCGACAAACCAGGCCATTCTTGGCATCACATATCACACCACCGTCTAAAGAAACCGTCACAGGCAATTTGTCGGCTACAGTTCTACACTTAATACTCTGGGGCTTGGCACAGAAGCTATAATCAAATCTCAGGTTAGCCAGAGTCTCAAAATCACCTTCACCTTTATTTGGATTGTCGACGTTCATCCATACTGACCATCCCTGAGTACATGAGTATGGTTTTGGTGTGGCTGGGTTGCCATAAGCATCGGTTCTCGGTGAAGGAGTGGGAATGCCATTTGCACCCGAAACAGGAGATGGTGTGGGTCTTCCATATTCATCTGTCACTGGCATTGGATTTGTATAAGGTTTTCCAAACTTATCTGTGCCTGGTGATGGTGTTGGTCTTCCAAATATATCTGTATCTGGAGCAGGAAGTGTTACTATGACTGGGTTGCCAAAAATGTCGGTCTTTGGTGATGGGGTTGGCCTTCCATATTTATCTGTGAATGGCATTGGGTTTGTGTAGGGATTTCCAAATTTATCAGTACCTGGTGATGGTGTTGGTCTTCCATAAATGTCTGTGTCAGGATGAGCAGGTGTTACTGGATTACCAAATTTGTCAGTCTGTGGTGATGGTGTTGGTCTTCCATATTTGTCTGTTACTGGCTTTGGATTTGTGAATGGATTCCCAAATTTGTCAGTACCAGGAGATGGTGTTGGCCTTCCAAATATGTCTGTTTTAGGTGTTGGGTTCAGTGTTACTAAAATTGGATTTCCAAAGATGTCAGTCTTTGGTGATGGTGTTGGTCTTCCAAATTTATCTGTGAATGGCATTGGATTAGTGTTAGGATTTCCAAATTTGTCAGTGCCTGGTTTGGGTGTTGGTCTTCCATAAATGTCGGTATCAGGATGTGCAGGTGTCATTGGATTACCAAACTTGTCAGTCTGTGGTGATGGTGTTGGTCTTCCATATTTGTCTGTTACTGGCTTTGGATTTGTGAATGGATTCCCAAATTTGTCAGTACCAGGAGATGGTGTTGGCCTTCCAAATATATCTGTTTTGGGTGTTGGGTTCAATGTTACTAAGATTGGATTTCCAAAGATGTCAGTCTTTGGTGATGGTGTTGGTCTTCCAAATTTGTCTGTGAACGGCATTGGATTAGTGAAAGGGTCTCCAAATTTGTTAGTGCCTGGTTTTGGTGTTGGTCTTCCATAAATGTCAGTATCAGGATGTGCAGGTGTCACTGGATTTCCAAATTTGTCAGTCTGTGGTGATGGTGTTGGTCTTCCATATTTGTCAGTTGCTGGCATTGGATTTGTGAATGGATTTCCAAACAAATCAGTGCCAGGAGATGGTGTTGGTCGTCCAAATATATCTGTTTTAGGTGTTGGATTCAGTGTCACTAAAATTGGATTTCCAAAGATATCCGTCTTTGGTGATGGTGTTGGTCTTCCAAATTTATCTGTGAACGGCATTGGATTAGTGTTAGGATTTCCAAATTTGTCAGTGCCTGGTTTGGGTGTTGGTCTTCCATAAATGTCTGTATCAGGATGAGCTGGTGTCACTGGATTACCAAATTTGTCAGTCTGTGGTGATGGTGTCGGTCTTCCATATTTGTCAGTTGCTGGCATTGGATTTGTGAATGGATTTCCAAACAAATCAGTGCCAGGAGATGGTGTTGGTCGTCCAAATATATCTGTTTTAGGTGTTGGATTCAATGTCACTAAAATTGGATTTCCAAAGATATCCGTCTTTGGTGATGGTGTTGGTCTTCCAAATTTGTCTGTGAATGGCATTGGATTAGTGTTAGGGTTTCCAAACTTGTCAGTGCCAGGTTTGGGTGTTGGTCTTCCATAAATGTCTGTATCAGGATGAGCTGGTGTCACTGGATTACCAAATTTGTCAGTCTGTGGTGATGGTGTCGGTCTTCCATATTTGTCAGTTGCTGGCATTGGATTTGTGAATGGATTTCCAAACAAATCAGTGCCAGGAGATGGTGTTGGTCGTCCAAATATATCTGTTTTAGGTGTTGGATTCAATGTCACTAAAATTGGATTTCCAAAGATATCCGTCTTTGGTGATGGTGTTGGTCTTCCAAATTTATCTGTGAACGGCATTGGATTAGTGTTAGGGTTTCCAAACTTGTCAGTGCCTGGTTTTGGTGTTGGTCTTCCATAAATGTCTGTATCAGGATGAGCAGGTGTCACTGGATTACCAAACTTGTCAGTCTGTGGTGATGGTGTTGGTCTTCCATATTTGTCAGTTGCTGGCATTGGATTTGTGAAAGGATTTCCAAACAAATCAGTGCCAGGAGATGGTGTTGGTCGTCCAAATATATCTGTTTTAGGTGTTGGATTCAGTGTTACCAAAATTGGATTTCCAAAGATATCAGTCTTTGGTGATGGTGTTGGTCTTCCAAATTTATCTGTGACTGGCATTGGATTTGTGAGAGGATTACCAAATTTATCAGTGCCTGGTGATGGTGTTGGTCTTCCATAAATATCAGTAAGCGGCTGTGCAGGTGACGGTGAGGGGGTTGGTTGGATATGCTTTCCTGTCACTGGTTTCACAGTAGTAAGTTTACCACCAGGTTTAGTGGTGACCTCTGAAAATTAAACACAATAAAAGATTATTAATGTTACAACTAATAAACATTTTTCTCTGTCAATAATTTTACCATGATGCCACGAAATGCTGTCATTTTGACAAACATATAATACAATTGTTAGTGAAATAATAAACAGAAGTTTATAATGTTTTTTTCTGTGTCAATATTGATATTTGGAAGACTTTTGATGGTTCTATATATATCAGAGTTTACAAGCAGAAATAATCTATAAATGTTTTGACATCACAAATTTTTTATCACCTGGCCTTTATATCAAGTGAAATCAACAACGTTGAAGTAAGTTGGCTGATTGGGGTTTGACATTACTTTCGACATTTTTTCAATAATATCATGACTTGGAAGGAGGTAACAAACCACTTAAAACATATCACTAAAATTGGCGACACATTTGAAATTTTTATAATATGATTGTCTAGATTTCATGTGTTTGTTTCTTCCACGTTTTCAGATTGAATTGAATTTTTCTTTAAAACGTTCAATGTGATCTCCATACAAATCATGTCTTGAGCAATAACAAACCTCTCTAGGACGATCAGTAGGGGTTATAGTGAGGAATGTGATCTAAATCAACTTTACCTAAACATTGTTGACGGCCAAATCAATTTTGGGAATTGGTATTTTTCAGATAAGTATAAAACATAAAAACTGATCATAAAAAAAAAATGTCCCTGCCTGATCATTATTTGACAAAATGTTCCTAAGAAACTAAACATTAATTTTATTTGGCCTTACAGTTAATAAATATACGACTATCAATCAATATACACTTACCACAATCACAAAGGAACCTGACTTCAAAGTCATCACACACTTTTGTTTTATCAGCTTGATCACTCTGTCTGCAGATCAGTCCCTGTCTGACATCACACGTATACACTTGATCGCTGTCTTCAGAAATGCCAATGGCACGACACTGAATGGCCAAGATCTGGAAATCAGCACAGAAGGTGTACTTTTTCCTAAGATTTTCAACAGTTTCTATGTCATTAGGACTGAGGTCTGAGGGGTAAGAGTTACTCATCCAGCCCGTCCAACCATCCTGGACGCACATTGGTGGCATCGCTGTAATGAATAAATTCAGAACCATATCAAAAAATATGGTCAAAATAAAGTTACTTTCAGATCTGTACATTTAATTCATATATTTCTTTCTTACAAAATAAAACATTTGAAAGTTTTAGATATCTATTACCGAAATTTAAAGTGTAATCTTTATCAGTTGTAAAATATTCTTTAGTTACACTTAAAGTTAAATTAAGCTATTAAATATTAATTACTGTAAAATAGATACATTTTTTGTTTCTAGCATGGTATATTCATTATTTCATTACAAAACTATGCTAATGGTAGTCAATAAGTGGGAATAATGATAAATAAGCCTTAATTTGAAATTATGTTTGTTTCCCAGAACGTGACAACTCCAAAAAATCAACCATACTCAAATAATTTGTGGCCATTTTTCGAGATATGCTTTACACATAGATAACTTTTTTCCACTGTCAAATAAACAGAGAGTGATTATTAAATAAAAAACATTTGACATACCACCCTACCTTACAAGATGGGTCACAATTGTGGAAATCAACATAATTCTAATTTAGGCTTTAAACTTCTAGCTATTATTATTATATGTTTAACTGTTTTTAACCTTAACAATCCAATAACTGTATCTTTGAGCTAGTACTAAAGTCTAGTTATAGTGAGCATGGTGAGTACAATTCCTACACTAATAACCTAGTTATAACTAGTAAAGTGCTACAATAATCACAGTTCTAGTTATACTTAGTTCAGTGCTAAACTAATAGTCTAGCTATGGTGCTTTTTATTTGTTTTTCAATTGTTATAAATTAATACCACTTCAAGATTATAACAGTCTAGCTATAGTGCTTTTTATTTATTTGTTGTGACTTTATATCACTTCAGGACTATTCCACTTACATGGTGGTGGCACCTGGCAGGCGCACTGCTTCATGGTTTTGTCCTATGCTACAGACCCACCCCAAGTCTACTTTGACACAGGGCTTCAGTTTAAACTGTCACATCGGATAGAGAAACCCGGGAAGGCAATAGATGATATATTACCTTAAAAAAAATCCAAGCCGACACCTGGGTCCTCAGACCTAAAGTCCAGTGCAAATCCACTAGACTTATCTGCTTCCTATTGATTATATATTGCTACACTGACAATCTACTAAATAATAGTAATACACTAAGAGTGTAGCTACAGGAAATATAATGCTAAACTAAAGTCTATTATATATTGTACATGTATAGCGCTATATATATGTAAATGATAAAGCTAGATATTGTAGTCTTACACTAATAATATTGTTATATATGGTTTTAGTGCAAGTCTATGCTAGTGGTCTAGCTATAGTTTGTGTCGAGTGAAAAGGTAAATAATTTCTGGTGAATGTGTGAAAGTAGGTCCTATTAACATAGTTTTCTAGAGAATATTAGGTATATAAAACTTAGTGCTATCAAAATTTTAATTGGTAGCTCGGAGCTGGTCCTACCTCAAATTATGAATTGGAACACCAGAAAATATGACCACTATTTAACTACTGTACAAACACTAGGGGATTATAAGTACAGGAGAATATACATGTAGCATCTAACAGGCTTGATGCTTAATATGAAAATTTATCGCACGTGTTGTTGGTCCAGGTGTTGTTGGGCGTGGTTTCTTGGTACGTGGGGAGGTGTTACCGTCATTACCGATTGGTTTGGAGTAGGTTGGTGTTCCTGTCTGACCAGCAGGTGGTGATGGTGTTGGCGTCTTCTGATACACCACAGGAGGAAATCGAGTGATGGTAGGGGTGGTGCTTGAACAGAAGCCACTGCGTTTGATTTCACCATTATCACAATAGCTGTAAAAGCGAGAATTTGAGTTATTTTAAAGATTTCCAAGAAAATCTTTTATCACAGACTATAAACACAATTTACAAATATCAACTAGTGTGCAACATTTATATTTCACTGAACTGTATTTTCAGCATTATCTCACTTCCAGATATAAGAAGGTTAATAAATTCACACAAAAATGAAGTCCTCAGAATTACATGTTTTACAGCATAGAGAGGTTTGGAAATGTTCTACTAGCAATTTGGATTTTTTCTCTCAGAGTAGCAAATTCTATAGGATCGGAGGATCCATAAAACCAAAAATTATATTTGAATGACCCTATGGAGAAAAAAAGACTTTCTTATTATCATACTGAAATAAATCTCTTTCATCAACCCTCCAAATCTTTCGCATTTATTTAACAGCGATATAATTATCAAATTGCAGCCCAACCTTTCTTTAAATCCCAACCTCCCTCTCCCTTTCTGGTAATGAATAAATATTCACCATCTGTACTATCCAAATGCAGGGACATATTTTTCAGCTAGCCCCCTTCCTAACATTCTCCTACCCAGTCTCTTCAGTTAAGACATTTTTTCACTTAAAGCATACTGTAATTTTCCCAATGTATGTCTTCTCTTCCCATTACAAATTTTCTTGAATTAAGTCATTGAAGATTTTTTTTTATATTAAACATATATTGAAATACCCCATTCTCCTTACCAAATTTCACAATCCTCCCTGCAAACAGCTGAATCATGAACCTGTTCATTCTGTCTGTAGTTTTTACCGTTGATAGTACAGGCTGTATTGTTACAGAATGGCTCAGGAATGCATTTCATAGGGGGTACATTGCTGTCGTAGACCTCACCTGAGGCACAAGGAGAGAGGTCGCACCCTTCCACACATACCTCTTTGCAGTTGGTGTTTAACTTGTCGTAAGTCAATCGGTTGTCACATGTTTTCTTTGGACAGGTGGATATACATGGGTTGTAAGTCTCGCAGTTGTCGCATTGTATTGCTGGGGAAGAAGGAAATGGAAATTTAAATTAACAATTTTAATATGTTTCAAGAACCAAGTTTTATTTGTAACTCTTTTTATTCATGAATATCAGAACAGATTTATAGAGTATTAGTTCTCTCTCATCATACCCCACAGTTTCAAAGTCGTCCAAATTTCTTCTTACAAGTAAGGTACTAACCACTTTAACAAATATCTATTTCATATTAGCATTCCCTCCCACTTCCCTCCTCTTCCCAATTGATGAATGAAAATAAATATGAATTAACTTACGACAGAGTTCGTTGGTTCTCCACGATATGGGAACACCGTTCACTGCACACTCATGTGCATATGCGGCAATGGAAGTGCACAAACATTCACAATCACCACCCGTGTCACATGCACAAGAATCAAACAAGCACCTGCAAGAATTGCAGTCATCCTTTATTTTCCATATGATGTTAAAGACTGAATGATAGATAAATTTTGGGTTAAAGATTCCTGACCATATTGAAGAGACTTAAATTAAGAAACTATTCAGTCATTATATCCACCTAGATCAGATGTTTGAAACTCTAGTATAACCTAGATGGCAGTGTTTGTTTATCTTCAAATTCATAATTACTACTCAAAATAACAATTTTAATTTTTTCAAAAGTAATTAAGTACTTCACCATACATGTACATACTTGTCTTAACATACATGTACTGTTTTAAACCCAAAACTTCAAACTTCAAAAATTATAATAAGAAACATTAAAACCAAATGATATTAAAATTTAGTTTCTCAGGAACTTCTGCATCCCTAAACTTGGCACTGCGTACGAAATTTTTATATATGGTTCTCCAGATTTTATCCATTCATAGTTTTTCCCCACTTTCAGATTTAATTTTTCTTTAAACAATTTAACTGACATTGATGTTCAAGCTATCTAAAAGGACAGAATATGAACATAATCTTTGTACACATCGCATCTGGGGCAACAAAAATCTTCCCTTGGACAGTAATCAGGGATTACGGAGAGGGGTGTGGTCTAAGTCAACTTCATCTAAACATTGTTAATGGTCGACTCGATATTTGGAATTTGTATTTCCCTGTTCATTACGAAAGATGCATTAATAAAAAAAATCTCCCTGTCTCATAATTTAAAAAAGTGTCTGAGAAACTAAACATTAGCTTCGTTTGGCCTTACCTGGTATAGAAGTCCTTTGGTGGCACCACACTGTGACAGGGATCAAATTTATGAGAATTGATGATCCCACATTTCATCTGAGCCCAGTGGGCTCGTTGGGTGTTATTGGCACAGGTGTCCACAATCTGCTGAGGTTTTGCACAGTAGGACTGGACCTTCCAGCTGTCGGCGAAAGTTATGGCATTAACAGCTGGAGGGCCACCTTGTGGTGTGGAGAAGTCGTTATTACGGTCCCCATCAAAGTTACCACACAGACCCATCACCTAGATGACGAATTTCTCCATTCAGTAAAATCATGGTATGTGTACACATACAATAAATAAATCCATAAATACATGTATAATGAAAAAAAACCAGATTTTGTACCAATATTGCTTTTATACAACCATATTCTACATCTTTTCTTCAGGTGTCATCATTTACCTAAATTTGATTATAAGGTCACGTTAAGAAAAAAAATTAGGTGCCAATGTTTGTATTTTGTATTAGTAAGCTGTCATTATTCTATTTGTATTAAACGGAGGAAAACAATATGTGTTGGCGAAACATGTATGCCCCTGGCAGCAACAATTCTTAAAATTTGACAAATTTTTCTTTAGAGGTTTAATTTAATTGTATTTAACATTTTTCTTTATTAACTCAATGAAATGGGATTACAAAATTATTGTAACCTTTTTCCTGATAAGTTGACAAAAAGAAGAACAAATGAATACAAAACTAGCAGTATTTTTTATTTTTACAAAAGTTGCCTGTACCTTTTCATTTGGGAATTTTTTTGTCTCATTTGCATAATGCTAAAAGATCAATGTTTGGGAAAAATGTAGACAAATTTTGCGGAAAATCAATGAAACTTCGATAGGGAAGAGTTCTTACAACGGACCGAATTTGAAGAAATAAAAAAAAACACTGACTAGAAAAGTAATGCTCCTGGATAAATCTGAATTTGAACAAAGCATGTCAAGAACATAAACTTTTCACAAAATATTCAGCAGGTTCGCAAGAGATGACTTTCTTATTTCACAATTTTGTCTACTCATAGCTTAACATAGTCAATAATTTCTACTCACCTGACCCTTGTGGTCGGTACTCAGCTTGATGTAGACTCTAGTTCCCTTATCCCATGTTAGTGTTATGCCAGTGGGCGTTGTGATGATGAAGAAGTTTCCGACTTCTTGGATGTTAAATGGAGAATTATCGTCAACAATGATGGGTTTTCCTCGAATCAGTTGTAGCTGGTAAAAACCAGGTGTTCCTTTAAAGAAAAAAAAGGTGACTTATTTTATGTGAGATTAACAAATTTGAAAATTAACTGCTTCCAATTGAAAAACATTCTACAAAATAATGCAGATTGTTTTATTTGCAAGTAGTTTTCTCTAACAATTGGTATTTCTATAAATTTGTTTCTCAGCACTGCTGAATGGGATTTTATACCAGAAATGTATATCTAAATATATAGAGGAATATAAATATAAAGATAGGGAGAAATGATATCAAAAAAATTAAACAACCTGCGATAAAATTCCTGAATTTCATACACAGATTTTTATGCACACATACCTGGGGTACCAATGGAAAAGGTGATAGATTTTGTGCAAGCAACACCACTTGTTCCACAAGGGATATTTTCGGTTGTGATCTGGAAGTGGTTGGGATTGGAAGGACTTGATTTTGCAAGGACGTAAGTACATACTCCTTGGAAGTCGAAATCTTTGCCATCGAAAGTGTGGTAGTGTGACTCCCCAACAGCACTACAGACTGCAGGACATTCTCTTGAAGTACAAGACCACCTTTGCCCCATACAGGTACTGAAATGCAAAAAATGCCATCGGTCAGTAGTACAATGTCCAGTCAGTACAGTAGAAAGGTCACTACACAGAAGACCTATAAATAACTAAATTTAATAAAGATGGCTTATATAGAAATATCCATTGTACAAGACAACATAGGATACAGGTATGACTGAAGTCTCCTAACAGAGGTGACCATTATATCAGGTTTGACTATACTGGCAAATTTCTTTCCTAGAGTTTTGTTACTGAATGGATAAATGAAATTTTATATCTAAACCTATATTTTCTCAAATTGGATTTATATTCTCCCCACCCCTACCCCATTAACAAAAATCAAATTAAGTCTGTATAATACTTTTACGTCACCCTCATAGCATATACTTAGCCATTCTTTTTCTTTCTTTTTTTTTCTAATTTTTTTAATCTCCACATGCATGATCATGAAACTGTCATAACATGAATTAAACACAGATGTGAAGAAAACAATTAAAATTATCTGAAGATATAATTTGAATGAAAGTAGATAAAACCACTGCTATTTCTCTCTTAATTTCACTTTGAAATCATTTTACCAAACATTATTTCTATCTAGGCACTACAAACTTCAAATAATTATAGTTGCCAGCAAGGAGAAAACAAGCTCAATAGATCGGAAATATGGGAAGTGATCCAGTCTCCCAGAATTCCTTTATCACAGAACGAATAATGACTGTGAATCACATTTTCAAAACAATTTCATAGGGTTTTTTTATTTTCTTCAAATCAGATCCATTATGCAGACCCTCCCCAATGTAAATTTCATTGATTTTTCCAAAAATTTTTCTAAATTTTTCCCAAACATTGATCTTTTAGCAGTATGCGAGAGTGTCAAAAACTTCCAAAATGAAATAGCACAGGCATCTCTGAAAAAAATAAAAAAAAAAAAAAAAAACAGTGCATTTCTACTTACCACTGATTGCAATCCACTGTATATGTATCCCCATCGTAAAAAGCCTTGCCACCGTGGTAGCAAGGACAGCTGTTGTTCTTCACACACTGTGTGCCTTCCAAAACATACCCATCTTTACACTTACACCCAGCCTCACAGTCATCTGGCCTTGGAGCATTGCAGGAGGGAGGACTATTCATGTTCTCACACGTAAGAGGGCATTCTGATTTACATTTCGTAAATTCCTCATTCGGGTTACAGATGTTTGGAATCACATTCTGATGTTGGGTGTGTCCTGTAACAGGTGGCGCTGTGCAGTTCCATCTAGCATCCTCACATACACTGAAAATAAACAAGCACATTGAGTATTGCTGAAGCAAAACATGTCCCCAACTGGTTTCCATAAGTGCAAGGGCTGTAACTCTTCCAAAAATGGGTCAATTATGACCAAACTCCAACTTAATCTGTAGATCATTCTTTGCGAAAGTCACCAGAATGTCACAAATAACAGGTAAAAATTGGATCGGTCTGGTAAAAATTTCACCTTAGTTTTACTGCTTTTACATGAAAAACCCTAAAATCTGAAGTTTTATAATTCTGTTTATGTCTTCAAAATCAGTAATTGTTACATGTATATTCATTAAATTCCTCCACAAGGAAAGTCAGTGACAATGTAATAAGAACATGTACACTGTTTCCATACATTTTCAGTCATCTGAATGTTACTAAATGTTATATCAAATATTGTACTTTAATACAATGTATGCATTCATCCAAACATATGCATTGTCTGTAAACATCATATCAGAAACTGAAAACTATGACACTCTTTGTTTTCCCCAATAAACGCACAAATGACCATGATTTGATGACAAAGATCTACGGAATATCTTACCATACTTTATTGTCCATTTGTGCCTTGCTTCCTGAAGGGAAGAGCTGGTTATTGAAGAGACATGGACAATCGGTGACATTTATACAGTCACCAAGTTCATTTAAGGTTTGACCAGCTGGACATCCACATCCCTCTGCACACCTGGGGGACTGGACACAGTTAGGGTCCTTAGCTATATTAGCACAGGACCTTGTACACTCATTAGGACACTGTTGATACTCCTGGCCTCCTGTGCAAGGTAAATCTGGAAAAAATTCGGTTTTGGAGAAATCAACATCTACCATTCTATATCTATATCAACCATTCTATATCAACATCAACAATCCTATATCAACATCAACGATCCTATATCAGCATCAACCATTCTATATCAACATCAACCATTATATATCAACATCAACCATTATATATCAACATCAACCATTCTATATCAACATCAACCATTATATATCAACATCAACCATTAATTATATATCAATATCAACCATTCTATATCTATATCGACCCCTCTATCTATGACTGTTTTCATAGTTTTTATAATGAATTTCTTAACACACCTTTTCACATTAACTGTGGAACTGTAACACTGGACGGCAAACTGATCCACGTTCTCTCCAAATTTAATATATCGTAATGTTATCTGACGTCATTCTCATCGATTTGAACGTTTATCATTTTGCCGTCCAATATTACAGCTCCGCAGTTAACCTGAAAATGTCTTAGAAACACCACCATATCATTAAATACTTAATGTATGTGTAGGTATATTTAGATCAGCGTGTTCAACTTACGACATTCCTTAATGTAGTTTCTCCAGAGTATGTTGATTCCATTGGCTGCGCAGTCTTGTGCGTACTGGGCCAACATGGGACAGAGACATTCTCCCAGGTTTGATGTACAAGCACAAACATCATACATGCAGTTTTCATAGATTGGTGTGTAGTCAACAACACTGTGACAAGCTATTATAGTAAAAAAACACAAAGAATTAGTGCAGATAGGGCAAGGTAAAAGCTAAAAGACAGATAATTGTGACATTATCAGTTAGTTTTGCAATAACATTTTTTTCAAATTACTTTGTAGTGTTCAAAAGAATACTTGTAAAATAAGGTAATAAAAGATGTGAAACCGAAAAATGCTACATTAAATAAAATGTAAAAATAAATTGAAATTCTGTTTTCATGAAGATCGTTTCCAGGTCTTCAAACCTTAAAAGTCACATACAATATATTAACCAAATATCAAACTTGTATTTATGAACAAAATATCAAGTTATATTGCCATCAACATTGTGTCCCAAAATTTGTGGGGGAAAAAACACCACTTACGGCTAAAGACATCTCCTTTAAGATATCTACAATACTGGTCTGCCTTTTTCTTCTTTTCAAGGTCAGTTTCACATGGGCTAGCAGTCGACTGTCCTGGTGTTTCATCTCTACATAGAGGAGATAACTTCCACTTGTTACCGAAGGAGTTGATATCTTTCTCAATGTCTCCCGATTTGGTGAGGAACTCGTTGTTTTGGTTGTGGTCGAAGGTACCGCACATACCTTGAGTGCGGTTGAAAAAGTTCGTCGGAGCAGTAATATATGCCCTCGTTCTGCCATCCCAAAGTATTGTTACTCCATTCGCAAGTTCAGCCTGAATAAGATAATTACTGATAATTAGTTAAAAAAAATTCCCAGTTTTGATATAAGAGAAATATCATGCATACGTATTCATAACTCGGGGGTTGAAATTAGCTGGAAATACTTTCAAAATGCGAGTTGAAATAAAAAAAATGTCAGCTAGCGATATTGGCAATGGAAAAAAAGTCAGCTGTTATCATGTTATATTACCTCAATTTCAGTTCCGTTATTTCACGGTTGTTTGTTTTCAATGCCATACCATCCAAATCGTTGGTTTTAACAGTTTTTATTGAAAATAATCATAATTATATAATGAATTTTGCAGATATATAGTACAGGACTGAGCTACAAGATCTGCATCTGAAGCTAAGGGGGTTATCTACCTCAAAACCCATCATAAGTGACTAGCGGTGGACACTTATTAATGACACTTTACATATGCAAAACTTTGTAAACAGATGGTGGGTAAGTGGCATGAGTGTATATGATCCAACATTGCCCAGGATCATATGCTCCCATCAAAGATTATTGATGATTCCTGTTTGGGCTTGTTATCAAATTGAAAAAATCAATTTAAACCATGATTTTGAACACATACATGTATAAAACAGTTAAGAAGTTAATTCCATGATTAAAGCATTTCAAAAAATACCTCAATATTTCTTTAATTTTATTTTTAGCTTGTAGATTTTCATCTTAACTTATGGATTGTAAATCCTCAAGCTAAAACTAGCCAGCAATGAAAAAATGAAATTCAACCCCTGTAACTTGTGAAAACAAGAGTGTATTTAATTTGCAAGTTTCCAAAATATTTATAAATACATTTACTTCAACCTTTTCCTCTTTTATCAGAGATATATATATTTAGACTCTGTATATTTTTGGGGGGTCTCACTGAAAATTATTCTGAAACAGTGAATCCATTCAACCACAGGAACTCATTTATCAAAGAAAAAGATTATTTTCAGTCTATATCAGTTAATTAATTAATTATTGCTTACATCCCTCCACATTTATTTCACATAAATGGAGAATACATCTGCTTAATGCATTGCATTGCATCTGATACATCCAAAGGAATTTAGATCTTTGCAACCGACCCTCCCTAAGCAACGAGTGATTTTTTACCTGCCATGCCCACCGTGACACGGGACCGCAGTTTTAACCGTCTCATCCGAAAGACAGGACACCGATATGCCCACAGCAGGATTCAAACTTGGGACCTTTCCGTCATGAGCCAAGCACCTCATTCACTGAGCCACACCGGCTTAGTCTTTATAAATATCAACATGGAATATGAGATGAAAATCAAATGTACAATTTTACATTCAGAAATGTACCTTCATAAAGAGAGAGGACACCATGTAGAGTTTTATTCCATTTTTCTGGTACGGCAACCGAGTAACAGTATTCCGGTCGATCTTGAGCTCATGGTTGTGTCCCATTTCGATCTGATGACCTCCAAAGTTCAGGGTAATGGACTTGGTACATGAGGCATGGCCATGCCCACAAGCAATATTGTTGGCAACAACTTCAAAGTTTGGGTCTTGAATGTCTCGTACCATGGTATAGGAGCATATACCCATGAAGTTATAGCGAATGCCGTCGAAAGTCATGTAGTGAGGGTCCCCTGTCGCAGAGCATGTGGCCTCACAGCGCTTGTTGGTACATTGCCATGAACCGGATGCACAGGTGCTGAAAGAAATGACAAATATCGTTTTTCTTGATCTTGACTACATGTACAATCATTTGAATAATCTGTAACACATCTTATTTACAGTTCGTTTCATTCTTCTTTTTTCAGTCAGTTAAATGGTGATGGCATCTGTAAGATGAACTGCACCAGAAATTCAGACCTTTGCAATTGCCCCAATCAAAGCAGTGGAGATCTTTCATCTGACAATATTTACCTTGACATGTGATTCGAAATTGAACTATCTCATCTTCAGAGTATATCAGAAGATTAGAAGCTGAATATGACAAATTACCTTGAACAATAGACCTTTTTTCAATTCTAAATGATGTACGGGGTCTTATACTGGACAAACCACTTTTTGACGGAATTTTCAATATGACGTTAACGCTTGGAATGTGACATCACAGTAATTTGACGCAAATCTAAGCAGCAATTCTGCATTTTTCCAGTGTTGCCCCTTACATCATGTAAAATTGGGAAAAAGGTTATTCCTTTCTGACAGTCAGCATCAAGTGCTAACCATGAAATCCAGTGGAATACCACTAATGCAACCTGTCCTTTCAGTTCAGCACTGACATTTCACTTTTTGTAACCACTTTCAGGAACCATACATCAACACAACGATCAAAAAATCTATCTCTAGGAACAAAGTCTTATCTGAGTGAATCTTACCATCGATTGCAGTCCTTAGGGACGGTCTGTCCTGGTTGGTAGTAGTTGTCACCATGTTTACATGGACACTGCTCTGGCCGTACGCAAGTATCGTTATTGAGGACCATTCCGTCTGGGCAGTAACAGCCATCGGTACACTCTGTGCCGGAGCAAGAATCAAGGGACGTTGCTCCACATGCAAGCTCGCATGAACTTCCACATTCCTTATGTATCAGGTTGCTTGGACACCCAGCAGCTGCAAATTATATCAAATTACAGTCATTTAGAGTCTGCAAAAATATGTGTTGTCAGTGAAGATAGATAAAAACAGAAATGTAAAAAAAAAATGTAGATGGATAAAAATTTTCCCAAGTATGGTTTAAGGATAATTCTGTTGATTTTTTCCTTATGAGAGAAATCAAAGGTTTTTGACCATTTTTGATGATAGAATTTGACAAAATCTTGAATTTCCATGAGAGAATGATGAATATTATGAGAGAATATTTTAATTTCCCAGCCCAATATTATCCCTGATTGTTATGTTCTGCAGGTGACACAAAAAGCATTAAATTTCATTTTTTTCTCTTTTATCTCTGTGCCTGAGAATCACAGATACCATACATGCATTAGCCTGATTTCTATAGGGCAATTAGTAACCCAAGAGATTCAAAAACTTCATCTATGTCCAAAAACTCTTAATAGCTCTCCTTAAACCCAAGGTTGGGATCCCAAAGAGCAAACAGTTGTATAGACACCAAGACCACAATACGGAATTTTTGGCTCGTCGATCGTTTTGTAAGAATTGCATAACTTATCATAATCTCTGACTCGTCCAATCACTTTGTGTCCTGATCGATTACTTTTCCACCACATATAGACTTGTCTGTTACATTCCTATCTTCATAAAATCAATTAACTGACACGTACAGTAAACTCTCGTCAGTTATCAATAATTGTATAATCATTTGCTGCACTTACGACACAGTTGTGTTGTTCTCCAGTTCAGCGTTCTCAAGCCGACATCCATACAGGCTCTGGCATAGCTCTCAAAAGAGGAACATACACACTGGGAGTCCACACTGTCACAGCAATCCAGCTTACACGACTCTATATAAGGTGTAGGATCTAATTTCTACAAAGCAAGAATGACATTTTCAATAATTAATTATAATAATTACAAATATTTGCTAGGCCAATTTTACATATATCATAGTTTAACGAAGAGTATACACGTTATGGACCAGCTATAATTTACTTACGGCATTACACGCCATAAAGCTGCCTTGTTTGAGTTGATCGCATTTGGACTGAGCTGCTGCCGAACCGGAACCACTACAGGTTTTCTGAGGACTATCGGGACATGTGTCTGAAATAATAAGAACACCAGGTCATGGTTGGTTGAACATAGGGACCTATACCTGAGAGGATCACTCACACAAATCCCCTGCACTGCAAACCAAATACTTTCCACATATCACAAGAAATTTCAATGTCACATAAAAAATGCTACAATCCTAGATAAGCATCGAATTTCTCTGAGGTCAAATATTTGCAATCAAAATATACAATCTACTTTTCAATACGTATAACGAGATTCAAATACCATTTGTATTTCAGCAATTTATTGTTTGTTTACAATCACTTATTAGAGATATATTTTGGTTACATCTGGAATGGTTAGCTGCAAAAGTAAATACAGAATAAAATCAATGCACTGTCTTTTGATATACTGAGATATATAGGTTCATTAGCAGTAGTTTTGTTTTTCTTTCTTCAAATCAGGTCCATTACAAGGACCCCTCCCAATACAAATTTCATTGATTTTTTCCCAAAATTTGTCTAAATTTTTCCCAAAACTTGATCTTTTAGCATTATGCAAATGGGACAAAAAATTCCCAAATGAAAAGGTACAGGAACCTTCAAAAATTAAAACATTAAAAAAAAAAGGCACTATTTAGACAAACCCACTTTGAGATACTTCCATTGATGGCCATATTTGTGGTCAAGCAGGTATTTTTACCTCATGTGCACAAAAGTTTTAATTAATTATTTTGAAAAAGTGTTGATACATGTACTTATAGTTCATTGGAAACTTTTTTTACATTGTTTAATATTTCAAAACTTGCATAAGCATTGCAAAAAAAAACACAGGAAGTGTATCCCAAGTTAAGAAAAATCTTCAACATTCTTTGCTTGATTTAAGATGAACCATTCAATCATATATGTCAAATATAGCCGACAACTGTCACAAGAGAAGTAACTCAAATGCAATTTTATGCTTATGACACCTTTTTGACATGGGAAGTAACTAAAATGCATTTTTATGCTCACGAAACCTATCTAAATAGCACATTTTGAGCTAGTGTAACTCACAGCTCGAGGTGTTTGACTCAAGACTGAAGAGTCCTGGATTCGAATCCTGCAAAACATACACATCAAGGTCTTGTCCTGAAAGTATTAGTACCATTATCGTAAAGTGTTACTAAACCATCATTAATCAAAAAATACAACCACGTTTTCACCATACTGGCAAAGGACCAGTCCCCGGCTAACACCAGTCACCGGCTACTATGTTATTAAGGGTACATTCAAAATGTGAACTGACAAAATTTTCATATGTAATATTTAGTATCCTATGTATTGCAGACAATCATGTGAAAAAATCTCATAAATTTACACTTCAAAAGCCGAAATAACGTAGTAGCTGGTAACTGGTCTTAGCCGGTAAGTGGTACACTATCAGTATACGTAGTATCAAAATTAACAAATAGTTGATACAAAGATGGGAAATCAAAAGGGATGTCAATCTATATAATCAAAATTACATGTTCATGTATATCTAAATAGAAAAATCAAATCAGATTGTTTTACAGATTATCTTCATGGCAATTTTCTTCTATGGAATAAATTTCTTTGGTAACATCCACAGCATCTATGAAGAATGGAGATTCCACTTCTAAAAATGACGATATATACTAACTTTGTCCAATTTCTGACGATTTCTTCCATGTGGTAGCAAAGTTTGAAGCAGATGCCACTATTCTTCCGATATCAGTTCTGAAGTCGTTGTCTTTGTTACCATCATAGGTTCCACAGAGACCGCAGGTCTTTCCACGCATGTCGTCCGACACAGCAACAAAAATTGTCTCTCTCCCGTCCCATCTTATATTAAATCCAAGGTTTGCATTGCTCACAATGATATAGTGCCCTAATTTCTGGAAAACAACTTTTTCCCTCTGATTTGGAATTTCCAATTTTTTAGTACCCCAATACACTGCTGGACCACTTGCCTCTGGCTTCAGGGAAATCTTTGTGTCACCCATGAAAATATCAAGTCTCCTACAAATTTTGATGAAGGAAAGGAAAGTAGAAATTTTGCAAATACATGTTGTACAGATTCATTTATAGCATTATATGTATCTCAATGTTCGAAATTAGTAGTCTTTCGGTTGTCAAAAACAATCTAAAATCTCTAAACTGGGCAACCTAAAATTTCAGTAAATAAAATGGAGTGCGTCCAAATTTTCTTTAAATTTTTTGCCAATTTCAAGCCCTGGTATCTTATATAAATATGTCTTCAGAGTTAAGCATTATAATGTATATTTGTCCTTGATCCAAAACATGGAGGCTGAATTCCTGGTTTGAATGGTTAAGTGACATCAGGAAGTTTCAAAAGTGACACTTTTTGACCCCACAGTTCTGCCCCTGCTTGTTGGGGATTTCCCATTTCCCAGCTTTTATAAAAGCTTCCTGATTTTTGTTCTGGACTTTACATTCCACTGCCAACATATAATTTGTAAATTCAAATGTTATTTATTGATTTTATGAATTATTCTGGTCTCTTGCAGATCAAATGATGCATGTGCATACAATTAGGACCTTAACATTGGAAGAATTATTACCTACTTCATGACCCCTCCCACATCTACACATTTTCATCATGTACTGATTTCTTTATTCTCATGGTTTTAGAGATAACAGATTTCTATATAAGAGGTTTAAGTTTCCTGTCTCCTATAATATTTATTCCAAAACCGTCTAATTCTATGAAATAGAAGAATAGTAACCTCTGCTGAAATAACAAACCTATGACAGGGCGTCCCTGGTGCGCATATTTCATCATTGATTACGTGTATATGAAACGAATTGCTGTCACAGTCTTTGGCAAGAACATATTCACATTTCCCTTGAAAGGAGAAAATTTTGTTGTCGAAGGTACGATAATGGTCCTGCCCCCAGGTGGCACACATTGCCTGTCGAGTAAAGCCATGTGGTGGCGCTGAAATAGAGTGGTGTGGATGAAAAGATATGGTATACATGTACTATATCTACATCACTCCTTAATAAAAGAAGTTCTGATTCATGACCTTTACTATAGTTACTGTTACAACTATTTTAACAAAAAATTTTGTTACGAAAATGTCATGTTAAGGTCATGTGACTTGGATATGTGATCATGAGGTCCCATGAATAACAACTGCAAGCTTGCTAAACTGCACTTTCTTGTTGAAAATATGGATTGATGTATTGCAAGATAAACTTAAAATTTCATCATATCTTTTTTTCATCGTGTTTATATCATTCAACTCCAAAATTTTTTTTTTTCTTTTATGGTAACTGATAATACATTTATCAGTAAGCTATTTTTCTTCTATAATAATTTTTAAAATAAAACAATCACTACTCACGTGTTGCTGATGGATCAGGAAGCTGATTTACGGGGATGCATTCTGGGAAATTTGGTGCTGGTGACCATGATGTTGAAGGATTGCACACATATTCGGCAGCAGCAGGAAAAGTAAACTTGAACCCAGGAGCACAACTGATTGTACAGCGGGTTTCTGTTGAGCCAGTACGGCACTGAATGCTGCCATTATTTGGAGCTTGTGGTTGAGCGCACGCACCATCAGCTAAACAATAATACAAAGATATTTGCTTATTAATATACCAAATATAATTGGAAACTGGTATGGCTCAGTGGGAAGGGTCTTCGGCCTGTGACCAAGAGGTCAACGGTGTTCTGTTTTTCAGATGAGACAGGAAAAACCGAGGTCCTGTGTCTCGGTAGAGGTGGCACGTAGAAGATCCCTCACTACTTTGGGTGGGTGCATTGCAAAGGTCTAAATTTCTTTGCAATGTATCACGAAGATGCTGTCACCATAAATAAGAAATAATCGTGGTGTAACATAAAACAATAATCATTAAATTAATAGTATGAAACATTTGAAATATAATTTAATTCAAAAAGCCACTTGATATGTACCAACAGCAATGACATTTCTTTCAGAAACAGACATTTTAGGGGCAGGCTTGGCGTAGTGGTTAAGCACTTGGCTTGCGGCGCCGACTATCTGGGTTTGATTCCCAGGTTGCGTCACTAACTTTAAGAGGTTGGTAACCTCCTGCTTCCATGTCACGATATAACTGAAATATTGTTGAAAGCGATGTAAAACACCAAACAATCAACCATCAAGACATTTTACATATTGATTTCATTTCTCAATAAATGCCCAACATGATGTTTTGTCGTCCAAAGTTGCATCAGTCTATAATTGTGGTATAACATTCCACAAATTAATATCATAATGAAAATTTCATCAAAAATTAGTTCGATTCAGTGAAAAGTTACAATTACAAGTGTTTGATTTCATGTATATGATCTAAGTTCACACCTGCACCTTTCTCCAAAAAACAGAGACATCTTTTTTTTCTCCAAAAAACAGAGACATCTTGTTTCAAAACACTTCAAACCTTGATAGTTTAAGCAAACTTAACTTCATACAAAAAGAATTTTTTCTATCATCATTGTATATATTGTATATTGTATATATTGTATATTGTATATATTGTATATTGTATATATGCTATATTGTAAATTTTAAATCACTCTTGTACATTTACAGCATGAACCAAGTGATTCATTCCAAATCAAAATTGCTTATACATGTACAAAACCAGAAACACAGACTTCCCATTTTGGAGGATTTTAATCTTTTTTCAAATTTTTTAGATATTGCCCCAATGTATCAAGCATGTTTTATGCTGCATGCTTGAAGTGCATAATAAATTTAAAACCTAATACTTTTTAATTACCTTGTTCACAAAATGTTCCTTTCCATCCAGGAGTACAAGCACATGTATTTGGACTGATGCATGTTCCTCCATTTTGGCACTGAGGAGAACAAATTGCTATGGAGAAAAAAAAAAACAAAATAAATATTTTGCATATCAATTTCAGTACAATTATTTTATCTTCATGTTACCTAGATACAAGCACATCAATCAGCTGAATGATCTACAATGAAGATCTTTTCATTTTAACTGTGGGACTGACGCTTTGGTTGACAAATGGTAACATTTCCCTAGAAATTTTGACATCATTAATAAAAATTTCATAAATAGTCTTTGATATCATTTTGCAAAAACGGTGAAGATTTTTCCAACAAAACATCCGGGCCATCCAACATTAATCATGAAAGGGTTATTATGAAGTACTAATAGAGATTTATAATACTTCAAATTATGCACCAAGAATATTCTCTTTGGTAGATTAATTATGGACACAATGCCCTCTTTGAAATTAAAAAGATCAAAACTTTTTCCTGATAAGGATATAAAATATACAGTGCAGTCTAAGATTTGTTTTGTAATTTTTCCACCTATGACAGTGGGCCACATCCAGGTGTAATTTCAAGAATTACACAATACATAGTATAATTAACAAAGGTGTGAATAAGTACAGGTAGATTTCTACTTGGGTTCCCATTGTGATTTCTAGTGTTTTTTCCACTGTGTTTTGTGCAGTTTCTCCAAAACACCTGGACTGTAGGGATTTAAATAAAATTGGGTATCACTGATAGGGGATAACACCTCTTCCTCAGAAATTCTCAAAGACTTTCTTCACCGAGGATGTCACACAATCTGCCCCAGTGATTTTAGAAGTGATGGAATGTTCTAACTATTAGGGAGTTTCCATTTTCACATAAAAATTAAAATAATGTTGTAAGAATGGAGAGTGGAGGTGCTCCCTTTTAAAAACTCTCACACCATGACCAAAGATTTACCACAGACCTACATGTATATATAATAATATACAGTTGATGGTATATATATATAGGCCAATAGATCATCCGATATTAACGCACATTATTTGACAAAAACAGACTTGAGTCAAGAGACCGCCAATATTGCAATAACATCCACCAAGGACTTATAAACAAGATACTGTTTATAAGTCCATGCATCCACTAAGACTAAGTCAGTGATACTGACTTAATTTCTATTGAAACGGTCGGCTCATACCTTCACCACCGTTTCTATTTCACCATTCATATTTTGTGTGGGAAAACTTTGCTGATAGAAACTGGGTCATTGCATCCAAAAAATGGAGTAACATGCACAAATCACTTACCTTTTCAGCTAATTAAATCCTTAACTATTCATATCTATCCATTTTCTTGTAAAAACAGTCCATGTATACTCGAATAAATACATCACAAAATATTTGGTGTAGCTCTCTATTACTTCCAAACTGCCATTTAAAATTATGTCAATATGTGGTTTCACTGGCTGAAGAGTTCTAAATACTGGGGGAATCCAAGGGAAACATGGTTATAAAAATGAAGAAAAGGGTTGTTTTTCACTGAAATTTTCCTAGACATCTATTAAGTATTTGTATTTAAAGTATTTTTAAGATACATGTATCTGCAATTTAACTGGCAGGATTTTATGAAAAAAAATTAGGCTTTAATTTTTTTTCCTATTTAACCTCATGGCCTCACACATGCGCACTCAATCTAGTTTGAACATGGCCGTTTGAAAGTATTGGAGAAATACACCAAATAATTTGTGATGTATTTCTTCGAGTATACATGGATTGTTTTACAAGAAAATGGATTAATATGAATAGTTAAGGATTTAATTAGCTGAAAAGGTAAGTGATTTGTGCCTGTCACTCCATTTTTTGGATGCAATGACCCAGTTTCTATCGGCAAAGTTTTCCCACACAAAATATGAATGGTGAAATAGAAACGGTGGTGAAGGTATGAGCCGACCGTTTCAATAGAAATTAATACTGACTTAGTGTCGAAATAGTGGCATTGGAATGTAGCTTTAAGATTAACACCAAAGAATAACTTTTTCACAATCAGAATTGCTGTATTGTTTTAAAGAAACAGATATATTTCACTTGAAATAGGCCTATACCTAGATAAACTACTTAGAAAGTCAATACAACACGCACCACTTTCGTAAAGAGCGCTATGCAGGTGAACTGTCAGTCTGGATTGGGCGTCTTGTAATTATATAACCGGTAACGGACAAAATGTTACGGATATATATCTGCTCTACGGAACTTTATCTGTTTTGCGTTTAATTATAAAGTAAAGTGCTAAGGCACCGAGAAAATATAGATATTGGCTATCGCGGAATCCAGGAAGACCAAGGAGTGGGATCAGCTGCTATGGAGGAGTAAGCATCCCTTGCTGTCCGTTCACACCCCCGTGGTGTCATAATATTATTTGAGCTAGTATAATTCGTAGTCATATTTTAAATTCTTTCTTTCTTTCTTTCTTTCTTTCTTTCTTAAGGCGGTGTGGCTCAGTGGATGATATGCTCGGCTCGTGCCTGATAGGTCACGGGTTCGACTCCCACAGTGCGCACACTGGTGTTCTGTCTTTCGGATGACACAGTAAAACCCGAGGTCCTGTCTCATGGTAGGCGTGGCACGTTAAAGATCCCTAACTGCTTCTGGTGGGTCCGTTGCAAAGGTCTAAATTGTATGCAATGCATCAGGCAGGTGTCGTTCCCATATACGTCAAATAATCGTGGAGTGACGTAAACAATAATCATTAATCAATCAATTAATCTTTCTTTCTTTCTTCTTTTCTTTTCTTTCTTTCTTTCTTTCTTTCTTTCTTTCTTTCTTTCTTTCTTTCTTTCTTTCTTTCATTTCTTTTTATTAATTAAATTCGAGATTGTTTGAAGTTTCTCCATAAGAAATCGCGGGAAAATATCTATAGCTTCCGGAATAAATTGGGCATCATATATAAAGATCTTACGTTTGCAATTTGGAAAGCTGCTCCCGCCAAAGAAGGCCCCTGTCATCATGTCACAATCCTTGTCCAATGAAGTCTCCCCGGTCTCAAAAATGTAGCCGAGGTTACACTGGGCCGTGCAGCGGCTGAAGTAAAAGACGATTATCATTAATCACTATTGGAAGAAACCCAGCAAAACATTGGAAATATAACATAAATTGAAAAATATTCATGAATTGTTTGGGGGTTTTTTTCTTCTTCTTTCTTTCTTTTATATTTTTTCTTTTTCTTTCCACCTGTATTTTTTTTTTTCAAATAACAACGAACAATATGATCATTTTTAGCACAAAATAATCCGGAAAAAACGAAATAATTTAGGAAAAATAAAGAAACTAGCTAGGTGGGGGATTTTTCCACCTGCCCTTCAATGCGCCACTGTGTACATAAAACTTACTAGAATGGAATGTTATCCCCGCATTGTATTGTACCGCTGGCGGGTGCTGGAAGTGGCTTACATGCTCCTCCGCCTGAAAAAAAGAAGTCGTATAATATTTTATTCAAGCGCAATCAGTATTCAAATGTTTTAAGACCTAAAAGATGTACTGGGTTTGGTATCGCAAACTGAAAAAAGAATTTCATTTCATTGTCAAACTTTCAAGTAGATAGTTATGCATGATAGCTTTAAAATTTTATTCATGAACAGAATGAATTCAATAAAATCAGAATCCCAAATATTTATTCATTGTTTAATTGAAGGATTTGATTATATGACTTGAGTGTTTCCTCCGTTTATGCCCAAGAACCTTGGTGTTAACATTTAGTAAATAATAATAATAATAATAATAATAATAATAATAATAATAATAATAATAATAATAATAATAATAATGAAAATAATAATAATAATGAGGATAATAATATAAAATAAAAATCATGTATAAATTTAAACGTGATAAATTTCGCCTTTGGTACTACGTTTTATTAAAGGTAACATGTTTATGTGTTGTCGCTTTTCGTATATATAACGAAACCTCCCTCAACATTATTTTATAAGCCGTTCGTTGTTTTTAGTATCACGTGATCAAACCCCATGTGGCGTCAAATTATACAACTAGTTTGTGTTTAATACACGCCTTTATTTGCAATCTGTTTTCCAAATGATACGACAAGGATTTGTTGAAGGTAAAAATTATATCACGAAGGTAAATAGGTAAATAGAGGAAATCATAAAGGCAGTACGAAGGAGATCTAGACGGATTTCAAGTTAACCGGAATATTTACACTAACCAGTTTAATTTGAAAATACAACATATCACTCTCAACTTTCATGAATAAGATTAAAGCTGGTATTAATTATAATCCTGCGTTTATATCCCTTATCGCAAGGTCTCAATTTATTTCTAAAATAACTGAATAAAATTTGATAACAGATGGGGACACAATATATCTCCTTGGCTCACGCTCGTAGGGACATGTCATTTACTTGGGTATCTAACGAAACTTTGGTTTATTCCCAACTTTCTGACAGACACTTTAGGAGTTTATTTTTATAAATGAAACTCTCAATACTATGTGAAGACAATAATAGGTAAAGACTGTCCCAATAAATCACAGATTAAAGCGCATCTAACAAAAGATTTAATCTTCCAGTATTGCAATCTGCAACCTTGCATAATACGAGATTTATTACTCTTGTCAACCCATAACTTAATGTTTATTTTGAAAATTTTTCTTTATCTTGCATAAACATTTCAAGAGCCTGTCCAATTGTTGCCACTTTCCTTTATTCCCAATACACTAAAATAAATTGCTATTTTCGAAAGCTAGATTAGCCCCCCTGCCAAAGTTTTTGTATGTTATCGCACCGTACCCACTGTCACTGAGTACAGCGCGTCTGAAGACCGATAATATATGTGATATGGAGACCATTTAATTTGGTTTACTAGGGCTTAAATCGCTTTCAACGATTTTTCTCGTTATGCGATAACTTTAAATGGGTTGGTTGGTTGGTTGATTGGTGTTTTACGTCGCTTTCAACAATATTTCAGTTATATCGCGACATGGAAGCAGGAGGTTACCAACCTCTTAAACATAGTGGCGCAACCCGGGAATCGAACCCGGATCGTCGGCGCCGCAAGCCAAGCGCTTAACCACTACACCACGCCTGCCCCCTTTAAATGGGAAATGTGTGTTACCAGTCTATTCCCTCTACTTGCTCAACCCAAAATCATCTTTAATAATCGTTAATCTTTAAAAATTTACGCCTACACTTTTGCCATAGTTGCTCAATAGAATCTCATTATTATTGCGCTACTGACATTTTGGTTGGCAAAATCATAACTGTTCTTGCAAAATGACGTCAGAGACAATCAATTTCTTTTGACGTCAACAATTTTACGGAATAAGTTATCATTTGCCAACCAAATCGTCAGTCCTGCAGTAAGAGAGAAAGTGTCTACTGGTAACATGCTTGACTCGGTCCTGATCGAGGGGTCCCGGATTCGACTCGTATCATTGGAATGAGACGGCAAATACCAAGGTTCAGGGTCAGCTGTTTTCAGAATAACTCAGAGTTACAACGATACTCTAGTACAAATTGAAAAACTTGAAGTATATACGAATGATATGTAAACAATTACGTTTGAACATAAAAACTTTGAAATTTGTTGATATATCAATACAATTACTAATATGCTTGAGATGAATTTGAGATATAAACAATGCACTGCTCTATAGTTCTATCTAGACAGCGAAATTTAGCGGACTTTCAGTTGCAATAATCTATGACATCATGTCTTGATATTTTAAGAAAATGGATCGGTGTATTTTAATGTCCTAAGATAATTTTGAGAATACTACATACATATTGAATTCGGTATTTATTTATTTATTTATTTTATTTATTTATTTATTTATTTATTTATTTATTTATTTATTTATTGTTAATAATGTGCAATGCAAATGATTATGCACACACACAAAATGATATGTTTAACGAATATTGATCATCATTTCTTTTGCATTCGAAATGTCAAAGATAGTAAGACGTATACAATATTAAACTTACTGGCTCCAGGTCCGAACGGATTAGAATTGGGGTCAACTGCAAAGAGTAAAATGATTGTTATAAGGAGATAGAATTGGGGTCAACTGCATAGAGTAAAATAACCATATCAACATATATATTGAAAAAATTCAAATAGGTAATTGACAATGTATCTTGAATCATGTACATACACTTTTTAAGATCAATGTAACTTTAAATAACATTACCTTTAAAAGTTTAAAATATTTTATATATATATGCACAATGAATAATATCCCCCTCCCCCACCCCCACTCCCCTCCCCAAAGCAAAAACAAAACCCCCAAAAAACCAAACCGTAAAACAAAAAGCAAAAGACAAAGCAAAAAAAAAAAAACCCCGCAAAACAAAACAAACAAACAAAATGACAAAAATAAAACAAAAAAATACAATCCCCCCCCCCAAAAAAAAACCAAAAACAAAAACAAAACAAAGAAAATACGGTTTGGATTCATACATGTTTTAAGAACATGGTGTGGTAAGTTCACGAACTTTACATTGAAACATATATTGCATAAACAGTCCCCGCTCTGCATGGCGAATTTATGTTCCTAATAATTTACGATCAGTGAAAATTGAAAGTGAACTCAAGAGTAAGCTTTCAAAATGGCCATCCTTGATATTTCATTGTAGTAATGCTTGATATTTCATTGTAGTAATGCTTGATATTTCATTGTAGTAATGTAAAAGAAACTTTGAATACTCACTCTGTCGTTTTGCTCTGTTCGCTCTGTAAAAAAATAAACATATTTTAAAATGTGACAGTTGGTTCATGAAAAACTAAACATGTATATGTAAGCGGAAAACAGTTATGTATTATTATTATTAGTAGTAGTAGTAGTAGTAGTAGTAGTAGCAGTAGTAGTAATATATAAGTTGTTAAAACTTGTTTCTTAATTTTTATAAAATAAATTTAGTTTATAAATTATTAATTATTATTATTATTATTATTATTATTATTATTATTATTATTATTATTATTATTATTATATAAGTTGTTACCTTGTTTCTTAATTGTTGTAAAATAAATAAAGTTTATAAATTTTGAATTATGATCAATAATAATAATAATAATTATTATTATAATTATTATTATTATATTATTATTATTATTATTATTATTATAACACTGACGATGCTTGGAGTATAATTTACACAACAAACATGTACTTGTCGATTGGTTATGAATTCAACATTCTTACAAATCGTCTGTGCATCCTTACAATAAACAGTTTCTCGCAGAAGCGGTTCATTACTATTTTATATGTATATGAATATTGTCTTTGAATTCATTTGTTACGGAAATCGCTTTATAAGGGTCCTGCGTGATACAGTGGCACAGGAAGCAAATCAAAATCGGTTGGGGATGGGACCAAAGTTTTATTTCATAAAAAAGGCAACCCCCCCCCATGTTTTCTAGATTTTTTTCTGGGGCACCCGGTGGGAGTAAGCGGAGTTGGTACCAGTTATCCGGAATACCAATACATTTGTTTTGGAGCAGATCACCAGGAAAGTTTGTGTCGGTCACACCGTTGGCGTCAGATTTATTTTAATTTTCGGAATGCTTAACTACTGATTCTACTCGCACTTTCTAACTCTTACTTTCATGGCGCTAGTATATTCCATATTTGATGAAAATTACAATTGGTAAGTTACTATAAAAATAAAATTTACAATAGATATGACGATATCTAAACCTAATAATGATATACATGTATAAAAGTATTTAAGAAAGTTTTGACTATTAAGTTATCAACAGTATTGTTTTGAAATCAGTAATATTTATTTAATTTAAATAAATATTTTTACTAGAACATTTTTGCGAAAAAAGAGCCCCCGCCCCCCATTGCAGTTCCTACGCCTAAATGAGAACAATGAACATGTATTTTTATTAAATTCTTTAACATGTATGCATAAGCCAATTAGAATTTGGGTAACAAAATCTTATGGCTGGATATTATCTTTTCTCCTAAATCATAATCTCTATAAGACTCTAATGACGGTGTTATGACGTATAACCGCGTGTAAAGGCATTATCAGCCTTGTTTCTAAGCTCTGAACAAATTCGGACTAAAATCCGCAATACCTGGAAGGTCTAGATATCAGGTTTAACAGGGAAGTGTATCTATGTCTAATATACAGTTATTACATAACAGTCGGCAGTTAATGCTCTACAAATCCTATGCCAAATACGGGTTCCGAATTTACACCCCAGTTGCTAAGACAGTGGCGGATCCAGAATTTTCGAAAAAAAGGTGGGGGGGGGGGGCGCACATGTGTATTAGCCAAACTCCTCGGCCATTTTTGGTGCCAAATCTATATTCCTACTACATGGGGGGGGGGGGGGGGCTCTAAATCCGCCACTGTAACATGTCAACTTAAGCATTTGAAGATGATGGGTGTCACCATTCCTGATCAGGAATTACAGAAAATTCAAATGTCTACCATTTCAAGCGACTGTTACTTATTTAATTATTGACTTTTCGATCAAGGACATGTTTGGTGAAGTGGTTAAGATATTTAGCTTGCAGCGTCGACGATCTGGTTTTGATTCCCGATTTGTGCCACTATATGTATATATAAAATGTTGGCTACCCCCTGCTTCGATATCGCGATATATCTGAAAAATAGTTGAAAGCGACGTAAAACACCAATCAGCCCGGCAATGACTTCTAAATCTCTGCATTTTAATTCAAAGATTGTCACAGATGTAAAAAAAAAGGGGGGGGGGGGGGTTGCCTGTTTGAAAATACAGTAGAACGTACATTAAGCGGTCACCAAAGGAAATGTGAGGGAAGGTGAATTTAAATCAGATAGCCTTTTAAAAGAGAGAATATTCGTATAAAGTGTCAGTAACAAGTAACACAGAAAGGAGGCCGTGAAGGACAGGTGGTTGCTTGATACAGGCGGCCTTATTAATTAGGTTTGAATAAACATTATATTCCCTGCATTGTTTATATTTATTCGTTTGTGTTTCGATTTAGACCAGATTAATCCATTCTAGCACGTGCTGAGATGTAGAAAATTTGTAATAGATATATAAAATGCGGTATGTCACATCGGAAATATTTCAAGCCTGTGATGAGGGTCTGTGAGTTGATTGATAGGGAAACAAAGAAAAAAATTATAGGTAGAAGATTAGTTTTTAAGGTTTTTACTCGTTGGTATGTCAGTCCATGGTTCTTTTGGTCAAGTTAGAAACAAGACCGATTTTAAGTTTTTCTTTAATTTGAATCTTTTACTTTTTCGAAAAGATATTCATATACTTTATTTTTGCATACTTTAATGTCTTTATTATTTAGTAAACAGTAAAAGTTGTAAAATTAATAATAACAGAAAAAAAATCCTCCGAAGGGAGGTGTGAACTAAATAAATAAAAACAAAGCTCAATGTCCACAAATTTTCGGCCACTTAAGATTAAAAAAGTAAAGAAAGAAAAACAAAATGATAAAAATAGTAAATATTTACTTCGTTATTTTGAAAAAACGGAGATTTAAAGAATAAATGGATGAATGATTGATTGATTGATTGATTGAATATTGGGGGGTTTTTTCTGTCATTCCACGATAGTTTCACGTATATGGTGACGGCATCTGCCTGATACATTGCATACAAATTTATACCTTTGCAACTGATCCACCCGAAACAGTGAGGGATCTTTTACGTACCAAGCCCTACCGTGACACGGGACCTCGTTTTTTAATGTCTCATCTTAAAGACAGAACACCGGTGCACACAAGGCGGGGATCGAACCCCGGACTTCTAGGTCAAGAGACGAGCACCTTATCCACTAGGCCACACCGGCTTAATCGACGAATAAAGAAAGATGATAAGAGAAATGTACTCAGTGAACAAAATTAACTTAATATGACATCTGTGTAATGCAAGAAGTATATTACACAAAATGAGTAAATATATACCGAGAGAAACAAAAGCGATAGGAAGAAAACTACAGCAAGATCAATTAAATTAGAATGAATTCAAAATGATTTTACAAAATAAAAATGAGGTAATTGAGTTTTACAGATTATAGTTGAATATTAAGATTTACTTACCGCGCCTCTACTGTAATTACCATGCAAAGGCACAACAGCCCTGCAAGGGCTCGATGTCCCATCCTCCGGGTGAAAAAGAATACGCCTTATGTAAGATTATTTGACGGGTTCGAAACGAAAATTTCAATCAAAATAGGAGCTCTACTGTCTCTGTTCACTTCTCGCCCCTTTTTGTAACAAATCCCCCAACCCGGGTACATATATACTTAAAAGTCACGTGATAAACTGAACCCCAAAACAAATCAAAAGCGGATGCATTTTATCGCTAACCGGGAGAGGTTAAATATATCCAGGGTTCTTTTGTTGAAATTTCATTTAAGGTATGGTTTAGGAAACATTGACATGAAAGCTTCGAGATATGCCTTTTATATATGGGCTGATAAATTGGTGTGTTTGCCTCCCATTCAACTCAATCTTTTGTATGGTTATGAAAATCCCAATTCTAATTTAGCAGTGCTCTGCAGCGAAGTGTCCATAATTATGTCGTTTTTCTGATATTTTGGCACTTTCTGATCTCCCTGTAATTTCGAGATGTTTGACGAAAAAGAAAATGTAAATGTGTATGCAAGTCCTACCGGGCTGAATGATTAGCTAGCTTGGTTAGTAATCGAGAAATCATGGATTCGAATCTTACTCGTCGAATCCTTGGTTAGATATGACTGGACCGTAATCTAAGGGAATCTGGCGTAGCTCAATCGGTTGGGTGCTTCTTCGTGACTGAAAGGCCCGGGGTTCGAGTTCCGACAGTGGGGCAGTAGAAACAAACGTCAGGGTAGACATGACGAGTAAACGATCCTTCACTGCTTTAGTAAGGTCCTTTCATTTGGTCCAAATTTCTGTGCATTGCATCAGGCAGGTGCCGTCACTAAATACATGCAATAATCATGGTGTAACGTAAAACAAGAATCAAACAAATTAACTTGGGGTCGTACGAATAAGAACTGAGGTATATTACATACTGGTATAGCCAAAGACGTGAAAATAGAGGGGGAAAGGGGGACGGGGGGGACAAACCTATATTATTGTCATTTGATAACTTCTGATACTCCAGATCAAAAGTGATTGTCATGTGATCACTTTTGATCAGACAGGAGTATCAAAAGTTATCAAATGACATTATCTACCTGTATTATGTTTTTAAAAGTAAGCCAAAATGTCCCCCCTTCCAATCCCCCCTTTACACTTATCTTTGAAATACCCAGTCGCACATAATGAAGTACTCACCTGTAGCTCTACATGTAAACTAAATGTACATGTACTCGAGGTAGACGAGTGTTCACCGGGCGTGACTTGTACTGTTGCCATTCAAGTGTGGTTAGTTGGTTGGCTGATCGGTGTTTAACGGCGCTTTCAACAATTTTTCAATTATATCGCGAAATGGAAGCAGGAGGTAACCAAACTCTTAAACATAATGGCAGAACCCGTGTATCGAACCTGGATCGTCGGCGCCGCAAGCCAAGCGCTTAACCACTACGCCAAGTCTGTCCCTCATTCCATGTGGTATCCCGGGTATGAAATATCGAGGTATTACTGATGCATATAAAGTAAAGCGGAACTTATCGAGTGTAGTCAGATATCCCTGGCTGTCCCTGAAAAGCCCTGAGATTCATAGATGTAGCTGTCCGTAGAAAAAATTACGTAGTTTCGATATTATGAAGAATTTCGAAGAAAACCCCAAAACAACAATTTAAAACACCTTACCCCAAATACCCCATCAAAAAAAAAAAAAAAAAAAGAAAAGAAAAAAAAAAGAAAAAAAAAAAAAAAGAAGAAGAAGAAGAAAAAGAAAAAATCCCAAGGTGGGCTTATATCACTAACTTGAGCACAATTTGCTCATTCACAAACAACTAACTGTTTTAAAACATCATAAATACATATACTCTCTCGCTTATCTGTCTATAGATTAATAAAATTACTTTTAACTCAAAATGTAGAAGAACTCCGTGCGCTTCGTAAATATATTAAGTATGCTTTTAATATACGAAAACAAATACTTAGTATAGAATTATTTATGTATGTATGATTAAGACGGTGTTTGGAATCTATGTATGATTAACAGGCTGTGGTTTTTTTTCTGACCTTGTATTATAGGATTTAAGTTGTATTATTACATGTATTGTAATGTCTATAAGCTTTTTTTGCTTTTGACCAATAAACTAAAGTAAGCTAATATTGTGTTTTTGACAAGTGACATATAACTGTAAACTTGCTTCTGTACATTGAAAATCAAGACAATGATATAAAAATATGGAAAAAATAGTTTTTCTTATGTAATATTTAAATCTCGTTTTGGAGTGAAATGGGGAAATCCTTTTGTGGGGTTTGAACCGCCTTCATTCAGTATGCCAGAACTGGCCAATTGCAAAGAAAAAAATCGTAAAAATTAACAACAAACAAACAAACAAACAAACAAAACCTTGAAAAAATAACTTGTAAATAAATGTTAGCAAATCTTAAAAATACATGAATGCTTCATTAAAATATTTGTAAAAAGCAAAATTATTTTTGTATTCCTATTTCTTTCCAATTACATTTATTACAACAAAATGGGTTAAAATATACAAAATTAAAGCACTACAAGCAACCTATATGGAAAAAATTAAGAATTATATATATATATATATATAACAAAACAAAACAAAACAAAACAAACAAACAAAAATCCACTTCTCGAGTGGGGAACCTTGAGTACTTCATCCCTACCAAATTTGAATATAATCCTTCCCTCGGTTTTGCTTTTTTTTTGAGTAGTCGAAAGTATGAAATGATTACGGATGGACAGACGGACGGAGCACTATGACTACAACTCTCTTGAGTCTTCTGTTCAGGTGAGCTAAAACCCAGAGGAAATTAAGTTTTCTAACATGTATCTTTTATTAAGATTTGATAATTTGATTATCTATCGCTTCAATAAGATTCACTTATCCATATGCAAGAGCGATCAAACATTAAAAGAAAAAGGGCCTACGTGTCCTTAAAGTGCTTGGAACTTGACCGAAAGGTCCGGCTTCATGTACCACAGTGGCTAGTCGATGATCTCTCTGACGTGATCCGGGTCTTCTTGTCACAATAGCCGTTAGTACGTTGCAGACCCCCTCACTGCTTCGGTGGATCCGTTGCAGAGGTATAAATCTCTGTGCAATGCATCAGACAGGTGCCATCACCGTGTAATTAAGTGCAAAAACCTTGCTGTTACATAAACCAAGATTCAAATATAAAATTTATGAGAGAGGAAAACAGAGTTCCTTGGAGATTATCGGCAGATACACCCGGAGTCATTTTCTCTTCAAAAGAAAACTAAACTAAAAACTCACGGTTTTCTATCACAAAACATGCCAGTGCACAACTACAAACGTTTCACGCAGTAGACAGATGTACATCGGCAATCAAGTGACAAAGCAAGGGTATTCATTTTGTTATTTTATTTCTGGTTTTAGCTCATCTGAATTTAAGGGTCATTTCAAAGGATGTTGTCCGTCGTCCGTGATTTTTTTTTCACATTTTCAACTTCTTCCTGAAAAAAAAACTACTGGAAGAATTTTTATCAAACTTGGTACAGATAAATATTTGAGGTCACCTACAATATAAAACTGCTTTTTGGCCAGATCCGTTAATAGGTGGATGCAGGGCGGGGCGATATGGTCCCCAAAAGGCACCTTCCTTTGACAAACCCTCTTTTTCAGACCCATCGGGTATATCATTAAATGAAATGCATCAGAGTAATCCTAAAGGGTGGTCAAGAAGTTTTGTTGCTTTTGGTTTCATTCAAATTGGGGGAGGGGGGGGGGGAGGAGAGGGGGTTAATTTCAAATAATTTCTTAGATTTCTAATAAAAGGTTGCTGCTTGTAATGCACAGATTTTGTGTGTTTTAACTGATTGTATTCAAATAAATGTAATTATAAAGAAATGGAATACAAGAATAACTTCTGTGGCTTTTTACAATTTTTTAAGATAAAGAAAAAAATGTGTGTGTGTGTGTGTGTGTGTGTGTGTGTGTGTGTGTGTGTGTGTGTGTGTGGTGGGGGGGGGGGAGTTGTTATACGATATGTATGTAATAAGTTTTTATTGACTTTTCCGTCAGACATGATGGAAGGGTTTTGATGAAATTCGGTGAGTTGAAGTACTTTTTTTTAAAGATGTCCTACAAGTGTTGCTATTTTTCTACCAGATCCGTCAAAAGATGGATCTCGGATGGGAATACTATCCATTGACAAACTACAACTGGTTGTACATATCGACAAACCGAAAGCACCAAAATGCGCCAGTAGCCTAGAAGGGTATTTTAAGAATTATTGTTATTTTGGTTCCATTCTGAAATCAATATGTGACCCTCTTTTGAAGTCATTTCCAACATTGTCGCTTTTGTACATTTTCAGGTAATATCTGTGATTTTCTTATAGTAGGTTGATTGCTTATAATGCATTTATTTTGCGTATTTTAACTGTATATGCTTGAACTGTATAATATTTATGGACTTCTTCTACAGATCTTGTTTTTTTTTTGTTTTGTTTTGTTTTGTTTTTTTTTTTGGGGGGGGGGGGGGGGTAATTTCTGACCACACATGAGGATTATAGGTTAACGTGGACTTATTTCTATGTATATATAGGAAATTCACTGTGTCTTCGAACCTTCCCTATATAGCCCTTCGGAGGATTTTAATGAAACTGGATACAAATAAAAATCACAGTATGTAGATGTGCATATTGAAAGGGGAATGCAGTCCTAAAAGTTTTACAGGAGTTATGGCCCCTTGACTGAAACTTTACGGGTGGGAGCATTCGTTGCGCACATACACATCTAGTCAATTTATTTCAGATTATTTTGGACATTCATGACAGATGGTACTACCCTAACAGGAGATTCTCACATCTCTTAGGTGCTGTTTTCAGTTTTAATTTCCAGAGCTATATGACCGCCCAAATTGTTAACGTTTGATCTCAGGTACCAGAAACATAAAATTTGAAACGGTCCCTCAATTGAAGCTTACACTCTATGATATACTATAGAGTGTAAGCACTTAAAGTGAAGGAACGTCTCAAACATTAAGTTTTGAGTACATGTGTGTTTGAAAAATATATACAAATTAGGTATTTGTTGTTTACGTCTGTCTGGTACTTTAATTTGTGACCTCTAAAAAAGAAGGAGTGGAAAAAAGGGGGGATATATCACTGGTGTCTTGATATAGACCTTTTCATGGTCTTGATATGGGTCATTCGGTCACAACCTCTTATAGTAAATTGAAACGAAGATCAGTCAAAATATTACTAAAGTTTGCGCAGATTTGGAATAACAGTCTTGCTCTTCGCTTTTGGTTAAAATGCTAAGTCAGAAAACACATTTCGTTCAATAGTATTGCACCGGTTACCTAACACTGAACCAATATTCTTGTTTGTAAATTGTAAAACCTATGCCAAAGTTTGTGACTCATCCGGGTGCCTAGATATGCTTCGGACAAAAAGTTCGTTTTTATCAGTGCATGTCAATACACAAGTGATAGCCCTGTTTGGTTAAGATCAAGGTAGTGAATGAAAGGTGCCGAAATTGTTATCATTAATTCAGATAGGCATGTATTTATATATCTGTACCCGATTTAACGAGGATGATAAATGTTTTTCTGATAATTTTAACCCCCCCCTTTTTTTTTTTATATTTTTATAGAAATAGTATCTGTGATTGAAAGCAAAGGAGAGAAGATGTTATGGATGGCGAATGGACAATGCCATATTGGACAAAGTAATTCATTACTGACAGTGTAGCAATTACCTATAACGCATTTAAAGTATTATTTAACCATATTTACTTTACCGTGAAGAGTTTACCTCTAGATAAGAATTGATAAATTAAAGTGTTATTTAACCATAAAAATAAGCATTATGCAACGATAAGAAAAATTGTTACACAACTTGTGTGGTAGATAATCCTGTCATTCGGAACAAAGACTGCGGCATATTGACATAAACTGTGACATATCGGCATAGCAGGCGGTATTTTGTAACCGTAGCTTTGACACCGATGTACCTTAGAGGACATCTTCTTTGACCCCCGAGAACCAAATAGTAAGCCAGGTATTTGGAAGATTGAATGGATGGTCGGTTGGTTGACATATTTGTTTTTTTTGGTTTTTATTTTTTGTTGTTTCTTTTCTTGTCGCTTTCATCAAATAAGTCATACATGTATAGCGATTTGATTGCTGGTTGGTTGATTGGTGTTTTACATGGCTGTCAATAATTTCTCAGTCACATCGCTAATAGAAGGTAGCAGAAAGAAACAAATCTCTTTCATATGGTGGCACTTTCCGAGAATCGAACCCGGATCACGTGCATTGGAAGTTATATGCTTAACTACTGCACAAAGTTTTCCCCCTATTAGACCAGACACTCGGAAGGTGCGTGGGTTGATTCATTGTTTTTAGTTCACCTAAGCCGAAGGCTCAAGTGAGCTATATAGTCATAGTGCGCCGTCGGTCGCCGTCGTCCGTCCGTCCGTCGTTAACCTTTTCACATTTTCGACTTCTTCTCTGGAACTGCATTGCCGATTTAGATCAAAGTTTGTATAAATGATGTACTCAAGGTCCCCTACTATAATTGTGTTCGGGATTCAGATTCCCTCAGGGGTGGATCCAGGGCGGGGCCAAAAGGGTCTAAAACGGCACCTCTCTTTAAAAATCTTTTTCAGAATCAATGCATAAATGCGGAAACTAATCGCATTTCAACAATCTATAAAGATGGGTTATAAAAAATTGTGTTTGGGGTTAAGATCCGTCAAATAGAAATTTACGCTTTTTGGACGTGTTTCTGGACTTAGTAATTTCAGTGCAGAAAAGTGTCATGTTTTTCAGTTAATTGATATTGATGATTTCTTAATGACTATTTTGATCATAATTATGGTAAGAAATATTATTGTGAAAGAATTTTGTCAATATGTAAATTTTTGGATTTTTTTTTATGAATTTTTTTAGACTTCCAAAAAAAAAAAAGGGGGGGGGGTACAATAGGTCCTCTTTCAATTTTGTATAGTTCACCCAAATTGGTCAACAGATAATGCCACCATGTCTAAAAACTAGGGTCTCACAATGGTACATATACCATTTGGTAATTAAAATATGGAGAGAAGCGGTTCAAATCCAGCTGTGGTCATTTTTTTCATTTCTTTACACATTTTTTAAGTGTTTTTTAGATGATTCTCAACACTCAACATATGAAATTTGGCCATTTAAAGTTGGATCTGGACAATAATTGAAACAATCATTGTTCATGACCCAGACTTGAAATCAGTCAACAAAAGGCCCCACCTAAAGAAAATGACTAACTTGTTGCCCTGAATCTCATCTTGCAGAGACAAAGCAAATGCTTAATATCAAAATGACCCGAATGGATGTGCAAAAAAAATGTTGTTTTTTTCTGGTCTGAAATAAAATTTGACATATTTTCAACATTTGTGTTGACTTAGTCACAGCAATGCAAAAATAAATGAATTCTTCCTTCTTGCATGACTGATCATCTAGGTACTCGGGTGAGCGATATAGGCCCACTTGGGCCTCTTGTTATCTTTACTTATTTATTTATTTATTTATATATTTATTTATTTATTTATTTATTTATTTATTTATTTGTTTTTTGGAAAGGGGGGGGGGGGGCTTTCATCATTTCTCAATCGTATCGCGACAAGAAAGCAGGAAGTAACCAGCTTCTTTAGCATAGTGACACCATTCGGAAATCGAACCCGGATGGCCTGCACTGGAAGCCAAGCCCTTACTACTACACAAAGTATGTCCCTGTACTCGGGAGGAGCATAGTCTATCAGTTTACAATTGAAATATAGTAAATCCAAAACAATGGCAGGTGTACCCCATGACCATGTATGACGTAATAAGCCTAATGATATTACAACATACTATGAAACAGATCGTCTCTTGCACATTTAATTCCGTGAAAAACGTATGTACGTAGTCGATATATATATACCACTCCACATGGGAAACAGAAAGTAAAAGTAGAAAAACATTTGATGGGATTTGACTCTGTTTACGCAGTTTTCTGAACTTTTCCGAAAATGCCGGACTTGACAAATTTGACAACTTAATGAATTTCTTACCCTTATATTATGTAATATTTATTCAGGGATTTATTGTATTGTTTTTATCACCTTCACTGAATATTGACACCAAATTCGATCATGCCTCTCACTGAGCACTTTCACGAGTGTGTCTACAATCCTGTGTTCTCAAGTCACGGTATTTGCACGTGCTTAAGAAAATGCATTGCCGTCTTGTAAATTACATACAGGTTTTAATGCTTTCCCAGAACTCTGAATCGTTTTAATTTTTTTGTATACTGTATACAAATCATTATTTGACACTTTTTACTAAAATATTGACCGGGGCTAAATCTGGCTGAGAGAATATGTATATAAACATTATTTTTTACGCTATATAACATAATACAGCCGAAAAAAAAGGGGGGGGGGTGTTGTCACTATTATTCGTAGTCACTTTCTTTCTGTCTTTCTCTTTGCTCTACATCGATTAGATTCTGCAATCATTGGCAACCCCTGCACCCCTCCCCCCCGCCTTTGGTAAGAAAGGGGTCATTTTCGACCGTTTTCTGTGCTGCAACTCCCCTTTCGAGATCGAATAGTACAAAAAATTAATCATGAAACCTCCCACCCCATCCCGTTAAAAATATTTAGATTCGCCTATGTGCCATATTTATATTTCAGAGTTTACCGTCTCTAAGTAAAGGTACTAAATACTTCCGAAATCAATTCGAGGTAAATTCTAATGTAATCGATTCTTTGCCACTATGACATTTACAATAAAGCTCGTGGAAACTATAGTCTGGTTCCCGGGACCCCTCTGGATTTTTTGTTGTGTTAGAGGGGTCAGGTAACACCCGACGCCATATTGTTTTCCGCTGTGTATTACATGGCGGAATTGAAGCGATTTCAGCTGGTACGTACAAATTGAGATTGTAGGCAATACGTGGGATGACAGCTGTAACGGATGGGAGGGACTGTTGCAGGAGAGAATGTTTTTCTCTTCTGAAGTTATAACTTTGCCATACAATTCGTATTTTGATAGTTTTGGCGTTGTTTCCATTGTAAACACTTGCCAATTTTATACCCCCTTGCCCATTCTGGCGACTATTTGCGTTTGATCTAGGCGCGACATAAGTTTTATTTTGGTGTCAACATATAGGCAGATAAATTCTACGCCCGAGAATGCCACAGATAAAGCAATGTCACCCGCTGTTATGAAAATATTGAGCACCTTTCCCCCGAATTTACTCCAAGTTTTGCATGTATGCATCGCTACACGCTATTTGAAGCACTGTAATCATCATGGTTGCTTTAATGTGCTCTCAGGTATATCATTTACCATTCTATCCCTCATAGTTGGCCTTAATTTATTTCTACATCAAGCTTTATGCCCTGTTCCATGCATCTCTCCCCCCCCCCCCCCCACCCCACCCTCTTATTGCACACTAGTTCCCAATATGACCTCTAGATGTATGTTTTTTATGTAAAGTCCCGATTTTTCTATACACTGTTGATTCTCATTTGTATGTTGCTGAGGATATTGAAATCTGTCATGCTGAGTATATGGAAGGCAGTGTCCGTCTGATTTGATAATTAAATTCAAAATCAGCAGTCATGGGCTGCTCGGTATGGCATGATCTGCACATTTACGAACTATTATAGATTACAAATATCCAATCCTTAAATTTTAAATAACAGTAAATTTACACTTGGATATGTTTCACTAAATATTATTCAGTTTCAGCTTTATGCCATCAACACTGCAGATTCAATCCTATCCTATAGACTATAATGCCATCCTTCTTGAAACATTGCATATATATATATTAGTCATGTTTCATTAGTATGGCTTTGTTGTCAGCTTCATTTTCTACAGTGACATTTATTGTTATTGAATTCAATTGTTAGTGTGGTATTGCTTTTGTTGTGGTGCTATTTCCCATTTCAAGGCTTACAAGGTGAGAAAATTTTTTCAACTAATTTCAGCATATGATAATGCAATTAAATTAATTGTAAACGGAGTTAAATGGAAATCTCTAGTAATTATAATGGATGAAAATTTCTATTATAGCAACAGATTTCAGTTAATCTAACATATTAATTTCCAATTGGATCATGGAAGATATTTATGAAACAATTTATATACAATTCGGGAAATTTTGATGTGATTCTGCAATTAGGAATTAAAGCAATTTCACTGTATAACTTACACGTTTACATGTTATTTGCTTTATGGAATATTTCTGAACACAGATATACAAATACAGCTACAGCTACAACCACTGGTATGGCAAGCAGCATAACAGGAAGGAAGCTTTCATTAGAGGTATTTAATTTATACCAGATCTGTATAACTATACATGTACAATGAAATATGCAGTCTGCATGCTTTATTCCATGTTTTAAAAATTGCAACCATGATAGTCATAAATATGTAATGCAAATATTAGTAAATAAAAATTTGGTGCCATAAAAACAAAGAACATCCAGGGAAACCTCAAATTATTTGTGGTTTACATACAGCAAGTAACCAGACTCGCCAGTTTTAAACTGTGATAATATACTATATACAGGGTTCAAAATTAGCAGTTGTCTGGTCATTAAAAACAACCTAAAACCTCTATGAACAATCTAAAATTTCAGCAAATATAAAGGAGGTCGTCCAAATTTTCTTTAAATCTGCCATATTGACAACCTGAAATTTTTGCCAATTTTGAGCCCTGTACATATAACATCATACCATTCAAAGTACTAGTGAAATAAAACCATTTGACAAAAAATGTTATACATAACGATAGTTTTGTCGTCCTCTACACATTCATGTTCACTATCTTGTCATGGTCGCGTTGGTCCATTTCCTCCACCAGCTTCCTGGCTGTCATGTAGGAAGTGGTAATGCCCAGTATATTCAACCTATCGAACACATATAAAAGAGCCAGTTCATACCCAATAATTTCCAAATTTATATTCATAAAATAATACATTAATTATACTGCTAAGTTGTTACTGTGCACATTTAGTTCCTATGAATTTACAGAATCAAGATGTTGAAATTTCCTGCAATGTATATAAATTATTTTATAAATGTCATCAATGATTCAACTGGAAATTAATATGTGAGATTAACTGAAATCTCTTGCCATAATAAAAATGTTCATCCATTATAATTATCCATTTATCTGTTTACCAGATGCAAATACGTGAAAAAATGATATAAATTAATGCTGAAATAATTTGAAAAGAATTTCTCACCTTGTAAGCCTTGAAATGTGATATAACGCCACAACAAAAGCAAAACCACATCATAAAACTGCATTGCATATAAATGTCACTGTAGAAAATGAAGCTGACAACAAAGCCATACTAATGAAACATGACTAATATACAATATTCCAAGAAGGATGGCATTATTGTCTATAGAGTTGAATCTGCAGTGTTGATGGCATAAAGCTGAAACTGAATAATATTTAATGAAACATATGCAAGTGTAAAATTTACTGTTATTTAAAATTCAAGTAAAATTTAAGGATTGCATATTTGTGATCCATAATAGTTTTTAAATGCACTGTTCATGCCATACCAAGCAGGCCATGACTGCTGATTTTGAATTTAATTATCAAATCAGACGGACACTGCCTTCCATAAATTATTCAGCATGACAGATTTCAATATCCTCTGCAACTTACAAATAAGAATCAACTGTGTACAGAAAATTTGGACTTTACACCAAAAGTATACACGAAGGATATATTGCTAACTATGTGTATTGAGGGGGAGGATGGGAGGGGGGTTGCATATGAATAGAATATGGCATAAAGCTTGACAGATGTAATGCCAATAGGGTTATAAATTCTGATGTAGAAATAAATTAAAGCCAACTATAAGGGATAGAATTGTAAATGACATACATTAGAGCACATTAAAGCAACCATGATGATTACAGTGCTTCAAATAGCGTGTAGCAATGCATACATGCAAAACTTGGAGTAAATTCGGGGGAAAGGTGCTCAATATTTTCATAACAGCGGGTGACATTGCTTTATCTGTGGCATTCTCGGGCGTAGAATTTATCTGCCTATCTGTTGACACCAAAATAAAACTTATGTCGCGCCTAGATCAAACGCAAATAGTCGCCAGAATGGACAAGGGGGTATAAAATTGGCAAGTGTTTACAATGGAAACAACGCCAAAACTATCAAAATACGAATTGTATGGCAAAGTTATAACTTCAGAAGAGAAAAACATTCTCTCCTGCAACAGTCCCTCCCATCCGTTACAGCTGTCATCCCACGTATTGCCTATAATCTCAATTTGTACGTACCAGCTGAAATCGCTTCAATTCCGCCATGTAATACACAGCGGAAAACAATATGGCGTCGGGTGTTACCTGACCCCTCTAACACAACAAAAAATCCAGAGGGGTCCCGGGAACCAGACTAGTGGAAACTAGAGCTGCCCTAGCGAGGCAAGTCTCCCCCGCGGTAGCAAAACTGAAACATGCAATAACTCATCCCAAGATACGTTACTGGTGTACATGTAAATGGAAGAAAGAAAAGTTACTGACTCATGATCAGCCATATGACAGAAGCCACCACGCGGAAATACATGTATGCAGTATTTAATGTAATGATATGAAGTTTAAAACGAAGAAGTACCGAAGGTCCATGGAATAACAGGACAATATCGTGAATAGTGTCATATTCAGACAAATGCGAACCCTAATGGAATCGAGGTAAGACCAGATGCCCGGGAGGAGTAAGCGTCCCCGGTTGCATGCAACACCCGCTGCAAAAGTCCTGCAAATCTTTTTAAGTCGAGGAAGTAAATACATAAATATACACATATGAACACATGACGGAGACAAGAACACGAAGTCAAATTATCCCATTGACGGTATGAAATGTTGTTTAACTGAAATCCTGGCGTGAAAAACACATAAAGTTATCACAAATATATTCAATTATAGTGCCGATTTGATAACGACTTAGGACGGTCCTTTGATATGACAACAGTCAATCAATTGGTGTGATATTGCACTTGTACATTTTGAGAAACCTTATTTGCTAAACTTCATAACCGAACAGACAGACAGACAGGGTAATTCCATCTACTCCCAAACTTCATTCGCGGCCCGAATGAAATCAGGGTCCGGCGCCATAAAATGAGAATATACTTATTTACTATATATACTTTATTTAATTTATTCCATTATCAAACGTTTTAATAAATTTTGATGTAGAATGTTTTAATTCTATTTATCAATAGAATAAAACTAAATAAAATCCAAATCCCAGTTATTAATTCATTGATGAAGAGAAAAATATGAAATTATGACTCAAGTATATTCTCGGTTTATGGCGCCGGAACAAGGTTTCAGGGATAACTAACAGTCTCCTGTTTGGCTAATGACATCTGTCACAATTACCGAACATTTATAACATAAAAGGATGTGCTATACAAAAATATTTCAATTACACATACAAGAGGAAGATGTTGTCCGACATTGAAAGAAAGTATTACAATTACATCAAGTCTTGGGTATGAAAACTCAGAATAACAGAAATATTACAAATTATAACAGCGAACAGGTATCGAAAGAGTATATCCTATGGATACGATTTTCAGAAATCTGATTGAGGAAATGCGAACAGTGAAGGGATGAAAGAGTCATCTCTCTGTGACAAGCACTTTACAACCAAACTGATCGAAAAGGGACTTAAAAAACTTAAAATGTGTTTCTATATATGGACCTTGATGTTTTGTTTTATTGAATGATTTATTACATTTTAAAGTTTTTATACGTATATGCATATTCAGAAGTAACAATTATCAGAGAATAATATTTTAGTCATTCAAGCAGTGGAATGTATATCATAAATCAATAATGAATAAATACTATTTTCACACGGCTACGAAACACATGAAATCGTCAGTGAGAAAGTTGTATGGTCGATGAAAAAATGTTGCTGGACCGTGTGAAGATTTCCTTTCCAGAATGTTATATGACATTGAGGAACTGTGTGTCTCTGTGGAATATTTGTGACCAGTTTGGCATGCTGGCAGGAGACAATAACTCCACTCTTTCCGGACACCTAGTCTCATTCCATATTGTTGAAACCATCACCACCATCTTTGCATTGTTTTAAACAGGACTCTGAACAATGAACATCGAGAGGTACTCTTTCGAATTTATATAATTTATGTAAGATTTTCATAATGAACTATATTGCTAGTTTAACACAATTTATATCAACGAAGATACTCAACGGGGGATAATATTTTATATTTATTTTCAAAAAGAGATAAACTCCGTCCTTGCAGAGCGTAAATATACCTCTACAACGCGTATATCACCTACAGAATCGCAATACCAAACTTTGAACCGAAAAAACCCTTTCTACGAGCGCAAATTGAAAATTTTGACCTAACATAGTACATGTAAAACTACATATAAAATCGATAGTGTCTGGTATATACAAAAAAGATTCATGAATTGTTCTGCATTCTTGCGCAGCTAAGATACATTTTCATTAAAATATATTTTTATAGACCTTAAACTGATATTATAATACAATATGCTTAAAAAGATGAAATTAAAGCACGTGGTTATTCAGCCAGATTATTATAAATGACGGCAATATAAGCCCGGTTTGGTTCTTATCTTATCTCCTGACGTAAACACATTTTGTATGAATACAGACGTACGTAGACATAAATAGGGTATATCTTTTATGAGCTGACAGGACAATAATCAAACTAAAGATTCCGGTATTAAGGAAGTGCTGACAAAGGTGTATGTTGATCTATTGTACAGTCTGGCACTGACAATAAATGCTTATAGGATAAGGTTATGACACTTTCTGAGCTAATGCAAAAACCTTTCTGTCAACGTAAGACGCAACCCGTAGTGGCTTTTACTATAATATTCAGATACATTGATAATGTATTGTTTATGAATAATTAATCTTTGATATCGAACTTGAAATTAAAGATGATACAGAATACAGTTCCTGTGCTTCGTTCTTACATCTTAAAGAGGGGAAAAACTTACCACTTCAGGGTGTGAAAAATGTGAGGACTTCAATTTTTCTATTAAAACTTTCCAAATACTTTTATAAATAACCCTGTATCATCCACATGTTGTGTCTATATGTCTGAACTGATCCGATCTCTTCTGAGTACGGGTCCTTCTTTTACCGAGGCAAGCTACCAAGTGGTGAGGGAGAGATGTGTCCTTACCCTATTCGCATCCCCAAGAGCCACATCATACAGGTGGTCAGCCGACAGGTTGGTTTCCCGAAGGACAAGTTAGGCCACAACACCTCCAGCACAGTAGCTCTGCCCTCATATGAGTCCGACATGGACAACAACGAAAATAAAAAAAACCCATCGCAAAAGACAGGGAAGGGCCCTCACAGTTCATAATTGCTTCATCTACCACATCTACATCATCAAAGAGCAGGAAGACGACCTTTGAACGTACAAACTTACAGGAGTTGATAAACAAGCTGTCGGATAAGGTTGAAGGAAGCAAGGACATTCGGGAAAGATGACCGAGATTGACAATCCCTTAGACAATCCGCACACAGCCTATGTATACTATCTGGCCTCCATCCATACACCCAGACCTGTGGAATTACTACCTCATAAAACATAATCACGAAATTGGAATGTACTATGTAGGGGAGACCAATCGCACAGAAGGCTTGAGTAACAATCAAAGGTTTTACTTCGTGTGCTGCAGTATGGACTAAGATACAGTCATCTGTATATAAGTAGTAAACCTATAGTACATCTGTCATCACAGCAATCTGCGTACAGTCATTATAGTCGTACGCAACATTGTAGTTTCTGATGAGATGTGGGACAAAGCATCACTCGCATATAAGAATGTGGCGATGTCGACCCCAGACCCTCCAAGCCTACCACGAGCATCTCAAATCCCACAAAACGAACAAACTTCAGACTGATTTGATAGTGGAGGACTACAGGAATTTATACCCAAACCGTCACATGCTCACTCGTACAGGTCTCGCAGTCGACTCGACATCACTCATGCTGAACTCACACACATATTACCAAATTTCGTATAAAACTCGTATGTTCTCCTGGAAGGGTCTTCACTTGTCGAGGGGATATCGTACACCTATCGTACAGATGTCGTGTAAATGTGTGTATATGGCGATAATCGTACTAATCTCGTACTAATGTTGAGAACTCGAGAAGATGTCGAACTGGTGTCGTCGCTATGTAAAATTACGACCAGCTCATGGATTGTTCTGCAAATTATAACTTGTCAGTACTCGTTGTAACCTCGTAGCACCAAATCGCCATAGGGTGAAAGGGGATTAAAGTGAAAGTTGTTGTCACAAGGATACGAACTACGTCTAACGTCAGCATTCTGTAAATTTTCGGTAGTTATGAAGATCTTCTTCTGCGCTTATCAAAACTCGTTGTCTAACATGTTGACCTCCTTTTATGATGTGGAATATATACTTAAATTTTTCAGTCATGAACTCTAAAACTAAGGAGTATCTCCCTCATACATAACTCTGTCCTTAGATTGATTCTTTTTCTTACTTTTTTGGCCACTTTGATTTTAACTCTGCTCTTTTAGTATGATATATTATTAGAATTCTAATCATTTGGTCATGGGCATCACTGAATAAACAAGTTGTCGAAATGCGCATCTGGTGTACAAAATTATAAGGTATATATGTTCTAATATTTATTGAACTTGATATACTTGTTCTTCCCTTTTCTCTGTGTGGAGGATTATTTATAAATTTATTCTTAAAATGTGTGTATTTTGATTGTACTGCATTTGTGATGAGTGTGAATGTGGGCCCGTAAGCCAGTTAACCACACCAATTGAGTACTTTTTGTTACTCAGTTGGCCGCTCTAAGTCGGTACCGCATCTGTCGTACAATCAATAGTTTTGTAATGTCATTGCATGTTTTGCATTACTTGTTACCTAGTTTTATTGTACGTCACCTTGCTGACTTCTGCCCTATGGCTACAGCAGGTGTCTTTCCCTTTCGTAGTTCTTTTTAGGTAGTTTGTATTGCAGAAGTGCAATATCACACCATACTAATATCGGCTTATTATCGATGGAGACTACGGTTATACCGTTATCAATTAGCGTGACTAGTACTAGCTAAGCTTAATTCAACGGCATCACTGCGGGTGTGACTGGTCAGCAGCGGATGCCTACTCCTTCAGAGCACCTGAACTTACATCTAGTTCTTCAAGGTGTCCATGAATGCCACTTTGTCCTATTTTGTCTTGTATTATGGATAATGTTTTGACTAAGACTCGATACATGTTTGCTTTCTTACAGTTCATATTCATCTCATAGTTGTGCATAGAGTTTGTGTACTTTGGGAATCTAAAATCATTCCAGTCCGAGTTCGAAAGATATCAATCGACAGCGACATGCTTCGACATAATGTCAACCGAGGCGTTGTCGGAGCCTGTGACTCGAGACTGATATCTTTCGATTTGGGACGAAAGATGACTGATTCTTTTACTTGGCAAATAAAACCCCCTTTTACCCCACCCAACCTCCCTTTCGGTGTCTCGTTATTCTTGACGCTTTACATATCTTTGTTCTAGTTTTATTTCTACGTTGAAAATAATCCTCAATCGGTAAATAAATGTAATATCAATAATAATGTGTAACAAAACATGGAACCAGGAAACATGAATAAACAAACATACAAATATGAAATAAGTCACTCTACAGTTAATAAAGAGTTTATTTGCTTTGTTTACAAAAATAAATACAGTGCGTATAGGTCTGTAGCGATAATATTGCCCATGTTTATAAACACGACAATTCTAACTTTTATCATAACATGGGAGACAGGTTTATCATGGTCAAATATTCCTAAAAAGGTATATTATTACTTTGAATGATGGTAGATATTCGCCTCAGTTCATAGTAGCGGCGGTGGCGTAGGGGATAAATACACCAGTTACCGCTAAGCCACATAGACTCTTATTAAGATGTTTAGAACACGGCCATTTAAATGAATATTGGTATGTATTGGAAGAAATAAACTTTGTTAAACACCCATATAATTTGATAATGAAATCTTTGTTTTGGTTTTTTAATTACCCGGATGAACACAGTTATCGCTGTAGACCTATAGTTATACACCGTGTTAAATCGATGTTCCGGATCGATTGATCTAGCACACCAATTCTGGTGGATGTCTCGATATCCTGTAAGAAATTCATAGCTGGTGTCGTTGGACGAACATGAGATTCATACATGGAAGATTGACTCTCACCTCTGGAAAATATGGGATTCGTAATATCAGGGAGAGATCTACAGCGATAACTGTACTCATCCGGCCTTTAAAAAAACAAAACAAAGTTTGCAATATCAGATTATAAAGGTGTTCAAAAAGTTTATTTCTACTAATACATACCAATATTCATTCAAATAGCCCTGTTTTAATAATAAGGGTCTGTGTAGCTTAGCGGTAACGTCCATGAACACGTTGCGGAGAGGTATATGAGTTTTGGTTCGAATCACACTTCACCATTTTATTTTTACCTGGAATAAAATTGGCCCGAAAAAAAAAAATTTTTATTCTTTCTCGTGAACTCTGCGTGTACCATAATTATAAAGAGCATGAGGAATCACGCCTCGATTTATTTGAACATATAGACATGGCAAAGAAACGCCGAATTTTGACGACTCAAGTGTGCTGGTACTTATATAACATATGCTATCATATATATTTTTTGTTTTATTTATGTACTTGTACATGCATGGTTATTCAATTCATTGTAATTCTATCATGCAATCTATTTGTCGCTAAATTTGATTAAATATAAATAAAACCAAACAAAATAATGGATAATGGTATAAAAAAAGAAACAGACGAAAATAATCTAAGGAATAACAAAAAAGGATAACACAAACTGTCAAAGGGTGCGAAGCATATAAAAAAAAATTATATAAATAAAAATAAGAGAAAAAAATGGGGGATTCAGCTGGATTCGCCCTTACATCGACTTACAGAAACTGGTGTATTCATCTTTTACGCCAACGCCGCTACTATGAACTGAGGCGAAAATCTACTATAATTCAAAGTAACAATATACCTTTTAGGAATATTTGACCATGATAAACATTTCTCCCCTGCTATGATAAAATTTAGACTTGTCGTGTTTATAAACACGGGCAATATTATTGCTGTAGACCTATACCTGTGTATATTTCTGTAGCTTTCAATACTAAAATTTTATACAGCAATTGCAAGTGCATCCGAAACTCGTTTTCAAAGATAGCCATCATTAGAATGCGATATCTTTTATAAAATAAAAGAAAAAAACATGTGCTATTTATAAAATTTGTGATCAAAGGGGAATAATTCAATAATCAATTAAACGACCGAATTTGAATTGGTCCTGACTCCCGCCAGTACAAAGAATGTATAGTCTTTATTATGGTTATAATTATTCCGCGTACTTCTTTAAGAAGCAATGGAAACATTATATCGTTGCATGAATATTTAGAATATATGGCTATATGCATTCTATTGAGATGAATTATCTGTTGTAAAAGTTGAAGCAACTAAAAAATATATTTGAAACGAACTATATACAAAGAACAATTTTTGCACGCATTCTGAACGATGTTCTCGATTCAGCTTTTTAATCGTCGTGTGCATTCTTGTGTATATTTCAAATTAACTAAATATAAGCTTTTCCACAAGCTATTGTAGTAAGGTTATCATCAAAATCTCCGACAGCTTCCAACACCTCTTCTTTTCCATATAGTTAGAAAATATATACTTTTTCGACAACTCTCCCCAAACGTGCATGGTCGATTTAGTATCTTTTTAACTGTTTTAATAATTGTCATGTCAAATTGACATTCATACGTACAACTATCATCATCATGAATTCTTGCAGATTCCACCTTACATCCCAGTATTTTTATTTGAGCCGATATTTACACGTCAGCATGAATGGGGTGTTATGTTCAAATGTGTTATCTGCATGACTTTTATTCTATTTTCAATATCACTAATTCCGGTGAATGGAGTTATCAGTCTTTGACATTCCCTAGCGGCTATTTTGAATGCAAATTTCTGATCAAGCATAGCTCAGTCGATAGCTTGCTTGACTCTATACCAAGACGTTATGAGATCAACAGCTTGGTTTCTGTTTTTGGATTCAATATTCTCGCACAAGAGATTTGATAATTTCTACCGGAAGTGGGGTGCTAAATCAATCGAATTTGAACATCGATATAGCACGGTGTATTAATTACTGCGCGCTCTACCTATTTACTTTACATATTGTCATACGAAAAACTAAGTTCAATTAACTCATTTCATACATGTATTTGTTTCATAGATGACGAACAGAGCAACTTGGTGACAGGTTTTGAAATTAATTAAATAAAATAAAAGTGTTTGGCACTTACTATTTTAATCAATACTTTACAATTTACATTAATATCACACGAAATGTTACTGTAACAATACAAATAAAATACAAATCTAACAGAGTCTATATAATACAGCTCACAAAATGTCCCTTCACATGAGTCACTTCACATCTTCTACAGACGGGTGGTAATGTTCTCCTAAAGTCTACTTCATCGTAGATTACGCCGTCATTGTTGTGGTCACATCGAATTTACGCTTAGGAATAATAAAAGCCTAAAACAGTATAAACACACAAAATACGAGTTCACGATTCCATACAATACAAATGACATACAAGAAAACAACTTGTATAAAACCTATACAACCTATACTATACGGTACAATGTGAATACTATTCACTTACTATGCAAATACACTTTGCTATACACACCGACATGAACAATATTTCAAGAAATATGTTTTCTAGAAAAACACAGCACAGTAATGTATACCGAATACATACATATACATAACTATGTATGGAATACGTGACTACGTTGAAATGGATAAGTGAGAATCATCCAAATAAACAATATCAGTATGTATCACATAAGCAACGCCTAGCGTGGCATAATACGCCCGTCGCTTAGCTTGAAGGGGATCAATTTGAATGAATGGCCAAGTTCAATACCAATACCTTTAAAGACTGCAGAAGAAAGTCAGTGAAATTGTAAAATCCTTGAAAATTTCTAAGTTCAAGGGCCGTACCTCTGGCAAATCCAAAGCAATCATACCCAAATGCAAACTAGCACTGACCCTCATTTGTATAAAGTTTTATACGTAGTTTGAATCCAATGCCTTTAAAGAATGCAGAAAAAAGTCCGGAAAACTGTTAAATCCTCGAAAATTTCTAAGTTCAAGGGCCGTAACTCTGGCAGAAACATAGGAATGCAAACTGATGCTGACCCTTGTTGATATAAAGTTATATACGAAGTTTTAATTCAATACATTTAGAGACTGCAGAAAAGTCAGGAAAACTGTAAAACGTTCATGGGTCATAACTCTGGAAAACCGAAGCAATCATACCCAAATGTGAACTGGTACTGGCCCTCGTTGATATAAAGTTATATGCCAAGTTTCAATCCAATATCTTGAAACACTGCACAAAGTCTGAAAAACATTACCCCTGACGGACGGACGGACGGACGGAGAAAGCCATAACAATAAAACGTCCCGTCTTATGACGGGCGTATAAAAATAACAAATGTATAGTTACAATAATATTGTATAAACTAATTTTACCTCAGTTATGATGGATGTTGCTCACTAGTATAATATAATACAATTAGAATAATACACAATTGACATATTTTGGCGTGGTCAATGTAGTGAGTAAAATCGAACAATGATACGATAGGTATCACGATACTGAAGAACGATACGGCACGTATTACGATACATTTTAAACTAGGAAATCAGGTTACTGATTTATTGCATCATAGTTTCATGAAGTATCCAAAAGAAGTTCTTGAGAAAAAAGACATGTATGCATAAAAACGTAGACTAGAAATGAAATATAAATAGACAAAAACATAAAACGTAAAAGAAAATAACTTTCTTATCTGGGATTATAATAGCGTAGTATTGAGAATAGGTCAAAGACATATAAACTGTCAAGAAATGAAAAAGCACTGAAAGGGAATAAAAAAGGGTTATATTTGGCAAAAAAACTAAAAGGTGATTCTAGATTCTTAATAAACTCAATAAATCAGGCATAATAATCTAGATATTTTCAAAACATATCAGATACAGCAACAAAGGAATATGTAAAGACATGTACCTATTAAGTTGTATATATCGACGAATATATATATATACTGCTTACATTATCACATGATTGCTTACATGATCACACGATTGCTTACCTTATCACATGACTGCCTACTTGATCATATGACTGCTTACATTATCACCTGACTGCTTACATTAACACATGACTGCTTACATTATCACCTGACTGCTTACATTATCACTTGACTGCCTACATTATCACATGACTGCTTACTTTATCACATGACTGCTTACATTAACACATGACTGCTTTTTATATACAAATGTACGTGAATTAGGCAATTTTTAACAAGATATTAATATGAATAACTTTGATTTGACAGATTTTATACCAAAATACCACGTAGGTTTAGAATATTATCAAAGTGCTTATGACATATATATATACATAAATACACAGACATGTTTAACTTTATGTTGTTGTCTTGTTATATGTGTATGTGTATATATATATATATATATATATATATATATATATATATATATATATATATATATATATATATATATATAATATATATATATATATGTATCTATCATATATGAATATATTCCTGATATTATAGTGTTATGAAATATTCATTTCACTTCAAATTAATATTATCATACTTGTGATACATTTATATTTGGTTAAGCATGAATACATAGAAAAACCATACACGACTCACTAAAAGACAACATAATTTCTTCAATCAAAAAATATTACGGTAGTACCATAATTAAGTAACAAGGTATATTAATATTGGTAAGATATATGTCGCTATGAAGAGTGTAAAAAATTATAATATTTCAGATATATACAAACTACAAAGAATATGTAGTAAATTTAGACCGTACGGCAGCTCCGCCTAGCCTACAAACATGTCGCATATCACGTCACGCCACGGAGACAACCCCCAAAAAGGTTGTTCCAAGGACGAACATATATTACGGCATGCTTAGCAGACATCGGAAGTAAAGTTATTATCTGGAACTGATTGCACGTGGCTCGATTCCAAGGTAGGGATATCGCATCCTCGACACTAGCGGACGTCCATGTAGGTTTATGTCCGCTGGTGTCGAGGATGCGATATTTCTACCTCGGAATCGAGCCAGGTGCAATCAATTACAAAGAATATGTCATGACAAACTTGCCATATTACTTGGAATTTATCATACTTTTAATGATGTAACTCAGTTTTGTAACTGCTTGATTTGAAATTCTACGTTTATAAATATATAGTTTGATTAAAACAATAGAAATATTGATGGCTTTGTGTCTGCAGTCATCAAAAAGAAAGAGTACATTTAACATATTAGAATGGAGATCATATGTGTTATTTTAATTAATCCAGATTTCTATCATACTCCACAGATTTCTGATATTGTCACATTAAAAAAATGTGTTATGGTTTCTTGATTCTTATTGTATAGCTCCATGGTGACTTCTGCCACATAACTGAGCCAGTAACTCCTCTTTTTTCTTTGATGTGTTTTAAAAATAAGAGCAATGCCTAGCGTGGTTTAATACGCCCGTCGCTTACTTTGGACGAGATCAATGTGAACGTATGATTTTATTACCCCCAAACTTGGATCTGTTTGGTAATACTTTTATGAAATATTGAAATCCAAAAAGAGGGATCCAAGTCCCATAAATCTGTTACAACAAAATGGAATTTGCTCAAAACTAAAAGGTGGCTTCCTCTACAGTGTGTCAGCATTCTGTATAAGTTTCATGAAAAACAACTGAGGTTTACTTAAGTTATCGCTTTACATAGCATCTCCATAGCATTTTATCTTAGTAAAAATAAAATTGAAGTCCCATAGCTATGGAACGAGAAAAACGGAATTTGCTCAAAATAAAAATGCGGCTTCCCCTACCTACCCTATTAAAGCATTCTCTATACGTTTCATGAAAAACAGCTAAAGTTTACTAAAGTTTTTGCGTTCCATAACATCTTACAAAAGCAAAAATAAAATCCAAGTCCTAAAACTCCGGAACGAAAACAGAATTTGCTCATAATCATTAGGCGGCTTCCACTATCCTAAGTTGTATACCCTACAATTCGGTATAAATTCAAAAATTAGGGCATGTAAAACAAAAACTGTAATTTTCTCGTATGGCTGAAGTTATTAACTTTGCGTTAATAACATCTTTTGTTGCTTCAAACCTTCGGAGATATCAAAATAAAAAAAAAATACTTCGTAAATAAAGAGGGTATTCCATAAATACAACCGTAACCTGACTTCACGCATGCGCAGTTTAATCAAAACAAATACGACGAAGGGAGACTCCAAAAGAAAACAATTTCAGTAAATACTAACTTTAGCAGACTTGAATGCAGATTTTCAAAGTTTCTCGTCAAGTTTATTTACCTCGCTCTCCATGATGCGACTTCCGAATTAGATCACGTGATAAGATGGTTGTAAACATTCTGTTTACAAACACTGCGTTTTAGACAGCCGTATCTCACTTAATACGACGAATTTGATCACAACATTTGCAAGGGCCTTTTTCAAATATGTTTTAGACTTATATATACAATCAAAACAGTTTAGAATAAATTTACCTATAATATGCGAACATAGGGTATACAGCTTTAAGCATTCTGTATGAGTTTCATGAAAAACAACTGACGTTTACTTAAGTTATTGCGTTCCATAGCGGACAGACGGACATCGCCATACAATGTACCATAATACGTCCCGTCTTTTGACGGGCAGATAAAAGGTACATGATGCATTATTTCCAATTTTCATTTTATATCAAAGTTTATGTGTTGCAGTAATACGCTGTACCATTCCGTACTGAAACCATATCAATTAATGAATTTTTATTTTTCCATTTTCCAATATTTTGATGTAAAATATTCTCCCATTTTGCTTCATATATTTTATGTTCATTATACATATAATGATGCCAATGAAGAATTTATAAATAGTTCTGGTTCCTTTTGTATCACCACAAAGAGTTTTAATAAAGTATGGTCTTTCTGAACCAACAGTTTTACATGGATGGGGGTAATGAAAAATTGATGACCATTTTCCCCGAATTGGATTTTTAATCCCAAAAAGTGATGTAAATGGACATTGAAGGTTATATCTTGTTTCAAAGTGTTTTAATGAAATAAATTTTCCTTCATTCCTGTCGTAAAAACCCCATTTATCAAGATTTGTTAAATATTTCAGACCCTCCTATTTTGATATTAGGATTATACCATAATGGTGTATTCAGTATTTCAGAGTGCTCTGAAATTTTTTCCAACATCTTAAGGTTTGCTAAATAGCTAAGTGCTTCTTTCCAAAGTAGATTTTTAATTTTTTATAGCCCTTTTTCCAAAACCAAACAAACCACGCACTTCATTAAAGAACTGGAGGCCTATATCTCTTAAATGTAACATATAAAATTCTCTCAGGTTGCATAGGATATAGACTAAAATCTGTATTACCAAATCTCATTCATGATGATTAGAAGGGTTTTTAAGCAGGCAGATTCATAGTTGAGAACACTCATATCACTTACGATTTACTGCATACCGTAAAAGAAAATAATATTCCAGGAATGCTTTTAACTATAGATTTTGAAAAAGCTTTCGAGTCCATGTTCTCGAAATAAATTGTCTTAAAATTTTTCAAATTTGGAAAAGACTTTATAAAATGGATTGGTATAAAGACAACCAACATCTCATTATGTGTTATTCAAAACGGAAAATTTTCCAAGTTCTTCAAAATTGGGAGAGGTTGTAGACAAGGCAACCCGATTTCGCCATACATATGTAATATTTGCGTCGAAATACTAGCCCTTCTGGATTAAAGCCCAACATTGAAAAAACAAAAGCAATATAGATTGGTTTCAGAATTTGAGAATTAGAAGCAGTATGCCCAGAGTGTTATCTGAACTGGACAACAGACAATTTCAATATACTGGGTATCAATTTAAATGCCAATGTTGAAAATATTAAAAAATTATTCAAATAAAATTGAAATTATAGAACAAGAAATTCTATCTTGGTCAAAAAGGGACATAACTCCAATTACGGTTGTTAAAAGTATTTTTGTTCCAAAACTCATTCATTTGTTTACTTCATTACCAAGTCCTGATATTAACATTATAAATAAAATTCAAAATACCTTATTTAAATTTGTTTGGACCAATAAAAGGGATAGAATTAAAAAAACCCAACATATTCAGGATTATATGGATGGGGGTTGCAGAATGGCATACATAGAAACTTTCATAAAAGGATTAAAATTATCATGGTTCAGTAAAATATTTTATAATGTTAAACCTTGTCAATGGATTGAACTTTTTTAGACATTACAGACAGTGAAGTTGACAAACTTTGAAAAATGTGTGGGACATATGAAAAAAAGAAGTCAAGAGTTATCAGAACAAAAGAGCTGGCCGGTGGCAACCATATCTAAATAACAAAAGTTTTTTGTAGGTCGGTCAAAATTCAAGGTCAAGGTCACAAGGTGAAAATTTTTGTTACGCAATATAAGGTCTTGACACAAGAAATACACATATAAAGTATGGATTTCGTTTCTTTTGCTGTTCACAAGTTCTGACTAGGGTTTAAGTTTTGTCTACAACGACGACGACGCCGGGGGGTATGGCAACAGCTCTCCGGACTTTCGTCCTGGCGAGCTGATAGGGTTTAAACTCGTGTATTCAAGCGTTTTCTAATGTTTCGAATTGAATATTAATTTATGATCACAATATAAACTGTGCACTTCTGGGTATATATCAAAAGAACATGATATGAAAATACTATGTACAAAATACTTGAGTCCTATTTTCTTATTCCGTGATCGTATTCCATCATTTGGCCTCGAGCATCACTGAAGAGACATAAGTTGTCGAAATGCGCATATGGTGCACTAAATAAAAAGGTATACATGTTCTATATTTATCCTTACTCTAAAGCGATATTTCTTGAGTTGTTCTCAATTTTTGCAATTGTGACATCATTGTAAAGTGACAAAGCCAAATATAAAAGAAAAAAGAGGAGTTACTGGCTCAGTTATGTGGCAGAAGTCACCATGGAGCTATACAATACATGAATATAAATAATATACTAGAACATATAACACATTACAAAAATATTTTGTAACTTAATATAAAACTAAATTAAACCGATATATATGAAGTACAAAGTAGAGGTAATACGTGTTCCAATGCAATACACTCAACCCGTATGTATTTAATATCAATGTTATCATTACTTTTAGGAATGTTATTGCATGTACTCTATCAAATTATCATTACCTTTAGGGATGTTATTGCATATACTCTATCAAATGCAGATTTAATCATTAACAAGTTACCAATGTACTGAACCTTTATGGAGTATCCGAGAAATGTGACAATTATAACATATCAAATCAAAGGACTCAAAAGTCCTGAGAGTCGGCTTTGCTGATTTTAAGGATGTAATCATTTTACCATTATAGTGGCGGATTCAGGATTTCAGGAAAATGGGAGGGGGGGGGGGCAAAAATTAAATCTTTGTTGCAACTACATCATCATTATACCTATGTACAAAATGCTAATAAAATTTGCTCTCTTCATATTATCTTACGGCAAAGAGTTTGCAATTGCTTGTATCCGAAATGAACGTGCAATCGACAACTTCATGGCAACAAGTTTTACTACATTGTTGTCACGAGTCGAAGCTGAGCCAAGGAACGACATTCCTTCAAGTGGGACATTAAATAACCATCTTATTTACGATTCTCATAATGTTTTAACATCATTTATATTTAGAAACATACAACATTTACCTAAATATTTATATTGCATTTTCATTATCAGAGGAAATGCGGGAAGATCGATCTTTAAATTTGTCATATATGTGAAAAAGAACTAAAGTTCCAGAACATGTTGGGGGAAAACTTTAATTGAAAAATCTCGATAAAAACAAGCGATACAAGATCAAGACAAATGCTTTGTCCGGAGAATTACACAATCGAGTACATCCGACGGTGTCGGTGGTAAACACATCGTAAAGTAGTCACAGCTACATATTATTACGCGACATTTGAAAATATTATTGCAACTCCTTTTTCGAGTTATTGAAACTAGTTTATGTTTAGCTTAAATTAACTGAGCTAAAGGTACATTGTGCTGATCAAGAATTTTTAAGACAACATCAGTAATTTTTCGGCACTTTATTTTTCAGCGGCGTAGTAAGCTCTATATCGGTAGTGAAAGTTATAACCCCTGAAAAGAAAGTGATTGCAATGAGTGCGGCTTCACCGAAGCCGACTCAAAAATATATATCATACATAAACTTTATAAGTATCAGGCGGACGGTACTAAACATAACGTAAATACGTTCTAATATTTATTATAACCATACAAGGGTGTTCTTTAAAGTATTATAAAGTATAAAAGCTGTACAGGTGATCTTCGGTAGCTTTGTCATACAGGTAAATATCAGTAACACCACTTACGAGGGCTGCTTTCAAACACAAATACGGTAGATGTTATTTTAAGCGAGTAAGCGGATCGGGAACACATCCAAAAAGCATATGTCACTGCTTGTGGGCTGATATTTCCCGAGGGCACCATAACTCCGTGCTTTTGTACCGACGGGAAATGTATACTTAAAATTTTCAGTGGTGAAATTTTGTAAATCTCTAAAACTAAGGGTGATCCTCCCCACGCATAAATCTGTCCTTAGACTGATTCTAAGGTACACCTCTTCGGCCACTTAGTTTTAGACACTGCTGTCAACCAGGTTGTCTACTAAACACTTGAATTCAAAACACCGACAAATGTAACAAATACATGAAAGTAATGGTGAGAGTACTTATGGCTTTTGAAGCAGAATTTGCTATTTCTTTCGCTGATCGTCGTTTGCTTTCCATCGAAGCTGGAAAGATAAAACCATATTGTGAATACTATTTACAAAATTAGTAAAATTGGAAAAACCAAAAAAAAAAAAATAAATAAAACAAAACCAAATATACCACCCCCCCCACACACACACACACAATTATAAGAAAACATTAAAAATAAAACAAAATTAAATCAACGCCATCCCCTCCAAATAAGTAAAAGGGAAAAAAAAGGGGGGGTGGTGGACAAAACAAAAAAGTTTTTAAGAATCCATATGAGAAGACGAATATAACATACTTTAACGTATACTGACCCATATATGTGGAGTTTGTAGTAACAGGAAAAGAGGAAGTAAAATCGTTGATCTTAGTTGTAGTTTCAACTCTCTTTTCGTAGACTGTCGAGTTATATACTACCAATAAAACGTTCACCGTCTCGAGTACACATTCCTCGTGCATTGTGCAGATTAACTGGATCCTCTGTAAGCGCCGTCCGTTACATTCACTTTTTCCTAAATTCCTCAGCTGAATGTTTTTACATGCATTTTCACGTTTCTGAAAATTAAATACATCGGTCATGTTTAGTTATAACAACAGACAGTAGAATTTGATAATGAAAACATATTATAAATATCCAACGGCAATAAGCAATTGACAGCATTCATACGCCTAAAATTTGCATTCCATTGGTTTGAATGCCTTTAATCAAGACATAGGGTTTGGAAAGTGCAAAGCAAAATTATAATAATTAGATAAAAAATACTAAACTAACTATCAGATGATTAAGATAGATGAACCTACTGGTTGTAGGCAACCCCACAACTTTCCCAAATAAACAGTACATCCATAATTTGAATCTATGAAAACGACATAAAGACTATTTCTTGTAGATAACATTTATTTTCTTATAGAGGATCATTGTAGTTTTCTTCTTCAGATTAGTAATTGCTGAGAAGAATGACAGTTCAATAATGATAATAGCCATCTATATAATTCTTATCGTGAGATAATTCTAGGTCCAATTTACCACACAATTAATTGACTGTTTTACGAAAGATATCATTATCCAGTATAATATTTTTGTGACGAATTTATAACTGTTTGTTTCACTGTGATTTATTTTATGGGTGGTGGTTGAATCAAAGCTCGTTTTTTTTTTTCGTTTCATAATGGGCAGGTTAGATAATTTTAATATTTCAAAATAAGGCTGAAGAGGAGCAGCAATGAACAGACGAAAATACTTAGAGTGCCTAGTGTAGATATCATGCAGTAGTTAATTAGGAGAGTCCATTATATAGAAAAATTGAGATATAGGCGACACTGTCGGACAACAAACAACTGTAAGAACCAGAGTTGACATCAGGTGACACGGAGGAATAATCATTCTCCGCTGACCGGTCACTCCAGCCTCGATGCCATAGGAATATTTGAGCTAGTACATTATCCATTTGCTTTTTTTTTTGTTTCAAACAAAAACGAATAATAATGATAATAACAATTAAAATAACGATGTTGATAATGATTATGATAATAATAATAATAATAATAATAATAATAATAACAATAATAATAATAATTCTATGGTAAATACGATTTTCTACTTTTTTTACAAGTATTTTATCCTGAGAAAAAATATCAACTGACCGTGAAAACTCAAAGGTGAACAGAACTATATAAAGCAAATGTAAGCAGAGTGATTTTACTTTCTCTGAAATGAGAACAGAGTATATAAGCTGCAAGGAACTACATCATTTTCTACCCAAAGTTATCGTTCCTTACTCTCGCTTATATCTCTGTCAAAGCCTAGGAAACAATTCGGCGTCATAGACAAATTAATAAGCTTATCTTCAAAGTCAAAAGAATAATAAAACTTTCAATTGTCTGTCTGTGATTTTCAACGAACTATCACATTCTTTGTAAGTCGCATTTGCATTGAATTTCATGGTTATTTTTATTTCAAACCTAGTTTCATACACATAACACACAAAACTGTTCCAAATTCAAGGTAATCAAACATTCATTTTAAATAATTTACATTGAATTTAAATCATACTTTGTATTAAACAAATCATCACATGTTTGGATATTTAGTTTTATATTCTAATCATGCATTTTAAAAACTTTTACAAGAATCTTGTAAAATAGCGTTGATAGAGATGTAGTGGCTTTAGCTGTGAAACTCTGGGTAGAGAATTGGAACTACATTCGACCTCGACCAATCAGTAACTTACCGAACATGTTACTTTCATTTCTGGAATAGGAAATATGCACACACGAATTTGAATTATGTTTCCCTTTAAGTGAGTAGAATAGGGTAAATCTACATCATATTGAGGGATATGCTCTTCAATCGTTTCCTCTTCGTAATCTGTAAGAGTCAAAATATCATTTTTCAAGAAATTTTAAATTTGAAGTAAGTTTTAATATGTAATTTAATATAACGGTATATTAGTGGTAAACCGATAGTTATCATGTATATATATATATATAATATATATATATATATATATATATATATATATATATATATATATATATATATATATATATATATATTTATATATATATATATATATATATATTAAAAAATACCCTCTCCCTCCACTTTCATGCTGTGGTGAACTCCGATTTTCAGCCAATCAGTTGGTTTGCTACAAATTCATAGGAATGAAATTAACAATCCCAGTGTGCGTGACCTACAAGGTAGTTTTTGAACATGCTTGTAACATATTGCGTCACTAGCACGTGCCTAGTCGAGTCATTGATTGGTTATGGGAAATAACGGTTTCGGTGACTGAAATGTAACCAGAGTTCATCAGAACATGAACCCTTACGGGGTTTCGCCCAATCTTTATCCGCAATGGGACAAATAGAGAAGCGGAATAAAGATATGGTTTTAATCAGATCGAGAACAGTGGCTGATCCAGGATTTCCAAAAAGGGGGCTCACATGTGTATTAGCCAAACTTTTCAGCCATTTTTGTTGCAAAATCTGGATTTTTACTAATAAATATGTGGCCTAAAGGGGAGGGGGCGCCCCCCCCCCCCGCTAAATCCGCCACTGGAGAATGACCTGATCAAATATGAAAATGGGTGGTCTCTTAAGTACTGAATTAGATTATATATATCAAAGACAGAGGAAATCAGGACTAAAAATAGATTTAAGCACCGAGTTTTGACTTGGGTCGAAATAGCAAACAATTTAATCCATGATCATTTGACAAAGATATAATACACAGTATATTCATTATATGCAACAAAGTAATTTATGGGTCATTCTCCGACGAAAAGTATAAATGTAATATGGGAAATTCTCCGACGAAATATATGGAAAACATTATATCTACTCAAAGTAGCCAGGTTTAATAAAATTCAAGTTTGATAAGAGAGTTGATCCAAAAAGGAAAACTAACCAATTCAGTGTGTAATGTCGATATGCTTTGATGTTTGTATTGTTTATACATCAGAAGCTATATATTATATATATATATATATATATATATATATATATATATATATATATATATATATATATATATATATATATATATATATATATATATATATATATATATATATATATATGTGTGTGTGTGTGTGTGTGTGTGTGTGTGAATATATAAGATCAAGTACAAATAGGTCAATTGCTTGGATATTGTTTGACGTCACTCCACGAGGAGCTAACAAATTGCACTAGTTTGTAGACAGAAGGTTTTACAAAGTAACATTCATTAAGATGCTTTATTCTTAAGGAATGATATGAGGGACATGTCAAGAGTAATTTAATAATAAGTATTGTTATATGTCTATGAATATTATACCATAAATACGTAAGTCCCTAGAAGGTGCTTCGTTTTCGTCTCTGTGAATACATGTCCATTTCCCCAGATCTTGGTCAACGTCCAGCGACTTTATTTCCAGATAGGTCTCACTTGTGGACTCGTTTTGGTACATGACATTTGCAGGAATAACAGGTCTACATTCTTTAATGTTTCCTACTCGCAAACAAGTTCCTCTTTGCGAGCGATCATTGTAGAATATGACAGACTTTGACAGGTCACTGCTTTTGCATATCAGTTGACATGGGTCACCAACTCGCAACACATCGCTTTTTTCAATTCTCAAAGTCTGACAATCTGCATAATATATATATAATTCTGTACAAACTCTTAAAGTTCAGATGTAAAGGTATCCCCTCTCTCTATCTAAAAGATAGCAATTCTCTTCCTGATTCTACATCATTCACTGTTAGCAAGATAAACACTGCCTGGGAAAAGTATATTTATCTATGAAATACAACAGTTTGATATTAAACATAGCAAGTAAGCACAGAAAGAAAAACAACTCTAGATTTACATGGATTTAATGTTTACGGTTGGTTTTACAATTTTCTATATAACAGGGTTGATTGATCTTGGCTTAATTCCCCCTATTTGCTTTAAACTGGAATTTACTTTGATAAAAAAAAAATAGTGAAAAAAAATCGGCTAAAGAATGTTTAAACTTGTTTGCTAGGAGCTAAATTTGTTGAACGTTCTGATATAAAAGAGAAAACAGAAGACATCTGACAAAGCTGTATGACACAAATCATTAAGGACATGCACACAAAACACGATAATAGTAAAATATACACGGAAAAACGACATTACAAAAATATTCTAATATAGAAGCATTATGATTTAGATGTAAACAATTTAATAACAAAGCGTATTGTGGGTAATATTCTAATAACAAATTTTTCGATTATGTCTATTTCCGTTGATTCTCTCGATAGGAAGAATTCAGACCCAAGTCTAATGTTTAAGTTTGACATTTCGGACTAGCATTACACCGAGTCTTCTTTTACTGTTTAACATGTTCATCTTTTCTAAGATGGCATTATGATTAGATATAAGATTAAATTAATTGGACTAGAAAGCGATGTTAATCTTTGAAAATGACATCAACAACAAAACAAGTTTTGAGTTTGTATTAATATATCTAAATGCTACATTATTAATTTAATTCGCCAGTTTTATTATATCTTTGCAATTAACATTTAAAAACACATACATACATACATACATACATACATACATACCAACATACATACATACATACATACATACATACATACACACACACACACACACACACACATACATACATACATACATACATACATACATACATACATACACACACACACACACATACACACACACATACATACATACATACATACATACATACATACATACATTTAGATTTATACCACCAATACAATAAATACCAGATGTATAATTTCAATCGTGTACCACTGGATGTCCGATATTTAAATTCCAAATAAAACACAGCAAATTCGAGGATGCTGAGTTTCAGCAAATACAACAGCGAAGTCGGATAAGACCGGGTGTCAGAAAGAAGTAAGCGTCTTCCAATAGCAAGATACACCCGCCGCATAGAAACCTCTCGAGTTGGGTGGTGTAAAGTCATTTAGGTTATTTGTCAGGTAGGTTTAAGAACGTCACCACATGATCCTTTTCTAAAATATCACATAACATTCTGGAAAGGAGGACTTCATGTTGTCCAATCATAACATTTTATCAGCCATAGAGCTTCCTCATTGATGATTTCATGTGTCTGATTTCGTATCCTTGTGTTTAATTGCAAACTACTCAGATGGAGTGCATGCTTTAACATAATATGTAAGTTGTGAAATTAGGAGGCCAAAGGGAAAAACGAGAACGGGATTTTCATACCCTGGAAGGAAAATATAAGCGATATAGATGTTCAAACCATCTTGTGCGATAAACTATAGAGAAGACAAAAATAAATAAAAAAATAAATAAATAAATAAATAAATAAATAAATAAATAAATAAATAAATAAATAAATAAATAAGACTTTTGTGAGCTGATTTTTTTTTCTGGCTATATTCAGAGCTGGAATTTTTCGTCAATATTTAGAGGCGGATTATTATTATTATTATTATTATTATTATTATTATTATTATTATCATTATTATTGTTGTTGTTGTTATTATTATTATTATTTGCCAGATATCCATGACATAAAGTGTTCGGTAAGGGGTGGGGAGGTAGGAGTACACCCCCAATATACCATATATACATAAATTATCACTGACCCCTGCCCGGGTTATTTTTTAACCGGCCCGGCTGTAAAATTTATTTTTACTATAAATTGTAAGTCACAAATATGTATTGCAAAGTCTTCTAAATCCCCCCCCCCCCGCTTTAAACAGATCTGTGTTCCCCTTATGTAAAGGAATGGACATGTTTAACATAAGAGAGAGTGTTGGTCGTCATCTTAAAAATAAACCTAATTATAGAGAGCTCAGATAAAACAGATATATACAAAACTTTGTTAAGCTGTGCTATTTATCCACTTTATGTTTATTTGTAACTATAGTAACATTAGACATACAATTGTAAATGTTGTATTATATTTTATAAACATTTTAAAAACGACACAAAGGCAAGTAAGCTGATATTTACGTAAGTGTAATAATATTTACCTAAGTGGACTGATAATTTCCTAAATGGGCTGATATTTACCTCAGTAGACTGATATTAACCATAGTGGACTGATAATTACCTAAGTGGTCTGATAATTACCTAAATGGACTGATATTTATCTAAGTAGACTGATATTTATCTAAGTGGGCTGATATTTACCTCAGTAGACTGATATTTACCAAAATGGACTGGTATTTACCCAAGTGGACTGATATTTACCTAAGTGGAATGATATTTACCTAAGTGGAATGATATTTACCTAAGTGGACAGATAATTACCTAAGTGGACTATTTACTTAAGTGGGCTGATATTTACCTAAATGGGCTGATATTTACCTAAATTGACTGATAATTACCTAAGGGGGCTGATATTTATCTAAGTGGACTGATATTTACCTATGTGGACTGATATTTACCTAAGTGGGCTGATATTTACCTAAGTGGAATGATATTTACCTATACATCCAAAGAAAGTGGAAAATATACAGATATATCGTCCTAAAGTCTTCAATCTGTAAGTAAATATACATACATATATATATTGATAAGAATCACTTAGACATTGAAATATTCTATGTACTGTCAAGCCTGTGTTTAACAACCACTAAATATAAGGTGTAAACGTGGTCTTATAAGACAGGTGGTCCCTCCGTACAGGTTGAGTTTGTAGAGGCAATAGTACTACAGAACAGAGAAAAGTGGTTGTTTAATACAGGTGCTCTTTAAATCAGATTTGACTGTATGTTAAAAAAGAAGGACGCACATAGGCGGATCTACAAAATTTTGGAAAAGGGAGGAGGGTTGCAGTTTCCCAAGATTAATGTTTAGCACTATTCGGTTTTGAAAGCGGGGGGTGTAACCCTAAACATTTAGTACAAATATAGACTTTGCTGCCGTGCGAGGGGATGAACTGGTGTTGCCCTTGTTTACATTCGTATTTTGCATTTTAAAATACCAGTCGTTCATAAGAATTGTACATAAACATGTTTAGTGGTGATAAAAAAGAAAATTGAAAATTTGGCATTTCAACTACATTTTCAAGTACATGTAAAACTATTGTCAAGTATCTTGAGATATAAACAATACAATAACTCTGATAAGTGTATACTTTGTCTTACAAAGTACTTCTTCCGTCTGAAATAAAGTAACGAAAATGAATACAACCTTGTGGAACTTCGGGCATCTAAAAACATGGGTTTTTGTTGTGGCTCGCTCATAATTTCAATATATTGAGTCAGTTAATTAAAACGTTGAAGGCAACCTGAAACATAGAGCGAAAATTCTTAATACTTTTTTAAACGTCTCTTTTTAAAAATTATTATTCATGTATGTGTTGATAAAGTAAAGACGTAGTGCTTGTTTACACAATCTTAACACGAGAAGGCGGGGGGGGGGGGGTGTTAGGAAGGTAGGAAGGAAAAAGAAGAAGAGAGATAGAGAGAGGATGTTATGCGGGAATATAGAAAGGAGGGTGTGACAGAAAGAAGATGTGATCCAAACGGAAAAAAAAAGAAATTGTCATGTTTGGTTCTTGCATTATGAGGAAGTTCAAATATATATTTTTTCCTCCATCATCTAAAATTAACATTCACATACATCAGATATCACAAGTTGTGTAACTTTAAACAACAGCAGTCAGGCCCCGCCATTATCAACCTTCCTAAACTCAGTCTCGAGTCTGTTCTTTTCTACTCTCGTTTTTTTTTCTAACAAGTCATTCGCCGCTGTTATTTACATGTAAATAAAATTCTAATGATTTCTTTCATATCATCAAAACCGGGATGGCCTAGTGGATGAGGTGTTCGACTCCTGACCAACAGGTCCCGGGTTCGATTCCCGCCGGGGACACACCGGTGTTCTCTCTTTCGGATGAGGCAGTAAAAATCTAAGTTAATTGATCCCTCACTGCTTCAGGTGGGTTCGTTGCAAAGTTAGAAAATTCTATTCAATGCATCAGGCAGATGTCGTCACCACATTCGTGAAATAACCTTTGAGTGACGTAAAACAGTAATCAATCAATCAATCAATTCATATAATTATACAAAAACTGGTATATATTTGAAAGGTATATTCTAAAGCAAACCTTTAGGATATGCCAAATCTGATCGGCCGATAAGAAGAAACATGAGGCATATATTCTTTCGATTCTGCTCATCGTCTAAATATATCATCGATTACATGCCGGAAATACGAAACACAAAAATGATATCCCTTAATTTATAATACATGTATATAAATGAACTAATCAGATAATTTATGACGTCAGATAGTAAGTATTTCGTGACCATTAATATCCTTATTTCTAATAGCCATGATAAAATCTAGGGAGGGATCCAAAGAAAGGTCCACCCTTTAATTAGTTGTAAATTGTAAGATTTGCTGAGGTAAAAAGATATTAGGCAATAGCAAACATGATGTCTATATGATAAATATGGAAGAGGATGTAACAACCCCATGTCCACTGTGGGTATGTCAATTAGCTTTCATTAGAGATTACAGCTGAACTTTTAACTAAACAATTACAATGTAATTTATTTATTTTGGCAACAAGAAATGCTAGGTAATTGAGTAGATTTCTAGATAAGTTGATATTATAATATAAATATGCCACATAGATGAGAGATAATGCTTATAAACGAAGGTTAGACAGGGTACTATCCCCGCCCCCTTTTTTCGTTCAACTTATTTTTGATTGAACTTAAACAACGATACATAGCAAATTAACATCTTCTCAGAACCCCCCCCCAAAAAAATCAAACAAAAAACAAAACAAAAATCAAAAACAAAAAACAAAAAAACAAAAAAACAAAAAAAAAAAAACAAGCATTCTGAAAGTATTGCCTAATGAAAGTATTGCTTAGGCAATACTAAGTCCCCTACCGGCAAATGGAAAACTAAGACCCCCAAAACACACACACACACACACACACACACACACACACACACACACACACACACACACACACACACACTGTCTTTCAGGCTGTCAGCAAGTTAAGTATTTGATCACAACCTTTAATGAAATTTTCTAATTCCGAGGGCCGTAATTCCGTCAAAAATCAGTGGACCATAATGAAACTCGAACTTGATATGTAACTCATGGTGGTATACTCACACACCAAAAATTGGATTAATATCTACAAGCGTTTAGAATAAAAAGTCCGGAAAACTGCCATTTTAAAGAAATTTTCTAATTCTAAGGGCCATAATTTCGTCAAAAATCAGTGGACCAACACGGAACTCGAACTTGGTCTGTAACTCATGGTGGTATACTCACACATCAAAAATTGGATGATTATCTACAAGCGTTTAGAAAAAAGTCCGGAAAACGTGAGTGTGACTGACGGACTGACGGACAGACGGACGAAGTGCAAACCTATAGTCCCCTTCGGCGATGCCGGTAGGGGACTAAAAAAAAAAAAACAAAAAAACAAAAACAAAAAAAAAAAAAAAAAAAAATCCAACCCCACATAACAAAACAAATCCCCCACAAATATATGTATAGCTCTATGGATGAGTTGCTCGGCACGTCACCGTAAGGTCATGGGTTCGACTCCAGCCAGTCCTTTTGTGGATCCGTTGCAAATGATTAATGCTCTGCATTAGGCAGTTTCCGTCAACATTAATGTGAAATAATGGCTCAGTGGATGAGGTGATCGGCTGGTGACCGAAAGGTTCCGGGTTCAACTCCCACCGTAGACCCACCAGTGTTCTGTCTTTCGGATTAGACAGTGAAAACCGAGGTCCCGTGTCACGATAGGCATGGCACGTAAAAGATCCCTCACAGCTTTGGGTGGGTCCGTTGAAGAGGTATGAATTTCTATGCAACGCATCAGGCAGATGCCGTCACCATATGCGTGGAATACTCGAAGAGTGACGTAAAACAATAATCAATCAATCAATAAACGTGAAATAATTGTTGAGTGACGTAAAACTCTTATCACTCTGATTGTGTATGTAATGTTGACAAGTTGTAGAATACAACAAGCTGCTTACCTTTGTATTATGAAAGGAAATTCAACCAGCAATTAACATCCGAAAAATGATTATACACATTTTAAATCCAATCTTGTTCCGATTTGCGAATTGAGAGAGTACATTGAAGGATTGTGATAAATATATTCTTGATATATACGAATAGGAGCGCACCCTATGAAATATAAATCCAACTGATTTACTATCATGTAAGATTTCTTTCGATTTGTGGTTTTTCTTTTCGCATTACATGCTATCTTCATCAGTGGTTTCTGGTTGCTCAGAGCATGATTAATACACACTGGTATTTCCGAAAAGGTGAGTCTCAGGAAATATGCATATAGCAGTACGGGTATGAGTTATTATGACGCAATTAAGGAATGACATTAACAATTTATTTTTCTATGGTGATATAGAACAACTGTACAATCCGCTTCGCTTAGTCATTCTTTGGTTTTTCTTTTTTGTTTTCTCGGGGTTTGTTTGGGGGGGGGGGGGGGGTTCTTTTTTTTTTTTTTTGTTTTTTTGGGGGGGGGGGGTTAACAACGAGGGTATTTCACTGTGCGTATCCGTTTTGAGTTTTACATATTGCAGCATTCATTAATGAGTAGAGGCGCGAGAGATTCCGAATGCATGATGGGTTATGACTTTGGTTTTATTCTTGGCCATAATGCAACTTTTGAGAAAATTTTTACAAATACTATTATAAATATTTTGAAATTCACATTTGAATTCAATGAAGATGCATACATAGGTGATATATATTTAATAATTTTCTCATTTAAGATAATAATCATGGTAAAACAAAATATTAACAACTCAGATTTTACTAAGAAATTGAAGATAATTAAATGCCGAGGAGTATAACTCTTAACAAAGTCACCAGTCTGGATCATCTAAGTGTTTGTGAAATAATCTCTTTTGATAGACATACAAAACAGTAAAGAAAATTGAGGACTGGTAACAGAAAAAGAGGGGGGGGGGATGGACACATAAGTAAACAACAAATATTTAAACATATACATATATAAACATATACACATAAATACATAGATACATAAATGAGTGTGAAGATTTAATAACATTTTTGATAGACACAATCACAATACTTCATTTGTACATAACTGTCTTACTTATTTAAGTGTTTCGGATTTTTATAAATTGTTTCAACTTCTCAAGAAAGACCATGTCGACCAAGATATATCAAATTTATCAGTTTTCTTCAGCAGATGCTTTTGTAAAATATACATTCGTTTGAGATCTAACATCAAAATATAGATAGATAGGCTTTCATTACAACGGATAGTAACAAGAACATGATTATATGCTACTTATGCTGGAATACTGGAATAACAGTATCAAAAATAAACTCTCAGTAGGGTTAAACAAGATATTTTGTTCTGTACAAATATTAGAGAAGTCATGAATTAACCACTGTACCTGATGACAGTTACAGAAGTTACAGAAGGTACAAAAGGGAGCTAGAGTCGGATTTTCCAGTTTTGTATAATAATTCATTGGTTCCAAGAATATGATGATTAATTCGAAACTGAAACCATTTTAGTTTAGAACATTTGAAATTTAAAAATGGAAATATATATTTATATCTTTTTCCATTCTTTATTTGTAATTGGCATTATAGGTATTCACTTAGATTGTGCAGATGGTCTAATGTATTTTTTTTCAACACATTATACATGTCCCTGGCTCCTCTGTTTGAATGGAGGAAAGTATCTAGATTTGAAGGAATCAGTGGTTCTTTGGTTTTATGACTTTCACCCACGATGTGATTTTTATTTCTCATTCATTTTAATATTGCAATAGTTGCCACAAAACTTAAACAATTAAATCTAAGAACATACTGATCTAAAAATAGAGAAATAGTTTTTTGTCCATTGTCTAATTTTGGGATTGTTTTTGAAGAATAACGTCGATATTCCAAATGACAAAAGTAGTTAGTAGGTTTTTCGCCTTTTTTCCATCCTTTCATTCTGGATCTTATAATACTTCCCATTGTTTTCTTGTTTCTTATATCCTCTTATTCTCTCTTTTGTCTTTAATTTCATTTTCATGTTGTTATACATTTAGTTCTAAAATTGATATCTCATTATTTAGGCTAGTTGTTTTTTTCGAGATCAGTAATTTTCTTTTTTCTTTTTATATCTAGAGTATGACAGTATTTTTGCTTAGATTTCCATTAATAATGTTTCAAGAAATAACTGGCCATTCAAGAGAAATTGTATTACCTCATAAACAGGTAATGAGTAAAAACATTATACATCATCGATACATTTATATATATATATATATATATATATATATATATATATATATATATATATATATATATATATATATATATATATATATATATATATATATATATATATATATATATATATCTTATTGAATTTCCACGACCCTTTACCATGAATAAATTCATTAAGTTTCAGTGTGAGTGTGATAGGAGAATGATGGGATCTATCACTTGTCAAGATTGAGGTGTTTGTTACAGATGACAAAGGTGATTATGTAACTAGTAGTAGTCTAGTCTTCATTAGGGGATTACTTTTACGCCATGTGTATTGCTTTTTTTCCGGGATATCATACCCTCAAACAGTAATTATCCAACATTTCAAGTACACGTTCTCTATTTCAAGGATTATTTAATTTAATTGATTTAATCTAATAGATTATTATAATCTATTGTTGGATCCAACACAAAGTTTGTCATTCTTTAAAATAAAAGGAGGGACGTGGCCAATTTGTTGCATTGTACCACTTTTCCACCAACTATATTTTTTCTATTTATATTATATAATATTTTGTGTGTGTGTGTGTGTGTGTGTGTGTGTGTGTGTGTGTGTACGTGTGTTCTCGCGTAGAGTTTTATGTATGTTTGCGTGTTATTGTATATAGCATACAGATGAAAGGTTTATAGAGATAAGGGGGGATTAAGGATGGAGTGATGATAAGGTAGTTAGTTTAATACCCCCACCATTTTAAGAAGAAGAAGAAAAATAGAACAACAATACCAAAATGAGGTATCTGTCATGATCACAGCTTTGAATTTATATCAGATAGGGAGGGGGAGGGGGCATTCCCAAATTCATTATTATGGGATCTGCCCTTTTGAGTAAACCCCAAACTGGGATCATTGTAAATTTAAAATATAAGCAATGGAGTTGTAACCAAATAAATAAATAACGAGGGCGATTTAACTCAAATTTTCATACAGAAAGAAAAGTTCGAAATTATTTGTGGAGACAACTCTAGATGGATGAGATTGATTGATTGATTGAATATTGTTTTACGTCACTCCACGATTTTTTCACGTATATGGTGACGGCATCTGCCTTGATGCGTTGCATACAAATTTAAACCTTTGTAACAGACCTACCCGAAGCAGTGAGGGATCTTTTTACGTGCCACGCCTACCGTGACACGGGACCTTGGTTTTTCTGTCTCATCCGAAAGACAGCTGAACACCGGGGCGCCCTGAGCGGGAGTCGCACCCGGGACCTCTCGATCATGAGTCGAACACCTTTTCCACTAGGCCACACCGGCTTGATATGGATAAGAGGAGGGATTAAGGGGTGGAATGGAGACACGGGGTAGAAGGCGGCAGACAAGACAAGGCAGGAAGAAGATGTTAAAAGAAGGTGAAAAGAGAGAAAACTACTTCTATTTTCTTTTTCTGATGTTGATCTTCAATCAAAAAAATATTCCCCATAACTTAGAATAATATAGAAATGAAAGTAAATGATTTCAATATGTGCACCTAGCCAAAGGTCAGTAATATCAATATATCTCATGACACATACATGACTTCCTACTTTCGTTTTCTTCGTGTAGGCGTATGCAAAACCCTCGGTTATTTATATCCATTTTCCTTGTATTATATGATGATTTCAACTTTTCAGAAAATGTGACTAGATCGCCTCGCCTATTTCAGTGGCAGATCCAGGATTTTCGAAAAAAAAGGGGGGGGGGGGGAGGGGGGAACATGTGAAAGTCAAGTATTAGCCAAAATACTCAGTCGTTTTGGGTGCCAAATTAGAATACTTGTGGTAAAAAGGGTTGGGGGGAGAAGCATAGCCCCCCCCCCCCTCTAAATCCGCTACAGTATTTTCCGTTGCTCGTTTGAAAGGAGAAGGAACGCGCCTCGGATTGCTAGATTTTTCTCTTACATTTTCATCATTCAAAAGAGATTTTTCTCTTACATTTTCATCATTCAAAACAGATTTTAAACCCGTCACTACTAAAATGAAAAGCGTCGAGGAACGTGAAATTTTCATTTCATATAAATCCTCATTTCCCCATAGCCCAATGTTTTTCTCTATATATTACAATATGGGAAATCAGATTTTCTCTTTACTCTTTTTGCTCAACATTGTTGACCATCAATTAAGTAAAATAAGCCGCTGTATTGCGATAGACATAAAAAGAATCAAGAAACGTTCAGAAATCCTCCAAAAGGAAGTGTGAATTAAATAGATAACAAAAAGAAAATATAAAACAGAAGACAAGTAACACTCGATGACCGCAAATTTTCTGCGACTTGGTTTTGTTTCCACTTAAGAAAATCCAAGCGGTCAAAATTGTGTAGATATCGAGTGTTTCTTGTTATCCATTAAAAGAAACCCGTTTGTAACGCGTTACTTTCGTTTTACATATATTCATCTAAACAGTTTATTTACCTGCTATTTTAATACTTCATAACTATTACATTTGAATTCTCGTTGTATTATTGTTTTCAGTATGTATGAAATCTATTGATCAGCTTTCTATAACAAGATAATATTAATACCATAATCAATACATATGGTAAAACATTTGTGTTCATAGAATTCTCAAGAATAATGGAAGTTATTGAGAAATATTGAAATCAATTAAGAAGAAAATGTAATCTTCTTACCTCACATGAGATAGAGGACACGTGATTATGTAATACTTCGACTTTGTGCACTTAACAGCCATCTGCTATTGCGATTTTCAAGTTTACTTTCCTTTATCTATCAAGGGAAATGACAACGTGGTTTTCCGCATTTCTAAAAACAGAGCATGATTAATTTTACATAGCTATTTTTGTCACGAATGCTGTGAATGCGTTCTCTAAATACTTGTCATCATGCGACGTTTTAAAATATCTTATTTAAAGACAATTTTTATTACAAATAGAAGGTAAATCTTTAATTTTAAAAGAACTACGATGGCCGATTGATATGTTGTGAGCCTCGTATTGAAGGGGCTACGCAGGGATGTTCTTTTTAGGCCCTGCTTTTCCCTGACTATATAAGGTCGTGTATCCAAAGGCTGGTCTTGTTTGGTCAGTTTATATGGACGAGGTAGCACTCTGAGGTAAACAAGACAAGTGGCTTTTGCAAAATGGACAAAATCGGCGAAAGAGCAGTGATCCAATATTTGCATTAACAAGGTTTAACACCTAAGATATCCATAATGATATGGTAGCAACTAGTGATGAACTAATTGTCGCCGATAATCGACTGTCGATCGCTAAAAGTCTTTCGATTCTGATTATCGATTCCAATTTCTCATAATCGATTATCGCTGAGAGAAAATTAAAAAAAAAAAACCCAAAAACAAAGAAACAAACAAACAAAAAAAAAAAAAAAAAAAAAAAAAAAACGATCGTTCAGAACGAAGTAAGGACAGGAATTTGGCATTTTGTTCTTCATTTTCTCTTCTTCCTTTCTTTTTCTCCCTTTCCCTGCCTCATTTAGGAACAGGCTTGGTGTAGTGGTTAAGCGCTTGGCTTACGGCGCCGACGATCGGGGTTCGATTCCCGGATTGCACCATTATGTTTAGGAAGTTGGTTGCCTCTAATTTCTGTTTAAACTATTCGGCTCATACTTCACCACCGTTTCAATTTCACCGTTTATATTTTATGTGGGAAAACTTTGCTGATAGAAACTGGGTCATTGCATCCACAAAAATGGAGTGACAGGCACAAGTTACTTACATTTTCGGTTAATTAAATTCCTTACTATTCATATCAATCCATTTTCTTGTAAAACAAATGCATGTATACTCGAATAAATACATCACGACACATTTGGTGTAGCCCTCTATCACTTTCAAACGGCCATATTCAAACTAGGTGGAGTGCGCAGGTGTAAGGTTTCATAGGGGGGAAAAATTAAAGCCTATTTTTTTTCATAAAGTCCTTCACATTAATTTGCAAATATCTTAAAACTCTTTTGATACAAATATTATTAAATGTATAGAAAAAAACCCACTGAAAAATAACCCTTTTCATTTTCATAACCATGTTTCCTTTAGATGCCTCTTAAACAGGTAATGAGAACTCTTCAGCCAGCGAAACAACATAATTTAAAATGGCTGTTTGAAAGTAATAGTACACCAAATGTGTGTTTGTCATTCCATTTTTTATGTAATGACTCAGTTTGTATCAGCAAAGTTTTCCCATACAAAATATGAACGGTGAAATAGAAACGGTGGTGAAGTATGTGCCGAATCGTTTCAAGAGAAATTAGACTACCTCCTTCTTCCATGTCGGAATATATAACGATAATTTAAGCAAATAAGATGCGATAAAGTCATCTATTGAGTGAACGATTATTGTAAATTTCACACTGATATTTTACGTATATTTTATTGTAGGGCATAGAAATTTATACCTTTGTAACAAACCCACCCGACACAGTGACAAATCTAGGTGCCTCGTCTTCCGTAACAAGAGACCTTGGTTTTACTATCTTATACGAAAGATGGAACACCGGTGTGCCCACAGCAGGAATCGAACCCGTGACCCCTAGATCATCAACAGAGCATCTCATCCACTAAACCACACCGGTATAAAATTGTCTATCACCACTTCAGTCAAATATGTTTTTGCAATATTCCTGTCAACCCTGCAGCTTCATTCATAAGTAAATTAGAGTTATCTTTCTTGTCATCAACTGTTTTTGAATTGAAAACCCTTTAGTGCAGAAAGCTGACTATATCCTGAAACCAACATGCGCAGGGGCCTAGCCAGGCGCATATGTACGTTTGTACACAAAAACGTCCACATCATTTTTTTGTGAAAGAGAGAGAGAGAGAGAGAGAGAGAGAGAGAGATTTCTGATAATTATGTTAGTCTTCTCCGAAAGAGTTATATACGACTTTGGTTAATATCAAACTTGTATAGATTGTCGTGTGTGCCTCCGATATTGTCCCCAAACCGGTCAAAGCATGGTAATTAACGAGAGTCGTGATTGGCTGATCTGATATAGGGAGAGAGGGACTACTGTTTTAATATAACAGGGGCTCTGATTGGATTAAATTATTGGAACAATCTATATTGATTCTGCTGTGAAAATCATGTTTAAAATTCTGATCTAGGAAGGTCTAGAAATATTTTGATATATGGATTATAGTTGTGTATATCTTCGTGGAAATTTGGTAATTTAACATGGGGCCCTATTGGAAATGGAATTACTGAAGGGTTTTTTTTTTTTTTGTTTTTTTTAACAACCCCTTGCCTATTTAGGCGTCCACATCAAAACTACCCTAGCTATGCCCCTGATGCGCACAGATTTAACACTGTCGTCCATTGTCTTCAGAAAATAACAAGGTGCTCGTCTCAGAGCAGATTCAATAAAGGTTTTAATATTACAGTCAAATCCGTTTTAAATTGGCCCTCTTGATAACGACTTCCCATATAATACTATTTACATTCCTCCCGAGCGTTGTTCCCACATATCGAAACTCTTTGTGATGACACCTTGTTTAACGCTGTCAAAGGACATCATGGATCGTTGTAACACGAGCTCATCGTACTAACCTAGCCGCAAGTAGTGGCCTATCATTCATATAGAGTCACTATACTTGCGGCTACTTACTAACCATGTAGATATGTGGCGGATTTAAAGGAAGGCCCCCCCCCCCCCCCCAACCTTTGGCCACATATTTACTGGTAAAAATAGATTTTGCACCAAAAATGGCTGAATAGTTTGGCTAATAAACATGTGGGCCCCTCTTTTCGGAAATCCTGGATCCGCCATTGTAGATATATTAGATAATTTTCACTGGCTGCCTCTATCGACTTCCCCACCTGCATATTCCAGCTTTAAGGCTGCACTCAAACTCGCCTAAAGCTGTACAGCTCACGGACATGCATCATTCAATGTCAGTGTTATAAACCTTGCTTTTCTATGGCTCATATCTAAGCGACTATATATGTGTAATATATAACGAATAGTTACGGAACGCCACAGCTGCCTTAAGGTAGCTAATCATGTATTAGTATGTTAACATGTCATAACATTCGGTGCTTTTAAGATAACATAGAGTCATATTAATATAACATGAAGTAGTAATAATATAATGTACAGTTGTATTGATGTAACGTGGAGTCATATTGATAAAACATGAAGTCATATTGATATAATGTGAAGTCATATTGATATAACATAGAGTTATCTTGATATGACATGGGGTCATATTGATATAACATGGAGTCATATTGATAAACTATGGAGTCATATTGATATAACATGCAGTCATCAATATACCATGGAGTCATATTGATACAACATAGAGCTATGTTGATATTTAACATGGATTCATATTGATATAACGTGGAGTCATATTGATATAACGTGGAGTCATATTGATATGCCATGTAGTCATATTGGTATAATCTTGAGTCTAGTTGAGTTAACGTGGAGTCATTTTGATATAACACAGTCATGTTGATATAACGTGCAATCGTATGGGTGTAACACAGAGTCATATTGACATAACATGGAGTCATATTGATATAACATGGTATCATATTGCTATAACATGAAGTCATATTGATATAACAAGGAGTGATATTGATATAACGTAGAGTTATACTGATACAACATAGAGTCATGTTGATATAACAAGGAGTCATATTGATATATTAGACGCTGATCACGGCATATCGGTAGGTCAAAACGACGTTATGTAAAGGCCATTCGGAAAAACTCGGACTTTTTCTCGCCATACATTTCGCGCCAAAATTCATTTGAAAATTCTACACAATGGCAACCACAGAGCCAGAGGACGGTCCCGTACGGATTGTGGAAACTCTATGTTATATCAATATGACTCTATGTTATTTCAATGTGTCTCTATGGTATGCCATTATGACTCTACGTTATATCAATATGATTCCACGTTAAATCAATATAACTCCACGTTATATCAATATGACTCCACGTATATCAACATAACTCTATATTATATCAATATGACTCCATGTTATATCAACATAACTGTATGTTATATCAATATGACCTCACGTTATATCAATATGACTCCACAAAATATGAACATGACTATGCTATATCAATATGACTCCATGTTATATCAATATGACTCCACATTATATCAGCATAACTCTATGTTATATCAATATGACTTCACATTATATCAATATGACTTCATGTTTTATCAATATGACTCCACATTACATCAATACAACTGTACATTATATTATTACTACTTCATGTTATATTAATATGACTCTATGTTATCTTAAAAGCACCGAATGTTATGACATGTTAACATACTAATACATGATTAGCTAACTTAAGGCAGCTGTGGCGTCTCATAAATAGTAATATTTTAAATTACATTAAGGGTAATTTAATAATTGCAATTTTCAGCCTCAGAAAATAAGGTCTTATATTCAATTCCTTGCAGAGAGCAAAAACGAAGTTTGCGAAAAAGGAGCATGGCTTATATCAAACTAGAACCTGTTTCTATAGACCACCTTTCTTAAGTAACTTTTTTTTCTTTCGTCCTTTGAAAAGTCACATAAAACTGGTTTGACTATACAGCTTGAGATCTTCAAGTACAAACGGATAACCTTTGTCAAACAATAGAACACTTACGTCGTGTTACATATAAATATATGTTAGATATTTGCTCCATTTGATGCCGAATTACGTGGAATCGTGCCGACCATTCCGTTTATCAAAAATGCAAGTTTACGCAACGTAAGGAATTGTGGCCCTATCATTCATTTAGGGCCACTGCTTGCGGCTAGAATGGTGGTACATGGTAATAATTGATTTGAAATTGTGGGCCTTGGTTACAAAGTGAGTATCTGGGCTACGGGAGCGTTTGATCTTGGTTGTGGGCAAAACATCATGTCAATATGATTAAAACCCTATCTTTATTCCGCTTTTTCTATTTATCCCGCAATGGGACAAATAGAGAAGCAGAATAAAAATGTGGTTTTAATCAGATTGAACATCTTGTCCACGTTTCCAATCCTAAATCAGAAGGTCTTGGGAAAAAACCTAATGGTGACATTTAAGAACTCTTGACTTGTAGTTGTGCACATGAGTTCCGAAATGGGGATCTGGCCCCTTAGGGAGTTGATAATGTATTTGTCTATAATATCGTGTGTACTTTTCACTCTAACTAGAAAGACTAGAAAAAAAATTATGATGTGGCATTTAATGGTACAATCCTTAAATTGTTGTCAAAACTTCTTGTTCGCGCTTTATAGTAACTTTAAAAAAAGTTAAGTCTTAATCAGTATCTTTTCAGCTTCTTTACAAAGAAATAAACAGATACGTTTCAGAACAAAGTTATCTGGTGAAGAAAGTCGTATAGGCCGCTGCTCGATGTTCTTGCGCTCAAAGTATAAAACCGCTCCGTTGGCCGGACGTACGCACATGTAAATATAAATTTTGATTCTGGTTTAAATCTAAAGTTTAAGTTAATACCCCCCCCCCCGAACTTTTATGACAAAGGGCTAATAAGCGGAATGAGAAGCGTACAAGAATAGCATGCGGATCGGAACGAAGGGATGGGAAATGCTGTTCTTGGTTGGACGTCAATTAATGTGAGGTGTAATATTACACATGTAGTTAAGCGATTATAAATTTAGATAATGGCAAAATCAGAATGTACACCCAAATCCGTAAACACATGTACAGACCAATGGGAAGACCTAAAATTGACATTTTTCACTGAAGTGACCTTAGGTAAAAGTTCATTTTGCAGTATTATAGAGAAAATAGAAGCCTAAACATTTGACCTCCATAAAGGTGTGACCTCTTCGTAAAGGTCAACCTTAAGGCAGTTTCCGCTCTCTCCTATCATTTCTAATTATATATTTTCTTAATATATGGTCAAACATAGCCAACAAGTTCATGTTGATCTTAAGTTAAACGATTTTCTGGAAGTAATATTTCCTTATAGTAAGTAGGTTTTTCCATAAAAAAATCAACACTTTTATCCGAGATCTATAGATTCCGAGCAACTTATTCATAAATGAAAAGTACTACAAATTTACCGGTTTATATATCGAATTCGTACAATTGATGCTTATCGGAGGAAAAGTTTAAAAGCAGTTTTGATGGGTTGTTTACATATGTATTCTTATATACGGAAAAGATTTACATGAGGAAAAAATCTAATGTTTAAGAATTCGAAGAAATCAACAGTATGGCTGTTTGGAGAATTGTCCTGTTTTTGCCAACAGTTCATTGGTATGGAGTTTTTGCGACAGAATTCGGTAGTAATTGTAAAGCAGGTAAATATTTGTTTATTTGTTTGTTTATTCGTTTTTGTATGACTTCATGTGTATGGTGAGAGAATCTGCGTTGTTTTGAATATATTCATTAAAACAAACTCAAAATAAATAAATAAATAAATAAATAAATAAATAAATAAATAAATAAACCGGTGTAGCTCAGTGAATGAGGTGCTCGACCCGTGACCGGTGGGCCCGGGTTCGACTCCCGCCATGAGTGCACCGGTGTCCTGTCTTTCGGATGAGACCGTTAATACCGAGGTTTTGTGGCACTGTAGACGCAGCACGTAAAGGATCCTGCTTTGGGTGGGTCCGTTGCAAACGTAGACATTTCTATAGATCTGAGAGATACCGTCACCAAATACGTGAAATAATCGTGGAGGCACGTAAAACAAGAATCATTGATTGATTGATTTTTGTTTAACGTCACACCACAAATATTTCACGTATATGGTGACGGCATCTGCCTGATGCGGGGAATACAAATTTTGACCTTTGCATTGGACCCACCCGAAGCAGTTAGGGATCTTTAACGTGCCATGCATACCACGACACGGGGCCTCGGGTTTTACAGGACAGGACACCGGTATGACCAGAGCGGGACTCGAACCCCGGCCTCCCGATCAGGAGTCCAGCGCGATACCACTAGGCCACGCCGGCTTATTCAATATTTCTAAATCAATTACACATATAAAAACAACATATGTAAATAAATAGATCAAGGGATCTGAACAAAAATGTCAAATGCTTATATAAATTCATCTCCCTGTAACCCTGTTTCATGTATTCTGTCGATCTCATGTCACAAATTTAAATTTGGAATTAAATATTTGTAATAGAAAACACTCTAAATATAATTTAAGATTTAAAACAAACATGAATTGCTTAGGAAAATCAAACTGAAATAATTTTTTTTCCTAAATTTACCTTAGATAAATCACGTACACCTTAGATAAATTAAGTACACTTTAGATAAATCAAGTACACCTTAGATTAATCAAGTACACCATAGATAAATCAAGTACACCATAGATAAATCAAGTACACTTTAGATAAATCAAGAGTCTTTGTTGATGCATTGCATAGAAATTTATATTTATGCAACGGACCTTCCCGAAGCATTTAGGAACGTTTGATCTATTACAACTACCGTCCTATGATACCTCGGATATGACCGTTTCATCCAAAAGACAGGTCACCGACGACCCAGCTGTGGGACTCGGAACAATGTGGCGGATCCAGGATTTCCGAAAAGGGGGGGGGCATATGTGTATTAGCCAAACTACTCAGCCATTTTTGGTGCCAAATCTGGAATTTTACTAGTAAATATGTGACACAAAAAGGGGGGTTGCGCCCCCCCCCCCCCCTCGCCATCCTCTAAAAACGCCACTGAACCCCTCTGTCTCGAACCTAGCCCCTTACAGACAGAGCAAAGCTGCCTCAACAGCTAAGTGATTTGTTAGTAAAGATCTTATATATTAACATATAATAACATAATATATTCCATGCTTTTAAAATTTAAACAATATTTCTAGGAATAACTGAATTGGCACTTTAAGTCTTAGATTAAGAATCTGCAATACGAAACTGCCGCCGGAAGTAGCTAGCTCGAGTAACATACCTAAAGAAAAGAGCTTTGGGATTTGTGTATTAAATCTATAAACTTAGTGAAATTCATTACACTTTTTCATATTGTCAGTACAGTAAGAAATTATTATTCTCATATTCCATATGATTTTAAGAACAATGATTTAATTTTCTACCAATTTTATAAAACTGGTTAAATCTATAAATATAAACAGAGGAGGAGACTCAATTCTCTGCGTTGACTTGATCATTATATTCGATTTTATTTTATATCACACCAAACTCATTGGTGATGTCATCTTCCTGATGCAATGCACAGAAATTTAGACATACAACGGTGTCCGCACCTTTCCCCCAACTTTTTAAAATGTAAGAAAACTAAGAAAAATATTTGGGAGAAAAATGAATACAAAAAAATGCTTCTTGTCCTTTCATGGTTAATTATGTCAATTAAATTTCCTAGAAAAACATAACCTGCATTGCTTCTTAAGCGAATACAGAAGAAATCATGTTTCACTCAAAATACCAGACTTGCTCAAGTCTCTATGTTATGTTTGCATTAATAATTATTCTCTATTCTTTGCTCCCTATAATACGTAAGATATCGTGAAAAAAACCAAAACAAAACAAAAACAAAAAAAAAAAAAAAAAAATAAATAAATAAATAAAATAAAAAAAAAAAAAAAAAGAAAGAAAAAAAGACCCCCCCCCCCCCCCAAAAAAAAGACAGATGCTTTTTAAAGCATATTTCTGAGTATAATTCTTATACATGCTGTAGTGTAATAAGTAAGTAAGTAAATCATTTACTATATTGACCTGTGTGCAAATCAACATTACATACATAATTATATTAACTATTACTAAGTGAGTTGATAGATAATTCCACACCCTGCCCACTGGCCTATATGTCACTGTTAAACGCTATTATAAGTAGTGTTCATATGGGCATGAACCGAAAATTTATCTAAAAATATAAATTCAAATAGGTTTTCTTAAGTGCTTTTGTCTCAAGCTGTAAGCTTCATATATAAACTCTGCACTTTTTCTCGGAAAGTTGCTCAATACATATTTGTAAAATGTGTTATCCAAAATAACGTTAGAGATACCCACTACACCGATTTTACTAAACATATCTTTACTAAGATTTTCATACCCAGGATACCGGAGTAAGAAGTGTTTTTCGGTTTCGATTTCATTTTTATCGCAAAAAAAAAAAAAAAAAAAAAATACAAAGTTTATCAAGAAGAGGTTCGCCTTTATCTTCCGGTCTCTATGCGTAAAGGCAACACAACACAACGGAATAATAATTAATACATTCTACATTGTGAGATTCGCGCGGGAGGGTGAAGTTGGGCAACTAAAACAAAGTTGAACTACCATTCAGTCGTTAACTAAGTGTTTCCCTAAATATTAGACTATGCAGTTGGCATAGTTAACATGGAGTCTCTGAGGGAAATACATATCTGGTCTTTTAAAACCTGTATGCTTATTAAACAGAACTGACACCCACTAGACAAGGACGTGTCGTGATCTTAAGGCAAGGTTCTAGCTGCATTTATAAAGACTTTGACAGAACTATTTTTAACCATAAAACCTATGTCTTTGCTTTGGTTTAAAAGAAAATTGGTATTCACGAGAAATGGTCAATTCATGACATTGACTCAAGGGCATATCTTTAATGTCAAGGTCACCGTAATTTAATCACTGAAATTCACAAAATCGTTACGCCGGCTTGTATCTAGTTGATGTCTTGCATAATTATTATATATCATATATCAAAGAAAGGTTTGTTACGAACTTGATTTAATGTCTATTTCCTAGGTCGAGGTCATCTCAAAACTAATTGTCGGGCTCGAAAAATTTAAAATTAATAATTAATATTGATGATTTCCACACTTCAAACATTCTTTAAATGATACAAGGAAGTGTAATACACATGTTCAATTCAACTTATTTTTCAAATGCCAATACAGCATATAGAAAACACAAACATATTTACAGTATGTACAAAAACAAAATCCAGAGATGCACAACAATGTCACACACTCAAACACACCATCACATAAACCCTCTCACACACACACACACACCCTCACCATCACACACTCACACACACACACACTCAAATACATACAAACATCTCATACATGGTTACAGTGGTGGAGAGTGAGTAAATACCTCACGATCTAAGCTTACTGGCTAGATACAAAAATTTGCGAAGATTTAATAATTGTTTAACATTATTCACACTTAGTAGCTGCACAAGTTTGAAAACAGATGGTCTATTGTAATAGTAGGGTTTTATAAAACGTAGACGTAAGTCAGTATACTTAGGGCAAATCAATACAAAATGAAACTCATCTTCCACATCATTGGTGTTACAATGTATACATAATCTACTATTTCGGCCTTCATTATCGTACCTTCCACGTTCTATTTCGAAGGTTGTGTGATGATAATCTAAATTTGGTAATATACTTTTTATATAACAAAGGAATGGGTTTTAATAAATAATATTGCATAGTAAAATTATCTATAAGATGTTGATATAAACGTCCCTTTGATGATCTTGTAATATCAAGAAGTATGGTATGTTGGTATGTGTCTTTGAGTCTTTTTTCAATCAAAGCTATGATGTTATAGTTTAAAACATCTTAGTGAAAAACATATGAAAGACCCATATTCTCTAACTCACTACGAATATTTAGAATCCAGTCGTCGTTTCTTTCTACCATTTCATTATAACATGCCCTTAGTATACAGTTTGTTGTTGATTTTATTTTGAGCCAAAATTTAAAAATTTGTGCCTATGTCTCATGTACGTTATCAAATTCACAAATAAGCCTCTGAACTTAAATCTTGTGTCCATAATACTTTTCTAAAGACTTTGCTCTGCTAAATAGCTAGCATAATTAGTGGTGGATCCAGGAATTCCGGAAAAGTCAGCTATTTTGGGAGCCAAAAATGGAGTTTCACTTGTAATTATCTGGCGAAAGGGGGAGGGCTGAGGAGGTAGGCCCCCGCCCCTTTAAATCCGCCACTTATTATTATTTTTGTCAAGAGAGCCTCTGCGCGAAGAAATGCTTGGCTTTGTAGTGTTTCTCTTGAAGTGCAATACGTTCTACTAATCGCCATGCTTATTCATATAAATAAAAATATATTATCTGATAATGATCCTCCGCTGAAGTCGTTGCTACTGATAGAAACAATCAGAGATGGTGATGGCTGATGGGTCGAAAATGTTCTAATGTTGCATTCAATAATTGTTCAGTCAAATGGTGACATGGAAGCGAGAGGTAACCAGGGCCCGGGGCCATAAACTGAGGATATACTTAAGTCAAAAATTTCATTTTAATCTATTCCATTATCAAACGTTCAATTAAATTTTAATGCAGAATGGTTTAATTCTATTTATCATTAGAATAAAACTAAACAAAATCCAAATCCCAGTTATTAATTCATTGATGAACAGAAGAATATGGATTTTTGACTTAAGTATATTCTCAGTTTATGGCGCCGGACCCAGGTTCTCAAGCAAAGTGGCACCCTCCAGGAAATAAACTCGGTCCGCCGCACCGCGTTTTTACTGTCTCGTTCGAATGACAGGGCATCTACCACAGGGACAAAGCTCGCTTGAACCCGGGATCGATTAAGGTATGTATATGGAGAAGTGATAAGAGGAAATACTTGCATGACGCTGTAGTTTGTATACTAATGTCCTGTATCACGCGGTCGATCCATGGGCGAGCTTTTGTCCGACCAGTGAATTTAAGGGAGCATGACCATATTTGAGATGGTGCATCTCCGCTTTTACGGGAGATACAAATCTGAAACTTACTGAGATTATAGGAAATTTATCTATTGAGACATATACGTCAAAAATCATCTGAATAAAGTGTCTAATGATTGTTGATCGAACTTGGGTGGATTTTTACTATCGAGAGAGTTCAATCCCTTCTCCATATACATACGAAAATCAATCTCGGGATCCAGCGAGCTTTGTCCCTGTGACACCGATGTACTGACTTCAGAAGTTGCACCCAGGACTTAGAAAATAAATAAATATATAAATAAATAAACAAATATATAGATAAATAGACAATTGGATAGATAGATAGATAGATAGATAGATAGATAGATAATAAACGATAAAATAAAGCAATAATATGAACACTTCGTTCTTCTACAATATTGACATTCAAAACAAATCTTTCTGAGTCAATGTTTTTACGTGTACATGTGATTATAGACTAAATGCATTGCCTTTTCATTTAGAGTTGGATATTACCGGACTTAATCGAACAGTTGTTGTAATAGCAACAGAAATAATACCTGTCACAGCACATATAAGAGGAAACATTCAATATCCCGTGTTAAATTGGTCATTGGTTGTAAGTTCTTTTTATACATTATGGAAGCAGTGATTTATGGAATCAGTTTGTAACGAACAATTTCATTGGCTCTTGAATGTTAAATTGGTTATTAATTGTAAGTTCTTTTTATACATTATGCAAGCAGTGATTTATATAATTATGGAATCTGTTTGTTACGAGCATTCTCAATGGTTTTTGGAAATGAGTTTGCGATGGTAAAAGAAATATTCTAATGTCTAAAACTGTCAGTTATGACGTCATAATAACGTCACACAAAATTTCATGGAGACTGCGAAACATTTATTTTACCTTATAACATCAATCAGACATCTTTCCTTCCTTTTAAATATTTACACTTATTATCGGATACGATGTGGAATTTCAATTGTTATTATTCGACTCTAGTGTAAGTGTTTTTGCTGTGAGCAAGTTTCTCTCACTGTATACACACACCTAGATCCGGGCCCGGCGCCACAAACTGAGAATATACTTAAGTCAAAAATTCATATTCCTCTGTTCATCAATGAATTAATAACTGGGATTTGGATTTTATTTAGTTTTATTCTACTGATAAATAGAATTAAACCATTCTGCATTAAAATTTATTTGAACGTTTGATAATGGAATAAATTAAAATGAAATTTTTGACTGAAGTATATTCTCAGTTTATGGCGCCGGACCCCGTCAAGTCAATTATTTCATTTTAATTTATTCCATTCTCAAACGTTCAAATAGATTGCTATGCAGAATGGTTTGATTCTTTTTATCGAATAGAAATCAATAATATCCTAATCCCAGTTACTAATTCATTGTTGAACAGAAAAATTTGAAATTATGACTCAGGTATTTTCTCAGTTTATGGCACCGGTCCCTATTTTCATTGATATATTCAGTTTATTCTAATCAGTCAAATTATTCCAATGGGAATGCAATAAATCCTGTTCGTGCCGCTCCGTTTCAACGTTTCGGCCGATGGCCTTTTTCAGGAAAACATGAACTTAAAAATGTCTCACATCTTGACTCTATGCTAATTCGATAAAAAAAAAAAAATCATTCTTCAACACGAACAGTTTATTATATGCATTTCATTTCGGTTGCGAATTTCCTCAGACAACTGATAATTGACATTCAAAAATGACTGAAAATTTTAAAGATATATTACACGTCAGTACAAAAGCACTGAAAATTAGACATATGATGCATTTGGCGACTATCAGTGAAAATAATAATCGTATTTTGGTTTAAATTTTATTTATCTAGGATGTTCATTCACGGAAACCTATCTATCGTCTACACTCTAAAATTATTGACCAGAATCTATCTAACAACGAGCCATATCATTCATCGTATAGCATTAAGTTTCTGGACGAGATTATCTTACTCAGCACTCCATCATTGGTGCAGGTGGAAGTGAGAGACAAGGATTCCTTTCTCTGTAACTCAACGATATCTTCAACACAAGTAGAATTTAAAAGTAAGACACATTCCATATTTATGCCCTCCTTCGATGAAGAGGGGGTATATTGCTTTGCTGATGTCGGTCGGTAGGTCTGTAATAGTTTTTCTTTTTGTTCGTTATCTCCGCAATGGATGCACATATTGAAATGAAATTTAGAATACAGATAGATCACGAAAATATCTAGATCATATTATGATTTAGTTACCATCGAACAATTGTTGACAAAGTTACACCCCTTGAATTTAAAATTTTTTCAATAATTCAGTTTCCGTTCAGTATCGGTGCAATGGGTGCACATATTGAAAAGTAATTTGGCACACAGATACATCATGAGATTATCTAAGTTAAGTTATGATTTGGTTACCATCAAACAATTGTTGACAGAGTTACATCCGTTGAACTTAGAAAATTTCCAATGATTCACAGTTTCCGTTCAGACGGTAATATTTGCAATGAGTGTACATATTGAAATGAAATTTTTCATATGTGACTTGGCTTTCAGTCGTAGACATGAACCCTATTGATTTTCAGGTCAAAAGGTAAAAGGTCACCGAATGCATGTAATACTTTATAAAATTTTACAGTATATTACCAAAAAGGGTGTATATGTGTTTTATGTGTTTGATTATTGTTAATTTTTATATCGTAAATCCAGAAATTTCCGTTTATTTCATTTCAGGCATAGACTCTAAACCAGTTGAAATTTTCAGTATGCTTTTAATATTAATTTTTGCTCTTTATTCTGTTTTTTGAGTTGCACTCACGGCTAGTAATTTATTGATACCACATAGCAATGGAGACTGAAAATCAGATAGCTATTTTATTACATAGTGTTGTCTCCTCAGGAAATAGAAAAATAAATATACAAACCTTTGAATAATAATTACAATGGAATAAATTATAATAAAATTATATTAATTATAATACACATAGAGTATAAATAAAATTATTGAAACCGGTGGTCTATACTGACTTGGGAATATTGAAATTGAGGCGGAGTGGTACTTAATGACCTTAAAATTTCAGCCAATTAAGATTGACCATAAAATCGCCAATCAGCTGAAATGAACCTTAATGTCATGTGTATGTGAATACATTTGGTGTACTAGCAATGTGTACATGGTTAACATTTATCAAGACTTCATAGAGCAAATAAAGAATCCAGGCGTAACAAAAGATCACTTCATAGTGTACTTGCCCTGCAAAATTTGATACCAGCACCTGTATATGTTATGTTCAGCTCAAAACTGTAAGCAAAATTGACTTATTTTACAGCATCATGGGCAATTAAGGAATCAAATTTGAATGTGTCATGTACCTTTCAAAATACCAGCAACTTATACATAGCATGGAAGTTTGTTGTCAAGTCTAAAAATTTGGAAGAGTATTCACACACATATATCCAATTATCCAATGATCCAGATCCTGTAGTTGAATATTCCAAGTATTCTGAAGTAAATGACACAGTGACTGTGAGTATACGTCTAAGGTCCAACTTCTCACTGAAAGGGAAAGATGTTTATGCAAGATGTCATGATGCGTTTGCAACTTCAAAAGGCAGTAAATACATACTGATAACAAATTCTGGTAAGTCATGTAAACTTTTCATTTTAATTATCATGATTTCTTGACGTTTTGAGTCTTTCGACAATAATTCGTAGATCTTCATTTAGATTGTAAGAATTAAATTACATCATTTTGATAAGGTGTTAAAACCACTGAGAAGAAATATATGATATATATGATTCAAAATGTTCTGTTATGCATGTTGCAGTTATCTTGAAACTAAGGGAATGTTTCTCTTATGTATAACTGTATAACTCAGTCGTATGTCGGGGTATTGGCCCTTTCTTTCATGTCAGTTTGCAATTTATTTGTAAATCACACCTAATTTACAGACCCAACTCAAGAGTCAATGGAATGGATGCAACAGCATGGTGTATACATTTTAGGTGTTCTTGCAGGTGTCATGATCTTATTACTGGTAATGATGGGCATACTTATTGTCATAGACGGTGCCATTAAAGGTAAACTGTCTATCATAATTTTGTTTCGCATGCCATATGTAATTAATTATAATATGACTTAATATTTCCCCCTTTTTGTTTATGCTGACCTTTCTGAAAACTTTAATTGAATATGCATATAAGCTTTTACGAGTAAAAGGCGGAGCTAATACTACTTTGGTGCACTGACTGTAATTAAAGTTTCAAATGGTAATAAATTTATAATTCTTATTCTGCTTATATTGTTTGTGGGTTGTATATCTGTACAACATTTCTTCGTCAAGTCATTTTCAATGCATTTATTTTGAGACCATCATTCATTATATATGATTACTTTATATCTATCTATTTATTTTTTTTTTGGAAATTTTATTACCCGTAACTTTATGTTTATTGCGCAGTAATACACTGATTGCCTTAACATTTACTGATGTTAAATAACGGCAGTAAAAAGACCTTCTAGGTACAATATTGAAGTCATATTGAAACTATATTATTTCTGACGTCACTGCTATTGTAAGTTTTCTTCTACATGAAAAAATAAATGGCTACCTGTAGATGATAACCATATACATGTATCTTTACATTAACTCTTAAAACTTGATTTGACCTTTTAGCACTTTAAGACCCAGTAGGCGAAAATGAGTATCATGATATATTTTTTCCCGCTAAACATGTTGTAAGAAGTCGTATGCTAAACATGCTACTTTTTGCCAAAATTTTCATTAATACGTTAAAGGTAGCATAATGACGTCAGAGTAAAATGACGCAAAAGTTTACGGCACATTATCGTATGCCTGGTATGGAATGAAATTAGCCGTAAGTAGTGGCCCTATATGAATGATAGGGCCACAATTCCTTACGTTGCATAAACTTGCTTTTTTGATAAACGGAATGGCCGACACGATTCTACGCATTCCGGCATCAAATGTAGCAAATATTTAACATAAATAAACATAAAGCAAACGATCGGCAATAAAAACTTACTCCCGATCTGTCGTCTGAAGGCTCTACACACATTTTTTCCCCAACCTGTTTCAAATTTGCCGGTTTCTGTGTCAGCCATTCGGTCTCGCGAGATCTCATTAAAAGAAACCTCACAAAAAGAGTCGATCGTTTGCTTTATGTTTATATGTGTTAGATATTTGCTCCATTTGATGCCTAGATGCATAGAATCGTGCCAACCATTCCGTTTATCAAAAATGCTAGTTTACGCAACGTAAGGAATTGTGGCCCTATCACTCATATAGGGCCACTATTTGCGGCTGGAATGAAATATCATATCAGTAGGATAAAGGTCTCTTTATTACGATGAAGCATACGTAATCTCAATACACCGATCCATTTGCCATTCATGACACGGTATTTAACGCTATTTTGGATTCTTATGAAGTCATGATTAGTCAGACAAGTCGGGTATTTGATAATGATAAAACGGTAACCTCGTAATATCACTGTTTTGTTGAAAAATGCATTGGTATATTAGTTTATTACGTCTTTACGTCCGTCTCTAATGTTATAACCTGTACTGATAGTAACAATAGTTTACAATGGCTTTATTTTTTTTATTTGCAAGATTTTAAAATGTACAATTACTAGACATCCCTCGGGCCCCAAATGTTAACAATCCTCTAAAGATACAAGAAAGCATAAGCATTGTTTTGGGTATAAACATAGCGCAACAAAGAAAATGTTTACCTTTTTCATTTTAAAGTGTGAACTCTAAATGTACCATTAGTTAACCTGAGTCTACGTGCACAATAAAAGTACACAATCTGCTAAAGTTTTTTTTTAATAACATACTTCATAGCAAGAAGAAGGTTTGCCCTTTGATTGCCCTTTACCTGAAAACTGGGTTATAAATGTAGCCATCATTACAAAGGGATGGTTTGGATCTAATGCCCTAGACAATTTCAAGTCTAAATAGTAATAAAGTAAGGAATGTTGGTACTCATGACCTTTATAACCCACTGCTGCATTGCTCGTCTCATAAATATCTCCAACATAAGAAATCGTTACCAACTCGTGAAGTTTTTAGGGAGGCATATTCTGCCAGGCGTCGTAGCTGCCATAGCTTCAATTCGTGACACCTGTGACGGGCTCTATTATTTTATCAGATGTATGTAGAGATATAAGAGGGGTTTTCTTATACGGATAAAAAATTTAACAAATGGAATAAAATCATATATGTTTTTGATTTATGCATAAGTATATTTATTTTGCTTTTTATTTAATCGAATAAATCTGAAACATCATTTTTACTGCTAGAATCAGATGTACCAGCAGGAGAGCCATCTATTCTAAACACCAGTGTCAACAATATTGAATACCAAGAAATTAGAGAAGTTTACAGTATGGCAGGCAACGTCCCTATTGCTAGTACATCAAGAGCAACAACGAGTGATTTCTGCATGTGATTGTTGAATAGATCAGATTTACACGGAAAAACCACAAATGCAAAATTGTGATTATAACCTCAATATACAAATTGTATAGGTATTTAAAAGTAAGTGTTTGTGTTTTCTTTATACTGCACAGTGGAATAAATCTAAGGCATCACGGCGGGTGTAACCTGTCGTCAGGTGATGTTTACTCCTCTCTTTTTGAGAAACTTGTTTATCCTTGTTCTCTATATTTATTATAAATTATTTATAAACTTTTAAATGTGTGTGTGCTTTGATTGTGCTGCTTTTGGGGTGAGTGGGAAGGTGGGCGCCCTCAAATCGGTTAACCACAACAATTGACTGACGTTTTTAATTGACCGTCCTAAGTCGGTATCTTAACCGCAGCACAATCGAATATTTTTGTAATGTTTTTCCGTATATATATTTTTACTATTATCAAGTTTTGTGTGCATGCCCTTGATGATTTGTGTCACGCAGCTTTGTCAGATGTCTTCTGTGTTTTCTTCTTAAGCACCTGGTCCCACCCCTGGTCATTCCATGGCTCGTGATTGCCATTTTCTGTATATTATATTGAGATGTTTGAGTATGCCTTTGATTATATTTAGTACTTCATTATTTTATCCCACACAATAAATTAATGAATATATGTCATTTTCTCTACTTTCATCATCTTCATACGTGTTTTAAATGATGTCATCAAAAGACTTGCTAAAATAGAACTAACATTCTACATGTTGAGTACTAAGTAAAACAACATGTCATAAAGAGAAAACATATCACAAGTGTGATAATGTATTACGTACAGACGGAATGAATATAGAATAAACATACATGTAATGGAGTATGTGAACATTCTATAATCGTAATGTTATATTTTTTTGGTTGTTTCAGTAATACCACAAAATCTTTTAAAGTGTAAAAACTGAACATAAATTAGGACCTCCCCAAAGAGGAAAGAATTAACAAAGGGTAGTGAAATGCACTTGCTCTAGTATCGTTCTGTATATAGTTGAGTTGTACACTATATTGTTTTAAAATAACAAAAACCAGTATTGTTGTGTTATATGAAGAAAAATATATTAAATCTTAGATAAATTGCTGGTTTTTTCATTTAAAGTCTGGTTGAGTAACTATACATATGGTGATGGCATCTACCAGATGCATAACACAGAAACTTATATTGTGATGATAATATTGATTCTTAAGTATTGTCTACATTGTTTGTTTACAACTCAATCTCTGAAAATTTCCAAGCCAGTCCCATGTCGTGATAGGCGTGACACGAAAAGGATCTTGCTTCGGAAGAGTCCGTTACAAAGGTAGAAAATTCTATGCAATGCATCAAGCAGATGCCGTCACTATATTCGTGAAATAATCGTAGAGTGACATAAAACAATAATCAATCAATCAATCAATCAATCAATAAACTAGTCTGAGGATTTACTTCCACAGGCATTTAATCTAATGTCATTGGTGGTAATTTGTGTACTTTCCACCAAATTACTTTCGTATTTTACATTTTCTTTGATTCTACGGTTTCCTTTTTATATAGACAAATAAAGCAAATTCAGCTCATTACGAATAAAGGAACAAAAAACAAAAACTCATTTTATTACTTCTTTGTTTATTCGTTGTATAATAAACTTATGCCATGATTGTCCATAATCACAAAGCTCACTCTCTATTCTGATGAAAAAGGATCGATATAGAGGTTTTCTCTAAAAGTATCTAGAGGAATAACATAAAGATTAGTACGAATATGATAAATGCCTGTTTATTAACATTTAGAAAGAGCGTAAGAAAAATATATCCTACATATGTAATTTGTTGTGAGGTAGCATTTAATGATGTAGAACAATTATGAAGTAAACTAATTTTATGGAAAACAATGTAAATTAACGGAGGCGAAGAACAAGATGATTCTTATTTAGGAAATGTCTGACATCGCAATTGGGTTGGTGTCAGTCACCTATCCATACGGGGAAATAATTCTGCATTACGAACATGATGAATAATTGATTGTTTATGAGTTTGATATCTACTGATATATTTCAATTGGTGTGTGCCCGTAAATGATTTAGAAATATATACAATGTTCTGAACATTATGAAAGAATGTCTATTTCTATCACACCATTTTCTAATCGAAAGGAATACAATTCCTGTCAGAGTCAATTTCAGTCAAGTGTATGTACCTTGTGACTGGATTTGAAAGGAAATGATGACAATGAGGTTAAGAAGAAAGGCACAAATTTATACATATTAAAAGTATCCAGGAGAGCTCTGCTGTATTAAATACTATTAAAAATGACTTTACTTTTTGATCATATTGGGTATTTAAATAGGTGTTTTAATGTTGTCGACAGTTTACAGTTACGGAGATTTTAATAACAAATGTATCACAGGTAAGTGTATTATTTTGAAATATCTGTTATAAAATTGTAAAACAAAATTCAAAGATATCCTCCATGTTTTTTCAATAAATGACTCAAATAAATTAAAGCAAAAATAACTTAACTTTTAGTACTATTAAATGTTGCATTTATAAACGTAAATAATACTGTTTTCCCACCACATTCGAACAGAAGGAACCTAGAAATACATGCTACTGCATATATTTAAATTGTATTTATTTCATAATTGTAGGCAAAATGTGGATATTTTTACAGCATCATGAGTCATTAAGGAATAAAATTTAAATATACGTTTCAAAATACCAACGTCTCAGTTGTAGCATGGAAGTTTATAATCAATATTAAAAATCTGGAACAGTGTAAATAAATATATAACATATATACCTTTCAATTTAGTACATCATATGCTCATTTCGACAACTTATGTCTCTTCAGTGATGCTCGTGACCAAATACACGTATTACCCATCATCCAATGAGCCAGATCCTTAAGTTAATTATGCAAAGTATTCTAAATCACAACCAAAGTAATATATGTCTAAGGACAAGCATTTCGTTGAAAGAGAATGACATTTACGCAAGATGTCGTGATACGTTTGACGGTTCAAAAGGCAGTCGATACATACTGATATTAGATTCTGGTAAGTATTATCATTATTGTCATATTTTTCATATTAAAAACTGTCTCATTTTATAACATTTCAATGTTATGTGAATGTTTTGCTGTAAATAACTCAGTTTTGACGGATTATTGCATTTTAGTTAACTTTGTAGAAGATATAATTAACAGAATTTTGATTTGTTATTATTAATATCAAATTCTTGTAATATATAAAATGATTATTACATAGATTACACACGTGTTTTACAGTTTTTAGCAGTGATTGTTAAGTTTCAAATATGCTTTCACGTTTAAAACTTTATTGTGGGGAATTTATTGCTTTTCAGAGTGATAGGTTAAGACCTAATAGATACGTCTTATTGTAATAGACGTCATTTTTTGTGCAAAAACATTCCCTGCTTGTCATATAGTACTGCAGCCCTTTCCATAAATTTGTTCAGTTATTTTTACAACGGGATCGATACCGCTGGTAATTGTCTGTCTGTTTTCCATGTTATTAACAGCAATGTGTTTCTTGCTTCGGTTCTTACGAGACATTTGTAATTCAAAATGTAGAGTGATGCCAGTTTGTCAATTATTTTAACTCTAATAATAACTTTTTCATGCATACTTTTGATCTTGATTGCGTTATGAGGTTTTCCAATTAGGTCAATATGGAATACGTTGCTTCACAAATTATTGGACTTCCTGCGCACAGTTTCGGATTTAAATTTCACTGAGAAGACATGAAATGTACATTTCGTGAAATGAATATATACTGGTGTTATCTGACAAATTCTGGAAGAGACATTTAAATTTCAATAAAACTTGTTTAACCTATTTTTGTAGACCTGATAGAGTCACAGGAGTGGACAGAACAACATGTCATACACAATTTAGGTGGCATCATTCTATTACTAGTAATAACAGGCGTGCTTATTATAATTAAGAATGTCATCAATGGTAACTTATATATAATTATATATCTTTACATATCTTTATACTTACCCATATTACTGTATTTATGTTTTTCGTAGAATTCATGTACATGATATGGGGCACATAATTGAGTACTGTTTCTCTTTTGAGCATCATTGTTTTCTAACCCCCCCCCCCCCCAAAAAAAAATAAAAATAAAAACAAAACAAAAACAAATAATAATAAAATAAATTAAAAATAAATGAATAAAAATAAATAAAAGATTTTAAATAAATATCTGACTAAATATTATATATTATATATATTAAAATCAATTTTGAATTACTAAACATATTTAAAGATCCAGCACTTACAAAGTCAAAGGGACACGCGACACATCGTGGTGTATACTTTAAAATGTAGTTGCAGATTTCATTATTCTATAACTGTTGAATTTTTATTAATAATTCGTTTTGTAAATGTCAATGACTTGATCAAATTTTGTATAATTTTGTTGGATTAACGTCCGCATGTCCGTCACATCGATCCTATGTCTTTATATAATGTCTAACTTCTATCTTATTTTCATGCACATTATACATAAATCACAAAGTTTTTTTTAGTGTTCTACTTTTTGAAAATAGAGAAAAGGTGTATATTTGAACCTGCAGGCAACGTCTATGGACCTAACGTAAAACATATTTAAACACAGATGCTTACATAATACTAAGTTTTTCTAACTTAAATGAATTTTTATATTATTAGTTTTGAATGAATTCATTTTTCAAATAACCTTTTTGCCAATTTTACATGATGTAAGGGGCAATACCGGACAAATGTAAAATTACTGCTCAGATTTGTGCCAAATAATATTTCGGCAAAAGGTTGTTTGTTCGGTATAAGACCCCTTACCTCATTTAAATTTGGAAAAAGCTATATTCTTATGTAAGTTTTACATGCATCTCGTCTCTTGTATCTGATTTTGCAAAAAAGAAAGAATAATGGTCGAATCATCCTTTGTACAGCATTGATTTGTGCTGCTTGTTTTCGACACTTATCGAGTAAAACATTAGACATTTAGAGCTTTAACATGTTTGTTACGGTAATGTTGAAATAATAGGCGAAGTCCCTCGTTAGACAGAGACGTCACAATACTTTTCTCTTAAACTACTTAAAATACTTGTATCTGTTCAATTTATTTTTTCTTTTTGTCATTTCTTCACGTTCTTCATAGAGGGCCGTCCGTGCCAAACCTAACCATTTGAGAGGCAGACTGAACAACTCTAAATTGTAGTGTCAAAAAGACCGAACATTAGGAAGTTGGTGCAGTTTCTATGGTCGTTACGAGACTCTTATTACTCCATATGATATCTCGTTATCCAGACTTTTAAATGATATTCTGGACTGAGACCGATTCCGATAATTTTACACAGATTTGGCACCTTCTATACTAGAAGGTTACCTACTTCGACTTCTCCATATATAAATACATATGGAATTTACACGATCTGACTGTTTCTACTGGGTATATGTGACGGGTGTTGCTAGCAAGCAGGAGATGCTCACTCTCCCCGGGCACCTGATCTCACTCCATCACAGGGGTTCACATATGCTCTTCAAGTAGACATATTTTGTTATTTTCCATGTTTTTCATTTTCACTGATTTTGTATGTCCTCTGGTTTTATGATTTTTGGACTTGTGCTTTGGATTTATCCATCATCTTTACATTACACTATTATACACAACGTTCCTAATCCTGATAAATCATCAGAAACAAAAAAATGATTTCTACATGTGATTGTTAGATACATGCTTTTATATGATAAGAATACAAATGTATATTTTCATACTTTACCACTATCATACACTTGAGGTCCAGTGCATATAATATAATGTACGACTCAAATATACACAAATATATACACCACATATGTACAAATACCAGAGATCGTCTAGCAGGGTTCATCTAACTTTGAATTACAAATTACACATTAACTATATTAAAAATATTCTTAAGGCCCTCTTTTGTTTCTCGTTTTACGTCATGAAACCCCCCCCCCCCCCCCCCCCCCCAAAAAAAATCTTACCCCCCCCCAAAAAAAAAACCCTCAAAACATTACAGAAGTTATACGGTCTCAGCCTGATTCAAAACAAAGAAATATATGTATTGTGCCACAGTACCTGTCTGTTACAGTGCTCAGAGATTTAGAGGTAAACAAAGCACTGACCGCCTCGAAAAAGTGTAAGATCTTTGATTTGTCGTGTCTTTATCGAAAGCTGTATATGATACTCAACTCGTTTATTAGCAGTATATAGAAAACGAGTTCAGGATTATTGATACTATTTTGTGATAGTATAAGTTTGGTAAATTTGGTTGAGATTTGATTAATAATCTTTATAATTTGTATCAGCTAGACATCTACAAGTTATGATTCCTCAGCCAAAATTTGATTCTAAGGAAATAAACACTTGAACCTTGGTCAAAGTCGGATGGGAAGTGAATATGAATGTCTATGATCGACTTGTATTTGTAAGCGACACAACGCACACTTTATCCTTGTTGAAATATGATTCAGACAATATTGTGACTGACACCAAATTTAAGTGCTCTCAAACTTAAACGTTTGACATAACTATTATATAATCTGACATTTCTATGGTAATACCGCGCCACATGTAGTATTACAATTTCGTTGCCGATGACGAAAAGTATAAGAGAGAAATCAGAAAAAAATCTTACAAAGCCGTATCACACAAATCACATGCGCACAAAACATAGTAATAGTAGAATATACACGTAAAACATTACTAAAATATTCGATTGTGCTGCGGTTACGATACCGACCAAGGGCGGTCAATTGAAGTAACAAACGTCACTCAGTTGGTGTGGTTAACCAATTTACGGGTAACCACATTCCCACTCACCGCAAGAGCAGCACAATCAAAGAACACACATTTAAAGGTAACAACACCGTCTTAGTGTAGTTAAAACATTATTGATACTAAAATACAATACTATCGTAACACCAAGTCCACTGATGTTACTCACTACCAAAAGCAGCTCATGCAAGTGATAGTAACACTGTAATGTGACTGGCAAATAAAGTGAGGTACACCATTTTGTATTCTGATATGTGATATTATTGGGACAGTTGACAGTTAAATGCTCCTATGGGAGAAAGGTGACTAAAGAGCTATTGTGGGAAGAAGGGACAATCGCTATTATATAACACAAGATATGTCTTCTACCACTATAGAAATCGGTGTATAAAATTAAATAAATTGCATTTATTGAGAAAAATTATTAAGGTATAAGGCATAAATGAATAATCTAAAGCTGGAATGGTTGTTTTCAAATTATTTAGGAGTGGAACATAGCCCATAAATATCAGTATTTTTATTTGAAAACTATCTGTTTGTAGGCTTTTTCTTTAAGATATATATATTTTTATCAAATTCTCTAAAATAATTTTCCAGATTATGTTTGAGAGTATGATGGATTTAGATATAACTTTTCGGAAATATTACAAAAATATTCGATTTTAATGCAGCTGCGTCATCAACTTAGGACGGCCCATTGAAATGAAAATTGTCACTGAATCGATGTTTTTAACGGGACCGGGGCCATCTTTCCACTTACTGCAAAAGACATACAACAAAAGAACATATATTTATATATTCATAAATGTTCCCCTGTATAGAGAACAGGGAACGAAATATTTTTCAAATTGAGAGGTCATAAAATACAAACAGGAATAGTATTATAGAGAAAAAAAATTGAACATATGTATAAATTGACATCAACATTAGGCCATCGTTCTCGAATAATCATTATAGCTATTATTGTGAAGACGTCTATTTCTATTTTCTGTTTCATTTTATATGCATGTATTAGTGCCTGACACAAACGGAAAAAACTCCAATACCAGTCACTTTAAATTTTGTACTTTGACATATTCATTATTTTTTTAAGGAAATGATAACTAGAGGTCTCTATGAAGTGCTTTGAAATATATGTATCCAGTTGTGTATAGGTAAATGATCATGGAAGTTTGCTTGATAAAATACTTATATGAAATTAGTATTTGATCATTTGAGCAGTATGTTTATTTCAGTAGCTTTCTTAATATTTTCGACATTTTATAGTTACGGACTTTATATAACAGAAGTTAATAAAACATGTATTGTAGGTAGGTGTGATTATCTACTATAACATTTGAACATTTTATTGTAATTATATTCTTAATGCAGTTAAAGGAATTGGACATGGGTTAACTTGAAATAATCATATCAACAATGAAATAATAGTACTATTAAGACATGAATATTTATTCTACATAATTAAAGTATAAAACTATTAGATATGCATGAGCAAGAATTAAATGAAACACCCACCTCACCACTGTCTTTTTTTTTAATTTCGAGATATTGAGTAACCCCCTTAGAATATATACTGAATGTATTTAGTAAATAAGATTTTCTTTGGTCAAATATTTTCTTTGGTCAATATTTTCTATTATAAGTCACGTGCCAATTGTTATAGTCATTTGAGTTCATGTTCCAGTGCATACATTTAACAAAACAGATTCCTGAGGGCCTCAATTTTTAAAAAGAAAAACAAATAAAAAATACAGAATACACGTCGGACGTTTCTTCTTAGTAACAGTAAATGGCATTTTGAATCTTTTATTAAACATGAACAACTATGCTTCCTTCGTCAAAAGATTGCATTTTCGTCTGATTTTGCTTTCCGTTTTATGAGGAAAAACTAACCATCAACAACGCTTTTGGATAAGTTAGTTATTGTTATAAGTTGCTGTTACCATACATAAGTCTCATGAGATGTAAAGATGATTGATAAATCCAAAAAAATAAGCACTAATATCATGAAACCAAAGGACATACAAAATCATTGAAAATGAAAACCAAATAGAAAATAACGAAAAATGTCTACTTGAAGAGCATATGTGAATGCCCTTGATCGAGTGGAATCAGGTACCCGGGAGAGTGAGTATCTCATGCTTGCTAGCAACACCCTTCACATATACCCAGCAGAAATAGTCAAATTAGACATACTGTTCATTCAGTCTTCAAGATTACACTAAGTGTTCTAGTATCGGATCTTTGACATTTATCCCATGATTCAAACACGACAACACATTACCTAATATTTTACTGTGTGTATTGTATCACATATCGTCACTGTGCACTCAGATCACTTGAACTAAAAGGCTAAAATATGCCGTCCGTCATCTGTCCGTTAGTACTGAAGGAATTATTCAAGTATCATTATTTTTCAAGATTTTTCAAAGAATAAATTCAGGCCGGACGAAATAAACCGTAAAGTGTGTCCTCATTGTACATAAAGGAGGTGTGGTGCAGTGGATATGGTGAACGGCACCTGGCCGAGAAGTCCCAAGTTCGACTGCAGATGACGTCACCATATACGCCAAATAATCGTGGAGTGACAAAAACAATATTTAATCAATCGATCAATCAATAATTTGACATTATTTTTCCTCAGACCGGCTGTAAATATAGAATAGCCACATATATCAAAGCAACGAAAAGAAGAAGGAAAGTTGTTGATTTTGGTTCTAGTCCGAAACCAATGGTTGAACACCTTTACAATTTTTTATTATTTTTTCATAGTTTAGATAATATATTTTCTTATGGTATATTACCCATCATGTATTAAGGTTTGTAGATTACAACATGATATTATTTTTAACAATTGGAATGTAAAAAGAGTTGTATCTGTCAGTTTTTATAATAAAAGACTAATAATTGTCTTTAGAACAAATGGAAAGATTTTTGTGAAACTTTGTAATCCAGGAGCAATATATTTCTCAAAGTAACCTCCTTCGATACGTATCTTCCTTAAACTGTAGATCGTCAGACCATGTACATCAGAGTAATAAAGAAGGGCATTTAAGAAGTGTCATTGTTCCATATATATCCTGATATATCCTGGGTGGGACAATATACATGATTCCATATTCTCCTTTGTGAATAAAAACTTTGCATATATTGTTATTACAATAATCTAAATAGATGTGGTGTTGTTTTCTATTTGGATAATGACTGAACATTTCACATTAAAACAATCATGTAATGATTTAGTGCACCGTACATGCATTTTAACATCGTATGTCTCAAATGGATTGCAAACTAATTCCCAAATTGCCCCAGAAGTAAGAACCATATTGAAGGACAGAAATAGACGTGAGAATTTTAGAAAAAGTTACAAACTTTTCTCAAAATAGATTTGAAGTAAAGATTTAGGGTCTGTACAGAAGCACTGAAAATTTAGCACAGAAACAATAACGACAAACACAAGTGTCAAGGGAAATAAGCTTATTTGAATTAAAATTTTAAATGAGATTATAAGGATTCTCTTTTTTAAAACGTTCGACTGCAGATGACGTCACCATATACGCCAAATAATCGTGGAGTGACAAAAACAATATTTAATCAATCGATCAATCAATAATTTGACATTATTTTTCCTCAGACCGGCTGTAAATATAGAATAGCCACATGTATCAAAGCAACGAAAAAGAAGAAGGAAAGTTGTTGATTTTGGTTCTAGTCCGAAACCAATGTTGAACACCTTTACAATTTTTTATTATTTTTTCATAGTTTAGATAATATATTTTCTTATGGTATATTACCCATCATGTATTAAGGTTTGTAGATTACAACATGATATTATTTTTAACAATTGGAATGTAAAAAGAGTTGTATCTGTCAGTTTTTATAATAAAAGACTAATAATTGTCTTTAGAACAAATGGAAAGATTTTTGTGAAACTTTGTAATCCAGGACAATATATTTCTCAAAGTAACCTCCTTCGATACGTATCTTCCTTAAACTGTAGATCGTCAGACCATGTACATCAGAGAAATAAAGAAGGGCATTTAAGAAGTGTCATTGTTCCATATATATCCTGATATATCCTGGGTGGGACAATATACATGATTCCATATTCTCCTTTGTGAATAAAAACTTTGCATATATTGTTATTACAATAATCTAAATAGATGTGGTGTTGTTTTCTATTTGGATAATGACTGAACATTTCACATTAAAACAATCATGTAATGATTTAGTGCACCGTACATGCATTTTAACATCGTATGTCTCAAATGGATTGCAAACTAATTCCCAAATTGCCCCAGAAGTAAGAACCATATTGAAGGACAGAAATAGACGTGAGAATTTTAGAAAAAGTTACAAACTTTTCTCAAAATAGATTTGAAGTAAAGATTTAGGGTATGTACAGAAGCACTGAAAATTTAGCACAGAAACAATAACGACAAACACAAGTGTCAAGGGAAATAAGCTTATTTGAATTAAAATTTTAAATGAGATTATAAGGATTCTCTTTTTTAAAACGTTCGACTGCAGATGACGTCACCATATACGCCAAATAATCGTGGAGTGACAAAAACAATATTTAATCAATCGATCAATCAATAATTTGACATTATTTTTCCTCAGACCGGCTGTAAATATAGAATAGCCACATGTATCAAAGCAACGAAAAGAAGAAGGAAAGTTGTTGATTTTGGTTCTAGTCCGAAACCAATGTTTGAACACCTTTACAAGTTTTTATTATTTTTTCATAGTTTAGATAATATATTTTCTTATGGTATATTACCCATCATGCATTAAGGTTTGTAGATTACAACATGATATTATTTTTAACAATTGGAATGTAAAAAGAGTTGTATCTGTCAGTTTTTATAATAAAAGACTAATAATTGTCTTTAGAACAAATGGAAAGATTTTTGTGAAACTTTGTATTTGGTAGACAATTTAAATTGTTATTAATTAGTAATCCAGGAGCAATATATTTCTCAAAGTAACCTCCTTCGATACGTATCTTCCTTAAACTGTAGATCGTCAGACCATGTACATCAGAGTAATAAAGAAGGGCATTTAAGAAGTGTCATTGTTCCATATATATCCTGATATATCCTGGGTGGGACAATATACATGATTCCATATTCTCCTTTGTGAATAAAAACTTTACATATATTGTTTATTACAATAATCTAAATAGATGTGGTGTTGTTTTTCTATTTGGATAATGACTGAACATTTCACATTAAAACAATCATGTAATGATTTAGTGCACCGTACATGCATTTTAACATCGTATGTCTCAAATGGATTGCAAACTAATTCCCAAATTGCCCCAGAAGTAAGAACCATATTGAAGGACAGAAATAGACGTGAGAATTTTAGAAAAAGTTACAAACTTTTCTCAAAATAGATTTGAAGTAAATATTTAGGGTCTGTACAGAAGCACTGAAAATTTAGCACAGAAACAATAACGACAAACACAAGTGTCAAGGGAAATAAGCTTATTTGAATTAAAATTTTAAATGAGATTATAAGGATTCTCTTTTTTAAAACGTTGGAAAATAAAGTTTAAAACTAAATATTCTTAGTGTACGAGAAAATCCACAGAGGAAATTTATTATATGTTTGTAATATGTTAACCGAATTTCACATTTGTTATGCTTGATATGTTTTGTGATTTGATAATTTCCACTAGACTTATGTGAAGGTATTGTTAGCAAACAGGTGACACTTACTCTTCTCGGGCACCTGTTCTCGCTCCCTTATGTTTCTAAGTAGATTTTCTTGGAATTGTTATCTTTTTCTTTTTCATATTCGTTAATTTCTTTGTAACCTTCGGTTTTATGGTTTCTGGACCACAAAACTGGATTTATCTATCATCATATCACTGCATATTATCTTATGTCCTTGTCTTCAAGTGTAGAACATTTGGTTACCCATACTCCGCCGCACTGACTGCGCTGATTAACGATGGCGTCAATGTAACGTTCTCAGACACGGCTTTAAGTCCGAACACGACCGTTACTGCTGTCGAGATAAAATCTCAACTCGTCCATAAATAGAACTTCCACCCAATCTCTGTTATTGAAACGACGATGCCTCCTGCATCAAGCTTACTCGCAACAAGGTGAGGTCGGGGCAAAAAAAAAAAAAAAAAAAAAAAAAAAAAAACCGGATAGCTCGAGAAGCCGTACGACAAATCGTAGCTCGACTGTACTTTTTCTCACTGTTAAAAAGGATAGGGAATCTTGAATTTTTAACGACTACTACTACTACTACTACAACAACAACTACTACTACTACTACTACTACTACTACTACTACTACTACTACTACTACTAATAATAATAATAATAAAGCATCCCTTAGGGGAGAGAGAGAGAGAGAGAGAGAGAGAGAGAGAGAGGGGGGGGGGGGTTAAGATTTGGAGTTCTCTGGATTCAATCAATTAGTAATTGTCATAGAAGAAAAGGCAATACATATAAGAGTGCATTTGAGAGGAAACATTCAATATCCTATTATAAACTGGTCTTTAGCTGTGAGTATCATTATACACTACAATACCTTTAAAATAACTTTAATTTAGACCACCCGAAGTCAATTTTTCATTTGATCAGTAATCAACACATTGATATGTATTTGAAAGTGGATAATAATCATATTTTTTACCAATATTTGTGCGCTATCATTTTCTTACTCGCCATCAAAGAAATGATTGAACGATGAATGTATGTTTATGTTATGTTCAGCGTTGATAATCCTTTAGGTAATTTATTCAATTAAATTTCATGCAAGCTTGATTGTTATACAACATCTTTTGTCAAGGGTTTTTATGAGGAGTAACACACAAGCCTTTAATATTTTTTAAATCGAAAGGCAATAATTAAATTGGCGTATTACATTAAAATTATACTGTATAAATATTTTCACATAAATAGAAAAAAAAATTGTTTTTGTAATTACTTCTGGTCACTCTCGAATAAGAAATATGCGTAGAACGTTATATCATTTATTTTATGTTTTCATTAAGATTTGGAGTTCTTTGGATTCAATCAATCAGTTATTGTCATCGGAGAAAAGGCAATACATATAAGAGTGCATTTGAGAGGAAACATTCAATATCCTATTATAAACTGGTCATTAGCTGTGAGTATTATTATACAGTACAATACCGTAAAGATAACTTCAATTTAGACCACCCCAAGTGAATTTTCCTTTAATCAGTAATCAACAGTTATATGTATTTGAAAGTTGATAATAATCTTACTTTTTTCTTTACCAGTATTTGGGCGCTTTCATTTTCTCACACGCAACCAAAGAAATAATTGAATGATGAATGTATGTTTATATTATGTCCAAAAGTTGATAATCCTTTAGATGATTTATTCAATAAAATTAAATGCAAGCTCGACTGCTATACGACATCTTTTGTCAAACGCTTTTGTGGGTAGTAACTCACAAGCCTTTGATATTTTTCAAATTAAAACAATAATTAAATTGGCGTACTTACATTAACAATATACTGTATAAATATTTTCACATTAACAGAAAAAGTTGTTTTTTTTGTAATTATTCCCAGATTCATAGGCAACACTTATTTTTCTCTCCACCAAACAGAGGAGGCTTAATGTAAGTGACCTAAATTAACTGAAGTTAAAAAAAGAAGTCCTGTTTGTCATTCATTGATAGCAAAGGTATAAGACTGATACTGAAATATAATTCGAATGGATATCATGCAGATTGTTACGCCCTAAATTAGTGACTAAATATTTGTGCTTGCGCTAGTTGTTGAGACTCTATATTTCAAAGTATATGTTTATTTAGGATGTCCAGACACGGGAACCCATTCGTCATCTATACTCTGAGTATACTGGGCGGAAGGTTACCAACAACAAATCATATGTTTCATCATGCAGTATCAAGTTTCAGGAGAACATTATCGTGCTCAACACACCAACATTAGTGCACGTTGAAGTAAGGGACAAGGATGATAAATTCTGTAATCCCACAGTATCATCGGCACAAATAGTATTTGAAAGTAAGAAAATAATCATATTGTATTGTTTATTGTCATTTTATTAACCTGGCAGTGCTCGAGATATAGTATTTCTGAAAGAAAGACATTGATTATAGACAAAGTAGCGCTATCGGTATTAGGTGATATAAATGCTTCATGTTTTATTTTATTGTAATATTGTCTCTTCATTTTTGTGCCCACTTGATAAAGGCCAAGTGGCCGAAAGGGGGTGCATAAGAGTTTCACAAGATTAATAAGAGAAATGACCGCCATTTGCGCTGATACATTTTTTACATCCAGGAAGCACTGAACAAATAAATTTATGTAGAAATGCCTGTGAAATATTTCGCCATATGGTATATAAAGAACGAGGTATAGCGTCCAACTTAGCAGTTGGGTTTGACTCTCGACGTAGACGTCGTTCCATTTCATCTCCAACATGTTGTATAGGCGATAAATCCGGTGACGTAGCAGGCCAGATTAAACTGATTGCTTTATTGCGTCATGAAAACAAACCCTATCCAGGATTCAACCCGTAACAAATCTTGCTTAAACACAACGGCACGTGCAGGGCACCTTGTGTCCTTCATCCTCACTAATTACCATTAAAACCCTTATGAGGAAGTTGAAAATGTGGATAGTTAACGGACCCACACAGAATAATGCATTATGAAATTACCCTTCCCCCAAAGAAAAGGGAGGTTGAATTGAAAAACCAAGATAACTTTCTTTATAATTAAAGGAGACTTCTGATTTATACGTTTTAAATGCAACGTGTCGGTAAGGAAGTAGGATATTTGACATAAACCATTACACCAGAGCTAAAAACTACAATAATACTAATGATACTACTACTTCTCTTCTTCCTCTTTCTACTTCTCCTCGCCCTCCTACTCCTACCTCCAATACTGATTTGGAAAGGTAGAAAATGAGGTCATAGGTTTCTTAATGGATTATAAATGTATTCTTTGGTTCACTTTTCGGTCATTTTGATTTCAACATTGCTCTTCATATATTTATATATTTTGATAATTCCAATCATTTGGCCACGAGCATCACTGAAGAGACATAAGTTGTCGAAATGCGCATATGGTGCACTAAATTAAAAGGTATATATGTTCTATATTTATTCTAAAATTTATCGAACATGAAATCGACATATCAACTGAAGAAAAACTTGATTTACGTTGTCTTTGGATATTATCTTTATATTTCACAGCACCATGGGCCATTGCGGAATCAAATCTAAATGTGTCATGTACGTTTCAAAACACCAAACATTCACTGATAGCATGGAATTTTGTAATTATGTCAAAAAGTATGGAACAGTATAGACACACATATTACCATTCATCCAAAGAGTCAGATCATTTAGTTCAATATGCAATGTATTCTGAGACTAATGACACAAAAACTGTTACCATACGTCTAAGATCTAACATCTCACTGAAAGAGAATTTCATTTACACAAGATGTCGTGATGCGTTTGACCCTTCAAAAGGCAGTCGATACATACTGATATCAAATTCCGGTAAGTCACACAGAGTGTTCATTTTTCATTATGATATCAATTAATATCAATTCAATTTTATGCAAATTACACAATTTTAAATCAGTGTCCTGCAGCTTTAAGAAAGACAATTCAGTTTTGATTAAACTGTGATATCTAATTTACATAATTAAATCAGTAATTTTTGCCACTGATAGAACTGATTGTGTACTGTTCGTTCCCGAGTGATACATCAGTTCCATTTGCAGTGTGTCGGTAATCGAAATATATACTTCGAAATTTACAGTGATTTTAGTTCGCTAATCAATTTTAACAAAGAAATATATCCTCCATGCATATCTTGAACTGACATTAGTTTGTGCCCTTCTTTTTGTGTCAATTCGGTAATTAGAAATTAATAAATATTTTGAACGTCTTCAGCTCTGACCTTAAGCTACAATGAAGAAATATAAATTGTCAAAATACGCATATAGTGAAATGAGTAAGCATCCGTGTATTTTTCAGTTCTTAAATAAAAAATTGTGAAGTATTAAACATATTTTGTAGACCAAACTCGGAGAGTGTCACAAGTACGGATAGACCGGCATGCCATATACATTATGAGTGCGATAGTTCTACTACTGGTTATTATGAACATACCTATTATCATTAACACTGCCATTAAAGGTAATTCATTTATCATGATTTCCTACCAATGATTTATTCTAACTAATTCCATGACACACTTTCACAATTTATATATGTGGTTTCTTTTACTTTCATGTGTCTGTCGCATTTGTTTTATGTATTTTAATACACTTTCGTCCAATTTAATATGATGTAACGTGCCATATCAGACACATGATGTTTGGTCGTTCAATTTTTCGTCATAAACTACTAAAGCAATAACGCAATAAAGAAAATCTTGACAAAAATGTTTTTTCGGATATTAGACCGCTTCCTTCATGTAAAATTAGACGATAGTGTATTAAATAAATTACATATCTATTTCGTATACATCTGGCTATTATACATAGAGTAGAAACTTCACTCAACATTGATTTGAGAATACTTTAATACCACTACAAATGCATATAGATATGAAACCAAAATATGCTAATCCTTGTAGTTAAGTTATTTAATTAACAATTAAAATGGAACAGCAGTCAAACCCTTTTACTTCTGTGAAAGGATAGAAACGTTGTCTTATATGTAAGAAAAATCAACGGCATCGGAGTCATTCCAATTTATTCTTCTATACCGTATAAAATTTAAAACATTACATATACATTTGCTGAAGATAATATATTTTTGTCGTTTTTGTCAACTGAATTCATAGTATATCACGAAAGTATAATTTGTACTGTGCAGTGACACTCACACCGGACGTATCCCTATTAGAAGCAGAGCCATCCACTTTAAACACTGGTGTCAACACTGACGAATACGAGGAAATTGGTGAAGTTAACAGTATTGCACCTTATGTCCTTAATGCGGGAACATCTTCAGAAACAAGACTTTGAGTTCTACATGTTCCATATACTGCATGTTTTGAATTAACTTCTTATATCACCTCTTATTCTTCATTTATTCATTACCATTTCCTTTATTTTGTATGGACCATTTTGATTGTGTTGCTAATTACTGTTTTGTATCTAATCATTTTTATTTGTAATGTATGTTTACATGTTTATAATGTCGTGTTCTGTACATATTTGCCTATTATCATAGTTTATGTTCATGTACTTTGCAACTTGTATCAAAAAGCTTGATGAGAAGTTTTCTATCTCTTCTATTTAATTAATGGAAAAATATATGTCAATTTTTGTGTTTACATTGATTTTCTAAGATCTGCTAATCTGAAATTAGAAACAATGAGAATGGATACCATACCAGACAATGGGCAAGTAAAGAAAACACAAAAAGTATTTAGATATTACGGGCAGAATGAAGAAGGCTAAAATGAATGCCTTAAGTAATGTAATTATTTCTTTTTTGTTTCAATTATAAGATCAAATAAAGTATTTTCAATGTTAAAATATGTATATAAATTAAAACCTAAAACCTACCAAGGTAGTAAAAATAAATATAAAACATATATACCTTATAATTAAAAAGTTATCTAGATGTAATTAAATTCACGAACTACATCATTGCTTTGTATAAATTTAGATTTGTTTCTTATTGCTTACAATCACAGAGGAGAGTTCTTGCAGTATTATATTTATATAAGAGATATTAAGTAAAAAGTAAGATCTGAAATATCTATCTTTTCCTTGTTTATGTTCAATTCAATTCAATTCTATGGTGGTATTTGCGTCAAACAAACTTTAGTTTCAGGTTTAAGATAAATCACTTTTATGGCAGAACCACCCGAAGCAGTGAGGGATAACTTACATGCCAATCTATCACTTAGTGTTGAAAATGAATTTCTAATAATTCATCAAAACAATAAAGAAAAAGGAGACGAGGGTTATTTGTAATGCTTCAACAGTCTATTGTTTGGTTTAGAGTGGTGCGTCATTAATAATACAGTCCGACTTGTGATAACGTACACCTTTATATAACGGACTCCTGTACATAACGGACGATTTGAACCCCCCCCCCCCCCCCCCCAACGTTTTTATGCATTAAATGAATTCTACAAAACAGGTACCTCCATTCTCCTGACACCCTTCTGCATACCCTGTGTGTGAATGATATTTTTATAGCGGACAATTATAATTTGGTTACGCCACTTAAAAGCGATCGTTGAGCTATGGTCATTTAACGCGTACATAGACAGGCGTATGTTTGCAGTGATTAAAATTCAATAAAACTTGTTGAGTTGTCTGTGCTATTATTGATTATGTTGTTGATCAGTTGGTCTAAACATGTCGTAGCGAAAGGCATAAATTTAGACGAGAGACATAAAGCTTTGATTTTGATTGGCAAATAAAAAAAGTATACGAGGTGTTGCTCAAGAGATGGGCGTCGGGAAACACAAATAGCCGATCTATTAAAAAGAAAACGTGAAATTTTAAATGACAATATCATGAAAATAATGAACCGGGTGATCGTAAAAGAAAGAGATTTAAATCAGGAAATAAGAACATAAACGATTTAACTTGGAAGTGGTTCCAGGAAGAGGTAACCTGGCGAATAAACGTCACACGAACAATGCTGAAGAAGAGAGTGCTACAATTTCCAAAGATCTTAATAATGACAGTTTTAAGGCGTCAAATGGCTGTTTGTCCCTGTCATCCAAAATAGAATTATCAAACGTGAAGCTGCAATTTTTCTCCCCAAACGTCACATCCAAGGCCCAGCCCATGGATCAGGGGATCAGTCAAACGTTGAAATCTAAAGTTCGCCAACGCCAACTTCAACACTTTATCCGCGAAGTTGACAATTCATCCAAGTCAGGGTCCGAAATTTTAAAGGAAATTTCATTATTAGATGCAATCTACTGGGTCAGAGGGTAATGATAAGAGGTCCAGGATACTACTATTCGAAAATACTGGATTTAGTCGAAACATGCCCACAGGTGATTATACTACTATCGATTCAATTGACAATTTGGGCGATGCCGATGATGGCGACGATGTTCCGATGTACAACTTTAAAATGAACTTTTCGGATGTCATTTCAGTGAGTTGTGTAAAATTGACGAAAGTGTGAAAACATGTTCCGAGCAAATGACTGACTGGGATAAACCCGCACCAGAAATACTGTCAGTTATCCGAGAGGATGATGGTGACTCAAGCACTGAGGAACCGAATTCCGTTATAGGATTACACGAGTTTAAGGCCTATCTTTCAAAAATGAAAGAATATGCTATACACCACGGAAAAGCTTCTTAGCTCCGTTATTGACATAGACAATATGATTGGAACAGACATGGTTGAAAGCAATAACAAACAGTCCTGGATTTAAGATTTTTGAAAGTGATTTTAATCGTTAAAAATGACATTTTCAAAAAAGTTTTTAAAAAGTTTTTAAATTATTTAACACAGAACATGCATGCATAGTATATAGATATGTACATTAAATGAAAATAAACCGAGATCATTATGTTATATGCTCATTTAAATTATCACATAGGTACATGTAAGTGACCAAATGAATAGGTCATTATGACAACCTCTACATAAAGGACACCTCTTTATAACAGACAAAATCATAACTTTTGAAAGCTGTCCTTTATTGACAAGTTTTACTGTATGAAACACTGTAGGGTAAGTGTCATTTCATGGTTGGAAACACCTACAGAACTTGCAGTGTATCAAAACGCCTCTTGGTGTTAGGGGCATAATGTCCAACTTTTCTCTTTGGTTGTGGTTTTCAAATAAGATGTCAATATATTTAGTTTGACTTTATAGATGAATGGATGACGTGTAGCCTTACAGCTAACTTAAATATGTCATGCATGAAATGACAAATAATAGTTAAAGTATATATGGAATATATAAGACAACTAACATGATAAAGTCAGTCAGCAATTTATTACTGCCTTAACATCAACATCATGAACTAAGCGTCAGTCACCATGGCTTACTTTGTTATGTAACAGTTCACGTAGAACGATTTACTTGTGTATTCACAGATCCCTAAGGTATTATTACATCTACTTGGAACATTAATATCCTTGGAAATGGAATGTTTCAATCCCTTGGAGCAGTGCCTTGCTGAAAGTCTGAAACTTACTGTAATATACAAAGAAAATTCTAAGCAAGCAAATAGTCAACATGAGTAACACTGTTACATACTTAAATGACAAGAAAATGTAATAAATAAAGCAATAGAAATACCATAGTCACTGGTATCCCGAGATCCAAGGGGTAATATATAATATAATATATAATATAATAGCCAAAAAGAGAAAAGATATACATTCCTATACCGATTGCAAGGCATCACGTCTTTGTAAGCAGTGACATTACCGTATTAGAAAGTGGTTTGTGTAAACATAAAATGTTAAGTGGCCCGGATAAAATAGCATCTAAAATCCACTATTTTGACCATAATGGCTAGATATGTCAAACATTCAACAATGAGTGTAAGTGCTCTTGTAATCAGTGACCCGAATGACAAGGGATGTCTGTCCTGGAGGTAAGCTATGTCTATCATGTGAAAAAAGAAAATAATAAAAATAATAAAATAATAAAGAAAAAGATAAGAAAATAAAACAAAAAACTACCCCCCCCCCCGAAAAAAAAAAAAAAAAAACATGCTCAAATGATCAGTGGCTTGCAAGGGATTGCATCTCCTGATGGCTAACTTTGCTTACCACAAGACAATCAGAATAAATGCTCAATGTAAGGAAACATTTTCTGTCAGCTAGACTTATCCTCAATTTATGATTCTGCGGTGCATTGGAACCTACTTGTATGAAAGTACTCTGTACATCAATTTGTCAAACCTAAATAAATTTTGTTTGTTGTCCATCAGCAGAACATATATACAAAACATATAAGAGGAATGGATTATATGAATAGGAACCAGGTACTAGGAAATATAATTGATCTTTTGTTTCACATTTTTTCTATTTTATCGCAATATCTCGAGTTGTCTTTCTTTATCACTCGATCAAAAAGAGAAGGTAAGTGGCGAAAGTTACCTCAAGAGATGTAGCAGATATGTATAATATGAAATCATAGGGGAAACATCACGTTTTAAAAGAAGTGACGGTTAATGTGATAGACACGTTTTACAATATATCAGGATCAGGCATTCTGAAAGTAATGGAATTTTTTTTTTTCAAATTTGAACTAGAGCTGTCCTAACGTGACAAATAACCCCGCGGCAAAAGAGTTGAAACATGCAATAATTCATGCCAAGATACATCACTGGTATAAGTGTAATGGATGCCCCACTTGTACATTTTTTTTTTTGTGTGCACTGTGACCTTGAATTTGTAGATATGACTTTGGTTCAAAATCATTACACATCCTTGGGTTATGGACAATTGTGTAAATCAAAATTTTCCAGCAACGTAACAGGAAAAAGTAATGGGCCAGACAATAATTCTGGCTATGTGTGCACTGTGAAATTGAATTTGTAGATATCACCTTGGTTCAAGGTCATGACACACTCTTAGGTTAAGGACAATAATTGTGTAAAATAATTATATCCCTCCAAATTAAAAGGAAGAGTTACGACTCAGACAAGAATTCTGGTTATATATGCACTGAGACCTTGACCTTGTAGATATAACCTTGGTTTAAGGTCATGCCACACTCTTGTGTCATGAACAACAATTGATCTCTATACAAAGCAAAGGGATGAAATTATGGCCCGAAAGTTTCATGGACAGACAGACGGGCAGTCACACAGACGAAAAACATGTTCCGTAGAATGTGATACACACCTTTGGACCATGGAAAATAACGATGTGAAATATTATCCGGATCTTGCATAGCAGTCAGGAGCTCTGACCCGTACAAGGGTTTTGACTGAGCGTGCACTTTTACCTTGACCTTGGTGATATGATCTTAAGTCATGACAAACCTTTGGGCCATGGACAACAATTGTGTCAAGTATTATCCAGATCCAACCTGACAGATCGCATCTACAAGGATTTCGGCTATATATGCACTGTTATCTTGACCTTAAAGATATGAACTTCAGTGGTGGCTATAAGGTAATATAATTGGCTATGTGTGCACTTTGACCTTGACCTTCAAGATATGACCTTGGGTCAAGATCATGGCATACCCTTGGATCATGAACAACAATTGTGTGAAATATTATCAAGATCCGAGAATGGGATAAGAAGTTATGTCCTGGACAAATAATTGCTATATATGCACTTTGACCTAGACCTTAAAGATATGAATTTCGGTGGAGGTCATGACACACCCTAGGACATGAATAACAATAGTGTGAAATGTTATCCAGATTTAACAAAGCAGTAAAGAGTTATTGCCCAGGAAATGATTTGGAAAACTATGCACTTTATTCTTGACTTTGGATCTCCAGTCAAGGTCATAGTCATTAATAACAATTGTGAGACATCTCACATCTATCTCGGCAGTAGGAGGTTATGACCCGGACAAGGATTTTGACTATGTGTGCAATGTGATCTTGACCTTGAAGATATGACCTTGAGTAAAAGATTTGACATACCCTTGGGTCATGGACAACAATTTTGTGAAATATTATTCAGATCCAATAAGGAGATAAGAAGCTATGGCATGGACAAAAATATTTGTTATGTATGCCCTGTGAACTTGAACTTGAAGATATGACCATGGATCAAGATAACGACACACGGTTGGTTCATGTAGAACAATTGTGTGAACAGACCAACAGACTGATAGACAGATTGATTCTTATATACCCCCAAACTTTGTTGCAGGGGTATAATTAGCTGATACGCTCTCTGAAAAATGTTTGAAATATCCATCAGAAATCTTAAGCGTTAAACTTTACATAGCCACTTCACACTGGTTAAGGTCAAACGGAAAATCAACATCAATGTCTATAATGGAAATTTTATTTAAAGCAACACAACGCACGCTCTTCTTAAAGTATAATTTGGGCAGTACAGTGACTGACACTACGTATAAGGATTCTGCACTATGCGACTTACACTCTTGACACAATTATTATATAATCTGGCATTTTTTTTTTTTTGTTAATACCCTCCTATATGTAGCATTACAGTTTCGTGAGCGGTGATAAAAGGTATCAGCAAGCAACACCATCACAGTATCACAGAAATATTGTTGACACTAAAAAATCAATGTACTGCCTAGTCCAAAGCCATTTAGTATGTTTATAACCTATCAAATCAACATTATGCAAGCGATGGTAGCATTGTAATTGGCAAATAAATTGAGTCAAAGTTTTAGTACTTTGACATATGATATAATTGAAATATTGGACGAATAGATGCATCTGCTGCTATGGGTGAAGAAGTATTAAATAGACAGCTACTACTGACTTCTCTGTAGCTATGATTCCAAGGGGAACGGCTGCTATATGAGGGAAAGGGTGGGGTGGGGGTAGGTGGGAAAATAAGCCGCAGGTAACGCAAGATATGTCTTCTAGCCTTTATGTAAACAGTATGCCTAAATCGAAGAATAAAATGATTTTAACAACAATTCTTTTGAAAACTAGTTAAGAAATAACGGCAAAAAGGAATAGTTTAAAAACGTAAACTGATTGTTTTAAATGATTTACGTGTGAAATACAACCCATACATACTTATTATGTTTTAAATGCCTTCATATATACAAAAGTTTATTTCTGTTGGCATTTCCTTTTGGTTATATATTTATCCTACTCTTAAAAATATCTTTTTGTTTATATCTGAAAGAATGATAAATTTAGACTAGTATTTTCCAAAATCTCAATACTTGGGAAATTTCACATAAATGTTCGATTGTGATGCGTTTACAGTACAGAGTTAGATAGTCAATTGAAATAACGAGTGTCTCACAAGAAATGCTTTGAACTGGTAAACCCGCTCGCCACAACAGAAACACACTAAAAGAACATTTATTTAAAAATTCACACTAATAGCAAGAAACGGTTTGATTGATTATTGTTTACGTCGCACTAACGCATTGCACAAAAATTTCTAACTTTGCAACGGACCCACCGGAAGCTGTGAGGAATCTTTCACGTGCCACGCCTACCGTGACAGGGGACCTCGGTTTTTACTGTCTCATTCGAAAGACAGAACACCGATATGCCCAGGGCGGGAATCAACCCCGGGAATTTTCGGTTACAAGCCGAGCACCTCATCCACTAAGCCACACCGGCTTACAAGAAATAGAAGCTGACTTCATAAAAAGATGGACAAGTATATATTAGATAGAAATGAAATGGCGAAAATGTGTAAATTGACATCAATATGATGTCACCATTCTCTGCCAGTAAAGGTGGTTATTGTTGTGAAGAGGATAGTTTTATTTTCTTTTTGTATATGCAACACCTTAATCTCTGACACAAGCGGAAACAATACCGGTTTTCTATTTCTGTACTTTGTCCTATTGATTCCTTTTAAGACGGAAATGATAACCAATACTCTCGATGAAATGCTTAAAACTCCATTTGAATGTTTTTCCTTATAAAATAATCGTCAAAATAGTAATTGGTATTTGATCATATACGCAGTATGTTTATTTCCAAAGAAGTCTTAATATTGTCGATAATTTACAGTTACGGAGTTTCTAAAACAGAAGTTAATAATACTTGTATTATAGGTAAGTGTGTTTATGTATCATAGAGTTTAAACATCATATTGTAATAATATTGTTAGTGCAGTCTCAAAAAGTGGAATTAACTTGAAAATCATAATAACAATAAAATAATTGTTGTATTAAGAGCTGAAAATGAATGTTCCTAATACATTAGAAATTGTTTTCGGGGTCAAATTTTAGACTTTTCCATTATAACTTATATACAAGTGTTATATTCGTTTGTGTACAATTTCCCAGTTCGTATATTTAACAAAACAGCGTCTCGAACACTTAGATATATTTAAAAATATAAAACAATACACAATACAATGGATAGGTTTCTAGTCATTAAATCATAGCTAGTCATGAAACATGTCTTCTAATTTTGACAAATGTGAGAGTGAATGACTTTTACATTCATTGATTAAACGTGAAGAATTAAATTTTCAACTACAGGATATTGCATTTTCGTCGAATTTAGCTCCCCGGTTTTGTTTGTTTGTTTGGGTTTTTTTTAGAAAATAAAATTAAATAAACATCAACAGTGCAATCGAAGAAGTGGGTTTCTATTGCATGTTTTAAGTTTTGGGGCTATTATACATACTTGTTGTGGAAATTAAGACATACCGTCGATTCATTCTTAAAAATGGCACCACTTGCTCTTGTATCCAGTCACGAGGACTCGTTACCTATCATTATACTGACTGTAATGTATAGTATGTCGTGTTCATGTCCGTTATCACACCATGCGTATTTATCTGTTTAATTATTACATTTTCAAAAGCATTAAATAGATTTCAACGTTGTTGAAATGAATGTCCCTTACAAGTACTGATGTTTTTCAGGAAGATATAGGGGCAGGCTTGGTGTAATAGTTAAGTGCTTGGCTTGCGGCGCCGACGATCCGGGTTCGATTCACGGGTTGCGCCACTATGTTTGAGAGGTTGGTTACCTCCTGCTTCCAGGTCGCGATATAACTGAAAAATTGTTGAAAGCGACGTAAAACACCAATCGACCATCCGACCAACCAACAGGAAGGTATTCCACGAGATAAATCCAGGCGGGAGAAAATAGGCTCGATGTTGAAATGTTTTGACATGATTCTTCTTCAGACCAGCTGTCCAGTATAGATAGAAATAACGAAAATATCAAATCAACTAGAAGAGGCCACCTTAAGAATATCTGATACCTTTAGTTCATTTCGACATCTATTGTTTTATGCCTTTTCGAAGTCATAATCATTTGGTTTGCGTATTTCCAGTTCTATCAGATTAATTAGAAAAGGGGAGGGGGGGGGGGGGGTTGAATTTCACTGAGGAAGATTTTGGGTTTGGCAATGTACATCCAGAAGAATACTTTTCCTGCATAAATGGACATATTACAAAATTCTAGATGTATGTGTTTTTGTTTTTGGAATGGAATCTGAATAGAACTTTATATATCAAAAAATTATGATACTTTCAACTAATATCATGTGATCAAAGTGCACATATCAGATATATGGGTCGATATCGGACTTTCCGTTCATTGTTTTCATCAAAGCCATAGTGTTTTATTGTATTATGTACTTTCTTTTTTATATAATTGGTTTGAGATATAATACAAATATAAAACCATATATACGTTTATGAATTTAGTGCACCAAATATGCAATTTAACGTCTAATGTCTGTCCTGTAGGCCAACTAATTGCTTAATTGTCCCCACTGCGAGAGTTATATCTTAGGAGAAGACCATGCTTACGGCTTTTAGAATTAGAATTAGAATTAGAATTATTTTAGAAAATATTTCGGAAGCACAGAAAACTCAGTCTAAAAACAATAGAATTACACATATACCGATAAATTTATTGCAATAAACAATGTGTTTATAAATACCAGTTAGATTAATATAAATTTCCATTAAATATTCCAATAACTATAATTTTCCTGTGAGTAACTTTAAAGATAGGAGTATAGCTATTCACTTATTAATTTATGCTTTAATCGTGCGGGGTCGAAGAAAGACAGCTCATACCGTCTTCCCTCAGTTGGTAGGATTTTACGATTAGAATTTAATGAATCGAAAGTGAAAGAATTTTGGCTTGATGTACAATATGATTGATTTATTGATTTTTGTTTTACGTCACAGCACGAATATTTCAAGTATATGGTGACGGCATCTGACTGATGCGGGGCATAAAATTTTGACCTTTGCAACGGACCCACCAGAAGCAGTGAGGGATTTTTAACGGGCCATGTATACCACGACACGGGGCCTCTGTTTTTACTGTCTCATCCGAAAGACAGAACACCGGCATGACCAGAGCGGGACTCGAACCCCGGCCTCCCGATCAGGAGTCCGACGCGATACCACTAGGCCACGCCGGCTTTGATGGAAAATAATAATAATAATAATAATAATAATAATAATGACACAGTGTTGTTTTCATTATGTTTTGTTTTTGTCGACATAATTATAATTATACCTTTTATCATTTTATACTTCTTAAGATATGAATTTTATTGGATTTAATCAATCAAGTATCACCATAGCGAAGACACCAATACATGTAAGAGTACATTTGAGAGGACTTATTCAACATCCTATGATAAATTGGTCTTTGGCTGTGAGTATCATTATACACTACAATACCTTAATGATAATTTTAATTAAAGCCACCTCAATTCATATTTCCGTTTATCAGTAATCAACACATTGCTACGAATGTATTTGTTTGTTTTGCATCTCAAAGTTGATAATCATTATATTTTCTTTCCTTCTACATATTTTCTTACGCAAAGAGAAAAATAATTGAATAATGAATGAATGTTTACGGTTGATCAAACGTTGCGAGTTTTTAGATTATATTCAATGAAATTATCCGAAAGCCTGAGTTTTATACAGCGACTTGCCAAGGGTTTTGTGTGCGTGCGTGTGTGTGTGTGTGTGTGTGTGTGTGTGTGTGTGTGTGTGTGTGTGTGTGTGGTGTGAACGGGAGTGTGGGAGGCAACTCATAAGGATATGACGTTATTTAAATGCATAGGTCATGATAAAATTGCAATCTTATATTAACAATGTAATATATACTTATCTAAACACAAATTCTTAAGTTGTTTTGCTATTGATGTCGGTTTCACACAGCCTCATGGTTTAAACCTAAAAAAAACTAGATCTTGTCGTAAACAACATTCAGACAGTAAAGACAGGTTAAACAGAAATATATATATAATCAACAAAATATCTGTTTTCTTCCTTATTTTGCTCTGTCAAATACAAAATACAAAAATGCTTTACAATATCAACTACACAGCTCTCTTACTTAAGAAATAAATGTTATTCAGATGTTTATTATGGTGAAACTCATATACCATCTGGATTTTCATAAATTGAATAGCACCCGGAAGATATATATAAATATATATTTATTTTTACATACATTTAGATACATTTAATTCTCAGTAGATTAGGAAGAGGAGGTGTGGCTAAAGTGAACTCAAGCCAAATGCTTGGATCCGATAGTCATTCAATAATAGACCATTTCAATAAAGTGATTTGTCTGTCCCTGATAAAAACTCTCAGATTCTGCATATCACGGTGTAATATATAAAAGTGAATGCTAACGTCACTGACCATATCTCACCATGGTAAGTTGACCATGCAAATAAGAAAAGTATCAACAGCCATTGTACAACTTTTACACCATTCCGTTTCGGCTTCCGCGAACTACCTTACCAAACAAGGGCAGATAACTCATCTCATTGAAAATGCCAATAGCAAAAGTGATATAATGTATCTATTAAATAAATATTATTGTGCCCTTGATAAAAGTAGTTATCACACCGCCAATCAGATTCATTCTGGTTATCCTCGCTGAATTGGGTTATTAAATTAATCGACCAGAAAATGCCATTTATGATAATTATCAGACTTAATTTTCAGATTAATATGTCTTTTTATTGTGTATTCCAAGAGCACCCAATGACACTTTAAATACGAGAAATAAAGAAATAAACTTTCAATATTCTCGTCGTTTACGATACAACCCCAAGAAACTATCAGTGGACAAATGGTTGCTCATAAAGTACGGGTTTGTGATGCTACGGAGCTGTACGATACGCATAATCATTCATCTAAGCATGAAAGTCATTTTTAAGAATCTAAATAATTGAAGATACATAGCTAGGAAAGGAGAGAGCGAAAAATAACTTAAGACGAGGGACGGGTAAAGGAGCATTCTTAAAGAAAAAAGAGGAGTTACTGGCTCAGTTATGTGGCAGAAGTCACCATGGAGCTATACAATACATGAATATAAATAATATACTATAACATATAACACATTACAAAAATATTTGATTGTAGTGCAATTACGATACCGACTTAGGAAGGTCATTTAATTTGACAAAAGCCAAACAAATGGTGTGATTAACCGGTTTAAAGCAATACACGGAAAGTAAATACGGCATTTCTTTCAGTTAAGAAAAAGGGTTCCGGCTATTTGTGAAAAGGTCTATCTTTGAGGACTTTGGAACTAAATACGTTTAGTTGGAATTTTACTAAACGAACTTGGGTCAGAAGGTCATCAGAAAGAAATTTTATAACTATTAAATCATGTTTTCGTCATTTGTTGGCAAAGTATAATTCAAAATATATGTTTATTTAGGACGTCAATACACAGGAACCTATTTATCATCTTTATTTTGATGAATCTAAGCAGAATGTTACCAGCAACAATTCACACGTTTCGTCATGTAGTATCAAGTTTGTGGACAATATTATCTTGCTCAACAATCCAACATTGGTGCACGTTGAAGTAAGGGACAAGGATAATCATTGTTGTTATTCCACAGTATCTTCAACAAAAATTATATTCGCAAGTAAGAAGAATGTTAAATTTCGTTGTTAAAAATTATTTTGATGATCTGAGAGACATTATCCTTTTGCAACAAAAACAGAGATTGTAGGCAAATTGGCATTTTCGGATTTCAAGTAATGTAAAAGTTTCGTTTTATTATATTCTTTTTCATACACATTATACTACCAAGAAATGAACGTTATTCAATTGCATTCGTGATTGATGAATTTTGATTACATTGTATTCCTGAAGGACGGTCCGAAGCAAACGTTTGGCATTACTACATAAATGATTCACACCAAAAACAAAAATAACCCCCCCCCAAAAAAAAGACCCCCTCCCCCCCAAAAAAAACAACAACCCCCTCCAAAAAAACCCCAAACAAACAAACAACCCCCCCCCAAAAAAAAAAAACAAAAAGAAACAAAAAAAAAAAAAAAACAAACAAAACAAAACAAAAACAAAAACAAAAACAAAACACACCCCCCCCCCCCAAAAAAAAAGAAAAACCAACACAAAAGGGCTAAAATCCTTAAATTTATCATAATTTACTCCAAACTACTGATGTGCCAGATAATATATTCTTGGTTATTGCGTGTTCACAAAATTGACAAATTACCTGTAAATTTTAAACATTGCCGTGCTTTTTTAAGCAGACGACTGATTTACAACCTTGAAATATACAGAATGATATCTTATAAAGGCGAAGTAGCCAAAAGTTTGTGGTAATTGAGTGTTTCTTATCATTTATGCAGATACCAATGCTGGAAAAACTTTCAAAACACGTGTTGGTGTCAAATTAAACCATATTTTGTCCATGACAAAATCTAAAGAGCTCCATTATAAGATGTCAGTACTGTTTTTTTTCCAAACGTGACAAAAAAATATATGGATAATTAGGAAATAAGTGCCTTATTATGTATATTTATTGAATATATTTGAATATATCAAGGAAATAACACAGAAATCTGTCAAAAGACCTTGCCCTCTCATGGATCCATCCTATAAATGTTATATAATTTGACTGACAAACAACAGTATTTACAGGAACTTTCAGTTCTTCATTCCTATTTATTATCGTCAAAATCCATTCAACGGTTCAGAATATATTGAAAATGTGAAATGTTAGAGGACGAACGCGAGAAAATAAATGGTGCGCTATGAAAATAAACCCCCTACCACCAAAAAAGGTGATATAAATTGAATTCAGACACTGCTCTGCAAACCATTTAGATGTAATCCTAAATATATACTATGTTTCAGGTAAAATATCCGCATAACTCTAAAGCCGAAAAGTATAAACCAAATAATTTAAAACAAGTAGAGTATACTTGTTTTCAAAGATTGATAGTGACGCGGTATGGTGCTTAATGACTGTAACAAGACATTTCATATAAATTAGTTTGACCATGAAATCGACATATCAGCTGGAGTGGAAGTTGGCTTCCGGTGCATTTCCATAACTATAGCGTACCATATCGTTATTTAAACTTCAAAATACACTGCACAAAATTTTAAAAACGATATATAAAACTTTTCATAAACAGTTAATACATACATGTATTTCCCGAAATTTTAATAAATACTCCTACATATGTTTTATTGAAAAGATAATTCTGAGCAAAATATGATTTATTTTACAGCACCATGGGAAATTAAGGAATCAAATTTAAATGTGTCCTGTACGTTTCAAAGCAATAACAATTTACCAATAGCATGGATATTTGTAATCATGTCTAAAAGTATGGATCAGTATACACACAAATATTACCTTCCCTCAAAAGAGTCAGATCATTTAGTTCAATATGCAATATATTCTGAGGCAAATGACACAAGAACTGTTACCATACGTCTAAGACCGAATATCTCGCTGATAGAGAATGACATTTACATAAGATGCCGTGATGCATTTGACCCTTCAAAAGGCAGTCCATACATACTGACATCAGATGTTGGTAAGTTAGTTATACAAATTTTTCATTTTGAAAACTGTTTTATTTTGATAAAATTTCATTATTATGTAAATCTTTCACTTATAGTTATTCAGTTTCGACGGATTAGTACATTTTATCTAATATTGTAAAAGATCTTAATAACATAATTTTGATTTGTTATTACGACCCTGGTGGTGGACAAAACGTTCACAAGGGTATCACCAGCTCCTATCTCAGTACGTCTTTACTGACATCGAAATTATATGAGCCGTTCCATGCGAAAACCTACAACTTGGACTGACATCATAATTTGTAAAAACAACGTCACGGAATTGCTGGAGAAAAATCATGATATCTGCGGCGCTTCATGGTTTGATCTTTTTTTTTATCCTGTCACCAACGTGATTTTTTAAAACTGTATAAGTTTAAGTGCACGAACGCGTCCGCCATTTTGGTTTTCCTCATTACATATGCGTGTCAAAGATCAATCGGAGTTAACGCTTCCAGGTTACTATATATACCACAATGGAAGTCCGCCGTTTTCGACAAAGAGAAATTGTTTATACGGTCTTGTATACTTTTTGATCATTTTACTTGACTTTTATATATATGGGCGTTTACAAAATGGACCCCAAGAGAGCAAGATTATAGTTTAGATGGATTTCCTACTGAAAAATGAAGGCTTTGCGTACATTTTGTTTCAGTCGAGGGCTGTCAGCAAATGCTTTTGGGAAGTGCAACGGTGAAAACAAGAACTGACTCATTGGCCGCCTGTACTGTATTTATTACTAACATAACATTAATAAAGACTCAAAAAGAAGAAATTGCCGATAAACACTTGAACCAGTAAAAAATTGGTAAAGCCTATGAGTATCCAGTGGTGTAGGTGGCTTTAAATGTTGTGTTTAAAAAAAACAAAAACAAAAACCCCAAATGCAAGGGCTTTGGGACCGCCATCAAGCCCCACGTGGGTCCAGGGTACACGGAAATTCCTGGTAAGGGGAAGGGGATCAGAGTCGACGAAACCTCAGCGATGTTAGCATTGGATATAAAAAAAAAATCCAAACGAACAATGCGAAATGTAAAATTTTACAAAAATTGTATACATTCGAATACATGTAAGTATTAATTATAATAAACCTATGTTCTACAAATTTTTGTGAATTCATTTTCTTAAAAGGCATCACGCCTCACATATGTATATTTATGTAATATTAGTTTATACACATATAATAATCTTATCTACTGGCATATCTTGTTACACAGAGCGGGCAGTACCACTACTCTATTTTTAGAATATCCTTATATGGTGATCAGTAATTCTGTCTGACAATATTATCACGTGTCTACTGTTTGGTCAGCCATTATAATTCTTGAAGCGTAACAGTGCGAAACGTGTTCATTCTATAGAGAAATATCAACTTAACCCATCCACCATCCCCATCTATGCCTCTTATAGTTGAGGATTGGTTGATGAATTATATAATCTTATAACAGTGATTTTTAGATTTCGTATGTTAGTTGGTTTATTCATGTAAAATCATTATATACGTTCAATGACATTTCATGTTCTGCATAAAATTTGGGTTACTCGACATTCGGCTAAACGGCCATTACAGAATTTACATAGGCCATTATATAAATTCTGAGCACTTTATAAGCCCCAATTCAGATGCATTTTCTTATTTAGTTTAAATATATATATATATATTGGCAACAGGTACCTGCCGCACTCCCCCGGGGTATCTCTTTACCCTACCGGGCTCTCCCCAGGGTTCTAAACTTACATACAGGAATATATTCATGTATATCTATTGGCAACAGATACCTGCCGGGCTCCCCCTGGTATCTGTTTACCCTGCTGGGCTCTGCCCAGGGTTAAAAAAATAACCTTTTACATTACATTTGGTTTATTTCTTATTGGCAACAGTTACCTGCCGCCATATGCACAATAACGAACGAGACAAAACGTCCAACGTAGCAGTTGGGTTTGATTCTTGACGTAGACGTCGTTCCGTTTCATCCCATGCATGTTGTATAGGCGATAAATCCAGTGACGTCGCAGGCCAGAGTAAACTGAATGCTTTACTGCGTCTTCAAAACAAAGCCTATCCAGGATTCAACCCGTAACAAATGTGTTTCAAACACAACAACACGTGCAGGGCACCTTGTGTCCTTCATCCTCACTAATTACCATTAAAACCCTTATGAGGAAGTTGAAAATGTGGATAGTTAAGGGACCCACACAGAATAATGCATCATGAAATGACGCTTCCCCCAAAGAAAAGGGAGGTTGAATTGAAAAACCAAGATAACTTTCTTTATAATTAAAGGAGACTTCTGATTTATAACTTTTAAATGCAACGTGTCGGTAAGGAAGTAGGATATTTGACATAAACCATTACACCAGAGCTAAAAAGTACAATAATAATACTAATGATACTACTACTTCTCTTCTTCCTCTTTCTACTTCTCCTCGCCCTTCTCCTGCTACCTCCAATACTGATTTGGAAAGGTAGAAAATGAGGTCATAGGTTTCTTAATGGATTATAAATGTATTCTTTGGTTCACTTTTCGGTCATTTTGATTTCAACACTGCTCTTCATATATTTATATATTTTGAGAATTCCAATCATTTGGCCACGAGAATCACTGAAGAGACATAAGCTGTCGAAATGCGCATATGGTGCACTAAATTAAAAGGTATATATGTTCTATATTTATTCTAAAATTTATCGAACATGAAATCGACATATCAACTGAAGAAGAACTTGATTTACGTTGTCTTTAGATATTATCTTTATATTTCACAGCACCATGGGCCATTGCGGAATCAAATTTAAATGTGTCATGTACGTTTCAAAACACCAAACATTCACTGATAGCATGGAATTTTGTAATTATGTCAAAAAGTATGGAAGAGTATAGACACACATATTACCATTCATCCAAAGAGTCAGATCATTTAGTTCAATGTGCAATATATTCTGAGGCTAATGACACAAAAACTGTTACTATACGTCTAAGATCTAATATCTCGCTGAAAGAAAATGACGTTTACACTAGATGTCGTGATGCGTTTGACCGTTCAAAAGGCAGTCGATACATACTGATATCAAATTCCGGTAAGTCAAACAAAATTTTCATTTTTAATTGTCATATCAATTTATATCAATTCAATTCTATGCAAATTACACAATTTTAAATCAGTGTCCTGCAGCTTTAAGAAAGACAATTCAGTTTTGATTAAACTGTGGTATTTAATTTACATAATTAAATCAGTAATTTTTGCCACTGATAGAACTGATTGTGTACTGTTCGTTCCCGAGTGATACATCAGTTCCATTTGCAGTGTGTCGGTAATCGAAATATATACTTCGAAATTTACAGTGATTTTAGTTCGCTAATCAATTTTAACAAAGAAATATATCATCCATGCATATCTTGAACTGACATTAGTTTGTGCGCTTCTTTTTGTGTCAATTCGGTAATTAGAAATTAATAAATATTTTGAACGTCTTCAGCTCTGACCTTGAGCTACAATGAAGAAATATAAATTGTCAAAATACGCATATAGTGAAATGAGTAAGCATCCGTGTATTTTTCAGTTCTTAAATAAAAAAATTGTGAAGTATTAAACATATTTTGTAGACCAAACTCGGAGAGGGTCACAAGTACGGATAGACCGGCATGCCATATACATTATGAGTGCGATAGTTCTACTACTGGTTATTATGAACATACCTATTATCATTAACACTGCCATTAAAGGTAATTCATTTATCATGATTTCCTACGAATGATTTATTCTAACTAATCCCATGACAACCTTTCACAATTTATATATGTGGTTTCTTTTACTTTCATGTGTCTGTCGCATTTGTTTTATGTATTTGAATACACTTTCGTCCAATTTAATATGATGTAACGTGCCATATCAGACATATGATGTTTGGTCGTTCAATCTTTCGTCATAAACTACTAAAGCAATAACGCAATAAAGAAAATCTTGACAAAAATGTTTTTTCGGATATTAGACCGCTTCCTTCATGTAAAATTAGACGATAGTGTATTAAATAAATTACATATCTATTTCGTATACATCTGGCTATTATACATAGAGTAGAAACTTCACTCAACATTGATTTGAGAATACTTTAATACCACTACAAATGCATATAGATATGAAACCAAAATATGCTAATCCTTGTAGTTAAGTTATTTAATTAACAATTAAAATGGAACAGCAGTCAAACCCTTTTACTTCTGTGAAAGGATAGAAACGTTGTCTTATATGTAAGAAAAATCAACGGCATCGGAGTCATTCCAATTTATTCTTCTATACCGTATAAAATTTAAAACATTACATATACATTTGCTGAAGATAATATATTTTTGTCGTTTTTGTCAACTGAATTCATAGTATATCACCAAAGTATAATTTGTACTGTGCAGTGACACTCACACCGGACGTATCCCTATTAGAAGCAGAGTCATTCACTTTAAACACTGGTGTCAACACTGACGAATACGAGGAAATTGGTGAAGTTAACAGTATTGCACCTTATGTCCTTAATGCGGGAACATCTTCAGAAACAAGACTTTGAGTTCTACATGTTCCATATATTGCATGTTTTGAATTAACTCCTTATATCACCTTTTATTCTTCATTTATTCATTACCATTTCCTTTATTTTGTATGGACCATTTTGATTGTGTTGCTAATTACTGTTTTGTATCTAATCATTTTCATTTGTAATGTATGTTTACATGTTTATAATGTCGTGTTCTGTACATATTTGACTATTATCATAGTTTATGTTCATGTACTTTGCAACTTGTATCAAACAGCTTGATGAGAAGTTTTCTATCTCTTCTATTTAATTAATGGAAAAATATATGTCAATTTTTGTGTTTACATTGATTTTCTAAGATCTGCTAATCTGAAATTAGAAACAATGAGAATGGATACCATACCAGACAATGGGCAAGTAAAGAAAACACAAAAAGTATTTAGATATTACGGGCAGAATGAAGAAGGCTAAAATGAATGCCTTAAGTAATGTAATTATTTCTTTTTTGTTTCAATTATAAGATCAAATAAAGTATTTTCAATGTTAAAATATGTATATAAATTAAAACCTAAAACCTACCAAGGTAGTAAAAATAAATATAAAACATATATACCTTATAATTAAAAAGTTATCTAGATGTAATTAAATTCACGAACTACATCATTGCTTTGTATAAATTTAAATTTGTTTCATATTGTTTACAATTATAGAAGAGAGTTCTTGCAGTATTATATTTATAAGAGATATTAAGTAAAAAGTAAGATCTGAAATTGTATCTTTTCCTTGTTTTATGTTCAATTCAATTCAATTCTATGGTGGTATTTGCGTCAAACAACCTTTAGTTTCAGGTTTAAGATAAATCACTTTTATGGCAGAACCACCCGAAGCAGTGAGGGATAACTTACATGCCAATCTATCACTTAGTGTTGAAAATGAATTTCTAATAATTCATCAAAACATTAAGAAAAAGGAGACGAGGGTTATTTGTAATGCTTCAATAGTCTATTGTTTGGTTTAGAGTGGTGCGTCATTAATAATACAGTCCGACTTGTGATAACGTACACCTTTATATAACGGACTCCTGTACATAACGGACGATTTGAACCCTCCCCCCAACGTTTTTATGCATTAAATGAAATCTACAAAACAGGTATCTCCCTTCTCCTGATACCCTTCTGCATACCCTGTGTGTGAATGATATTTTTATAGCGGACAATTATAATTTGGTTATGCCACTTAAAAGCGATCGTTGAGCTATGGTCAGTTAACGCGTACATAGACAGGCGTATGTTTGCAGTGATTAAAATTCAATAAAACTTGTTGAGTTGTCTGTGCTATTATTGATTATGTTGTTGGTCAGTTGGTCTAAAAATGTCGTAGCGAAAGGCATAAATTTAGACGAGAGACATAAAGCTTTGATTTTGATTGGCAAATAAAAAAAGTATACGAGGTGTTGCTCAAGAGATGGGCGTTGAGAAACACAAATAGCCGATCTATTAAAAAGAAAACGTGAAAGTTTAGATGACAAAGAAAATAATGAACCGGGTGATCGTAAAAGAAAGATTTAAATCAGGAAATGAGGACATAAACGATTTAACTTAGAAGTGGTTCCTGGAAGCGGTAACCGGGCGAATAAACGTCACAGGACCAATGCTGAAGGGGCAAGCGCTACAATTTGCAAATGATCTTAAAAATGAGAGTTTTAAGACGTCAAATGGCTGGTTGTCCCTGTCATCCAAAAATTGAATTATCCAACGTGAAACTGCAGTTCTTCCCCCCAAACGTAACATCAAAGGCTCAGCCTATGGATCAGGGGATCATTCAAACGTTAAAATTAAAATTTCGTAAACGACAACTTCAACACTTTATACGCGAAGTTGACAATTCAACAAAATGCGGATCGGAAATTTTAAAGGAAATTTCATTATTAGATGCAATCTACTGGGTCACAGTGTCATGATAAGAGGAAACTACTATTCGAAATTGCTGGATTTAGTCCACACATGCCCACAGATGCTAACACAACCATCGATTCATATGACGGTTTGGGCGATGCTGATAATGGCGACGATGTTCCGTTGCGTAATGTACAACTTTAAAATGAACTTTTCGGATGTCATTTCAGTGAGTTGTGTAAAACTGATGAAAGTTTGAAAAGATGTTCGGCGCAAATGATGATCTGGGATAAACTCGCACCAGAATTACTGTCAGTTATCCGAGAGGATGACGGTGACTCAAGCACTGATGAACCCAATTCTGCTATAGGATTACACGAGTTTAATGCCTATCTTTCAAAAATATGCAAAGAATATGCTATACACCACGGAAAAGCTTCTTAGCTCCGTTATGGACATAGACAATATGATTGGAACAGACATGGTTGAAAGCCATAACAAACAGTCCTCGATTTAAAACTCTTTTATGTGATTTTAATCGTTACAAATGACATTTTCAAAAACATTTATAAAAAAGTTCTTAAATTATTTAACACAGAACATGCATGCATAGTATATAGATATGTACATTAAATGAAAATAAACCGAGATCATTATGTTATATGCTCATTTAAATTAACACATAGGTACATGTAAGTGACCAAATGAATGGGTCATTATGACAACCTCTACATAAAGGACACCTCTTTATAACGGACAAAATCATAACTTCCGACAGCTGTCCTTTATCGACAGGTTTTACTGTAGGACACTGTAGGGTGGAAGTGTCATTTTATGGTTGGAAACACCTACAGAATTTGCAGTGTATCAAAACACCTCTTGCTATTAGGGGCATAATGTCCAACATTTCTCTTTGGCCGTGGTTTTCAATACGATGTCAATATATTAAGTTTGACTTCATAGATGAATGAATGACGTGTAGCCTTACAGCTAACTTAAATATGTCGTGCATGAAATGACAAATAATAGTTAAAGTATATATGGAATATATAAGACAACTAACATAATAAAGTCAGGCAGCAATTTATTACTGCCTTAACATCAACATCATGAACTAAGCGTCAGTCATCATGGCTTACTTTGTTATGTAACAGTTCACGTAGAACGATTTACTTGTGTATTCACAGATCCCTAAGATATTATTACATCTACTTGGAACATTAATATCCTTGGAAATGGAATGTTTCAATCCCTTGGATCAGTGCATTGCTCAAAGTCTGAAACTTAGTTTAATATAAAAAGAAAATTCTAAACAAGCAAATAGTCAACATGAGTAACACTGTTATATATTTAGATGACATGGAAATGTAATAAACAAAGCAATAGAAATACCATAGTCACTGGTATCCTGAAATCCAAGGGGTAAAATAGCCAAAAAGGGAAAAGATAAACATTCCTTTACCGATTGCAAGGCATCACGTCTTTGTAAGCAGTGACATTACCGTATTAGAAAGTGGTTTGTGTAAACATAAAATGTTAAGTAGCCCGGATAAAATAGCATCTAAAATCCACTATTTTGACCATAATGGCTAGATATGTCACACATTGAACAATGAGTGTAAGTGCTCATGTAATCAGTGACCCGAATGACAAGGGATGTCCGTCCTGGAGGTAAGCTATGTCTATCATGTGAAAAAAGAAAATAATAAAAATAATAAAATAATAAAGAAAAAGATAAGAAAATAAAACACAAAACTAACCCTCCCCCCAACCCCCACAAAAAAAAAAAAAAAAAAAAAACCATGCTCAAATGATCAGTGGTTTGCAAGGGATTGCATCTCCTGATGGCTAACTTTGCTTACCATAAGACAATCAGAATAAATGCTCAATGTAAGGAAACATTTTCTGTCAGCTAGACTTATCCTCAATTTATGATTCTGCGGTGCATTGGAACCTACTTGTATGAAAGTACTCTGTACATCAATTTGTCAAACCTAAATAAATTTTGTTTGTTGTCCATCAGCAGAACATATATACAAAACATATAAGAGGAATGGATTATATGAATAGGAACCAGATACTAAGAAATATAATTGATCTTTTGTTTCACATTTTTTCTATTTTATCGCAATATCTCGAGTTGTCTTTCTTTATTACTCGATCAAAAAGAGAAGGTAAGTGGCGAAAGTTACCTCAAGAGATGTAGCAGATATGTATAATATGAAATCATTGGGGAAACATCACGTTTTAAAAGAAGTGACGGTTAATGTGATAGACACGTTTTACAATATATCAGGATCAGGCATTCTGAAAGTAATGGAATTTTTTTTTTCAAATTTGAACTAGCGCTGTCCTAACGTGACAAATAACCCCGCGGCAAAAGAGTTGAAACATGCAATAATTCATGCCAAGATACATCACTGGTATAAGTGTAATTGATGCCCCACTTGTACATTTTTTGTGTGCACTGTGACCTTGAATATGTAGATATGACTTTGGTTCAAGATCATTACACATCCTTTGGTTATGGACAATTGTGTAAATCAAAATCTTCCAGCAACGTAACAGGAAAAAGTAATGGGCCAGACAATAATTCTGGCTATGTGTGCACTGTAAAATTGAATTTGTAGATATCACCTTGGTTCAAGGTCATGACACACTCTTAGGTTAAGGACAATAATTGTGTAAATATTATATCCCTCCAAATTAAAAGGAAGAGTTACGACTCAGACAAGAATTCTGGTTATATATGCACTGAGACCTTGACCTTGTAGATATAACATTGGTTTAAGGTCATGCCACACTCTTGGGTCATGAACAACAATTGATCTTTATACAAAGCAAAGGGATGAAATTATGGCCCGAAAGTTTCATGGACAGACAGACGGGCAGTCACACAGACGAACAACATGTTCCGTAGAGTGTGATACACACCTTTGGACCATGAAAAATAACGATGTGAAATATTATCCGGATCTTGCATAGCAGTCAGGAGCTCTGACCCGTACAAGGGTTTTGACTGAGCGTGCACTTTTACCTTGACCTTGGGGATATGATCTTAAGTCATGACAAACCTTTGGGCCATGGACAACAATTGTGTAAAGTATTATCCAGATCCAACCTGACAGTAAGAAATTATGGCATCTACAAGGATTTCGGCCATATATGCACTGTTATCTTGACCTTAAAAATATTACCTTCAGTGGAGGCTATAATGTAATGTAACTGGCTATGTATGCACTGTGACCTTGATCTTCAAGATATGACCGTGGGTTAAGATCAGGGCACACCCTTGGATGATGAACAACAATTGTGTGAAAAATTATCCAAATCCGAGAAGGGGATAAGAAGTTATGTCCTGGACAAATAATTGCTATATATGCACTGTGACCTAGACCTTAAAGATATGACTTTCGGTGAAGGTCATGACACACCCTAGGACATTAATAACAATGGTGTGAAATGTTATTCAGATTCAACACAGCATTAAGGAGTTATTGCCCAGGAAATGATTTGTAAAACTATGCACTTTTACCTTGGCTTTGGAGATACGATCTAGAGTCAAGGTCATGACGCACCCTTGAGTCATTAACAACAATTGTGAGATATATTATCCACATCTATCTCCGCAGTAGGAGGTTATGATGACCCGGACAAGAATTTTGGCTATGTGTGCACTGTGATATTGACCTTGACGATATGACCTTGAGTAAAAGATTTACATACCCTTGGGTCATGGACAACAATTTTATGAAATATTATTCAGATCAAATAAGGAGATAAGAAGCTATGGCATGGACAAAAATATTTCTTATGTATGCACTGTGAACTTGAACTTGAAGATATGACCATGGATCAAGATAACGACACACGGTTGGTTCATGTACAACAATTGTGTGAACAGACCAACAGACTGACAGACAGATAGACAGATTGATTCCTATATACCCCCAATCTTTGTTTGCGGGGGTATAATTAGCTGATACGCTCTCTGAAAAATGTTTGAAATATCCATCAGAAATCTTAAGCGTTAAACTTTACATAGCCACTTCACACTGGTTAAGGTCAAACGGAAAATCAACATCAATGTCTATAATGGAAATTTTATTTAAAGCAACACAACGCACGCTCTTCCTAAAGTATAATTTGGGCAGTACAGTGACTGACACTACGTATAAGGACTCTGCACGATGCGACTTACACTCTTGACACAATTATTATTTAGTCTGACATTTTTTTTGGTTAATACCCTCCTATATGTAGCATTACAGTTTCGTGAGCGGTGATAAAAGGTATCAGCAAACAACACCATCACAGTATCACAGAAATATTGTTGACACTAAAAAAACAATGTACTGCCTAGTCCAAAGCCATGTAGTATGTTTATAACCTATCAAATCAACATTATGCAAGCGATGGTAGCATTGTAATTGGCAAATAAATTGAGTCAAAGTTTTTGTACTTTGACATATGATATAATTGAAATATTGGACGAATAGATGCATCTGCTGCTACTACTGACTTCTCTGTAGCTATGATTCCACGGGGAACGGCTGCTATATGAGGGAAAGGGTGGGGTGGGGGTAGGTGGGAAAATAAGCCGCAGGTAACGCAAGATATGACTTCTAGCCTTTATGTAAACAGTATGCCGAAATCGAAGAATGATTTTAACAACAAAAATAGTTAAGAAATAAGGGCAAAAATGAATAGTATAAAAACGTAAACTGATTGATTTAAATGATTTACGTGTGAAATACAGCCCATACATACTTATTATGTTTTAAATGCCTTCATACATAAAAAAGTTTATTTCTGTTGCATTTCCATTTGCTTATATATTTGTCCTACTCTTAAAAATATCTTTTTGTTCATATCTGAAAGAATGATAAATTTAGACTAGTATTTTCCAAAATCACGACACTTGGGAAATTTCACATAAATGTTCGATTGTGATGCGTTTACAGTACAGAGTTAGATAGTCAATTGAAATAACGAGTGTCTCACCAAAGATGCTTTGAACTGATAAACCCGCTCGCCACAACAGAAACACACTAAAAGAACATTTATTTAAAAATTCACACTAATAGCAAGAAACAATTTGATTGATTATTGTTTACGTCGCACTCAAGCATTGCACAAAAAAAAAATCTAACTTTGCAACGGACCCAACCGAAGCTGTGAGGAATCTTTCACGTGCCACGCCTACCGTGACAGGGGACCTCGGTTTTTACTCTCTCATTCGAATGACAGAACACCGATATGCCCAGGGCGGGAATCAACCCCGGGAATTTGGGTCACAAGCCGAGTACCTCATCCACTATGCCACACCGGCTTACAAGAAATAGAAGCTTACTTCATAAAAAGATAGACAAGTATATATTAAATACAATTGAAATGGCGAAAATGTATAAATTGACATCAATATGATGTCACCGTTCTCTGCCAGTAATGGTGGTTATTGTTGTGAAGAGGATAGTTTTATTTTCTTTTTGTATATGCAACACCTTAATCTCTGACACAAGCGGAAACAATACCGGTTCCTGTCTTTTCTATTTCTGTACTTTGTCATATTGATTCCTTTTTAGACGGAAATGATAACCTATACTCTCGATGAAATGCTTAAAACTCCATTTGAATGTTTTTCTGATAAAATAATAGTCAAAATAGTAATTGGTATTTGATCATATACGCAGTATGTTTATTTCCAAAGTAGTCTTAATATTGTCGATAATTTACAGTTACGGAGCTTCTAAAACAGAAGTTAATAATACTTGTATTATAGGTAAGTGTTTTTATGTATCATAGAGTTTAAACATCCTATTGTAATAATATTGTTAGTGCAGTCTCAAAACGTGGACAGGAATTAACTTGAAAATCATAATAACAATAAAATAATTGTTGTATTAAGAGCTGAAAATGAATGTTCCTAATACATTAGAACTTGCTTTCGGGGTCAAATTTTAGACTTTTCCATTATAACTTATATACAAGTGTTATATTCGTTTGTGTACAATTTCCCAGTTCGTATATTTAACAAAACAGCGTCTCGAACACTTAGATATATTTAAAAATATAAAACAATACACAATACACAATGGATAGGTTTCTAGTCATTAAATCATAGCTAGTCATGAAACATGTCTTCTAATTTTGACAAATGTGAGAGTGAATGACTTTCACATTCATTGATTAAACGTGAACAATTAAATGTTCAACTACAGGATATTGCATTTTCGTCGAATTTCGCTCCCCGGGTTTGTTTGTTTGTTTGGGTTTTTTTAGAAAACAAAATTAAATAGACATCAACAGTGCAATCGAAGAAGTGGGTTTCTATTGCATGTTTTAAGTGTTGGAGCTATTATACATACTTGTTGTGGAAATTAATACATATCGTCGATTCATTCTTAAAGATGGCACCACTTGCTCTTGTATCCAGTCACGAGAACTCGTTACCTATCATTATACTGACTGTATTGTATAGTATGTCGTGTTCATGTCCGTTATCACACCATGGGTCTTTATCTGTTTAATTATTACATTTTCAAAAGCATTAAATAGATTTCAACGTTGTTGAAATGAATGTCCCTAACAAGTACTGATGTTTTTCAGGAAGATATAGGGGCAGGCTTGGTGTAATAGTTAAGTGCTTGGCTTGCGGCGCCGACGATCCCGGTTCGATTCACGGGTTGCGCCACTATGTTTGAGAGGTTGGTTACCTCCTGCTTCCAGGTCGCGATATAACTGAAAAATTGTTGAAAGCGACGTAAAACACCAATCGACCATCCGACCAACCAACAGGAAGGTATTCCACGAGATAAATCCAGGCGGGAGAAAATAGGTTCGATGTTGAAATGTTTTGACATGATTCTTCTTCAGACCAGCTGTCCAGTATAGATAGAAATAACGAAAATATCAAATCAACTAGAAGAGACCACCTTAAGAATATCTGATACCTTTGGTTCATTTCGACATCTATTGTTTTATGCCTTTTCGAAGTTATAATCATTTGGTTTGCGTATTTCCAGTTCTATCAGATTAATTAGAAAAGGGGAGGGGGGGGGGGGTTGAATTTCACTGAAGAAGATTTTGGGTTTGGCAATGTACATCCAGAAGAATACTTTTCCTGCATAAATGGACATATTACAAAATTCTAGATGTATGTGTTTTTGTTTTTGGAATGGAATCTGAATAGAACTTTATATATCAGAAAATTATGATACTTTCAACTTATATCATGTGATCAAAGTGCACATATCAGATATATGGGTCGATATCGGACTTTCCGTTCATTGTTTTCATCAAAGCCATAGTGTTTTATTGTATTATGTATGTTCTTTTTTATATAATTGGTTTCAGATATAATACAAATATAAAACCATATATACGTTTATGAATTTAGTGCACCAAATATGCAATTTAACGTCTAATGTCTGTCCTGTAGGCAAACTAATTGCTTAATTGTCCCCACTGCGAGAGTTATATCTTAGGAGAAGACCATGCTTACGGCTTTTAGAATTAGGTATAATTTTTTTCACAGTATATGTGAAGAAAATATTTCGGGAGCACAGAAAACTCAGTCTAAAAACAATAGGATTACACATATACCGATAAATTTATTGCAATAAACAATGTGTTTATAAATACCAGTTAGATTAATATAAATTTCCACTACATATTCCAATAACTATAATTTCCCTGTGAGTAACTTTAAAGATAGGAGTATAGCTATTCACTTATTAATGTATGCTTTAATCGTACGGGGTCGAAGAAAGACAGCTCATACCGTCTTCCCTCAGTTGGTAGGATTTTACGATTAGAAGTTAATGAATCGAAAGTGAAAGAATTTTGGCTTGATGTACAATATGATTGATTTATTGATTTTTGTTTTACGTCACACCACGAATATTCCACGTATATGGTGACGGCATCTGACTGATGCGGGGCATAAAATTTTGACCTTTGCAACGGACCCACCAGAAGCAGTGAGGGATTTTTAACGGGCCATGTATACCACGACACGGGGCCTCTGTTTTACTGTCTCATCCGAAAGACAGAACACCGGCATGACCAGAGCGGGACTCAAACCCCGGCCTCCCGATCAGGAGTCCGACGCGATACCACTAGTACACGCCGGCTTTGATGTAAAATAATAATAATAATAATAATAATAATAATAATAATAATAATAATAATAATAATAATAATAATAATGACACAGTGTTGTTTTCATTATGTTTTGTTTTTGTCGACATAATTATCATTATACCTTTTATCATTTTATACTTCTTAAGATATGAATTTTATTGGATTCAATCAATCAAGTATCACCATAGCGAAGACACCAATACCTGTAAGAGTACATTTGAGAGGACTTATTCAACATCCTATGATAAATTGGTCTTTGGCTGTGAGTATCATTATACACTACAATACCTTAATGATAATTTTAATTAAAGCCACCTCAATTCATATTTCCGTTTATCAGTAATCAACACATTGCTACGAATGTATTTGTTTGTTTTGCATCTTAAAGTTGATAATCATTATATTTTCTTTCCTTCTACATATTTTCTTACGCAAAGAGAAAAATAACTGAATAATGAATGAATGTTTACGGTTGATCAAACGTTGCGAGTTTTTAGATTATATTCAATGAAATTATCCGAAAGCCTGAGTTTTATACAGCGACTTGCCAAGGGTTTTGTGTGTGTGTGTGTGTGTGTGTGTGTGTTAACGGGAGTGGGGGAGGCAACTCATAAGGATATGACGTTATTTAAATGCATAGGTCATGATAAAATTGCAATCTTATATTAACAATGTAATATATACTTATCTAAACACAAATTCTTAAGTTGTTTTGCTATTGATGTCGGTATCACACAGCCTCATGGTTTAAACCTAAAAAAACTAGATTTTGTCGTAAACAACATTCAGACAGTAAAGACAGGTTAAACAGAAATATATATATAATCAACAAAATATCTGTTTTCTTCCTTATTTTGCTCTGTCAAATACAAAATACAAAAATGCTTTACAATGTCAACTACACAGCTCTGATACTTAAGAAATAAATGTTATTCAGATGATTATTATGGTGAATCTCATATACCATCTGGATTTTCATAAAGTGAATGACACCCGGAAGATATATATATATATATATATATATATATATATATATATATATATATATATATATATATATATATATAAATATATTTATTTTTATACATACATTATATACATTTAATTCTCAGCAGATCAGGAAGAGGAGGTGTGGCTAAAGTGAACTCAAGCCAAATGCTTGGATCCGATAGTCATTCAGTAATAGATCATTTAAATAAAGTGATTTGTCACTAATAAAAACTCTCTCACATTCTGCATATCACGGTGTAATATATAAAAGTGAATGCTACCTTCATTGACCATATCTCACCATGGTCAGTTGACCATGCAAATAAGAAAAGTATCAACAGACATTGTGCAACTATTACACCATTCCGTTTCGGCTTCCGCGAACTACCTTACCAAACAAGGGCAGATAACTCATCTTATTGAAAATGCCAATAGAAAAAGTGATATTTTATGTACATAAAATATATCTATTAAATAAATATTATTGTGCCCTTGATAAAAGTAGTTATCACACAGCCAATCAGATTCATTCTGGTTGTTCTCGCTGAATTGGGTTATTAGATTAATCGACCAGAAAATGCCATTTATGATAATTATTAGACTTAATTTTCAGATTAATATGAACTTTTATTGTCTATTCCAAGATCACCCAATGACACTTTAAATACAAGAAATAAAGATATAAACTTTCAATATTTTCGTGGTTTACGATACAACCCCAGGAAACTGTATCAGTCGACAAATGGCTGCTCATAAAGTACGGGTTTGTGATGCTACGGTGCTGTACGAATAAGCATAATCATTCATCTAAGCATGAAATTCATTTTTAAGAATCTAAATAATTGAAGATACATAGCTAGGAAAGGAGAGAGCGAAAGATAACTAAAGACGAGGGACGGGTAAAGGAGCATTCTTAAAGAAAAAAGAGGAGTTACTGGCTCAGTTATGTGGCAGAAGTCACCATGGAGCTATACAATACATGAATATAAATAATATACTAGAACTTATAACACATTACAAAAATATTTGATGGTAGTGCAATTACGATACCGACTTAGGAAGGTCATTTAATTTGACAAAAGCCAAACAAATGGTGTGATTAACCGGTTTAAAGCAATACACGGAAAGTAAATACGGCATTTTTTCAGTTAAGAAAAAGGGTTCCGGCTATTTGTGAAAAGGTCTATCTTTGAGGACTTTGGAACTAAATGCGTTTAGTAAATTGTGTTGAAATTTTACTAAACGAACTTGGGTCAGAAGGTCATCAGAAAGAATTTTTATAACTATTAAATCATGTTTTCGTCATTTGTTGGCAAAGTATAATTCAAAATATATGTTTATTTAGGACGTCAAAACACGGGAACCTATTTATCATCTTTATTTTGATGAATCTAAGCAGAATGTTACCAGCAACAATTCATACGTTTTGCCATATTCTATCAAGTTTGTGGACAATATTATCTTGCTCAACACTCCAACATTGGTGCACGTTGAAGTAAGGGACAAAGATAATCATTGTTGTTATTCCACAGTATCTTCAACAAAAATAATATTCGCAAGTAAGAAGTATGTTAAATTTCGTTGTTAAAAATTATTTTGATGATCTGAGAGACATTATCCTTTTGCAACAAAAACAGAGATTGTAGGCAAATTAGCATTTTCGGATTTCAAGTAATGTAAAAGTTTAGTTTTATTATATTCTATTTCATACACATTATACTACCAAGAAATGAACGTTATTCAATTGCATTCCTGGTTGATGAATTTTGATTACATTGTATTCCTGAAGGACGGTCCGAAGCAAACGTTTGGCATTACTACATAAATGATTCACACCAAAAACAAAAACAAAAAACACCCCCCCCCAAAAAAGACCCCCCCCCAAACCCCCCCCCCCCCAACAAATAAACAAACAACCCTCCCCCCCCCCCCCAAAAAAAAAACAACCAAAAACAAAAAGAAAAAAAAAACAAAAACAAAAACAAACATAAAAAAAAAAAACCCCAAAAAAGAAAAAAAAAAAAAAAACCAAAAAGAAAAACCAACACAAAAGGGCTAAAATCCTTAAATTTAGCATAATTTACTCATTACTCATTCGCAAACTACTAATGTGCCAGATAATATATTCTTGGTTATTGCGTGTTCACAAAATTGACAAATTACCTGTAAATTTTAAACATTGCCGTGCTTTTTTAAGCAGACGACTGATTTACAACCTTGAAATACAGAATGATATTTTATAAAGGCGAAGAAGCCAAAAGTTTGCGGTAATTGAGTGTTTCTCATCATTTATGCAGATACCAATGCTGCAAAAACTTTCAAAACACGTGTTGGTGTCAAATTAAACCATATTTTGTCCATGAAAAAATCTAAAGAGCTCCATTATAAGATGTGAGTACTGTTTTTTTTTCCAAACGTGACAAAAAATATATATATAATTAGGAAATAAGTGCCTTATTATGTATATTTATTGAATATATTTGAATATATCAAGGAAATAACACAGAAATCTGTCAAAAGACCTTGCCCACTCATGGATCCATCCCATAAATGTTATATAATTTGACTGACAAACAACAATATTTACAGGAACTTTCAGTTCTTCATTCCTATTTATTATCGTCAAAATCCATTCAACGGTTCTGAATATATTGAAAATGTGAAATGTTAGAGGACAAACGCGAGAAAATAAATGGTGCGCTATCAAAATAAACCCCCTACCACCAAAAAAGGTGATATAAATTGAATTCAGACACTGCGCTGCAAACCATTTAGATGTAATCCTAAATATATACTATGTTTCAGGTAAAATATCCGCATAACTCTAAAGCCGAAAAGTATAAACCGAATAATTAAAACAAGTAGAGTATACTTGTTTTCAAAGATTGATAGTGACGCGGTATGGTGCTTAATGACTGTAACAAGACATTTCATATAAATTAGTTTGACCATGAAATCGACATATCAGCTGGAGTGGAAGTTGGCTTCCGGTGCATTTCCATAACTATAGCGTACCATATCGTTATTTAAACTTCAAAATACACTGCACAAAATTTTAAAAACGATATATAAAACTTTTCATAAACAGTTAATACATACATGTATTTCCCGAAATTTTAATAAATACTCCTACATATGTTTTATTGAAAAGATAATTCTGAGCAAAATATGATTTATTTTACAGCACCATGGGAAATTAACGAATCAAATTTAAATGTGTCCTGTACGTTTCAAAGCAATAACAATTTACCAATAGCATGGATATTTGTAATCATGTCTAAAAGTATGGACCAGTATACACACAAATATTACCTTCCCTCAAAAGAGTCAGATCATTTAGTTCAATATGCAATATATTCTGAGGCAAATGACACAAGAACTGTTACCATACGTCTAAGATCTAATATCTCGCTGATAGAGAATGACATTTACATAAGATGCCGTGATGCATTTGACCCTTCAAAAGGCAGTCCATACATACTGACATCAGATGTTGGTAAGTTAGTTATACAAATTTTTCATTTTGAAAACTGTTTTATTTTGATAAAATTTCATTATTATGTAAATCTTTCACTTAGAGTTATTCAGTTCCGACGGATTAGTACATTTGATTTAATATTGTAAAAGATCTTAATAACATAATTTTGATTTGTTATTACGACCCTGGTGGTGGACAAAACGTTCACAAGGGTATCACCAGCTCCTATCTCAGTACGTCTTTACTGACATCGAAATTATATGAGCCGTTCCATGCGAAAACCTACAACTTGGACTGACATCATAATTTGTAAAAACAACGTCACGGAATTGCTGGAGAAAAATCATGATATCTGCGGCGCTTCATGGTTTGATCTTTTTTTTATCCTGTCACTAACGTGATTTTTTAAAACTGTATAAGTTTAAGTGCACGAACGCGTCCGCCATATTGGTTTTTTTCTCATTACATATGCGTGTCAAAGATCAATCGGAGTTAACGCTTCCAGGTTACTATATACACCACAATGGAAGTCCGCCGTTTTCGACAAAGAGAAATTATTTATACGGTCTTGTATACTTTTTGATCATTTTACTTGACTTTTATATATATGGGCGTTTACAAAATGGACCCCCAGAGATCAAGATTATAGTTTAGATGGATTTCCTACTGAAAAATGAAGGCTTTGCGTACATTTTGTTTCAGTCGAGGGCTGTCAGCAAATGCTTTGAAAGACTTGAAATGGAACAAACCGAGAAATTTTAGCTCTGTCACTCGCAGGACACAAAATTAAGATGTTATAGATGGAGAAGTGAAAACTATTTATTTATAAGAGCTTGTTTGTTGTAGATAATAATTTGCTAGATCCATTGTACATGTTTTTGTTTGAGAAGTGGAAAGGTGAAAACAAGATCTGACTTATTGGCCGCATGTACTGTATTTATTACTAACATAACATTAAAAAACACTCAAAAAGAAGAAATTGCCGGTAAACACTTGAACCAGTAAAAAATTGGTAAAGCCTATGAGTATCCAGTGGCGTAGGTGGATTTAAATGTTGTGTTTTAAAAAAAAAAACCAAAAACCCTAAATGCAGGGGCTTTGGGACCGCCATCAAGCCCCACGTGTGTCCAGGGTACACGGAAATTCCTGGTAACGGGAAGGGGATCAGAGTCGACGAAACCTCAGCGATGTTAGCATTGGATATACAAAAATTCCAAACGAACAATGCAAAATGTAAAATTTTACAAAAATTGTGTACATTCGAATACATGTAAGTATTAATTATAATAGACCTATGTTCTACAAATTTTTGTGAATTCATTTGCTTAAACGGCATCGCGCCTCACATATGTATATTTATATAATATTAGTTTATACACATATAATAATCTTATCGACTGGCATATCTTGTTACACAGAGCGGGCAGTACCACTACTCTATTTTTAGAATATCCTTATATGGTGATCAGTAATTCTGTCTGACAATATTATCACGTGTCTAGTGTTTGGTCAGCCATTGCAATTCTTGAAGCGTAACAGTGCGAAACGTGTTCATTCTATAGAGAAATATCAACTTAACCCACCCACCATCCCCATCTACGCCTCTTATAGTTGAGGATTGGTTGATGAATTATATAATCTTATAACAGTGATTTTTAGATTTCGTATGTTAGTTGGTTTATTCATGTAAAATCATTATATACGTTCAATGACATTTCATGTTCTGCATAAAATTTGGGTTACTCGACATTCGGCTAAATTGCCATTACAGAATTAACATAGGCCATTATATAAATTCTGAGCACTTTATAAGCCCCAATTCAGATGCATTTTCTTATTTAGTTTATATATATATATATATATATATATATATATATTGGCAACAGGTACCTGCCGCACTCCCCCGGGGTATCTCTTTACCCTACCGGGCTCTCCCCAGGGTTCTAAACTTACATACAAGAATATATTCATGTATATCTATTGGCAACAGATACCTGCCGGGCTCCCCCTGGTATCTGTTTACCCTGCCGGGCTCTCCCCAGGGATAAAAAATAACCTTTTACATTACATTTGGTTTATTTCTTATTGGCAACAGTTACCTGCCGCCCCCCCCCCCCCACCCCCCAGGTTTCTGTTTACCCCCAGGGTATGAAAAATAGAATTAAATAGGATTTCTGGTCGAGTAGCCCCAAGTACCAAATATATCCAGTAATTCTCTATACTGCTTTTTGTGTACCAGCTGTATCCCCTCCCAGATCTTGAATGCCACCACCCATTTTGTGTGGGTTTGTTGTGAGAAAGCAAAAGGAAATATTAAGACTGCATACTGTTCTTTAACGTCTGGTTATGTATATTTATGTAATATGAAGATCTTAAATCTTTTATATAGTTATTCATCTTCAGAATAATTTCAAAAAGGCAAAACCATTCGATAGATCTTGTTTAGTCGTGACTTTTGGTCTATGCTATATGTTTGTATAAAGAAGCGTCCATATTTTATAGAAAAAACAAATCAATTTTAGATTTCCATGTTAAACTTTGACGTGACGTCGCCAAGTTTCCAATGGACTCAATGTTAAACAACGGTGACATCACGTCAAAATTAACATAGAAAACAACCTATCTAAAATGATTTTTCCCTATAAAATACGAATGCTTCTACGTAGAAACATATTACATACACCAAAAGTTACGACTAAACAAGATCTATCTATGGATATTAATTCTGTAAAACTATTTTAAAGATAAATAAGTGAAAATCCAGATTTTTCGGTTCACAAACTGAGTGGCGCGGACAATAACATCAACGCTACATTTATGACGTCACATCTTTGTAAGTAAGTTACACACTACGTTAATATTTCATACAGAGTTATTTAAGGTATGGGGATAAAAGTGTCGCCAAAGAACGAAAATCGAACATTTTCACCAACTTGTAGGTTTTTTTTTTTTTGCATGGAATGGCTCATATTTCAAAATTAACCGTGCTGCAAGTTTGTCAATAATCTTAAATACAAAGAGTATCTCCGTTATATATACATTAGAAGATATTTTGTCTTTCTTTAGATTAATTTTTTAATACGGATGCTCTAGAAATATACTCATGGACTTTAAAAACGCCTATCTAATATCATTATAGTTTAATCAACAACTAGGGTAAATAATTGCATCAAACATGATTTATTTCGAAAATTTGAATTGTATTTGACAATATGATTGATACTATCATACGTTTCTTTTACAAAAAGATTTGATTTCATCAGTTATGTATACCACTTCCAAAATTTTATGTGCTTTATTTAGTAACGAGATGCCCCCATTTGCTTTAACGCATGCACACAATCTGGACCGCATGGAATGACATAAAGTTCGAATTTTTCTCATAGGAATATTATTCCACTCTTCTTGAAGAGCACGTGCCAACTCATCCACAGTTCATGGTTGACGGTGAAGTTTACGTAAGCGTCTCCCTTACTCATTCCATATGTGCTCTATAGGATTGAGGTCGGGTGAACGTGCTGAGAAATCCATTACAGTAATTCCCTGGATGTTTAGAAAGTTTAAAGTGACTCTAGCCGTGTGCGGACGTGCGTTGTCTTGCTGAAACGTCAACATATTGTTGACAATTTTATGACGTTGAATTAATGGAAGGAGCTCAGGCTGTAAAACGTCATCGATGTAGCGCCTCGCGGTAAGAATGTTCCTCAAAATAACCAGTGATGATTTGAAATGTTGACTGATGGCTCCCCAAACCATGACGCCACCACCGCCAAATTTGTCACGCTCAACTATGCAGTTTGCGGCAAAACGTTCATTGCGTCTCCTATAAATTTGCTGTCTTCCGTCAGCCATGGAAAAATTGAATCTCGATTCGTCGCTGAACACTACGTCATGCCAATTACGTCGATTTGCAAGCATGTTCAAGACCAGGTCAGACGATTTCATCGGTGGCGAGTAAGGATCAAGCCTTTCAATGAGCGACGGCATAGCAAACCTAGCTCTTTCAATGGTCGGCGTACTGTCCTAGGGTGAATTTGCCTACCGTGACGACCTATCACATCTCTTGACGTGCTTACGGCTGTCGCAAACCTGTCACGTAGATGACGTTGCCTTATGAAAACGTCTTGACGTCTTTTCGTTACGCGTGGCTGACCACTTCGAGGACGATCCTTAGCACTTCCTGTGGTCCGATACTTCCGTACAAGTCTCCTGATTATAGACAAATGGACGTTGAAGCGTCCTGCAATGATACCTTGATTTACGCCGGCGTCTACAAGGCCAAGAACAGCATACTTCTGTTGCTCAGGCAGTCTTAGCAGTTCACGCGTTAGTTTTAATGAAGCAAAGTTTGAAAATAGGATAGATAAAGGCACTAGGTACCAGTATACGTTATTTCTGAAGAACATGACTCAATGTAGAGCAGGTGGTCGAGTACTTTTTGAAACGCGCATGGGTGAGCAGTATTACGTTGAGTGATTTGTCGCGCCGATAGCATGAAATTCACTGCAATCACACAATATCAAGCAGATAGTCAAATCGATTTATTTTCAAAAAAATTATGTTTTTACACAAAACACCGCCCCCCTTCCCACAAAAAAAAAAAAAAAAAAAAAACCAAAGCAAAAAAAAAAAAAAAAAAAAAAAAAAAAAAAAAAACAAACAAAAAACAAAAAACAAAACAAAAAAAAAAAAAAAGAAACAAACAAAAACAAAACAAAACAAAAAACAAACATATAGGCGTTTTAAAGTCCCTGAGTATATTTATAAGTATAAGGTAAATAGAATATATACTTGAATATATTTTCTTATAGTTATTATTCCATAAATTGTGACATGTTTCAATAAATCCGTTTTGAGATTATTAGACATACTTTACAGCCCCAGGATCGAAAGTATTGACGGCACATCTCGGTGCGTACATTGTAAGTGCACCTATAGGTGTCATCATCCTATTAGTATTGATGATAGTCGTACTAATGATAAAAATCAATACCATGAAAGGTAATTTATTCATGATATCTTATGCATCATTTATCATATTGAATTTGTACTATCCTTTATTTCTATCGTTATAATAACCTTAGACACCATGTGCATGTAGCTATTAAACATACGGTACACCATTGAATACCGTCTCTCTTTATGAAGATTACTTTTCTCAATACATTAAGTGTTTAGGTTATTCAACGGCAAAAAGGCATCAACCTGTCTGTCTGTCTGTTCGTCTGTTCACATTTGTCTGGGTAATAACTTCTTACACCCTAGTCCGAGTTGAATAATATTTCACACAACTGCTGTACATGACCCAAGGGTGTGTCACAACCTCAATCAATGGTCATATCTTCAAGGTCAAGGCCACAGTGCGCACATAGCTAAAATTATTGACCGGGCTATAACTTCCTATTCCCTTGTCGGACCTGAATAATGTTTCCCCCAATTGTTGTTCATGACCGAAAGCTGTGCCGTAACTTTGGTCATATCGTCAAGGTTAAGGTCGCAGTGCATACATATCTAAAATCTTTATCCGGGCCATAACTTCTTACGGCCAAGTCGGTTTATTATCAGAGATAATATCTCACTCAACTGTTGTCCATGACCAAAGGGTGTGTCATGACCGTGACTCGAGATCATATCTCAAGTGTCAAGGTCATTGTCCACATATGGTTGAAATCCTTGTCCTGGCCATAACTCCTTACTGCTATGTTGGATTTGGATAACATGTCAGGCAATTGTTGTCCCACAGGTGTGTCATGACCTCCCCATCCACGGAAACAAAGTTTGTGGTATATAGGAATCAATCTGTCTCTCTGTTCGTCTGTCAATCTGTCTGTCTGTTCACATTTGTCCGGACAATAACTTCTTACACCTTTGTTCGATCTGAATAATATTTCACACAACCGCTGTACATGACCCAAGGGTGTGTCATGACTTCGACCTAAGGTCATATCTTCAAGGTCAAGGTCAAAGTGCACATGTTGCCAAAATCTTTTTTCTACGCCGTAACTTCTTACTGTCAAGATGGATTTGCATATTATATCACAAAATTGATGTCCATGATCCAAGGGCGTGTCATGACCTTGACTCAAAATCATATCTGCAAGATGAAGGTCACAGTGCATGCATTGTCAAAATTCTTGTACGGGTCAAAGCTCCTAACTGCTAGGTATGATCTGGATAATATTTTACACCATTGTTTTCCATAATCCAAAGGTGTGTATCAGATTGCACGTAGCGTGTTTTCCATGTGTCTGTCCATCTGTGTGTCCATGAAAATTGTCCAGGTCACAATACATGTACTATTAAAGTACCCAACTTGTGAATCTGTTATAAGAAAGGATGAATTGGCAACAGGAAACGTGAATGCAACTGTTGGAATGAAACAACTGTGTAATTATTAATGTAACTATATACTAGTGTCAGTACTTATCTTACCCACGGACAGCCAGTGTACAAAATCATTTAACAGTGTTTTCACGTCAAAATGGTATGTGGCGCGTTGTTTCGCAACAGAACCACCCATTCTAAACCCTGTTGTCAACAATAATAAATACAAGGAAGATGGTGCAGTTTACAGTATCGCAGGCAACGTCTCTAGCACTGGTACATCAAGAAAATTATCGCACATACATGTAGTAGGTTCGCAGAAATAGAATATAAATGTTTAATTGTGATTATATGCATTTTGCATAAATCTATAAATGACTAATATCAGTGTTTCAGTTATACTACTACTACAACAACAACAACAACAACAACAACAACAACAACAACAACAACAACAACAACAACTACTACTACTACTACTACTACTACTACTACTACTACTACTACTACTACTACTACTACTACTACTACTACTACTACTACTACTACTACTACTACTACTACTACTACTTATAATAATAATAATAGCAATAAAAATAAATAAACAACAACAATAATAATAATAATAAACAAACAAAAAACAAACAAGCAACAACCCCCCCCAACCCCCCCCCAAATCTATGGCTTCACGACGTGTGTAAGGTGATGTTACTCTTCTATGGCATCTGATTCTATGGGTCTCCCATTACTCTTTTCTCTGTAGTGAATTGATCTTTTTGACTGTGATTCTGAATACAATTTAGCATCTAATTATCCAATTATATACCATTCATGATCAAATATGCATGCCAATTACACTTATCGTGTTCATAGTTATTTGATATGAAGTTATGAGGAAAACTATTATCAAACCCTGTTAAAATACAAATGAACATAGAGTTAGTTTTTATTATACATACGTATCCGAATTTTTGAAAAAAATGTCCATGCGTATTCGCATCAGAACTCAATGTGTTTTGATAGCTTAGAATTCGCGCTATACGGTTCAAGGCATATCGTTTGTTTTTACTAGCAGACGAATATTTATAATACAGTATAGGATCGCCGAAGTGTTAAATTCAAGCACTTTAGAAATGGAAACAACTGAGAAATATACAAATTAAATCATTACGATTTATTGCGGAAAAGTACCTTTTTACTTTTATTCCTTTAATATAAATTCCACAATTTTCAAGTGTTGATCAAAGGAAATAGCAAAGAAAACAGAAATCATTCAGAACATCGAATTGTAATTTTGGGATCGGGGTCCTCATAACCATGTGATCGCGTAACATTCGAGGTATAGACGACTTTGCCACCTGTTTGATTGTAACGGTGCTGTATAGACAATGCGACGATTAATAAATTATAACACATTTAACAATTTTTTACAGCGTTAAAGTGGGTGTATGTCATTTTTTTTTTATCATACAGTGATGTCGATGCCAGACGAAGCCGCATCAGAAGGCGAGCCAACCATTCTAAACACTGGTGCCAACAATAATGAAGACGGTGCAGCTTACAGCATCGCACGCAGTGTCCGTAGTACTGGTACATCAAGAAAAAAAAAGTTGTTTCTCTATCTCTTTCTTTTCTTTATTGACAGGAACAAGTAGATGATACGATTGAAAACATTCAAATAACATGTGTATGAGTAGTTTTGGCACCGAAACTGGCTGTGTATTTTGGCTAATACTTGACTTTCACATGCAACCCTCCCCCACATTTTTCGTCAATCCTGGATCCCCCAATACTTACAGTAAATAAAAATTCATTTACTTATATATAATGTGATATTTAAATTATCGTGTTGATAATTATTTGATACGATTTTGTGCGGAAAACGCCTATCGATCCCTGTTGAAATACAAGTGAACGTAGACTAAGTTTTTATTTTACCTACGGACCATAATGGTCAAAAATAATTTCTCTGCGTTTTCACATTAAAACACATCAAAAATTCCCTCTATATGATGTAAGGCGTGAATATCAGAACCGAACAAATTTGATACTAAACGTCGCTGAAGTGGCAAGGGGATGTGTCTCTTACCACTATTTTATGAATATATAAATACTCGTGTTCGATTAAAACAAATCCAATTAATTCTAACGTAGGAAATAAAACTCAGTTAAGATAGTGTATTTCTTTTATATATGTGTCAATCCTATTCATGTTATACAGCGACGTCGGTGTCAGACATACCCGCATCAGAAGCAGAACTATCTATTCAAAACACTGGTGTCTACAATACTGAATGCAAGGAAGAGAGTGCAGTATACAGCAACGTCCCTAGAACTGGTACATCATGAACAACGTAAAATTAATTCCTGCGTATCACATATATCAGTTTTACTGAAATAGAATTAAGTGTATAATTATGATCTTACACATTGTGTATATATTTTTAAATAACTTTTGTGTTTCCTTTATACTACATTGGAAAAACCTACGCTATCACGGTCCCGGTTGCCATGTAATTTTATCCCGCTATGGCAACCGATCCAACCTCTGGTTACTGCATGAGTCTGTATTGTTTTTTTCTCTACAGTGAACGGAATTTTACGAGAGTGCATTTATTATTATTTCGTATATTATCATTTATTTTTGAATTCATATCTTGTCCATTACATTTATCCTGTTCAAAATTATATATGCTGTTATGAGGAACGCAGAGATCAAAAGACAAGTACACGTCACAGATAACAAACAATTCGAACTTGGATTTCAGGATAATAAATAGTCAGAGAAAACAGGTCACACGCATGAACATGTACCATATCACGTAGATACAAGGAACAAGTAGAGAGTATCAAGTATATACGCGTTTCAATATCGTCATCTAATAATTAAGGTTAATTTTTCATTTATAGCTTCAATTATTTTCAGTCTGGTAAATGTGTCTATAAATTAAGCTCTTCTAAAGTAGTAAAGATTAAATGCACCCGCTCTACCATTGCCCTGTATAAATAAGAAATACTAAAATATATATATACTTGTATAGATTTGAATATATATGAATGTTTTGTTTGTTTGTTTGTTTGTTCGTTTGTTTTAAAATCTTGTATAAATAAAAATCTGCTTTTGTTTGTTGGTTGTTTAATGCCATCCCAAGGTTATCTACTTATATGTTTTTGCCTTATGCAAAGCACTTTGAAAAAAAAAGTACACAAAAAGAACCGCACCTTCCTCCAATTCTATATGATATAAGGGACAATGACGTCACAATTAATAACGTCCTAATGAAAATCAAGGCAAAAACATTAAACATTAGTCCTTTTACATTATGTAAAATTGGAAGAAGGTATATTTATTTTCTGTTTCTTTGATACTTTTTAAGAACCACTATGGTTTCTTTATATGGTGAGGGTGCGTGCGTAATGCATTGCACAGAAATTTAGACATACAGGACAGTTAGGGATATTTACACTTCACGTCTACTATGACACTGGATACCAAATTAAACTGTCTCATTCCAAAGACAGGAAACAAGAAACAAGGAATCTTTCAATCACGGGCCAAGCACTGTACAGATTAAGGTACGCAGTGTTTAAACTTTGAAGGAACAATAAAAGTGTTTTACGTTGTAACATCTTGTGCAAGAGGGAACTTGGTTTTAAAGTTTCATTTAAGGGTGAAGTGTTGTTGGTGCAAAACGAACCCGATGTATCTCGGTAGGAGCCAGGCACGATATGAACCTGAGTTTGTCGGCTCTTAAGCCCTAAACTGTTAAGTCCATGTATAAGTATGCACTGATCATATATGATTTGTAAAAAAAAAACCCTCAACAGCATTGAAGGACAGAAAACGGAGAGCAAAAGTCAACTCATGTATCAAAACTGTGTAGAAAATAATTTATGGATTATATTATTGTTCACATAATATAATTTGATTTGTTGCGGATCATGATTTAATAATCTGGGAACCTTGGAGTCGTAGTCTAATTTCGTGGTTGAATACAGCCACAGAACATAGGGTGTATCAAAACTCTTCTAGAGTCGCTATGGATGGAAAGATTTAATTTATAAACCAGTAAATTATCCTTAGAATAGCCGTGGAATAATGTAAAATGCGTAAGTAACTGGTGTCACACGACTATGGCACTAACAACGATGTAGCACTATGGACATTTCCAGACCCCGGAAATTCAGAGGTGAGACAAGGCGCCCGGATGAGTGAGCGTCTCCTGTTTGTTTAGCTACACCCACCGTAAATGTCCTTAATGCATACGAAACAAATAGTGTTCAAAACTGTATTTATACATGAATGTGCGTAGAAAGTGCCACTGCTACATAACATCAGGAAAAAAATAACACTTAAGTCAAACTCTCCAAGGGGAACACCGAGAAAAAGGTGTATACGAAGTTCTAATATTTAACGAACAAACATAAATTTAGTCAGCAATTGTAATTCAATACCCCCCCCCCCCCCCCCCCCCCCCCCCCCAAAATAAATAAATAAATAAATAAAAAACCAAAAAAAAAACCCCATAAATTCAGTCAGCAATTGTAATTTAATATTAAAAATACAAAAACAAGGTACAGTACATGCATTTTATAGCTCATATCATATTATAGGGTTCTGTCTTATATGTTCAAGAGTTTTATTGTCAATACTTGGTGACAGTGTCAAAACCATCTGTACGTTGTCCCATTGTAGGAGGAGATGAAGGACGAATGATCCCTTTATTACTCTACTGGACCGCTGGAGCCACTAGGGATGACATAAGCAACGTATCATCAGGATACACATTGTAATGTTTTTTCATTGGAGAACGAATTTAATGTATATTCACATATCTCTAAACACATTTTACATTTATCTGGCACTTTAATATTCCGGCAATGGAATGTCCCATTTATTTGGTCGGTCCATTGTCAATTGTCTGCAACTATAGGTTACTATGCTAGTGTTTAAAAAACTGATACAATATCGGCGAATCCCGAAATTGATTTTTACCGCGGGACATTAGCCAAACGGTGAAACGGATATTTCTGACAGGGGATTTTTCGATAACCTTTCAGTTTGTGTAAAACACTAGCATGGTAACCCTATTGTAATGGTCTTACTTGAAAAGAAAGCTTACAGATCATGTATTATTGTTATAACTTATATGTTGTATATTTTATTGGGGTTTGCATTTGTCTCAATATGACGCAATACACGTTATTGTACATTTATTCCATGGACTATGAGATATGGTTTATCCTTCAGTACTTCTTCGTTTTTTTATTTCACGGTAGACAGTAAACAGTAAACCTAAGACCTAACCTAACCTTAGGCGTTCGTAATATTCTTATCTCTATTTAGTATAATAATGTCGCCTAAAATATTTTTGATACTAGCATATCATTCCATAAAACGTTTCGTGTTGAGATTTTCACGATCTCTCGTTTTGAGAAACCTATTGACCCTTGTTCTCTGTAGGAACGATTTTTGGGCGCCCGTAAACCGGTTATCCACACCAACTGAGTGACGTTTATTACTTTAATTGACCGTCCTAAATCGACATCGTGACTGCAGTATAATCGAGGACTTTTGTAATGCCGTTTTCTGCGTTAATTTTACTATTATCAAGTTTTATGTGCGTATCTGGTCTGAAAATAATTATTAAGTACAGAAAAAAATCCAGGAAAGCATAGAGTAAACGTGAGTCATACTGTAATATATTCAGATGATAAAAAATGTTATAAAGTAAGCAATAGAAGTATCCTATATAAAGTTCTCTGTAAATCCAAGGACTAATGTAAATACAAAGAGTTAAATAAACAGTCCTATACCGACTGCATTACATCAAGTCCTCGTAGCAGTGAAATCACAGCAGTAAAAAGTGGTTTGCAATATGATTAGTGGTCTGCATGAAGTAGCATCTCAAATCCACTATTTGACAATGATAAATATCAATGCCAAACATGGAACAATGAAAGCAAGTGCTCCGATGAATAGTCACCCTAATAAAAACATGCAATTTTGTTTGTTTGTTTTGTTTGTTTGTTTTTTGTTGTTATTTATTTATTTATTTTTCTTTTTTTTGGGGGGGGGGGGGGCTTTGTCTATTATCTAGCGATAAGAACAGGTGCTGAGATAATCAGTGGCTGGCAAGAGAATGGATCTCCTAATGTGGCAAATTTTGGTTACCATATGACAATGAGAACGACTGTTGAGAATAAGGAAACACCTCTTTTCATCTAGACATATCTGCAAGGTAGGAATCGACAACTCATGGCAACGTGTATGATTTTGCACTGCACACCAGTCTATTAGGGCTTTAACATCATTTGAGAATAACTTCAATGTTTATAATAGTAAGTAAGGATAGAGGAAAACACCACTAGAGGTAAGTTTTGTACTTTTGGTTTGTAGTATATACTTCTATGAAATATTCTTTTGCTAGATAAAGTTACGATCAGAAATAATATCAAATTACATTTAAATGGCTGTACATGGAGTGGCATAAACAATAAGCAAATGACATTGATTGTGTTTCATCAGCGATACATATAAATATGTGAATGAAATCGTTTATATACATGTAGATAGGGACCAGGTGGGAGCAAGTGGCGGAATAACGACAACAATCTGTTTCAGGGAGGGGGGCTTTTTTGTATTTTGTTGGGTTTTTTTTAAATGTTTTACGAATTGTCTTTCTTTCGTTGCTTGTAATAACGTTACATTCCGGATACAATGATGTGTGGATTTTATCAGGGTAGAGAGAGAGAGAGAGAGAGAGAGAGAGAGAGAGAGAGAGAGAGAGAGAGAGAGAGAGAGAGAGAGAGAGAGAGAGAGAGAGAGAGAGAGATTGGAATACCACTGGTAAAAGAAAAGACAAATCCATGTATAATATGACCTCAATGGGATATCAAGCAATACACTTTCTGGTATCAAAATTTTTTTTTATCAAACTTAGGATAACTGTAAACATAAATCTGATTTATAAATTTTCATAGGAAAGGCAGAAAGTGCCATTCAGAAGTATACATGTAACTTTATCATAAGTGTTTCACTTAAATAGTCTTAACTTTTGTACATCGTTAAAGCACCAAAAGTTAATTGAATGTAATCGAACCTGTTCACCATTTGTCCGCATAAATGTATTTTAAGTTGACTGTACTTGTGCTTCTATGTTGAGAGTACAGTACAATGCTTATGAAAATATCTAGAATAATTGTTTCACTTGTCTATTCTCAGGTTGAGATTCAAACTTGGTCTAAATAAACTGAAATGGTCTTTAAAAATGTCATCATCCTAAATTTCCTCATATCTTAAGTATTTAAACTTTACTTTGAACCAAGCTAAACATACTCACTTCACACTTGTCTAAGTAGAACGGAAAAATCAACATTAATAGCTAAAATGGAGGTTTCATTTATTACAACACAACGCACACTCTGTCCTTATTAAAGTATAATGAGGGCAATATAGTGACTGACACTAAGTACTCTTGCATTCTTGATATAATTATTATATAATCTGATATTTCTTCGTTAATCCCGGTATTACATTTTCGTTTGGGGAGAGGGGTAAATGTATTATTCAACAACTCCATCAGAGTAAAATATTATTGATAGTACAAAATATGTCCAAAACCCATGCTATACGGCACTATCTATGAAAAGCAACTTATTCTGGTGATGATAACCGGGCAATATAACCTGTATATGAACTGATTCAATTTTTTGTACTTTGATATATAATATATAAGTTGGTTGATTCACGGTTTATGGCGTTTTTAACAATTTTTCAGATATATCGCTACATGGAAGCAGGAGGTAACCAACCTCTTAAACATAATGGCGGAATTCAAGAATCGAACTCGGATCGTCCACATCGCAACCCAATCTCTTAACCAGTACACCAGGTCTGCCTCTCTTTGATATAGGATATAACAAAGATATTTGAAACACTCATCAGCTAGTATGGTGGAAGAAGTATATCATACAGTCATGTATTTTCCGCTTCTGTATAACCATGATGCCATAAGGAAAACCTACTCTTTGAGGGACGAAAGGGACAGGGTAATAACCACTATATCACACAGGATATACAGCATCCCTAAATCGGTGCAAAAACATTAAAAACATTTATTAAGAAGCATTATTCAGAAACAGGGGTATGCAGGAATAGTTTAAAGAGGTAGGACAGTTCGTTGAAATGATTTACGAGTGAAATACAGCCCAAAAACATTTATTTTGTTTTAAAAGCCCTTATATATGAAACTTTTTTTTGTGTGGTTACTTCCCATATGTAATATGTTTATCTAATTCTCTGACGTAGTCTTCCTCGTGTCTGAAAGTATGCTAAATTTAGACAAGTATTTTTCAAAAGCATGACACTTAGGAAATCTCATAAAAGTATTTGATTGTAGTGAGGCTGTAGTGCCGATTAAGGACGGGCAATTAAGTAACAATCGTCAGTCTACCGATGTTAAACCTGGTCACCACAAAAGAAAATTTTTAAAAGAGGATTTATTTAAGAGGTTCATATCGGGAACAAGAAATGAAAGGTGTGTGGGTCACATTTTTTTTATGTCTTTCAATAGACCTTCAAATATTATATTATAATAATGTAAGGGTCAATATCCTACATATATTTGGTCTCTCAAATTTGTGTCGAATTAATGTGACGTCACAACCAAAGCAATAACGTTATAATGAATGTCCCGACAAAATAGTTTGTAGGACATTAGGCCGCTCACTTCATATAAAATTTAATGAAGATATATTAAGTCTGAATTCTATCTTTAAGTCGTTTACACATCGCTATTATACATAGAGTACAAGCGTTCAATAATGTTTTGACAATAAGTGAAAGATCAGATAATATTCGCCTGTCAGCTATCAATGCATGTAAATCTGAAACCGAAAACGCCGATCTTTGTAGTTTAATTTTTAACATACTTTTTAAATAGAACAACAGTCAAAACTTTTTTTCTCCTTTAATGGGAAAAGCATCCTTAGTATAGCAATACACTATCGAATCTATTATTATTTCTTTATCTAAGGAATGTCTCCCTCATGCATAGCTCTGTCCTTAATCATTTTTGCTCATGGTTTGGGCTGCTTATCAACGGAATTGTAGTAGGTCTTCTTCGAAACCTTATCTTATAAATTTTCCTTAAGATAATGATGTTTGGCCTCCTTTTTTGTCAACTTAATTCATTGTATATTCCATGGTTTGGGTCACTTTGGCTTTAATTCTGCTCTTCAGATATTAATGTTTAATTAGAAATCCTGTTAAAAAGCCCGCAAATCCAGTAAAAAAAAAGTAGTTCCAGTTTCTTCTTTGATACCGTATAAAATTGCATTACCTTAGGATAATGTATTTTTGTCTTTTTGTCAACTTAATTCATTGTTTATCTTCAAAGTATCATTTGTACTGCACAGTGATATTCGGGCCGGACAAATCTCTATCAGAAGTACAGCCATCCATTCTAACCACTGGGGTCAACGTTAACGTATACGAGGAAATTGAAGTTTATTATACCTAACGTTCCTAAAGCAGGAACATTTTCAGAAACAAGATTTTGAGTTCTACATGTTGCATATATTACATAATTTCAATACCGTTTTGTAATTTTGATTCTTATCTTGTTTTACACAATATACATGTTTCTATGAATAACGATAACTGCTGTCTTTTTAGAGCACAAAGATATTGCATCAGATAGAACGTGAATGGTTGTAAGGGAATACATACTTCTGATCTTTTTCCACAATGGCAAAATGATTGCCTTTTCTTTCTCTTGAATTGAAATTTCGACTGTGTTTTTCATTACTGCTTAGTATCTATTCATTTATACCTATTTTATTAATTGACAAATATATGTCTTCTGATCCACCCTCGATGCATAGAAGAGAAATTTTATTACTGTTGGTATCTGCTTGATAAAGTGCTCCTATGTAATGAACCAAAGCAGTACTGAATCCTTTATGTGCCAGGACTTTTTTTTTCGAATGTATCACCAAGCGTTAGTCTTTATGTTGTCTGAGAGTAAGAGCAAATGGTGGACAAACTGCTCCAATACATGTTATATGATATATTCCTTATTACTGTGCTGAGCAGCTGGACTTATTATGAATGAGGTAAGCGCCATTCATAATGGATTTTTTATCATGTAATAGTTCTATACACAGATCTCTGACATATATTTACATCTACTAGGAACATTAATATCTCTGGAAATGGAAAGTTCCAGTCCCTTGGATCAGGGCATTGTTTATTGCATGAAATTCATTATGATATACAAGGAAATTTCTCAGTAGCTCAGGTCAACTTGAGTAATATTGTAATGTGTCGATATGAAGACATTTTGAAAACAATGAAGTAAATTACGAAATACAAATGTCATATTTACACATGTCTTGAAATCCAAAGTCTATAATTACCAAAAGAAAAAAAAAAAAAAAAAAAAAAAAAAAAAAAAAAAAAGATAGATAAGATAAATATCTATTGCATGGTATCACCTCTAAATTAGCAGAAGAATTACAGCAGTAAAAAGTGATCAGTGGACACATGTATATTTATAAGATGATTAGTGGCCCGCATGAGGTAGCGTCTCCAATTCACAACGTTACAATGAAAAGATCTCCTGAAGGCTGGATATGCCAACCACGTGACAATGAGAACAAGTGTTATGGTTGGCGACCTGAATCAGAAAGCATGTCCTGGGGGCAAGCTATGTCTAATACGTAACCATAAAAACAAGAGTTCAGATGATCAGTGGCTAGCACGGGAAAGCATCTTCTGACGGCGGACGTTGATTACCATATGACAATTCGAATGAGAAAACACTTCTCGTCAGATAAACTGTTCTTCAGTATCTGATTCTAAGGTGAATCGGCAGCTATATGTATTTACCCTGCACACCCGTCTATCAGGTCTTTGATATCGTTGAAAGTAACTTCAGTGTTTAACATAGTAAGTAAGCATAGTAAAATACTTCACTACAGGTAAGTATTGTATTTTTGGTTAATGGTACATACGTCTGTGAGAAGTATATACCTTGTTCTGAGATGACGTTGCGTTTGATAACAATATCAAATTACATTTAAATGAAATAACACTGTACTTGGCGTAAAACAATAAACCTAGAAAGAAGTTTTGAGGTCCATCAGGTAAACAAATATACAAAATATATGAATGGAGTGGTTTGGCTGAATATAGATCAGGAACGAGTTCATCAAAAGCTAGTCAGATATTTGCCCACATACGATACTTTTGAGTTTAATGTGCTTTTGTTTTATGTTGATTGTAAGGTATAGTGGTATGAAGGTATGTAAAAGAATTCTGTTCTATTTGTCTATTCTTAAAAATGTCCTCGTGAAAAAATATTCAGACTTTTTATCTGGAATCAAGATAAACATAAAAGCTTCACACTGGTTTAGGTCAAACGGGAAATCAACATCAATATCTATGGTGGAAACTTTTATTTATTGTGACACAACGCACACTACATCCTTGATCAAGTATAATTAGAGCAGTAGAGTGACTGACACTCAGTATAAGGACTCTTCACGATACAACTTACATTCTTGGCACAATCATTATTTAATCTGACATTTCATTGGTAATACCACGCTAAATGCAGTATTACAGTTTCGTGATGAAAAGTTTTGGGTAAAATACCATCACAGTATAAGTAAGATATTCTTGATACTAAACACAAAATGTGTTGCTATCGTGACATCAAGTCCATAAACTATGTTATATGTTACTCTCTATGAAATCAATTTATTCGGGTGATGGTAGCATTGTAATGTAACTGGCGAAAAAATTCAGTCATATTTTTATTGTATTATGATATATATAATTTAAATGACATATTTAGCAGATACATACATCTGCTACTATGGGGGAAGAAGAGCTAGATAGTAAGTTACTGTCGGCTTCTCTATATAAGAGCTACTCTGTTTCTGGAGAGAGAGAGAGAAGGGGGAGGGGGCGGCAGGGGTTGGGGTGGAGGAGATAACCACTATATCACAAAGGATATGACTTCTACCTCTAGATAAAAATCATCCCTAAATCGGTGTAGAAAGCTGCATTAACAACATATATGAAGAAACATTGTTAAGAAACATGGACAAAAAGGAATAGTTTAAAGAAGTATGATGGTTGTTATAAGTGATTTACTAGTGAAATACAGCCCATAAATATTTATTAATGTTAAATTTAAATGCCCTCGTAAATGGATACTTATTTTTTGTTGATACTTACTTTAAGTAAATATTTATCCAATTCTCGAATATACTCTTCTTTGTTCATATTTGAAAGTATGATACATTTAAACTAGTATTTTCCGAAACTCTTGACTCTTTGGAATTATCACAAAATTATTCTATTGTAATGTAGATGCGGTACCGACTTAGGACGGTCAATTGATTTAACCATAAGAAACATTCTTCATAATCAACATATAATATATAAAGTATATTATGCATATCTGTAAGCTGTAAAGCTTCTGATGAATAAACAATGCAAAATACAAATACAAATTGAAGTGACAATAACCACTCAATCGATGTTGTTAACCGGACCAAGGGCCCACCTTCCCGCTGATTTACAAAAGAAATATAATAAAAATTCATAAACATTCCTCCAAATAAAAATCAAGAAAGCACATATTTCTCAAATAGAGAGGTCATACGGATTAAAACAGGAAAAGCATTATAGAAATAGATTTTAATATCGAACACATAGATATATAAATATATATAAGTTGACATGAACATGAGGCAACGGGCGTTGTCTCTGACAATTATTGTGGCCATTGTTATACTAAGTATATTTTCTGTTTTATTTTTATATGCTGCATATTAATGTCTGACACAAGGGAAAAAATCCAGTTCCAGTCACTTTAAATTTGTACTTTGACATACTCATTATTTTTTAAGGAAATGATGAAAAGAGGTTGCAAAAGTGCTTTGCAATATATGTATAGGAAAATGATCCTGGAAGTTTACTTGATAATATAATGATATGAAATCAGTATTTGATCATTTGAGCAGTATGTTTATTTCAGTATTTTTCTTAATATTTTCGACATTTTATAGCTACGGACTTTATATAACAGAGAGTAATAACACATGCATTGTAGGTAGGTGTGTTTATCTCTTATAGCATGTAAACATATCATTGTAATTATATTCTCAATGCAGTTGAAGGGATTAGACATGGTTTAACTTGAAATAATAATATCAACAATAAATTGATAGTACTATTAGGACATGGATACTTATTCTACACAATTAAAGTATAAAAATATTAGATATGCATGAGGAAGAATTAAATAAAAGACCCACCTCAACACTGTTTATTTTTTCAATTTCGAGATATTCAGTAACCGCCTTAGAATTTATGGTGAATGTATTTAGTAAATGAGATTTTCGTGGGCAAATATTACAATATTTATATGCCAATTGTGATAGTCAATTGAGTTCATGTTCTCGTGTATACATTTAGCAAAACAGATTTTGGAAGGCTTAAATATCGTACCCGATCATTAAATACGTCTTCTGGTCTTGGCAACTGTAACAGTACATGGCATTTAGAATCTTTGATTAAGCATGAACAACTATTGTTTCTTCGTCAAAAGACTGAAATTTCGTCTGATTTTGCTCTCCGTTTTATGAGGAAAAACTAACCGTCAACAAGGCCTTTGGAGAAGCTGGTTATTGTTGTAAGTAGCTGTTGTAAGTTGTGGAGTTACAATACATAGGTGTCATGAAATGTAAAGATGATGGATAAATCCAAGCCATAAGTTCGAAAATCATGAAATCGAAGGACATACAAAATCACTGAAAATGAAAACCAAATACAAAACAACGAAAAATGTCTACTTGAAGAGTATATGTAAACCCCCTTGATGGATTGAGACCAGGTATCTGGGGAGAGTGAGCGTCTTCTGCTTGCTAGCAACACTCGTCAGATATACCCAGTAGAAAGAGTCAGATTAGATATACCGTCTATTCAGTTTTCAAGATTACACTAAGTGTTCTAGAATCGGATCTTTGACATTTACCCCATGATTCAGACACGGCAACACATTACCTAACATTTTACTAACTGTATTGTACGATATGTCGTGACTGTCGTCATAGATCACCTGAGCTAAAAGGCTATAATATGCCGTCCGTCATCTGTCCGTCAGGACTGAAGTGATTTCTCAAGTATTGTTGTTTTTCAAGATTTTTCAGAGGATAAATTCAAGCCGGACGAATAAAGCCACAAAGTGTGTCCTCATCTGACATAAAGGAGGAGTGGCGCAGTGCATATGTTGCTCAGGAAGTCCGAAAAGTCGCAAGTTCGACTGCAGATTCCGTCACCACAATCGTGGAGTGACAAAAACAATATTTAATCAATCGATCAATCAATCATTTGACATGATTGTTCCTCAGACCGGCTGTATATATATAGAAAAACCAAATGTATCATAGCAACCAAAAGATCAACGAAAGTTTTTGCTTTTAGTTCTATTCCGAAACCGAAACCTTTACGACGTCTTTATAATTTTTGCACATTTTAGATAATATATTTGATTTTCTAATTGTATATTGCCCATCATGCATTATCATATGTATTTTGTTTAAACATTGGAAAATAAATATTAGAACTAAATATTCTTAGTATCAACTGAGGAAGTTAATTACATGTTTGTATTCTTTTAACCGAAATTAAAATTTGTTCTTCTTAATATTTTGTCATTTGACGATTTCCACTAGACTTTTGTTAATGTAAAAATGATGGATAAATCCAAATCATCACAAAAATATTGTTGATACTGAAGTACAATGAACACTTATTGCAATATATCAGGAACAGGGATGTAAGATATGCAATGTAAAGCAATATCTCTCCCTTTCTCAAATGTTAAACGAAATTCAAGACAACCTCTTACTTAGATTGTATACATCATTAAAGAAAAAATTCACCAAGAGTTAAAGAAATGTTCAGCACATGCTTACAATAAAAATTTGAGTTTATTGTACTTTTTCTATGTTGATCGTACATTACATTGGTCATGAAACTATCTGGAAGTTGTCTATTCACAGAAACAAAACAAAACAAAACAACCCCTCCCCCCAGAATTGAGGGTGAGGTCAAACCTAGTATAAATTTACTGATATCCTTTTTCGAAAGTGTCTTGGTGTGAAATTTCTTTCAGAAATCTTAAATATTAAACTTAATCTGGAATCAAGCCAAACATAAACTATTCACACTGGTCTAGGTTAAACGGAAAGACAACATCGATGTCTTTAATAGATATTTTATTTATAGCATTACATTCACACTTTATCCTTGTTGAAGTATAATGAGGACAATATAGTGACTAACACTACGTACCAGTACTCTTCACGACACAATGTACATTCTTGACATAGGTGTTATGTAATCTGATATCCCTTTGGTAATATTGCGCTAAATGCAATATTACAGATTTATCGGCGGGGATGAAAAGTAATAGATAACAAAGCCCTTTTACCGAATTACAACATTACTGAACTATTTTTGATACTAATATACTATGTATTGTTATCGTAACACCAAGTCGAAAACCATGTAGTATATTTCTATCTATAAAAGCAACTAATTCAGGCGATGGTAACAGTGTAATGTATCTTACAGATAATTTGAATCGCAGTGTTTTGTATTTTGATATTTGATATCACTGAGATATTTTACAGATGCATCTGCTATTATGTGGAAAAGCTACTTAACATTAAGGTAGCGTCGGCTTCTATATAGCGATGGCTCCATGAGGAAGAGCTACTCTATGAAGGAAATGGTGGTTGGAAGGATAACCATATATCTTTTTAGCTTCTTTATAAACAGTATTCAGTATCCCTGAATCGGTGTATAACATAAGATATTTATTTTAAAGATTGTTAAGAATTACAGGCAGAATGAATATTTTAATGTAGTGGGGTTGTTCTTTTCTAATGAATTACGAGTGAAAATTTTCCCATAAATAATTATCATTTTTTAAATGTCCTCATACATGAACACATTCGGTTTCCTGATTCTTCCTTTATATAATACATAATACAATTATCCAATTCTCTAAAACATTCATCATTGTTTATGTTTGAAAGTATGATAAATTTAGACCAGTATTTTCCAAAACACATGCCTCATCGGAATTACCCAAAAATAGTCGATTGTAATGTAGTTGAAGTACGGTCTTATGAAGATGGATTGAATTGACAATCGTCATTCAGTGTTTGTTGTTAAAACGATTATATGAAAGAACACATATCTAATGATTTATAAACATGCCTATGTCTTCTCTGTTCCCTTCAAAACAGAGAACAAGGCATAATTGATTTCTTAAATTGAGAGGTTATATAGATATCAAAAATATCAACATTAATATCAGATCATAATTTAAATATCAAACATATATATAAGTTGATATCAACTGGAGGCCACCGTTCTCTTTTCACCATTGTAATAAATATTGTGATGAAGTGATTTTCTATTCTCTCTTTCTTTTTATATGCAACTTATCCATATCTGACACAAACGGAAACAGTTTTCGGTTCCAGTCACTTTCATTCTTTTGTACTTTGACGTGTTGATTCATGTTTAAGGAAATAAATATAATGCATTTAGTACAGTCTTAAAAAGTAATCAGAAGTTAATGAAAACTGATATTAGCAACACATTAATAGTAGTATAAAGACATGACAATATATTCTATACAATTTAAATATCAAAATTATGAATATGCACAGGTGATGTGTACGACTTTTGAAAAAAAGCCCTTTTTCGAATTTCAAACTATCAAGTAACCTTCATTAGAATTTCATAATGAGTGTTCCTAGTATATTAGAAACTAGGTCGAAGAAGTCAAGTATTGAGTACTCCTTCTGGTATAATTTGCCTACTGTTTTTATATCCATTTGTGTACATTTCCCCGTGCATATATTTAGCACAACAACGCCCCGAGTACTTAGATATATTTAAAAACAAAAGAATATTAAGGATATTAAATTATTCAACCGGTGAACTACACAAATTAAGTACTCAATAGACAGTCTATCTGTCGTACCATCAATATTTCTGTAATGCCATTGCATCTATTGCATTACTTGTTACCAAGATTTATTGTACATCTTCTTGGTGATTTCTGCCCTACAACTAGGCCACATGTCTTTCCCCATCCCTTTTACACAGCACGGTCTTTTCAAGTCTTTCACGGATTTTAATTTAATCAAGCAATGTCTCTCATGATTAAAGTGTTCTGAAGTCGCAATGTATTACATTTGTTAATGAACATAGATAATTGATTACTTTATCTTTATATCTTTATTAAGATCTGGAGTTTATTGGATTCAACAAATCAATTCTTGTAATAGGCAGAAACCCAATACCTATACAAGTATATTTAAGAGGAGACATTCAGTATCGCGTGATAAACTGGTCTTTATCTGTGAGTATCACACTAAATCAATTTTCTGTTAATTAGCCATCAACACATTGATATGTACATATTGATATTTTCTACATCTGTAGGTTAATAATAATCATATTTTGTCTTGACATATATATCTATATATTTTCATTTTCTCACATTATTTATTCAATGAAATAAGAAAATTCCCCGCAAGCCTGACTGTTATACAACAAGTTTTGTGAAGGCTTGTTTACACGATTTGACTCTTTCTACTTGGTGTATGTGACGGGTGTTGCTAGCAAGTAGGAGATGATCATTCTCCCCGGGCACCTGATCTCACTCCATCACAGGAATTCACATATGCTATTCAAGTAGACATATTTTGTTATTTTCCACTTGTTTTTCATTTTCACTGATTTTGTATGTCCTCTGGGTTCATGATTTTTAGACTTATGGTTTGGATTTATCCATCATCTTTACATTTGACATTTTTGAAATGCAGAGTAAATTATTGTTTCTGACCATAACTTCATTTTAGAACCAAAACGATATATATATGTTTTCACATTTCCTATGTACTACTAGAATTTTAATGGTAACGGCATTTAGGGTCTGTGTGTCAAAACTATCAAATGAAGATAGATAGATGGATAAAGAGAGAGAGAGAGAGAGAGAGAGAGAGGGGGGGGGGGGTTGGGTTTAAAAGTAACTTTTGACTTCTAAAATGAAGTAACTTTTGACTTCTAAATGAAGTAACTTTTGACTTCTAAAATGAAAATTCATCGGAAACAATTATTTCTCAGTCGGAAGGACAGAGGAGGCTTAAAGTAGATAAATGGACAAAGATGCCTCGAGCCCAATGAGTGGATCCAGTTGCCATTTATTAATGTAAAGGTGAAAAAAGAAATGATGGGTTGATATAGATAATAACTGAAATCTGTTACCAAGCAAAGTATTACGCCCTTGATTAAAGACTTTCTCGGAACTCCAACTAGCTATGTCCAATCAACATCAACTATATTTTGGTCAAGACACTGGTAATTGTCACTAAAATTGGAATTAAATAATTGCAGTATAATTTTGAAGAGTTTTCGTCTTCAATTTTCTCATCTTACAGTTCGATTGAGAAATTAATCGAGACTTACCTGTAATATGAAGTTTTAATTGGAATTCTACTTCATCACTGGCGGAAATGGATATTGGCAACAACTAGCATACGTAGCGCATCTGTACAGCTTTCTCATTCCCTTGACTTTTCTCCTTTGTCTTGTTTTAAGACATATTGTGCAACTGTCATAATTGCAAATGCATTTTCTGTAATGCATGTCTGTATTCTATTCACCTTCATGTTTCTTTTAATAAATCCCGCTCGCATTCTTCTCCATATTTCATTTTTAATTTTTAGACATTTTATGTAACCTTTATTCTTTCATGCTATCGTCTGAGTATATGTTGGCAAAATACTTGTTTGCTATTTTTGCTAATTTTGGGTTAGTTTCCGGCCCAACATTTTTATCCGCCAACTGATTTCCATCTCTCATTTTGGAGAAATCCGCTGCTATGGAACCCATGCTGTCTTGCAGCAGGGATAAAACACTCATTATCATGCTTCTTTCTGATGTGCTTTCTACATATAAAATACTATCATCAATAGTATCTTGGCCAGTAGCCATACTAAAATTTAATCTATAGTAAAACTTGCAACACTAATCTAGTTATCAAATGCCCTATAAAAGCACGTCCGCACTGACGTCTAGATAAAGGCACATCGAGGTCTATAATTAGCAGGCTCCGTCTAATGTGGTTCCTTAATAACCTTGACAGTGGTGAAGTAGAATGATTTTTTTTATCTTAAACTCCACATTAAAATTAACAATCATCGTCTATCTCTTCCCCACGAGAGAAAGAAAACTCAGTTACATTTCATTAAAAGAGAAAGATACAAAAACACTTTCATTACACAAGTGGTTTACAACTCTTGGACATTTAGAAACTGGGTAAATAGCGGCTGATAAAACTGCTGTTTTGTGATGCTACGGAGTTGTATGAAAATGTTAATGCCGGTTTTTGAGTAACTATATGCTGATGTTTATGCTTGTTTAGGACATCCATACACGGGAGCCTATATATCATCTATATTCATCTAATATTGGGCAAAATGATATATGCAACACTTCATGCTATTCGTCATATAGTATCAAGTTTCAGGAGGACATTGTCTTGCTCAGTACTCCAACATTGGTACACGTTGAAGTCAGGGACAAGGATAATTATTTCTGTAATTCCGTGATATCTTCAACAAAAATAATATTCGAAAGTAAGAAAAATGTATGTTAATCTATAAACATCAATTCTGTTAACCAGACATTTTCTAGATACTATACTTTTGCCAGAAGAACACTGACTATAAGCAAAGTAGTATTTATGTGATACAAAAGTTTCATTCTTTCCATTGTATATTATCTCATCACAATATATTACCAAGAAATAAACGTTATTGAGTTCCTGATTTGTAAGTTATAGATACAATGTGTTCATTAAGCAGATAGAAAGTAGATTTCTGTCCTGAAAACATAAATGCACCCCCCCCCCCCCCCAAAAAAAAAAAACAAACAAACACAAACAAACAAACAACAACAATAGGCCGGATACACTAAGATAAGTACAATTTGCTCTTTCGCAAAGTACTGGAGTACTAATTCCTAAAATAATTAGTAGATAATATATTCTCTTGCTTATTGACTACTTACAAATGACAGGGTAATTTGAATCGTAAGCATGTCATTGCAGGCTAATTTTAACAGACGAAAAAAATTAACAAACTGAAAAATAAACTTACATTTAATAATTACTCTTAAATTTCATAGAGTGTCATGATTTAAGTATACAAATACTCTACGACCTTTAAATATACAGATGAACTATATAAAATACAGCAAACTCCAGTGTTTCTCTACATTAAAGAATTAAAAAAGCGACAAGAGATAGAAATGTGTGTATTTTTAAACATTTTTAGTTACAGTTTTATTACTTATCTACAATAATGAGAAAAATCCCTATCATCATCATCATCATCATCGTCATCATCATCATCATCATCATCGAAAAATATTTTCACATTAAATATCTGTTGTTTATTTACAAATGAAGGTTGTTTATTTACAAATGAAGAGCTGTAAAACATCTGAAAACATATGGTGGTTTTAAATGAAATGAATAAAAATGTTTTGCTCATGTCGAGGTCTACACCATTACCTTAGAGAATTCCTCTAAAAAAGCCCCCCCCCCCCTTTTTTTTTCATCGAAAACAGATAGCCCCGCTTTTCCGAAATAGACTGCATCTATTTTGATAGAAATAAAAAAGAAAACGAAGAAGTACCGAAGGGTAAACAAACGGTAGAAGGCAAGTGAGGTGGGATGGCGCTTAATGGCTATAACATCAGAAATTACTATTAAATTATATTGCCAATGACATCGACATTGCAAAATGCATTTCGATACCTATGGGACAATAGCTGTGACTCCAAATGGTAAAATATTACGAAGACTTCAAAATACACTGAACAGAAGAAATAAAATTTTACAAAAGATATATAACATTGTTATTTAAAAGTAAATACACAGCTACTAGAAATTAGATAGATGCTAATAAAATTGCATTGAATAGATAATTCTCTTTATTCTACAGCACCATGGGACATTGAGGAATCAAATTTAAATGTGAAATGCACGTTTCAAAGCACCAGTCATTCATTAATAGCATGGAAGTTCGTAATCATGTCTAAAAGTATGGACCAGTAGAAACACACATATTATCTACCATACAGTGAGTCAGATCATTTAGTTCAATATGCAATACATTCTGAAGCAAATGACACAATAACTGTTACTATACGACTACGATCAAATATCTCGCTGTTAGAGAATAAGGTTTATACAAGATGCCGTGATGCGTTAGACCCTTTGAAAGGCAGTCGGTACATACTGATATCGAATTCCGGTAAGTCACACAAAGTTTTCATTTTTCATGATTTTATCAGTAGTTAACAGTATTGCACCTAACGTCCTTACTGCAGGAAACATCTTCAGAAACAGGAAATTGAGTTCTACATGTTCCATATATTACATGTTTTGAATTAACTTCTTATATCACCCCTTATTCTTCATTGGGGTCTTAATTACCATTTCCTTTATTTTGTATGGAATATTTTGATTGTGTTGCTAATTACTGGTTTGTATCTAATCATTTTTATTTGTAATGTATGTTTACAATGTCGTTTTCTGTATATATTTGACTATTATTATAGTTTATGTTCATGTACTTTGCGACTTGTATCATACAGCTTGATCAGAAGTTTTCTGTCTCTTCTACATAATCAAGGGAAAAATATATTTCAAGTTTTTGTTTACATTGATTTTGTAAGGAAAACCGTCATTAAAAATCTGCTAATATGAAATTAGAAACAATGAGGATGGACAATGGGCAAGTAAGAAAACGCAACAGATATATAGGTATCACGGTCGGAATGAAGAAGTAAAAAATAAATGCTTTAAGTAATTTAGTAAATTTAAACCGTGCGGCGGCTTCGCCTAGCCTACAAAGCATGCCGCATATAACGTCACGCCACGGAGACAACCCTAAAAAAGGTTGTTCCAATGACGTACATATATTATTATTTAATTGTCTTTGTTTTAGTTTTACTATCTCAAAATATTTTCAATGTTAAAATATGTATATAAATTAAAACCTAAACCTACATAGGTAGTAGAAAGTTATTTAGTAGTAATTAAATTTACAAGCTACATCATTGCTTTGTATAAATTTAACATTTGTTTCTTACTGTGTACAATCACAGAACAGAGTTCTTGCTGTGTTATATTTATATATGTGATATTAAGTAAAACTTAAGATCTGAAATATTTCGTTTTTCCTTGTTTATGTCCCGCAAAGAAAAATTCAATTTTATGTTGGCATTTGTATCAAACACAGAACAGAAGCTTCGTTTCAGTTGTTAGATTTATCATTATTATTTTTGCTGTCATCTGCTTGATACAGTGCTAAGAAAAGCTGATCTAAACAATGGACCTACCCATCCGAAGCAGTGAGGGATAATTTATTTTTCAAATGTATCACTAAATGTTGTAAACGAAACTCAAATAATTTATCAAGAATATAAAGAAAAGGAGATGAGGGTTATTTGTAGTACCTCGACTTTTTATTATTTAGTTTAGAGTGGAGCATGCTTAATAATATGAACAATTGTAGAGTTGAAGTGTCATTTCACAGTTTGAAACACTCACAAAACTTGTAGTGTATCAAAACACCTCTTAGGACGCGGTGATTGGGGGTTAGATATTTGTTTGTTATTGATCAGTGAATCAACACTGCTACATGTATTTGAATGATTATGAAATAATGTGTGATATGAAAGCAAGGGCATAATGTCCATCATGTTGCTTTGGCCATGGTTTTCAATACGATGTCAATATATAATTAACTTTGACTTTAAAGATGAATGAAGGACGTGTATCCTTTCAGCTGTCTTGAATATGTCGTCCATGAAATGACAAACGATAGTCGATAAATATAAAACATATATACTTACGTCTCCTCCGGGATGCTCGTGGTATACATGGAATATATAGGACAACTAACATAATAAAGTCAGTCAGCAATATTTAACTGCCATTTACATGAACATCATGCACTAAAAAGTTTTTTTTCATTTAAAATGGTCACCAATACCTAAGAGGGAAGAAAGAATAATTACTGACTTAGTCGTAGATGAGAGGTCATCACGGAAATATACAGTATTTAATGTAATAGTATGAAAAAAAACCCACATAAGAACATCACAAAAAATATTCGATTATGATGAAGGTACAATACCGACTTAGACGGGAAAGACATCTGACATAGCTGCAGGGCATAAGTCACCAAGGAGACCTACAGTAATAACATTTCTAGCATTGTTCCAATGCGTTTTGTATGAGATTTCTTTATCATTTTACATATCTACTGGACTTATTATGAGCAAAGTAAGCGCCAGTCATCATGGTTTACTTTGTTATGTAACAGTTCACGTAGAACGATTTACTTGTGTATTCACACATCTCTAAGATATATTTACATCTACTCGGAACATTAATATCCTTGGAAATGGAATGTTTCAATCCCTTGGATCAGTGCCTTGCTCAAAGTCTGAAACTTACTGTAATACACAAAGACAATGCTAAGCAAGTCAACATGAGTAACACTGTTATATACGTACACTTTCTACACAGTGTTTCTTCACATTCATGTATATATACAGTGCTGAATTAGATTGTTTCGTATGTATGTCAGGGCATTCACGGCGGGTGTGGCTAGCAAAACAGGAGACGCTCACTCCTCCCAGGCTTCTGGACTCATCTCTGAATTTCCGGGGTCCGTGGAGGTTCACTGCGGTACATTGTTGTTAGTGCCATAGTCATGTGACTCCAGTTATTTTCGTATTTTAGATGACACGAAAACAGCAAAGCAGCAAAGATAAACATTTTTATATCGATTGCATGACATCACGACATTGTAAGCAGTGACATTACCGTATTAAAAAGTGGTTTGTGGAAACATAAAATGTTTAGTGGCCTGGATGTCTGTCCCGGGGGTAAGCTATGTCTATTATGTGATAAAAAAAAAAAAACAAAACAAAAACAAAACAAAAACAAAATTAAAAAAGTGCTCAAATGATCAGTGGCATGCAAGGGATTGTATCTCCTGATGACTAGCTTTGCTTACCATATGCTCAGTATAAGGAAACATTTCCTGTCAGGAAGACTTATCCTCAATTTATTATTCTGCGGTGCATTGGGACCTATTTGTAAGAATGAACTCTGTACATCAATCTATCAAACCGAAATAAATTATGTTTGTTGTGCATCAGCAGAACATTTATACAAAATATATGAAAGGAATAGATTATATAAATGGGAATCAGGTACTAGCTATAAGAAAGATAATTTATCTTTGTTTTAAAGAATAATTTAACTTATCGCAATATCTCGAGTTGTCTTTCTTTGTCACTCGATCAAAAAGAAAAGTAAGTGGCGAAAAATACCTCAAGAGATGTAGCAGATATGTATAATGTGAAGTCATTGGGGGAAACGTCACTTTTTAAAAAGAAGTAATGGTTAATGTGACAGACAGTTATTAAAATATATCAGGATCAGGCGTTCTTAAAATAATGCAAATTTTATTGTTATCAACACATTTTTATCCAATTTGAACTAGAGCTGTGCTAACGGGACCTTGGCAACATAGTTGAAACATGCAATAATTCATGCCAAGATACACTACTGGTATAAGTGTAATGGATGTCCCACTTGAATATTTTCTGTCTGCACTCTGACCTTGACTTTGTAAATATGATCTTGGTTCAAGTTAATTACACATTCTTGGGATATGGACAACGATTGTGTAAATTATAATCTTTCAGCAACGCAACAGGAAAAAGTAATGGCCCAGACATGAATTCTGGTTATGTGTGCAATGCGACGTTGAACTTGTAGAAATGGCCTTAGTTGAAAGTCATGACACACCCGTGTGTCATGAACAACAAATGAACTTCATCCAAAGCAAAAGGATGAAGTTATGGACAGACACACAGACGGACAACACATTCCGTACAATGTGATACGCACCTTTGGATCATGGAAAACAACGGTGTGAAATATCCAGATACTGCATAGCAGTCAGGAGCTCTGACTCGTGCAAGGATTATGACAGTGCGTGCACTTTGACCTTGGAGATATGATCTTGATTCAGGTCACGACAAACACTTGGGTCATTGATAACAATTGTATAAAATATTATCCAGATCCAACCTGGCAGTAAGAAGTTATGGCATGTACAAAGATTTCGGTTATATATGCAATGTGAACTTGACCTTGAAGATATTACCTTCAGTGGAGGTCATGACACACCCCTGGACACGAATAACAACTGTGTGAATTGTTATCCATATTCAACATAGCTGTAAGGAGTGTGATATATTATCCAAATATATCTTGGCAGTAAGAAGTTATGACCCGGACAAGGATTTTGGCTATTTATGCACTGTGACCTTGACCTTAAAGATATGATCTTGTGTCGGGTTATAACACACCATACGATTATGAACAACAACTGCGCGAAATATTATTCAGATCCGATAAGGGGATAAGAAGTTATTGCCTGTACAAGAAAATTTGCTATGTATGCACTTTGACCTTGATGTTGAAGATATGACCTTCGGTGGAGGTCATGACGCACTCTTGCTTATGAATAACAATTGTGTGAATGTTATGTAGATCCAACAAAGTAGTATGGAGTTGTGGCCCAGACACTGATTTGGACAACTATGCACTTTAACCTTGACTTTGGAGATACGATCTTTTGTCAAGGTCGTGACACACTATTGGGCCATTAACAAAAATTGTGTGATATATTATCCACATATATCTTGGCAGTTAGAAGTTATGGCACGGACAAAGATTTTGGCTATGTGTGCACTGTGACCTTGATCTTGAAGATATCACCCTGGGTTAAAAATACACACATCCTTCGGTCATGGACAACTATTGTGTGAAATATTATCCAGATCCAATAAGGGTATAAGAAACTATGGCCTGAAAAAAAAAGATGGCTATGTATGCACTGTGACATTGACCATGACGATATGACCATGGGTCAAGATAATGACACATCGTTGGGTCATGTACAAAAATTTTGTGAAATATTGTCCAGATCAGACAAGGGAGTAAAAAGTTATGACCCGGACAAATGTGAACAGACCGACAGATTGATTCATTTATTCCCCCAAACCTTGTTTGTAGGGGTATAATTATCTGATTAGCACCATGATAAGTGCTTGGAATTTCATTCAGAAATCTTAAAAGTTAAACTTTATCCGAAATCACGTTTAACATAAACATTAGGTCAAATTTTATTTAAATCAACACAGCGCACGCTCTTCTTAAAGTATAATTTGGGCAGTACAGTGACTGACATTACATATAAGTACTCTGCACGATGCGACATACTTGACACGATTATATATAATCTGACATTCCTTTGTTAATACCGACCTATATGTAGCATTACAGTTTCGTGAGCGGTGATAAAAGGTATCAGCTAACAATACCATCACGGTATCACAAAAATATTGTTGACACTAAAGTACAATGTACTGCCTAGACCAAAGCCATGTAGTATGTTTATATCTATCAAATCCAACTTATTCAAGCGATGGTAACATTGTAATTGGCAAGTAAATTTAGTCAAAGTTTTTGTACTTTGATATATGATACAATTGAAATATAGGACGGATACATGCATCTACTACTATGAGTGAAGAAGTATTAAATAGACAGCTACTACCGGCTTCTCTGTAGCTATGACTCCCTGGGGAACGGCTACTATGCGAGGAAAAGTGGGGTGGGGGTAGGTGGAAAAGTAAGCACCATGTCTTCTAGCCTCTATTTAAGCAGTATGCGTAAATCGAAGTATAAAATGCCTTTAACAACAATTCTTTAGGAAAATAGTTAAAAAATAAGGGTAGAAAGGTATAGTTTAAACACGTAAGCTGCTTGTTTTAAATGATTTACGCGTGAAATACAGACCATAAATAATTATTATGTTTTAAATGGCCTCATATATGAAAACTTTATTTCTTTTCGCATTTCCGTTAGGTTTTATATTTATCATACTGTTTAAAGTATATTTTTGTTCGCATTTGAAGGTATGATAAATTTAGATTAGTATTTTCCAAAATCACGACACATCGTAAATATCACAAAACTGTTCGATTGTAATGCGGTTATAGTACGAACGTAGTCAATTGAAATAACGAGTGTCACACAATAGATGCTGTGAATTGGTGAACCCGCTCACTACAAAAGAAATACACTAAAAGTACATTTATTTAAAAATTCATACTGAGAAAACGAACGGATTGACTAATTGATTATTGTTTTACGTCACTCAACGATTATTTCATGTATATTTTGACGGCATGTGCCTGATGCATTGCATACAAATTTCTACCTTTGTAACGGGCCCATCCGAAGAAGTGAGGAATCTTCTACGTGCTACGCCTACCGTGACACGGGACCTCGCTTTTTACTGTCTCATCCGAAAGACAGAACACCGGTGTGCCCAGGGCGGGAATCGAACCGGGGACCTTTCGGTCACAAGCCCAGCACCTCATTCACTAGTCCACACCGGCTTACAAGAAACGGAAGATTACTTATATTGCGAGATCATAGAAATGTAAATAAGACTATATATAATAAAATTGAAATGGCGAAAATATATAAATTGACATCAATATGGGGCAACCGTTGTCTGTCCGTAATTGTGGTATTTGTTGTGAAGAGTATATTTTATTTTGTTCGCTATATGCAATACATCAATGTCTGACACAAGAGAAAACAATTCCTGTTCCAGTCATTTCTATTTCTGTACTTTGAACTATTGATTCCTTTTAAGAAGGAGATGACAACAAATTGGTTTGACGAAGTGCTTAAATATCCATAGTATATAGTGCAAGTATCCTGGATGTTTTTCCTGATGAAATAATTGTCAAAATACTAATCGGTATTTGATCATATAAGCAGTATGTTTATTTCCATAGTAGTCTTAATATTGTCTACATTTTACAGTTACGGAGTTTCTATAACAGAGGTTAATAATACTTGTGTTATAGGTAGGTATGTTTATGTATTATAGAATTTAAACATATTATTGTTATTATATCGTTAGTGTAAGCCAGTGTGGACTAGTGGATAAGGTGCTCGGCTCCTGATCGAGAAGTCCCAGGTTCGACTCCCGCCCTGGGCATACCGGTGTTCTGTCTTTCGGATGAGACAGTAAAAACCGAAGTCCCGTGTCACGGTAAGCGTGGCACGTAAAAGATCCCTCACTGCTTCGGGTGGTTCCGTTGCAAATGTCTAAATTTGTATGCAATGCATCCAGTTGATGCCGTCAACATATACGCGAAATAATCGTAACGTAAAACAATAATCAATCAATCAATCTATCTATCAAATCGTTAGTGCAGTCTCAAAAAGTGGACATGAGTTACCTTGTAAAAAGCATTAAATTAATAGAAGTATTAAGACATTAAAATAAATGTTCCTAGTAAATCGGTAATTGTTTTCGAGTCAAATATTAGAATTGTCAATCATAACTTACATAAAAATAGTTACTTTTTGTGTACAATTTTCCCGTGCGGATATCTGGTGCAGGAGGGTCCCAGGCACTTAGAAATATTTAAACAAAGAAAAGAATAATACACAACACACGTGGAATTACTCATATGTAATAGTGAATGACTTTTAAATGCATTGTCTAAACGTGAGCAATTGAACTTTCATATACATAAATTGGCATTTTAGTAGACATTTTCCTCTCCGTATCTTAAAGGAAAACATCAACATCAATAGCACTATTGGAGGGGTACAACACTGTTATACGTTTTGAATGGAAATTAAACAATACCAGGGATTCATTCTGAAAGATGACTTTAGGAAGAGTTCTAGTTTGATTTTTAACATTCAATCTTTCATTCAAACACAGCAAGAGCCCTGCCTTTCCAAAAATTGAGTACCTATGTCGCGGTAGGCATAGCGGGAAAAATATCCCTCACTGCCTCGAGAGGGTCCGCTACAAATGTATATATATATATATAACGCGCATTATATCTAATAAATGCATCAGCCATTGTACTTTATTCCTGCATGAAAACACAAAATAAGACACATATTCTATATATATATCAATCAAGTGGACGTAATAAGCCCCAAAGTACCCCTTATTTTTGCCATGATTCTTCTTCAGACCGACTGTACAGATAGAAAAATTGAATGTATTAGAACAACAAAAAGATCCTGACTTGTCAGTATTTATGTCACGAACGGAGCGACATGTTGCTTTAAGGAAACTTCCTATGACACTCCTCTTTCTTAAACCTGCTCAGTAGATCGTCAGACCAAGTACTGCACGGAACTAGATCATGAGTGGTAAAATGTAGATCCAAAAAATACTTTCCTTTCCTAATAGAAACTTCAGAGATGCTACATAAAACTGAAAATATTGCAATATTATAAATATATTTCTTTTTTTTTTTTTTTGATTTTTGATTTGGATATTTTCTTCTAATATTATATTATCAAGACGCGCAAATCATGTGTGTCTTTTGAGTATGAGGTTGTCTTTATCTACCGTGGTTTAACAATTGTATTGTATTTTCGTCATTATGTGATTGGATTGAGTTATACCATAAATATAAGAAGATACATACGTATGCGAAATTAATAATAAGTTGTACATTTGAATGCCTTATATCTGGGAGAACAGAGTTACTTTCTCTCGCTGGGTACCTCCTCTCACTCCTTTATGATCTTAAATATATTTAATTTGCTTTGTTTTCTTTAAGATGACGTACATCTGTCTAATGCACAGCATCACTACCTGTTGTAATATAAGGGATCTCTATTATCTCTAATTATATAAAAACGTGTTGGGTAAATTCTCCCATTATTTGAATAAGGTTGGTTGGTTGGTTGATTATTGTTTTACGTCACTCCACGATTATTTCACGTATATGGTGACGGCATCTGCCTGATGCGTTGCATACAAATTTAGACCTTTGCAACGGACCCACCCGAAGCAGTGAGGGATCTTTGAAGTGCCACGCCTACCGTGACACGGGACCTCGGTTTTTACTGTCTCATCCGAAAGATAGAACACCGGTGGGCCCCGGGCGGATTTGAATAAGGAAAATTAAACATGTGAAAATATTGAATAATATACTGACAAACGTATTGCAAAATACAATATATTTGTTACCTAAATATCAGGGTCCTAACAGACCATATGGTATTTTAGATGAATTCCCATTAAATATTTCAAAAGATAAGTGCTTTTCTGCGAGTAAATAAACATTCTTCGGTTAATTAAATTTACGATTTTTCGAGATCTACGAAAGACAACTCGAACCGGAGTAGCTCAGTGACATTTTCACTTTTAGACTTTAATAAAACGAAAGTGACATGAAAGCAGGAGGTAACCAATCTCTTAAACATAGTGGCGCAATCCGGGGATCGAACCCGGATCGTCGGCGTCGCAAGCCAAGCGCTTAACTACTACACATAGCCTGCCCACGAAAGTGAAGGAATCTGGCAAGGAGGAAAACAAAAAAGGCACCCCACCCTATCCCCACACATAATCATACAATTGCTCTAATGACACAGCGCTATTTTCCCTATGCTTTCTTTTAATCCACAAGGTCTTTATGCACAGTCAGATTTTAATTTAATTAAGCAATGACTCCCGTAAATAAACTTTTTGTAGTCACACTAATAGTTTACATTTCTGAATGAACATAGAAAATAAGATATTTTATCCTAATTTAGATACGGAATTTACAGGACTCAATGAAACAGTTATTGTTATAGCAGAAAAAAGAGTACTGATAACAGTCAGTCTGAGAGGAGAAATTCAATATCCTGTGATAAACTGGTCTTTAGCTGTGGGTATTATTATATATTAAAATATCTACATGATAATTTCATTCCATTTTGTTCACCATAAGGCCACCCAACTCAAATTTTCATTTGTCAACAAACAACACAGTGATATGTACATTGAATTTCCAAAATTTATAATTATCAAATTTTTTTCCTTTACAAATACTTATTCATTTTTCCCATACGTAAAGAAAGAAATAATTGAGTAATGGATGTATGAATGCCCGACTGTTGTTTTTCTTATTGATGTTGGTTTCACACAACTTCATGGATTTAACTTCCTGGACTTCGATCTGGACTCTGAACAGAATATCATTTTAGAGCAAGAAAAACTTTTTGAACAGAAATATGTGCAATCAAATAAGTATTTAAAGCATATCTCGAGTTATGTTTTTTTTTTTTCCTTTCCTTCGCTACAATGTGAAATATATATGTTCCTCACAGCACTGATACATAAATATATGTATATATGTGGAGTATATATCGTTCTAATGGTGAGTAATCTAAAGTCTGAGTGGCAAAACATATCGAATGAAAAGAAAGAGGGAGAGAAAATGAGAGAGAGGTGGAGCTCAGTGTTTCATCTCGGTCAAATAAATATTCTCCTCAACCTTGGGGTCTGGGAATTATTTATCTTTTATCTGGAGCCAGAACACACAATTTGTTTACTAATAATATATTTTTGTATAATAATATATATTTGATAATAACCACCATATTAATTTTACAAAATTATTCTTTATTCACTACGTTATACATGTAGTATGTGTATAGCAGTATTCGCCAATATCCTGATTGGGAAAGGGGGGGGGGGGGGTTCTATACTTTTACACAGTAGAATCTGCTCCAGTTGTGTTACACATTTTTAGTTGATCACAGTAAAATCGCATATCGACGAGATAAAAAGAGAGTGAAACCCCCCATGAACTGTTTTTATCATATATTCAGTACAATCAATACATTACTCAATGGAAAAGATAATAGCATCTGATTCAGCCGTAAAAGAAACTTCAAAAAGGAAATGCAATATTAGTTATGTAATAGGCTGTGAATAACCCACCCCCCCTCCCCCCCCCCCCCAAAAAAAACCCAAAAACAAAAAGAAAACAAAAAAGAAAAGGAAAACAAAACAAAACAAAACACCCCCCCCCCCCAAAAAAAACCAAACAAACAAACAAACAAACAAACAAACAAACCAAAACACCACACACACACATATGAACATCACAAAAAGTTTAAAATGCAGTTGCTATACCGAGTTATGATTGGTGCGGGTGATCAGTTTACGGACCCTCCTTCCCATTTATCAGAAAAGCAGTATCATCAAAGGACACAGATTCAAATATCTATAAAGAATCATCCATTTGGAGAGCAAGGATCAATGGGTTTCTTAAGTTGAGATGCCATGAATATATAAACACGTATAGTAATGCAGAGTAAGACCAAGATATTGAAAATATATAAATAGACATCAACATGAGTAAACCGCGTTCTAACGATCTGGCCGTGAGCTCAGACAAATGAGTCTCGACCTACAGTCAGAGTGACCGTGGTTCAGGACAATTTCTCCTTTGAAACATTTTCCAACACCTCTCATTAAATAGTACCTACCTGTATAAGGGCAAAAAAAAAAAAAAAAAACGTATTGTCTATTTGATGATCTCCGGGTCATATTGTTACAGAAGCATATTGCTACCGAAGTAAGAAATAAGTTTTTTAAATACTATGTCGTACATACGAGATACTAAGTCATACGTACGACATATTAAGAGATACGAGATATTAAGTCATGCATACCACTTCATGCATTCTGGCTTGGAGGTTATAAACATTGACTCGGGCTCCAGCTCTAACTCTAGCTCGAGGTCATACTCCTAGGAGTAGGAAGCTAAATTTTGAATTTATAACAATTTTCGAGTATGTGCTCCTAGCAGCACGTAATCAAGTTTTCGAGTTCCTGTTCCGCGCTATTTTTTCGATTACGCAAGCGGCCCCATTATAAAATCCCATATGACGGCTTCCATTGACTACTTTCAAAGATAAATAGATGGTTTCTGAACAGAAAAGTGTAGCGATGTTCCATTAACACATTTTTGATCTCACATTTGGCGCATTGTAGCTTAAAATCAAAATAGATATTCTCAGGAAAGCAATATAGGCCAAGTTTGAAAATTTGATAATTCAAAAGAAATCTTATAACAGCGTTTTGTATTTATTCATGATACATAAAATTAAAATATCTTGTACTGCTTTTAACTTTGTATATCATGGGAATGAATACATGTATCCATCAATTCAATAAAAAGTGTAGAGAAATGCTAGCATCAGCAAACAATGTAAATGGAACTTTATCTAAAGTACATGTGTTAATGTTGAGAATGTTCTTATGTACAGATACTTTTGTATATATTTGAGAACCAAAAATCGAAAACAAATTGAAAGTGAAAGTGGAAAATATAGTAAGGTGTAAGGAAACAACAACAGGTACGCCAATGTTCTTGGTTATATGTTATACAGACCACATATTATAGATGAATTTATTTTATATTGGTTTTTGAAAAGTCTTAAATGTATAAATAATGATTCTTTTACGAATTGAATTCAAATTCACCTTTTTAAACAAATCAAAAACTGCAGGGTATCATGAATATCCTTGCAGTTTTAAAAACGGACAGCCAATGACATCCCGTGTTACAAACAAAATGTATTAGAATATAGACCATAATACATGAAAATGTAATCTTTTACATGAAAAACCTATCAACAATTTGTCTTGTTGTACCTATTCATCCCCATCCCAACCCGACATTACTACTTGCTCTGTGGTATCATTGCAATAAAGAATGTCATTACTATACCCCTCGCAAACAAAGTTGGGAGATATATAGGAATCCCCCTGTCCGTCTGTCTGTCTGACCGTCTATTCAATTGTCCGGGCCATAACTTATTACCCTTTTGTCGGATCCGCATAATATTTCAAACAGTTGTTGTCCATGACCTAGGGGTGTCATATCTTCACGGTCAGGGTCATAGTGCACACATAGCCAACATCAATGCCCATACCATAACTTCTTACTGCCATGTTGAATTCGGATAATATATCACACAGTTGTTGCCCATGGCCCAAGACTGTGTACTGACCTTGAGGTACTAAAACCTTGACCTTTGACCTTGAAAACAATATGCCTTTTTATCTTGGCATAAAGAGTAAAGATACCAAGTTTAGCCGTCTAAACTCCAACGGTTTGGTCTGTTTCCTGCCTTTAGAGTCATTCCTTCCAAAGTAATACTACGAACTTGACCCTTGACGTCTGACCTTGTACAACAATAGGCGTCTTTGTCTTGGCATAAGGAGTAAAGGTGCACTAGCATAACTATTTGATCTGTATCCGCCTACAATGTTCACTAGCATTTAATACTACGACCTTGACCTTTGACATTGAAAAACAATGGACGTCTTTGTCATGTCACAAGGATTAAATGTATCAAGTTTGACTATTTTAGCCGCAACTGTTTGGTCTGTGTCCTGCCTACAAAGTTGTTCCTACCAAGTAGTACTATGACCTAGACCTTTGACCTTGAAAAACAATAGGTGTCTTTGTCTCGCAAACTATAGTTGCAATATCGTAATATATGAAAACATTTTTCTTTGTTTTTTTCTTTTCAAAGTTCTACCATTCTACCATATACATTGTATTATCAGTTTAAATCAGCATTTAAAAATTAATTTAATCTGTAGGCCACATACTATAGATGCAATTACATATTTAGGAGAAAGCTTCAATTATCGTGATGTTATAGTCCAAGTAAATACTGATTAAACTAACAGACGACCTTTTGGCGTACTCCTTCGAAATTTCAAGTAACCCAGGGATCTATCTAGGAATTCACGTACTCCAAAGTTTATTTTGAGCCAGACTTACTCAAACGCTTTATAACCTCAATTTTATTGGAGTATGATTTCGTGCTCAAAACTGGGACCTGGCTCAAAATTCTGATCTTTAGGTCAGCTCGAAATTTCGAGCCAAAGCTCTTGTTGGAGCTCGAACCAAGGTTAAGACCCTAACATTCCTCGAGCATACACTCGAAACCATACATTGGAGCTGCTATACACCTTAAAGCTAGAGTGTTTGTAACCTCCAAGCCAGAAGGATATGGCTGACGTATAGATTCTAATCAAATCTTACTTTCTTTCAGGATTCAATTACAAAATGTTTTGTAGCAACTTTGTTTGAAATTTGCCCCCAAATTCAGGAGTTGAAGATTTACAGTATTGTATTGACTTCAATGATCATGAAAACGACAGAGAACGGACAAAATTTTATCAGTTAAATTGTTGTTGTATGCTATACCAGATGGCTATATTAGTATATCTAGTATACGCCCCCTCCCCTCCAAACTTTACATTGGATTGAAAAACAAAACACTGATATCAGTCAAAGGGAAATTATTTCTTATCCAAACCCAAAAACAGATAAGTCAGAGAAACTCTGCATCTAAGTCTATCAGTACATCAATGTAAAGCACAAATTTAAATTCCAGATTGATATCTCTCTAGGTTTCAAATTAAATAATTGTAGACTTATATGCAAAAACTCATATACACAATATTATGTAAATCACCAGAGGTGAGAACAATTTTGAAAGAGAAAGTGCATGCATACACGGAAATTAATAATTTTTTTTGTTTTGTTGTTTTGTTATTTGGTTTTTTTTTTTTTTTTTTTTTTTTTTTTTTTACGCTAGATTTTGTGTACCTATATTTTGATGTCTATGTTTATTTAGGATGTCAGGACACGGAAGCCTATTTATCATCTTTATTCAAATCAAATCGGGCAGAATGTTACCTGCAAGACTTCATGCCGTTTATCATATAGTATCAATTTTCTGGAGAACATAATCGTGGTGAACACTCCAACATTGGTGCATGTTGAAGTAAGGGACAAGGATGATAAATTGTGTAATTCGGCGGTATCTTCAACAAAAATAATATTCGATAGTAAGAAAAATACGTATTTTGTTATAAACATCTATTCAGTGAACCTGACATTTTCGATATATTACATGTAAACGTTTCTTTGTTTTCTTTCACCGTGAATTGTGTCTTTATCAAAATGTATTACTGAAATAAACGTAAATGCATTCGGGATATATCAATAATGGATACATTGTGTTCACGACGCACGATAGAATGTAGATTTCTGTCTTGACAACATAAATGTGCCATCCCAGTGAAAAGAACAACAGCAACATTACACATTAGCACAATTTGCTCTTTAACAACGTACTGATTGCCTAAGACTTGTGCAGATAATATCTTCTCTTGCTTGTTGACTACTTACACATGCCAGTATATTTTGGATCTTAAGCTAAACTTAACAGATGAAAAATTCACAAACTGAAAAATAAAATTTGAAAAGTTTAATAATTACCCTTGAATGTCATAGAGTACTATGCTTTAGGTAGAAAAATATTCTATGACCTCAGAGTATACAGATAAACTATATAAAATAAAGCGACCTCAAGTGTTTCTCTACATTTTTAAAATTAAGAAAGCGACACAAGACATTAACGGTTTTTTAAAAATACAATGTATTGTTTAGTTTTATTACTTATCTACAATAATGAGAACAATTCCTCTTTTCATCATCATCAGTATCATCATCGTTGGAAAATTTATTCAAAATAAGTATCTCTTGTTTATATTAAAATGAAGAAATGCAAAACATCTGAAAACATATATATTAATTTACTAGAAATTTGATAGATGCTGATAAATTGTATTAAACAGATGATTCTCTTTATTCTACAGCACCATGGTTAATTGAGGAATCAAATTTAAATGTGTCATGCAAGTTTCAAAGCACCAGTTATCCTTTAATAGCATGGAAGTTCGTAATAATGTCTAAAAGTATGGACCAGTATAAACACACATATTACTTTCCATCCAATGAGTCAGATCATTTAGTTCAATATGCGGTTTATTCTAAAATAAATGGCACAAACATTGTCAGTATACGTCTCAGATCGAATATCTCACTGAAAGAGAATGACGTTTACACAAGATGCCGTGATGCATTAGACGTTTCTAAAGGCAGTCGATACATTCTGATATCAAATTCCGGTAAGTCACGAAATGTTTTTTCATTTTTAATGATTTTATGATTTTATCTGACTTCAATTTTATACAAATTGCAGAATTTTCAATAAATATCCTGCGACTTTTGATTTACTGTTTGATAAACTGCGATAGTTAAGTTACATAGTGTAATCAATTTTTGCCACTGATAGAACTGATTGTAGACTGGTGGTTCTCAAGTGATACATCAGTTCAATCCTCAGTGTGTCGGTAATCGAAATATATAATCAGTCCAATTTTCAGTGTGTCGGAAATTTTAGTTCGTGTTTCAGTTTTAACAAATAAATATATCTTCCATGCATAATTTGAACTGACATTAGTTAGTGCCCTTCTTTTTATGTCAATTCGGTAATTAAAATTAACAAATATTTTGAACGTCTACGGTTATGACCTTGAATTACAATGAAGAAAGATAAATTGTCAAAATGCGCATATAGTGAAATAAGTGACTATCGGTGTATATTTTTTAAATTAAAGTCTTATAGAGACATTTCAGTTCTTAAATAAAAACTTCTGAAATATTAAACCTATTTTGTAGACCAAACACGGAAAGGGTCAGAGGTACGGACAGACCGGCATGCCATATACATTATGAGCGCGATTCTTCTACTACTGGCAATAATGAATGTACCTATTATCATCAACATTGCCATTGAAGGTAATTTATTTATCATGATTTCCTACGAATGATTTATTCTAACTAATTCCATAAAACACTTTCACTTTTCACTTTCACATTTCCATGTGTCGGTGGCATATCTTTTATGTATCTTAATACAATTTCTTCCAAATTTATATCATGTAACGTGCCATATCAGACATATGATGTTTCGTCGCTCAAATTTTCGTCATAATAATGTGACGTAACTACCAAAGCAATCACATAATAATGGAAATCCTGACAAAAAATTATTTTGTCGAACAATAAGCCACTTCCTTCATGTAAAATTGGATGATAGTATATTAAATCTATATTTATTTTGTATACATTTGGCTATTATACACATAGTAGAAACTTTACTCAACATTGATTTGACAATACCTTAATACGATTATGCTTATAAATCTGAAACCAAAATACACCAACGAATCTTTGTAGTTAAGTTATTTAATTTACATTTGAAATAGAACAATAGTCAAACCCTTTTTCTTCTGTGAAAGGATATAATAGTTGTCCTATATGTCAAAAAAAAAAAAAAAAAAAAAAAAAAAAAAAAAAATAAATAAATAATAATAATAATAATAATAAAAAAAAAAAATAAAAAATAAAAAAATAAAATAAAATAAAATAAAAATAAATAAATAAATACGGCATCAAAGTAGTTCCAATTTATTCTTCGATAAAATTACATTTGCCGAAGATATTGTATTTCTGTCGTTTTTTGTCAACTGATTTAAAGTATACCGTCAAAGTATAATTTGTACTGTACAGTGACATTCATACCGGACGTATCCCTATCAGAAGCAGAGCCATCCATTCTAAACACTGGTGTCTACACTGACGAATACCAGGAAATTGATGAAGTTAACAGTATGACACCGAACGTCCTTAATGCAGGAACATCTTCAGAAAGAAGAAATTGAGTTCTACATGTTGCATATATTATACATGTATGTTTTGAATAAACTTCTTATTCCACCTCTTATTCCTCAATCGGGTCGTAATTACCCTTTCTTTTATTTTGTATGGAAAATTTTGATTGTGTTGCTAATTACTATTTACTATCTAATCATTTTTGTTTGTAATGCATGGTTATAATGTCGTTTTCTGTTTATATTTGACTATTATTATAGTTTATGTTCATGTACTTTGCGACCTGTGTCATACAGCTTGATCACAAGGTTTCTGCCTTTTCTATTCAATTAATGGAAAAAATATATAGGAAGTTCTTTTGTTTTCATTTGATTTTCTAAGGAAAACGGTAAATAAGATATAGGCTAATATGAAATTAGAAACCATGAGGATGGATACTATACAATACAAAGTATATAGTGAAAAAAACAACACATATTTCGGTATTAAGAGCACAATGAAGAAGTATAAAATAAACGCCTTAAGTTATTTAATTATTTCTTATATTTTGGTTTAAGTTATTAGTTCAAAGTACTTTTGATGTTAAAATATGTCCATAAATTAAACCCTAAAACCTACCTAGGTAGTAAAAAGTTACCTAGATATAATTAAATCCACAAGCTACATCTTTTAATTAAATCCACAATCTTTGTATAAATTTGTAAAAATGTAATTAAATCCACAAACTTTAAAATTTAAGATTTGTTTCATATTTTTTTACAGTCACAGAACAGAACAGTCACAGAAAGAGAAGAATACTGGATAAGACGTCTCGGCACTGCTTCGCCCTATGGATCCAATGACAATATTAGTAGTATTGGTAATCTCACTAGTCCTGCGTGTCAATCATTTAACGTACTCGGTTTATTCAACAAAAGCCAGAGGAGGCATCGAAGTCATGGTACACGCAAATACAACAAATCTGAAATACATAATATTTCCTTTGATGCTCTTTTGCCATTTATAAATAAACCTTTGGGCCTTCATCAAAACTTTATTCTATTTCACTCAGAAAATTACACGAGTTGTACGTATCGTCCAGACACCGTATATTCACTGATATAAGCTCTGCAGAGTATAGACTAGATGTCATTATTATGGACATATCGACCGCTAGACTTTTTCGTCCCGTCAAGTCCGATATTTCTATGGAAAAATCTAATCGCCCTTTCATCAAAATTAAATTTGCAAATAAAGGCATTGATTATTTAAATTTCGGCCAAATTTTAAATCATAAGTCTGTTTTAGAGAAAATACCTCCATATTTCAAAAACAAAGATCCGCCATGTATTTCCTATAGCTACACGCCATCAGTTGCATCCAAAATTTATAATTACAAAGGGTTTCTACAGTGTCTTGATTTTAGCAACTCTGCATGCCATTCTCAACCGTGTGCATGTTCCTCGTCTAATTTCGTATATTCTCCTTGTGGCCATGTCATTACTGGTGATCTCGATATAGTTAAAAACACTAAATTAAGAGAACTTTTACTTAAAGGTCCAAAATACAGAGAACCCAGAACCCAGAGAGCCAAAATTTTGAGAATATTATGAACTGCTGCGAGGAATATGCCACACGATGGGCAAAAAGAGAGGAAGTACAAGTCGACACTCTTTCGGAATGGATAAAATCTATTGCAGTACTGCTGAGATCAAAAATTAAAAAATTACAAGGTTCTGTAAACACCAGATTCGAATCTATTTTTAAAGATCCTGATGTTGTCAGAGAACTTACCTTCCTCCAAGAACATTATATCATTACACCAGCAGATAAAGCATCTAATAATTATACATTTACTTGTAAGAAATATTACTTTGACAGCCTAGTGAAAGAATTAGGATTAAATTCAGCTCCAGGAAATCCTACTTATACTCTCACGAACTTTTCGGTTTCGGAAGTACTCGAGAATCATAAATCTGTCCTCAATACGTTTGGTATTGACTCAAATAAATTGAATTTAGAACTTCCATATTTGTACTGTATTCCAAAAATGCACAAAACTCCGTACAAACAACGCTTTATCGCTGGTTCCTCGAAGTGTTCTACAAAATCTGTATCGATGCTACTCACAAAAATATTATCAGAAATTAAATCTGGCCTTCATAGATACTGCGAAACAGTATATTCCAGAAGTGGAATTAATCAAATGTGGATCCTTAAAAATTCAAAAGAGTTGTTAGAACATCTAAAATCAAAAAGTTTTACTAAAATTCACTCCATCAAGTCTTTTGACTTTTCGACTCTGTACACAACGATCCCTCATCAGAAATTAAAAGACAGATTAGCGGAAATTATTCAAAATGCATTTACTAGTAAAAACGGAAGCCGCAAATTTTAATACATAGTAATAGGCCACGATAAAACTTACTTTGTTAGGGAAAATTCTGATTCCAAAAATAAATACACTGAAACAGCTGTCATTCAGATGTTGAACTTTCTTATCGATAACATTTTTGTGGTGTTTGGAGGTAAGGTTTTTCAACAAATTGTCGGCATTCCAATGGGCACTAACTGTGCTCCGCTTCTGGCTGACATATTCCTTTATTCATACAAAGCTGAGTTCATTCAGTCTTTGCTTTCGCAAGGAAAAAACAATTGGCTCTTGGCTTTAATTTTACTTACAGATATATAGATGACTTGCTTTCAATTAATAATCCTTCATTCGCGGATTACCTTAGCATCATCTATCCAAGTGAACTGGAGGTCAAAGAAACCACAGAAACTAGTAATTCTACTTCGTATTTAGATATTATGTTGTCTTTCGACATTAATGGTCAATTGAACACCTCACTCTATGACAAACGTGACGATTTCAATTTCGCTATCACAAACTTTCCTTTCATAAGTAGCAACATTCCATCATCGCCCGCATACGGCGTATTCATATCTCAGTTAATACGTTATTCCAGAGCATGTTCAAATTACAATGACTTTGTTCTGAGGGCTAGGCGACTTTCAGTTAAGCTGCTCAACCAGGGTTATATATGTGCTAGACTAGCATCGTCACCGAGGAAGTTCTACGGTCGTTACGAGACTCTTATTACTCCATATGATATCTCGTTATCCAGACTTTTAAATGATATTCTGGACTGAGACCGATTCCGATCACTTTACACAGATTTGACACCTTCTATACTAGAAGGTTACCTACTTCGACTTCTCCATATATAGATACATATGGAATTCACACGATTTGACTCTTTCTACGGGGTATATGTGACGGGTGTTGCTAGCAAGCAGGAGATGCTCACTCTTCCCGGGCACCTGATCTCACTCCATCACAGGGGTTCACATATGCTCTTCAAGTAAACATATTTTGTTATTTTCCATTTGTTTTTCATTTTCACTGATTTTGTATGTCCTATGGTTTCATGATTTTTGGACTTGTGGTTTGGATTTATCCATCATCTTTACATTCTTGCAGTATTATATTTATATTTGTTAGTTAAGTAAAAATTAAGATCTGAAATATTTATCTTTTCCTTGTTTTATGTCACGAAACGAAAAAAAATAATAATAATAATAATAAATAAATAAATAAATAAAGAAAAAAAAATAATAAATAAAATAAAATAAAAAATAAAAATTCAATTTAAAGTTGGCATTTGCGTTAAACACAGACGAGAAAGTATAGTGTCGTTGTTAGATTTATCGTTTTTATGTTTGCTGGCATCTGCATAATTCATGTGCCAATGCTTTTTTCAAATGTATCATTAAGTGTGATAAATGAAACTTAAATATTTTTTCAAAATAATAAAGAAAAGGACATAAGGGTTATTTCAACAGTTTATTATTTGGTTTAGAGTGAAGCATGCTTAATAACCTGAGAAATTGTAGGGTGGAAGTGTCATTTCATGGTTGAAAACACTTACAGAACTGGTAGCGTATCAACACACCTCTTCGGACGACATGAATGGGGGTTAGATATTTGTTTGTTATTAATCAGTTAATCAACACTGCTATTTGAATGATTGTGAAATACTATATGATATGGTATTAGGGGCACAATATCCAACATTTTACTTTGGCCGTGGTTTTCAATACGATGTCAATATATTAACTTTGACTTCATAGATGAATGAATGACGTGTATTCTTACAGCTAACTAGAATATGCTGTAAATATTATTTTGTTCCATTTAAAATGGTCATCAATACCTTAAAGGGAAGAAAGAAGAATTACTGATTCAGTCGTAGAAGAGAGGTTACCACGGAAATATACAGTATTTAATGTAATTGTATGGAAAACACATAAGGACATCACAAGAAATATTCGATTATAGTTGAGTTACGATACCGACGTAGACGGAAAAGACATAGCTGCATGGCAGACATCACCAAGGAGACGTACATTAATAACATTCTTCTTATTGTTCCAATGCGTTTTGCATGAGATTTCTTTACTATTTTACTTACCAAAGTTGGACCTATTATGACTGAGGTAAGCGCCAGTCATCATGGTTTACTTTGTTATGTAACAGTTTACGTAGAACGATTTACTTGTGTATTCACAGATCTCTAAGATATCTTTACATCTACTAGGAACATTAATATCCTTGGAAATGGAATGTTTCAATCCCTTGGACCAGTGCCTTGCTCAAAGTCTGAAACTTATTATAATATACAAAGAAAAGTCTAAGTAAGCATATAGTCAACATCAGGAATACTGTTATATATTCAGATGATAAGACAATGTAATAAATTAAGCAATACAAATACTATACTCACTGGTGTCCGGAAATGCAAAGGGTAAACCCCCCCCCCCCCCCCCCCAAAAAAAAAAAAAAAAAAAAAAGATAGCAAAGATAAACATTACTATAACGATTGCATGATATCACGTCTATGTAAGCAGTGAAAATACAGCTTGAAAAAGTGGTTTGTGGAAACATAAAATGATTAGTGGCCCGAATGAAATAACATGTGAAATTCACTATTTTGACCATGATGGCTATATATGTCAAACATGCAACAATGAGAACAAGTGTTCTTATGATCAGTGACCCAAATAACAAGGGGTATCCGTCCTGGGGGCAAGCTATGTCTATCATGTGACATGATAAGTGACTTGCAAGGGAATGCATCCCCTAATTGCTAGTTTTGCCTACCAAAAGACAATGATAATAAGTGTTCAGTATAAGAAAGCATTTCCTGATAGCTAGACTTATTCTCAGTTTATGATTCTGTGGTGCATTGGAAGCTATATGTAATAATTTACCCTGCGCACCTATCTATCAAACCTAAACAGATGTTGTTTGTTGTACATCAGCAGAACATATGCAAACTATATGGGAAATATGGATTATATTAAGTGGGACCAGGTACTAGGAAATATAATTGATTCATTATTTCACATAATAATTAACTTAAAGCGATATCTCGAGTAGTCTTTCTTTCTATGGGGATAGAAAGTTACAGCTCTTATAAATTAATGTGTGGATTTTAGAGTAGAAGTTAGAAGAGAGAAAAACAATAGTTTACACTTTTGAAATGCAGAAACGTCGGCAATTTTTTAATTATCACTCGATAAAAAGAGAAAGTAAGTGGCTAAAAATACCTCCAGAGATGTAGAAGATGTGTAATATCTAATTATTTTGTCTCATTGCTATAGCAAAGTTACACACAACGACTCATTCAGATATATAACTGTATTACAAAAAGAAATCAACGCTGAAATGGTGTAGATCACCACAATGTACCACACCTGTTTATCATTTACCCACAGCAAGATATTTTTGAGTACTGGTACTGTAGCAGTTTCCGGACTGAAGCAGTTTCCGGTCGTCACGTTATTTGAGATACTTCCAATAACTATATTTGCCTATTGTTCACCGTATCACCAAAATTGTTCATATTCATAATCGTATGCAAAAGTTTAGCTCGGTATTGAAGAAATAAATATAATTTCCACCTTACTTTCTGTGTCTGTATTGTGTTGTTGTATTTTTCGCGTTGGGGAAGTGATGTCAGCCTACCGGGAAAGCAAATCTAATTATCTGGCAAATCTGTATAACATTTATTGAAATTCCTGTGACTGTTGATTTACTATTTATCCTTTATTAATGTATGTCTATTTAACGATGATGTTAACATCCCATACTGAGCCCCAATACTGCATTAACCGTCACGACCGGAAACTGCTACAGTAAACAAAGAAAAGTGATATCGAAACCTCGTGTAGAAACGGGGCTCATTTGGACAAAAAGACACATAAATGTTGATTTTTTTTTACATTTTTAATTATCTTTATAGTCAGTCATTATTTTTGCCAAATATCAAACATTTTCGTAACGTAAAAAAATAGTTATCGACCAAAAAACCCCCAAAACGTCCGCAAACTGCTATAGCACCAGTATACTGTACTTGTGCTTTTATGTTGATCGTACAGAACAGTGGTCTTGAAAGTATGTATAATAATTATGTTCCACTCGCCCATTCACAAAAATATCAGAGCTCACACCTAGTCTTAATTAACTAATGCGCTCTGTCAAAAATGTGTGAAATTTCATTCAGAAATCTTAAGCATGACACTTTATTTTAAATCACGTTAAACATAAACACTAGATCAAATTGAAAATGGACATCAATGTCCATAATGGAAGTTTCATTTAAAGCAACAAAACGCACGCTCTATCCTTATTAATGTACAATTTAGGCAGTACAGTGACTAACACTACGTATAAGTACTCTTGACACAATTATTATATAATGTGATATTTCTTTGTTAATACCGTTCTTAATGTAGCATTACATATAGTGAGGGGTGATAAAAAAATATTAGCTAACAATACCATCACAGTATCACAAAAATATTGTTGAGACTCAAGTACAATGTACTGCCTAGTCCAAAGCCATGTAGGATGTTTATTAATATCAAACGGAACTTATTCAGGCGATGGGAACAATGTGATGTAACTGGCAAATAAATTGAGTCAAAGTTTTTGTACTTTGATATATGATACAATTGAAATATTGAACAAATATATGCATCTCCTGCTATGGTTGAATAAGCACTATATATTTAGATACTACCGGCTTTTCTGTAGCCATGGTTCCATGGGAACGGTTACTATATGAAGAAAGGGGTGCTGGTGGGGGGGGGGGGGGGGGGTTAGGTGGGACAATAGCCACTAAGTAACGGAAGATATATCTTCTAGCTTCTATGCAAACAGCATCCCTAAATCGGTGTATAAAATGATTTTAACAACATCTATTGTTGAGGAATACGGGCAGAAAGGAATAGTTTAAAAACGTAGGCTGGTTGTTTTAAATGATTTACGAGTGAAATACAACCCATAAATATTTATTATGTTTTAAATGCTCTCATATAAGAAAACTGTATTTCTGTTGTCTTTTCCTTTAGGTAATATATTCATCATACTCTTTAAAATATCTGTTTGTTCATATTTGAAAGTATGATAAATTACGACTAGTATTTCCAGAATCACGACACTTCTGAAATATAAAAACCCTGTTCGATTGTAATGCGGTTACAGTACAGACTTAGAGCAGTCAATTGAAGTAACGAGTGTCACGCAATTAATGTTGTGAACTGGTAAACCCGCTCGCCACAAAAGAAATACACTAAAAGAATATTTATTTAAAAATTCATACTGAAATCACGAAACGGATCGATTGATTGATTATTGTTTTACATCATTCCCGGATGTTTTACGTATATGGTGACGGCATCTGCCTGATTCATTGAAAAGAAATTTCTACCTTTGCAATAGACCCACCAGAAGCAGTGAGTGATCTTTTACGTGCAGCGACTACCGTGACACGGGACCTCGGTTTTACTGTATCATCCAAAAAGACAGAACACCGGTGGGCCGAGAGCGGGAATCGAACGCTGGACCTTTCGGTCACAAGATGAGTACCTCATCCACTACGCCACACAGGCTTACAAGAAACGGAAGATTACTTACATTGAGAACAAGAATATATATAATAAAACTGAAATGGCAAAAAAAAATTAATTTTTTTTATCAATATGGGGCCACCGTTCTTTGTGCGTAATTGTTGTTATTTTTGTGAAGAGAATATTTATTTATTAATTTTTTGTAAATGTAATACATCAATGTCTGACACAAGCGCATTTAATTCCTGTTCCAGTCATTTCTGTTTCTGTACTTTGACATATTGATTCCTTTTTAAGAAGGAAATGATAACAAAAAGGTTCGAGGAAGTGCTTAGATATCCATTGGTGTATAATGCAAGTATCCTGAATGTTTTTCCTGATAAAATAATTGTCAAAATACTAATCGGCATTTGATTATATACGCAGTATGTTTTTTTCTATAGTAGTCTTAATATTGTGGACAATTTACGTTTACGGAGTTTCTATAGCAGAGGTTAATAAAACTTGTATTATAGGTAGGTGTGTTTATGTATTATATATTTTAAACATGCTATTGTAATTATAAACATGGGGATCTCTCAATTATATAAAACATGTTGGGTGAATTCTATCATTATTTGTATAGAAAATAAAACATGTGAAAATATTGAATAACATACCGGAGTGGCTCAGTAACATTTTCACAGTTAGACTTTCATGAAACGAAAGTGAAGAAATTTGGCATGATGTAAAAAGAAATAAAACAGAAGGAAGAAAACCAGAAAAGACACCCCATCCTATCCCAACACATAACCATTCAACTGCTCTAATGACACAGCGCTATTTTCCTCATGCTTTATTTTAATTCACAAGGACATTCTTCACGGTCAGAGTTTAATTTGATTTAGCAATGACCCCCGGAAGTAAACTTTTTTGAAGTCACGCCAATAGTTTACATTTCTGAATGAACATATAAAATAAAATATTTTATCCTAATTTAGATCCAGAATTTACAGGCCTCAATGAATCAGTTATTGTTATAGCAGAAAAGACAATACCTATAACCGTCCATCTGAGAGGAGAAATTCAATATCCTGTGATATACTGGTCCTTAGCTGTAAGTATTATCATATATTCAAATACCTAAATGATAATTTCTTTCCATTTTTTCCATCCTAAGTTCATCCAAGTCAAATTTTCATTAATCAGTATACAACACAGTGATATGAACATTGATTTTCTAAATTTCACAATAATCATATTTTCTTTCTTTCCAAACACTTGTTCATTTTTTCATTTTTTCATACGCAAAGAAAGAAAAAAAAAAAAAGAGTAATGAATGCATGGAAGCCCGACTGTTATACAACGACATTTGTGAAGGATTGGTGTGGTTGACCAGTTTACGGGTCCTCCTTCGCACGTACAACAAAAGCAGTATCATTAGAGGACGCACATTACAAAATCTACAAATAATCATCCATATAGAGAGCAAGAATCAATAAGTTTCTTAAGTTGAAAGGTCATAAAACTTTAAAACGAATAGCAACGCAGAGTAAGACCAAGATATTTAAATATATAAATTGATATCAACAGGAGCAAACCGTGCTTTGCGATCTAGAAGTGAGCTCAGACCCATTATCTGTAGAAATCTCAATTAACGGTCGAGGAACGAGGTTCAGGACCATTTCTCCTTTGAAAACAGTTTCACCACCGCCCATATAGTCCCTACCGCATTGTTAGTCAGCATACAACGTTCAAGTAAACATCTGTATAAGACTGTAGAAGGGAAAAAAACTGATTATCTTTTTGACGATCTCCGGGTCATATTGTTACGAAAGCGTAAAGAATAAGGTTTTAAATGCTAAGTCGTATGAACGAGATAATAAGTTGTACATACGACATGTAAAGATGATGGATAAATCCAAACCACAAGTCCAAAAATCATAAAACCAGAGGACATACAAAATAAGTGAAAATGAAAAACAAATGGAAATTAACAAAATATGTCTACTTGAAGAGCATATGTGAACCCCTGTGATACTAAGTCGTACAAACGAGATACTAAGTCGTACAAACGAGATACTATGTCGTAAGTACGACATAAGCCGTATTGAGGAGCAGAGTTAAGGGATGCGTTCGGCATATATTCATATACTTTGTATGTATACAGTCCATATTTATAAGCTATTGACCGAATATTGGAAAATATACTCACCCGATAATTTTGTGCGGTTAATGCGACCAAATTTACTATGTTCGCCTCCTCTCAAAGACATTGGGAGACCATGATTCCCTTTATTTAGTCAATAAGCGTTTCATTCTATATTTTACATTTATTATTATATAATTCAATATCTATGTATTTGTTTGCAATACATTAGGTTTGAGGTAGATGAATGTATGTTGACCCTGTGTTTATTACAAACGGAATGGAATGAAGTCATAGAAGCACTGAAGTAGGCAATGGGTTTCACAGTGCAGGCATTTATATCTTCATAAAAGCCGGGATACTCTTTAGAGAACATACAGACAAATATTAAAACATGTGATAAATACACATATACAGTTCATGTCTCTCTAGCCGAAAGGCTGTGGGCAATAGTTATAAACGTGCCTAACAGGAAGAATTAACTGAGCTTCGAACTCACGACCCTTGATTTTAAAAGTCAAAGCTCTAATGATTGAGCTAAATGGATAACCGACTAGCTTGTGCTAATAGGGACGTGATGTATGTTACCCTATCCTCATTGATTGTACTCTTACAAAGAACGGGGTATCTATTACATGTTTAGGAAAGAAAAGTACAGGTATATAGTTGGAAAATACTATTATAGGCAAACTTTACCCTCAATCTTTTAAGTAAATGTTCGAGGCTTTGCTCTAGGTTCCCTACTAGGGTTTCCCCTGGATTCACTAGACATCTTACAGTGACCCCAGACACATTGCAGTTACAGGTATAGTTTTGCTTTCCACCCACACACACGCATACACAGGCACTATCATCAAATCGTGGATTCGTCCCTGGTAAGTACTGGACACTACGTCCTACGTACGATATACACAAGAGTTGTGTGTACGACATACTAAGTCATATGCACGATATACTAAGTCGTACTTACGAAATACTAAGTCGAACATAGGGCATACTAAGTCTTAAGTATGAGATATTAAATCGTACGTTTGACAGATTAAGTCGTACATACGACGTACTATGTCTTTCGTGCGAGATACAAGTCGTGCATACCGCGTCATACATTCAGAAAGATATGGTTGACGTACAAACTCTAATGAAATCATACTTTCTTTCCAGATACAATCATAAAATGATTTGTGACAACTTTATTTGAATTTAGACCCCAAGATCAGGAGAAGTTGAAAATGCCGAAGATTTACAGTATTGCATTGACTTCAACGATCATTAAAACGAGAGACAACGGAGAAATTTTGATCATTTAATTTGTTCTTATATGCTATTCTAGATTGCTATACTAGTATACCCAGTATTACCTTTCACTTTACTTTGAATTAAAAAGCAAAAGCACTGAGATCTGTCAAAGGAAATTAATTAATGGGCGGCGCCTAATTGGTTTATAATACAACCCCCCCCCCCCCCCCCCCCCCCAAATGAACAGGTTAACGGACATTCTCACAGTAATACACGGAAGGTAATTTTAGTTTATTTATTATCATTATTATCAGTATTATAATAATACTACTAATAATTATTATTATTATTTTCATTAAACCTATTATTATTATTATTATTATTATTATTATTATTATTATTATTATTATTATTATTATCATTATTATTATTATTATTATTATCATCATCATCATCATCATCATTATTATTTCTTAGATATCGAAACGGGATCGTGGTGGATAAATTCGTTGATTTTTTCCTTCTGATGGGCTTCAGACCCATATTCGGTTAATAAAATTCACAGAGATTTGACTAAATGATAACACGTATATGTTTACACTAGATGTTGAGTAACTATATTTTGATGTATATGTTTTATGTCACTTCTCTTGGGCACTTGGTCCCACCTCTCACGGGTACATTGTTTGTAGTGTCATAGTCATGTGACACCAGTTTACTTTCGTACTTTATATTTAGGACGTCCAGACACGGCAGCCTATTTATCATCTCTATTCAAATGAAATTGGGCAGAATGTTACCTGCAACACTTCATGCGATTCATCATACAGTATCATGTTTCTGGAGAACATAATCGTGCTCAACACTCCAACATTGGTGCATGTTGAAGTAAGGGACAAGGACAATAAACCCTGTAATTCGGCGGTATCTTCAACAAAAATAATATTCGATAGTAAGAAAAATACGTATTTCGTTATAAACATTTATTCAGTGATCTCGACATTTTCGGTATATGATACTTTTGCCAGAAAGACTAAACGCAAAGAGGCATTTTTGGTATTCATGTGATGTAAAAGCTTCATTATTTTTCATTGTAAATTGTCTCTTCATCACAATATATTACCGAGAAATAAACGTCATTGCATGCCTGATTTATAAATAATGGATACATCGTGTTCATGAAGTACGATAGAATGTAGATTTTTTTCTTGGCAACATATATGTGCCACCTCAGATAAAACTACAACAATATTAGGCAGAATAACTAAAGTACTGATTGCTTGCAATTTGTGCAGATAATATATTTTCTTGTTTATTACCTACTTACACATGGCAGTGTATTTTAATCTTAGGCTAAATCTAACAGATGACAAATTCACAAACTGAAAAATAAAATTTGAAAAGTTTAATAATTACCCTTGAATGTCATAGGGTGTGATGCGTTAAGTAGACAAATGCTCTACAACCGTACGATATACATATGAACTATACAAAATGCAGCAAACTGAAGTGTTTCTCTACACAAGACATAAAAATTATTTTTTTATATTTTATTGGTTAGTTTTATTACCTATCTACAATAATGAGAAAAAAAATCCTCTTTTCATCATCATCATCATCATCATCATCGTCATCATCGGAAAATATGTTCTCATTAAGTATTTCTTGTTTATTTACAAATGAAGTGCTGCAAAACATCTGAAAACATATGTTACTGTTGAGTTAAATGACAAATTGTTTTGCTCATGTCGAGAACTACACCGTAAACTTGTAGCATCCCTAAGAAATAGATTCCCCGACTTCGTCCGAAATAAGCTGTGCCTATAGAAGGAAAGTGAGACGGGGTGGTCCTTAATGCCCATAACGTCATCCAATAAAGTATATCACTCTAAAACTAAGGAGTATTTCCCTCATGCTTAGCTCTGTCCTTAGATAGATTCTATGGTTCACTTTTCGGTCGTTTTGGCTTCAACACTGCTCTTCATATTTTTATATATTTTGAGAATTCCAATCATTCGGCCACGAGCATTACTGAAGAGACATAGCATATGGTGCACAAAATTTAACGTATATATGTTCTATATTTATCAGAAATTACCATCAAATAAGATTGCCAATGATATCAATATTGCAATATGTATATGGATACCTATAGCACAAAAGCAGTGACTACAGGGTAATTATGTTCCTAGTCAAACGTACAAATAAATTGTTATGCAGAATGTTTTAATTCTATTTATCGATAGAATAAAAATCAATAAAATTAAAATCCTATTTATCATTTCATTGTTGAATAGAAACATAAAACTTATGACTTAAGTATTTTAAGTCTATGGCACTGAATTAAGATGGTAAAAGGTTAGCAAGACCTCAAAATACAGTGCACAGAAGGAATAGACATCTTGTAAAAGATATATACTATTGTTACTTAACAGTAAATACACATCTACTAGAGATTTGATAGATGCTGATAATATGTATTAAACAGATCATTCTCTTTGTTATACAGCACCATGGGACATTGAGGAAACAAATCTAAAGGTGTCATGCACGTTTCAAAGCACCAGTATTCCATTAATAGCATGGCAGTTCGTAATCATGCCTAAAAATATGGATCAGTATAAACACACATATTATCTTCCATCCAATGAGTCAGATCATTTAGTTCAATATGCAATGTATTCTGAGGCTGATGACACAAAAACTGTTAGTATACGTCTAAGATCTAATATCTCGCTGAACGAGAATGATGTAGTAAGGGACCAATAACTATGGTCTTTGCAATGATTTCGGAGACACGCTGTCAATATTGTAAGCATTTAATATATCAGAATCCGATAAAAATGAAATTATGGGAACTTTTAACCCTTTTTATTTTGTACTATACTTTTAAATCGAACGGGGTGTAAAATAAATGATTAAAACCAAGAGACCATACTGACTTGGAAAGGCAGCAAATGTGGTCATAAGTTGCTTAATGACGTATAATTGTTCTAATATTTATTGAACATGACATCGACATATCAACTGAAGAAGAACTTGATATCAGTTGTCTTTATATATAATCTTTATATTATCTTTAATTTTCAGCACCATGGATAATTCAGAAATCAAATTTAAATGTGTCATGCACGTTTCAAAGCACCAGCCATCTATTAATTGCATGGACGTTCGTAATCAAGTCTAAAAGTATGGACCAGTATATACACACATTTTACCATTCATCCAATGAGTCAGATAATTTAGTCCAATATGCAATGTATTCTGAAGCAAATGACACAAGAATTGTTACTATACGTCTCAGATCAAATATCTCGCTGAACGAGAATGATGTTTACACAAGATGCCGTGATAGTTTTGACTCTTCAAAAGGTAGTCGGTACATACTGATATCAAATTCTAGTGAGTGTTATTATTCTTTTTATTTTTCATTTTAAGAACTGTCTGATTTTGTAACATTTCAATGATATTTGAATGTTTTACTGTAAATACCCCAGATTTGACTGATTATTACATTTTAATTATTTTAATTAACTTTGTAAAAGATATAAATAACATGATTTTAATTTATTATCACGACCCTGGTTGTAAGTTTCCTAGGGCCTCAGCAGCTCCTATCTTAGTACATTTGTACTGACAAGAAAACTATGTTTCAAAATTAAGTGTGCTGTAAGGTTTGTCAATAATTTTTAATCTAAGGAGTACCTCCCGTGTGCATACCTTGGAAGAGCTATTCTTCTAGCTTAATTTAGTAATACGTTTACAAATATTTATGATTTCAGCAGTTTCGGCATTTAATGTTCCATTGGAAGAGACATGGAATATCGAAATATGCATATGATGAAGTAGATTTTTATTTGTATATATTTTCTGATAGTTATTAAACTGGGACAAATATTCATATTTCAATAATTTTCGTTTTGAGATTATTAGACCTACTTTACAGAGCCAGAGTCAAATGTACTGACAGCACAGAGGGAGGCATACACTGTAGGTGTGCTTATAGGTGTCATCATTCTGTTACTGTTGGGAATAGTGGTCCTAATGATAAAAGGTAATTAATCTATTATGATTTCTTATGCATGATTCATGTTATTGAATCTATACTAATTTATATTTATTTCAATCTTTACAGTAGACTCCATGTACATGTAACTATCAAACATAGAACACACCATTGCATATCTTCCCTCTTTCATTTTTGCAAAAAAAAAAAAACAAAAAAAAAAAAAAAAAAAAAAAAAAAAAAAAAAAAAAAAAAAAAAAAAAAAAAAAAAACCAAAAAAAAAAAAAAAAACATAGAACATACTTGCACAACGTTGTAAAGCAAGCGATTTCCTTTTTAATCTAGGTTTAAACTAAGAATGTATCACGAGTTTAGATGTTCAATTAAAGAACACAACTTGCTGAAAAGTTTTAAGAAATGATGATTTTGGGTGGGAAGATGTGTGAATGCAACTGTTAGAACTATAAACCTGGGTTTAATATTAATGTAGCTATTGCTCTGTCTGCTGAATAGTTTTGATTAAATGTCCAACGGTTAAATGGCAATAATGTAGAGTGTCCTAATTAAAATTTAATTAGAAAATGACGGCAATACGGTATGAGACGCGGTTTTTTTTCGGATCTGCTTTGAACTGGCCCCGACAAGAGGATGTATCCCTTCTTTTTACTATCATATGCATGTATGAATAATAATAGTTTCAAATAAAAATAATTCTTACATAGGAAATAGAATTATCTGGTTAAGATAGTGTATTTTGTTTTATGTATGACATCTTATTAATATTTTACAGTGACGTCTGTGTCAATCAAACCTACATTAGATGAAGAGCCACCCACTCAAAATACTGGTGCCAACAGTAATGAATACCAGGAAGATGGTGCAGTGTATAGTATCGCACGCAACGTCTCTAGTGCTGGTATATATATATAAAAATAATAATAATTACAATTTTACCTGGATTCACACAAGACAAAATCAAACTTCCAACAACAAAACATATGTCAGGTGATGTTACTGGTCCATGTCATCTGATTCTACCTTTGGTTATTGTATGGGTCTACCTTTACACTTTTCTCTGTACTGAATTGAAATTTTTGACCGTGCTTTTGATTACAATTTAGCAACTAAATATTCAGTTATATACCATTTCATGAACATATTCCATGCCCTATACATTTATCGTATTCATAGTTATTTGATATGAAGTTATAAGGAAAACGGTTATCAAACCCTTTTAAAATACAAGTGAACATTTTGATTATACATACGGACTCCAATGTCCGATATAACGTTATTTTATCATGTAATAAAATAATCAAACGTCTTATAAATAGACAATATCATATTGAGATCATCAAAAAGACTATAGGTCTTGTATTTGGCCCCTCTACAGCCTTATGCAGACTTTTACTTGAACGTTGCACGCTGACTAACAGGGCGGTGGGGACTATATGACAGGCCTTGTCCAAACCTCTTTCAGAGGAGACATGATCCTGAACCTCGTCCCCTCTGACTGTTAGTCGGGACTCCTACAGATCTAGGGTCTTAGCTCGCTTTCAGACTGGCTAGAGCACGGTTTATCATGTTGATGTCGCATATATTTTTATACCATTATGTATTTTACAATACCTTACGTGTTTATATTTTTATGACCTCTCAATATGCGATACCTGTTGACCCTTGTTCTTTACATGGAGGATTATTTATAAATTTTTAAACGTACGTCCTTTGATTGTTCTGCTGTTACGGTGAGTGGGAAGGTGGGCCCGTAAACCGGTTAACCACACCATTTGTTTGGCTTTTGTCAAATTAAATGACCGTCCTAAGTCGGCATCGTAATTGCACTACAATCAAATATTTTTGTAATGTGATATATGTTCTAGTATATTATTTATATTCATGTATTGTATAGCTCTATGGTGACTTCTGCCACATAACTGAGCCAGTAACTCCTCTTTTTTCTTTCGAGTCATACTGAAATTGTTTTGACAGCGAAAACATTGTACTTTCATAACAAAATTAACACAATTTGAACGGATTCTGGCTAAGGGATGCGTCTCCCATCTATTATTATATGCATGTATTAATAATACTGATTAAACTAATATATATTCAAAATAGTTTTTACATAGCAAATTAGATTCTATGATAGGTTATGATGTTTCTTTTTTATATGTGTCAATCCTATTTATATTATACAGTGACGTCGGTGCCAGACGTTGCCGCATCAGAAAGAGAGTCATCCATTCTAAACAGTGGTGTCGACAATAATGAATACAAGACAGATGGTGTAGTTTACAGTATCGCACGCAACGTCTCTAAAGCTGGTACATCAAGAAATAAAACACCAGTCGCGTCCTCTTTTTTTTTTTTGGCAACTATATATATATATATATATATATATATATATATATATATATATATATATATATATATATATATATATATATATATATATATATATATATATATATATATATATAATATATATATATATATATATATATATATATATATATATATTATATATATATATATATATATATATATATATATATATATATATATATATATATCTGTGTGTGTAAATGATAAGGTTATATAGATAATAAGATTGAAAACACTCAAATAATATGAGTAAAATATGAGTAGATTTGGCAACTTTTTCTTTTGGCTGAGTATTTTGCTAATGCTTGACTTTCACATGCACCCCTGGATCCGCAATTTTATGTTTATGGTGAATTAAAATGTGATTTTGGTTACAACTTAGTATCTAAGCATCTAATTATATATAATTTGAGATATTTCATTTATCATGTTCATAATTATTTGATATGATATCGTGCGGAAAACGTCTATCAAATACAGTTAAATACAAGTGAACATAGACTAAGTATTTATCGGTAAATCTGGGGCATATTGTTCTTGTCCTGTCTGACTGTCCGTCTGTTTGTTTGTTTGTCTTTCTTTCTGCCTGTCTAATAATAAAAATTTCTTTGCGTTTTCACGTCAAAACGCAAAATGATTGGACATAACATAACGTCGTAATGTTTAAGGTGTGTCATATCAGAACAGAAGAAGTATAACTCCAAACGGCGTTGAAGTGCTTCGTGTAGATGGATGTGTTTTACTGACTATTATTTGCATGTATAAATAATACTGATGTTTGATAAAGAAATCAAATTGTTACATAGGAAATATAATTCTGTGAGGTTAAGATAATGCATTTCTTTTTTATGTCTGTCATTCTTATTTCATATTATACAGTGACGTCCGTGCCAGACACACCCACATCAGAAGCAGAGTCATCCATTCTAAACATTGGTGTCAACTCTTCTGAATGCACAGCAGATGGTGTAGTGTACAGCAATGTTCTTAGAGCTGGGGCATCACGAAAAACAAAAAATTAATTTCTGTGTGATTATTGCATATATCAGTTTTACGGGAATGGAATATAAACGTATAATTATTATTATACACATTGTATATATATATTTATAGATAATCATTAGTGTTCCGTTTACCCTGCATACTGGAATAAACCTATCTTATCACGGCGGAAATGGCCGGTCGCCTTGCCATTCTACTCCTCCGTGGCACCTGATCTCACTTCTGTTTACTTTATGGTCATCATTACCTCTCTCTCTCTATAGTGAACGGAACTTTTTGACTATGTATTTGAGTTAATAAATAAATAATTTTATTAATAACCATTTAGTTATATACAAATTGTTTAATTCATATCATGTCCTTTACATTTAAATGTTCATAGTTATATATGACGTAATGTAGAAAGCGGTGAACAAAACACCTGCTTATAAGTGAAAGTCGACATGGCTGATACAAAAAAAAGACCCAGCTGCCATTTAGAATAATAGGCAATCAAGGAAAACATCGCAGGTATGACCATGTACCATATCACGTAGATAGAACAAGTTGAGCGTTTCAAGTATGATCGTTAACTAGTGATTAAGTTTATCTTTTTATTAGTAGTTAATATTTTCTGTCTATATATAAGTAAAGATATCCCAAGCAGTCAGAGATTTTACCTACCATGATTCTCGGTATAGGCCAACCCTGTTACCAACTCAAATTCGCCGTCTCTAGAGCCCTAAATTGTTTGTGTATAAAACCTTCAACAGCAGTGACGAAAATGGATATATCTCAACAGCGGTGAAGAAAATGAGTATGACAAAAAATCAATACTCAACTCATTTATCAAAAGTGTATGGAAAATTCGTTAAGGATTATAATAAATAATCTGAGTTGGTACGGGGCATAATTCATAATCTGGAGACCTGTTGAGTAGTGGTTTAATTTTGTGGTTGAAAACAGTAACAGAACAGACGCCATAGATGAATGATAAAGATTAATTGATAAATGATCAATAAATTAACCTTACAAGATCCGGTATGATAACAATGTGTGAAATTATTAATAATGCAAGGGGCAGAATTCTCGACACAATATCTTTTACCGGAATCTTTAATATGACTTTAATATTTGAATTGTAGCGTCACATGTGAATGATTCGGGGCACTTTATGACAAAATGAGGAAGAAATATCACGTGAAAAAAGGTGTATAAAGAGTTTCATTGTGAATACATAGTAATTCTCAGAACTTCCAAGTGTAGGAGGAACTAAAGGAGGAGCAGTCCCCTTTTCGCTGTACTTGACCGCAACATACTAAAATCAACTTTCAAAAATACCACTCTCACAAGCGTCATGAGATCTTAAAAATAAACAACTCAGTTAAATGACAGACACAAATCTATAAAACTAATTGATTGATTATTGTTTACATCACTGTTATTTAAATATAGACCACATGTGGGTGGCGCATCGCATAGAAACTAATGTCTTTGCAACAGATCTATCCGAAGCAGTGAGGGATCTGTAATGTGATATGAGACCTTGATTTTCTCTGTCTTATGTGATAAGAAGTCACAAGCGTGCCCGTCGCGGTAATCAAATCTGCACCTTTTTGTCACAAGCTGAACATATCATTCACTGAGCTACAACAGTCCCTATAGAAACGACAAAAACCGTTCTCCTTGTTCACTACATGGAGGATTATTTGTGCGCTTGTAAACCGCTTAACCAGACCAACTGAGTGAAGTTTGATAATTGACCAGTCGGTATCATAAATGCAGAACAATCGAGTATTTTTGTAATGTTTTTAAAGTGAATCTTACTTTTATTATGTTAAATGTGCATGTCCCTTGTGATTTGTGTCACACAGCCTGGTCAGATGTCTTCTGTCGTATCTTTTGGAGCATTACTGATCCTGGCAATGGAGCCCCCTGGATCAATGCATTGCTCATAGTCTGAAACTTATTATGATAGACAGAAACAAATATAAGAAAGTACAGAATCGACGTGAGTAATACTGTAATATATTTAGTTGATAAAGAACAAATTACGCAATAGAAATACCATACTCACTGGTATTCTGATATCTAAGGACTAAAATGACCAAAAAGAGTTAAATAAGCAATTCTATACACACTAAATGACATTCCGACTTCTCAATGAATTTATAGCAATAAAAAGTGATTTGAGAAAACATAATATGATTAGTGGCCCACAGGAAATAATATCTCCAATCCACTTTTAGACAATGATGGCTAGCTATGCAAAACATGTCACAATGTCAATAAGAACAGACGCTGAGATGATCAGTGGCTTGCTAGAGACTGCATCTCTTGGTGGCTAGCTTTGTTTATCACACGACAATGAGAACGATTGCTCAGAATGAGGAAACCCTTATCTGCAAGGTACGATTCATGGGAACGTATATGTATTTACTCTGCACATGCATCTATCAGGGCTTTAAAATCATTAACAATAACTTCAATGTTTAACGTACATGTAATAAGTTAGCATAGAAGAAAACACCACTAGAGGTAAGTGTTGCATTTTTGGTTACTAGTATATACTTCTGTGAAATATTTTGTGTGAGATGAAGTCACGGTCAGAAACAATATCAAATTACATTTAAAGAAATTAATGCTGTACATGGAGTGGGAAAACAATAAACAAATGATATTTTGATGGTACATTAGTGATACATTTAATCACAATATGTGACAAGAATCTTCTATATAGATAGTGACCAGGTAGGAGAAAATGCGGGGTAACGACGAAGTTTATTTTTTCATTTCTTTTTCTTTTGTGTGTGTGTGTGTATATGTATTTTTTTTTTTTTTTTTTTTTAATTTTTTTCGTTTCTTTTATCACCTCTTTTTCAGTGAACTATTAAACTATAATTAACTCGAGTTGTCTTTCCTTGCAAAAACGTCAGATTCCGGTTTGGTTGATGTGTGAATTTTATCGAGATCGAGATAGAGAGAGAGAGAGAGAAAGGGGGGGGGGGGGGCGGCTGAAACACATTTTAATGAAAATTAGGATAACTGTGAACTTAAATTTGATTAATAAATATTCATAGGAAAGTTAGTTAGAAAGTGCCATTCAGAAGTGTACATGTAACTGTATCATAACTGTATCACTTAAATAGTCTTGACTATTAACTTGAGTACATCATTACAGCGCATTCAGTCAAATATAATCGAACCTGTCCATCATTTGACCGCAGCAATATCTTTTGTGAGTTAATTGAATACTATACTGTTTTTCTATATTGATCGATATGTAAAATGTTTATGAAGGGTTCTAGAATACATGTAATTCTGTTCCAGTTGTCTAGGTCAAACGAAAAAATAACATCATCATCTATAATGGAATTTTTTATTACGACATAACGCACACTTTATCCTTGTTAAAGTATGATATGGGCAGTGGAGTGACTGGCACTACGTATAAGTACTCTACACGATGCACGACATTCTTCATATAAGTACTATACATGTATAATCAGTCATCTCTTTGTTAATATCGCGCTAAATGTGCTATTGCAGTGTCGTTGGCGGTGACGAAAAGTATTAGGTAGCAATACCATCATACCACAGCTAAAATATTGATGATACTACAAAACAATGCGCAGCAAGTCCAGAAGTTATGTAACATGTATATGTTACTATCTATCAAAAGTAACTTACACGTTGTAATATAATTGGCAAATGAAGTGAGTCACTTTTTTATATTTTGGAATATGACGGTACTAAGGTATTTGAAAGAAACATGCATCTGTTACTATAGGGGAAGACGTATTATATAGTCAGCTTCTCTCCGCTTCTCTAGAGTCATGAATCTAGAAAAAAGAGCTGCTCTATAAAGGAAGAAGAAGAAGAGAGTGGCGATATCCACTATATCACACAGTATATGTCTTCTTCCTCTATATAAACAGCATACCTAAATCGGTGTATAAAACTTCAACAACATTTATGAAGAAAAGTTATTAAGAAACACCGGCAAAAAGAATAATTCGAAGACGTAACTATATAGGATAGTTTTGTTACTGCTTTACGAGTGAAATACATCCTTTTGATATCTATTTTGTTTTAAATGCCCTTGTATATGAACAGTTTTGTAGGTACTTCCTGCATGTAATATATTTATCCAATTATCTGTCTTATTCTTCTTCGTGTTTGAAAGTATGATAGATTTAGACTAGTATTTTTCAAAAGTATGACACTTCGGTAAAGTATAAAAGAAACGGAAGATTACTCAAATTGAGGAATTATAAAAATGTCAATAAGAGTATTATCATATAGTAAAACTGAAATATCATATACCATACCCATAAGGCTATAGTTCTTAGATACGGAAACAATTCGGTACCACTTCTATTATTGTACTTTGACTTGTTGATAACATTTTAGAGGAAATGAAAAGAAATAGTTTCGATGAAGTGCTTAAATTTCAGATTGTGTAAAGTGAAAGTACTTTAGATGTCCTGGTTTATAAAATACTTGTCAGATTTTTATATGATCATATAAGGAATATGTTTATTTCCATAGTTATCGTAATAATGTCGACATTTTATTGGTTCGGAGTTTCTAAGACAGGGGTTCCTGAGATTTGTGCTGTAGGTATGTGTGTTAATCTTTTATAATATTTAAACATGTTATTGTGAATATATCGCTAGTCTTAAAATGGACAGGTTTTAGCTTGAAAAAATCTCATAATAACAGCAAGTCAATAGAAGTATTAACACATAAAAATGAATGATCCTGGTACATCAGAAATTGTTTTCGGGTCAAAAACTAACTTTTTCTATTGTAACGTATATGCAAATATTAATATTCATTTGTGTACAATAACCCGCCCAAATGTTTAGCAAAACATTATCTCGGGCATTTAGATATATTTAAAAAGAAAGAAGATACACAATAAAACTACTCATCTGGGACAGTGAAGAAGTCTATTACTAACTGTAGGGCATCGCTTGCGGCGACTAGACTCTCAGCTCTACTGAGCTAAACGCGAAAGTGTGTCGTCCGTCATTCGTCCGTCTATCTTCGTTCTAATAATTTTTACATTTTCAATATTTTCAGAACCATTAAAGAAAGTTTGATGAAAGTTAGTAAACCTGAATTACTGCAGAACGCTTATATCTATTGTTCTTTGTCAAGAAAATCTTCCACACTACTTGATTACATTTCTCAATTAACGTAGAAAATGGAATCATTTTCTTATTATCTTAATTTAGATCTGGAGTTTACTGGGTTCAATCAATCGGTTATTGTCATAGCAGAAAAAGCAATACCTATAAGAGTCCATCTCAGAGGAAACATTCAATATCCTATGATAAACTGGTCTTTAGCTGTGAGTATCACTACACACTACAATACATTAATGACAATTTCAATAAAGGCCATTCCAAGTCAAATTTTCATTAATCAGTAATCAACACAGTGGCATATACATTGATTTTCCAAAACTGATAATGATGTTTTAGTTCTTTACAAATATTTGTTCATTTTTTTATATTCCCATATGTAAAAAGAAGTTTTATGTCAGATCAAATGGTTGTTACTTCTTTAGATTATTTATCAAATAAAATTAACTCCATGCCTGACGGTTGCACAGCGACTTTTGTCGGGGGTTTTGTGTGGAAAATAGAGAGGTTTAAAATTACTGTAGACTTTTAAAATGAAGAGTCATTGGCAACTTTGATTTATTACTCGATCACAAAAGGAGGTGTACAGAGTGGTTAAGTGGCTAATGTTACCTCAAAATGGCTGGATCCAGTCGTACCTACATCTAGTTTCACCTAATCAGTGTCAACCACTGTGGTCACTGGAATTTGTCGCAAAATTTGGTCACTAAAATAATCGAACCAGAAAAATACTTACGATAGCCTTTGGTCTTAATGTTTACGCCATAGATTTATGATCACTTTTGGCCGTAATTTTCACATTACAATGAATATTTATTGTCTATCCATCTAAAGTGAAATTAAAGAGCGCACTCAATGACACTCCGTTATAATAGAAATAATCAAATACACTTTCAATCAATCTTATCGTGTTTTATGATACAACCCCAGAAATATGCAAACTGTGTCCGTCAAATGGCTACTACGGTTTAGGAACATTACGGAGTTTTATGAAAACGCATAAACATTCATCTAAGGATATAATTCCCTTTTGCAAATGAAAAAATTTGGAGGTACATTAAAGTAACCACGAAGGGCGGAAAACGAAAGATAACTCGAAAGAATGAGCAAGGGGCAATCTCAAAACAATTCACGGAAAGTAATTTCGGTTTATTTTGAGATAAGGAAACGGTTCTCGCTGTTTGTTAAACGTTTTGTTTTTGATGGACTTCGGACCTAAACACGGCTAGTAAAATTTCGACAAATTCGGTTCCGAAGCTCATCAAAAAGAATTTGTTTTAAATAATAAAATATGTTTAATCCATTTGTTGAGAAACTATTTTCCACAGTGTCATTTATTCAGGACGTCCACACACGGAAACCTATTTATCATCTTTATTCTGATAATACTGAACAGCAAGGTACCAGCAACACATTATATATTTCATCATACAGCATCGAGTTTCTGGACAACATTATTCTGCTCAACACTCCAACAGTTTTGCATATTGAAGTTAGGGACAAGGATAATAAATGCTGTCATTCCGCAGTATCTTCAACAAAAATAATATTCAAAGGTAAAAAACATATCATATTTCGTTGTTAAAAATATATTGGTGACATGACAAATATTATACTTTTGCAAGAAAGACACTTGCCATTAACAAAGTAGCATTTTTGGTGTCCAGGTGATGTAAAAGTTTCATTTTCTATTTTATTTCATATTATACAGAATAAGGAACCTAGACATTTACGTTGTTGATTTGCATTTCTGATTTTTGAATTATGAGTACATCGTATTCATGAAGGACGATTGGAAGTATGTTCTGTCATAAGTACATAAATGCGCAACTCCAGGAAAATAAGAGAACTTAGAATATTAAACTTACTCAATTTGCTCATTCAAAATCTACTGATGGCTTGAAAATGTTCAGATATATATTGCTTTGGTTATTGTGTTTTCACAAGTACAACTCTAAGATATTGTTCCGAAATCCACAACTCGAAGTCGAAGAAACACAACAATACATATGTAAATATAATATAAACATTCACGTACCTCTGTCAAAACAGAGGTGGGATCAGGTGCCATGGAGGAGTAGGCATCGTCTGTCGACCAGTCACACCCGTCGTGATGCCATAAGTATGAGCGAAATAGTATTATTCGCTGTCACAGAATTAGGAAACGCCACAGCCGTAGTCAAATTAGGTATATGTCATAAGCAGTAAGAATACTGCTGTATAGTATAGGTAATACAGATGGTTTAGTTACTGTGAAATAAGGAAGTCAACATACCAGACAACGATGCATCATATGAGCAAATAAGGTCTTTATAACAACCGTAACATTTGCGGAATGTTGACATAAGTGGTGATATCGCATATCCTTGTTTGAGTAACTTTTCTCCTAGTAATTGGCTTCGGTAAATGAAAGAGCAATACTCAGATGGCGCTCGCGCATATCGAATTAATTGGGATACATAAACACCGTACGGTGATAAAGGAATGTTTGTACGAGTGTATGGAAAGTTAACAATGGTGAAACTAAAGTCATCAAGTTTGTCATAAATTGAAATATTAAGTTTACCATCTCGGTCGACATTAATAAGTAGATCCAAATATGAAGCACATGAATTGGATATTGTAGTGTCCTTAATTTCAAGTTCCTTTGGATATATTGAGCATGTATGTATGTATCAAAGTTTTTGTTATTTATAGATAGTACATCATCAATATATCTGAATGTAAAATTAAAGGACAAGGCCAATTGCTTCTTATTTTGACTTATACGATTTATAAGTCAAAAGGAACAAATCGGCTAGCAAAGGAGCACAGTTAGTCCCCATAGGGATACCGATGGGGTTTTTTTTTTTTTTTTGGAAGACCTGGTCACCGAACACAACATATATAATGTCAATCAGAAAGTCCATCACGTTTTTGATGTCATTTTCAGAATACTTATATTTAGATTCAGAGTGGTTTTTCACAAAATATTTATTTGGATATCCTAAAACTATATATTTATATCTGCGTGAACCCTTTTTGGTGAAGAAACAGTGATCAATAAATCTAAAGATCCTGTTTTTAATTTATCATGAGGTATGGTGGTATAAAGTGTAGAAAAATCATAAGACTTAATGAATTTAATAGTAGTCAGATTTTGAGATTTTCAGTTTTCCAATAATTCTTTGGAGTTTGTTAGTATCCAAAACTGATTACCACCACTTCGAGAGGAAATCACATCGAAGTACGTCTGAAGTTTCTCCTTAATTGCAGACAATATTTTGGTAAGGAGGGCTGATAGAGGTTTGGTGAAGCATTATATATTTTGAGAATTCCGTTCATTCGGCCACGAGCATCACTGAAGAGACATAACTTGTCGAAATGCGCATATGGTGCACAAAATTAAAAGGTATATATGTTCTATATTTATTAACTGAATCCTGCAATGAACCTATATTTATATGGATCTTTGTGTAATTTAAGGATCCAATATAAATAGGGTAACTCGAACTCACTATTCTTAGTACATAAGTTAAAGGTACTGAACACTGACTTATTGTTATTAATAATTTCATCTAGTGATAGTGTAGAGCGAGTGTAAGTGGGATTTCCAGTAGATTTGTTAATGCCAAGTTCTTCTAAAAGACAATTTATATAAAACGCCTCGCAAAATAAAACGATATTGTTCCAGGCTTTATCAGCTGGTTCTAATACATATTTGTCATGTACTCTTTCGAGTTCTTCTCTGACTCGTATAAGACAGACGGATGACTGATCTCCATGTTCCTTTTTAAATTACTAATACTTGCGAGTATCAAACCTCTTACACTCTTAACCCATTCTGACAACGTATTTAGCTTAACTTCTTCACAAGCATAGTTCTCTACCGAATCCATAACAATACGGAACTTGGTTCGCCAATTAAATGTTTTAGGCTCTCTACATTTTGGACCCCAGGTAATTAGCTGACGAAGAGTTATATTGTTCACGATCACCAGTGATGACGTGACCAACAGGATTATATGTAAATTTGGAAAAGGAGCATGAATACGCGGTATGGTTTTGTGTAAGATATTTGATATCTAGACACTTCAAAGTTTGTATGTAATTAAGCAGTTTAGAAGCAATGGTTGGTGTATAGCTGTAGGATATACATGGTGTTTTTGTATATTTAAAGTATGGTGGAATGCAAGACTGAACTTTCTTATGGTTGAGGATTTTGCCGATGTTCAATGCGTCTATGCCTTCATTGGCAAATTTCAGCTTTACGAAATGACTAATGGAACTGAACAACCGAAATCTGGCGACGTCTATAATAAGAAAACTCAATCTGCATTCTGGTGTAGAAGAGTCAATATAGTGTATTTTCTCTGGCTTCGTCATACAGCTTATGAAGTATACGTAGAGGAACAGAAGAAAGTTTACTACGAATTTGATGTACACTGTTAATTGACGTGTGGTAATAGCGTAGAAAAAGATACATTATGTGTATTAGGCTTATTGTAAGAGCGATGCCCGTGTCTACATTTACGTCTACTGGTGTAATTGAACAGACCCATGTCATTAATATAGCTGCACCTTGGACTAGATAAATGTCCTACGCTATTAATATTATCATTGCAACCATATGGAAATGCAGTGCCTAGTTTTCTTATCCAGTATTCTTCGCGTTGTCTACGAAAAGGGGTACTAAGTGAAAGACTATTAGTATTGTGATATATTTTTTTCAGTAATACGAACTCTCATGGACAAGATTAAATGGTCATCAGAATTAAAATGTCTATAAAATAGCTGACTACCGCCATGATTAATTTCAAATCGATGACCTGAAATCCTCTTGTTAAGTGGTCCTTTTGTTTCACCTATATAGATAAGTTCACATAGCGTACACTCTATACCATAGACAAAATTAGAAGATTGACAGTTTAGGATATTCCAGCTCTTGGAATGATATGTATTTTTGTCAAATTGTTAAACAAATTGTTATGAGCTTTTAGAATATTGCAAGTTTTACAATTTTTAGAGGAACATTTAGAGATGCTTCAAGCACTGTCCGAACAAGTATCATTGAAAATATCATTAAGTTGAATTTCACAGTTTCTCATTGGAATATTATTATCAGAACTTTAATACCAGAGTTGGCTGTCAAATGACTGTATGTAAGACCAATTTGAAATATCCTGAAGGATAATCCGGGGAGCACCGAGCTGTTGTCTGTTCGAGTCTTTGTTTCCGATAGACTCGTTAGAGTAACACCTATTTATACTGGGTGCCGTGCCATCCAGTGTGTTTTTCAATATCTGTATATTATCCATTAGAAGAATAATTACCGACTGACAAGTATCCTCGGGGACAAAATTGTCCACAACTAACAAATGACAACACATTTTGAATCTTCGACCTTAAAGATATCATTAGGCTAAACTTAGCAGTAGTAGTGGATTATACCATAAGTAAAATTTATATCCAGAAAAGTAAGACATTGATTAAATAGTTTCTACACACCTGAAATATTTTATGTATAATATTAAGAAATAGGCGCTCTTATTGCGTCTCTGTACTGAATAAATAAAAAAATGACACATAAATCTGTGAAAAATACTTTCCCTTCTTCGGGGTCCTACCCGTAAAGAATTAGCATTTACAGGGAAACTAGCGTGCTTCATCCCTATTAATTATCATCAAAGTACTTTCAACGGTTCTTAATGTTGCAAATGTGAAATATTAGAGGACAAAAGGTATGCGCTGACCCCGATACACTTTGAAAATAGAAGTAGAACTTCACTTCCTATGCAGTTTGTATACATATGGCGTACTAGCAGTGTTGCGATATGGTGAAAAATACACTGCACAAAGGAATAAATACTTAGGAAATGATTTATAAGTATTATAATTAAGATTTCATATATATTTACTAGAAATTTAGTACATAATGCTCTATACGTTGTATTGAAAAGATGATTCTGAACAAAATTTAAATTACAGCGTCATGGGCAATTACGGAATCAAATCTAAATGTGTCATGTACGTTTCAAAGCACCAACGATCCATTGATAGCATGGAAGTTTATAGTCAAGTCTGGAAAAATGAAACAGTATAAACACACATATTACCTACCATTCAATGAGCCAGATCATCTTGTGCAATATGCTGAATATTCCACAGCAAATGGCACAATCATCGTCCGTATACGTCTACGATCGAATATCTCGCTAGAAGAGAATGATGTTTACACAAGATGCCGTGATATGTTTGACCCTTCCAAAGGCAGTCAATACATACTGATATCAAACTCCGGTAAGTCGCACACACTTTTCATTTGAATGGTTCTATTATGTTATATAAATTCATTTTTATACAAATGTGCCGCAGCTTTAACAGGGATAATGAAAGCTTCATTATAACTTAAATTGTAAATTACATAATTTTATCTGTAACTGTGGCCACTGATACCGCTAATAGTGGTTGGTTCTCAAGTGATACATCAGCCCAGGTATATGTGCTTCGACGTTAACTTGAAGTATATACTTAGAACTTTACAGTGACGTGACTTCCTCGATTAATTTAATTATAGTAATTTAAAATCATATATCCTCGATGCATAATTTGACCTCACATGATATTTGTCCTTCCTTTTAGGTCAATTTGTTTATGAAAAATTAAAAAAGATTTTGACCGTCTACAGTTTTTGCCTTGGGTTATCCTGAAGAAATATAACTTAATGCGCATATAGTAAAATAAATAAATACTGGTATATATTCTAGTTAAGAAATTCTTACAGAGAAGTATTTTGCAGACCAAACTCTGAAACTGTCACTGGAACAGACAGACGAGCTTGTCATACACATTATAAGTGCCATACTTCTACTACTGGCAATAATAAGCGTACTTATTATGATTAAATTTGTCATGAAAGGTAATTTTTTATCATAATATCTAATGAATGATTTATTCTTACTAATACCATATAACGCTTTTACAAATTGTATATTTCGTTGTATTTTACGTCTATGTGTCGCTCACATTTGTTTTATGTCTTTTAATAGACCTACTTTTAATTCTATATAATGTAAGGGGCAATATATGACATATGATGTTTGGTCTCTCAAATTTGCGTCAAATTAATGAGCCGTAGCAATCAACGCAATAACGCAATGATGAAAATCCTGGCAAAAAAATTTATCGGATATCGGGCCGCATAGATCATGTAAAATTGGATGAACAGATAAGTCTAATTTCTATATTTAGTTCGCGTACATATGTGTATTCTACATAGAGTATAAATTTTCAACATTATTTTGATAATAAGTCAAAGGTCAAAAGAATACCATTATCAATGTAAAATCAAAAGGGTAAATTCTTCCAGTGAAATCATTTAATATACATTTAAATTTAAAACCCTCAAAACATTTTTTCTCGTTGAAAGGATGGAACAGTTGTCCTATATTCAGCAATAAACTATTACTACGGCATTAACACCTTACTGAGAAAATGATCAGTAAAACTAATCATGTGATTTTATGATAATTTTCTGACGTCATGGGAGTAATTTCTCTTATAAAGTCCGCAACATAGAGTTGTAGTACAATTTCGTTGAAGTGAAAGAGAATATCACTGCATGGAAAAAAAGAAAGAAAAATAAAACCGTAAACCAGTGGCGTTGAATTAGTTGTAGTTTCTTCTTCGATACCTTATAGAATTACATTTGCTGAAGATAATGTATTTCTGTCGTTATTATCAACTTGAGCTATAGTATTTCTATAAAGTATTATTTGTACTGCAGTGACATTCGCCCCGGACGTATCCCAATCAGAAGCAGAATCTTCCATTCTCAACACTAACGAATACGATGAAATTGATGAAGTCGACAAATATAGCACCTGATGGCCCAAATGCAGGAACATTTTCATAAACAAGAAATTTAGTTCCAGATGTTGCATATATTACATGATTTGAATATAAATTTGTAATGTTGATTTTTATCTTATTATACACATCGTACATGCATCTATGAATAACGAGTAGTGTTCTCTATTTATAGTATAAACATAAAGATATTGTATAATAATAACAATACTGCATCACAGCGAGCTTGAGAGGTTGTCAGGATATACCTACTTCTGATATACCTTCAGTGGGCAGTGAGTGCTCTATCCTTTATTTTATTGGAACGTACTGACTGTTTCTAACTACTGCTTTGTATTTAATAATTTTATACATATATGCAGACAGAGAACCGTATCTATGTATAACGTCTATATTTAAAATGTGTATCATATTGTTTCAGTTATATGTAGATCAATAGATATCAGTAAAGATCTGAAATATTCGTTTGTTTTCTGTTTTGTTCCGTCATGATAAATTCAGTTATATGACGGCATCTACCCGACGCATAGAACAGAAATTTTAGTTTTGGTGTAACGGGATCATTCATGTGCCAGGGATTTTTCAAATGTATCATCAAACGTTGGACATAAAACTCGACTAATTCATCAAACCTATAAAGAAAATTAGATAAGGAGTATTTATAACTTCTACAGTCTATTATTTGGTTTCGAGCGGAGAATGATTAATAATTCGAGAACCTTTTTTTTTCTTTTTCACAGAATCAATTCACTTATCTGGAGTTGTCTTTCTTTCTGTGCTTGTAATGGTGTCTTATTCGGGAAAGATTGCCTGTAGAGAGAGAGAGAGAGAGAGAGAGAGAGAGAGAGAGAGAGGGGGGTGGGTTTAGTGAAAAACAAATCCATGTATAATATGAAATCAAGGGTAAATCAAGCAGCATTTCTCCCTTTCTGGTATAAACAAAATAAGGATAACCGTGAACTTCTACCTGATTTACAAAAGTTCATAGTAAATTTACACAGCAAGTGCCATTCAGATATCGATGTTTAACTATATCAAACTCTATCACTTAAAATGTCAAAAAAAATTGTATATCGTTAAAGCTTATAATTCATCAAAAGTTTGTAAAAGGTTACCAGACCAAACCTGTTCATCATTTGCCCGCAACAAAATATTTTTTAGTTAACTGCACTTATGTTTCTATGTCGATAGTAAAGTATAGTGGTTATAAAGCTATCTAAAATAATTGCGTTCCACTCGAATACTAACAAAAGATAACAGAGTCTGCGGTTCATTTTTAGTGTAAATATATGGTAATGCTGTCTCAAAAAAGGCTTTGTTTACTGGTTGAGCGCTTGGCTTGCGGTCCCGACGATCTCGGTTCGATTACCGAATTGCGCCACTACGTATAAGAGGTTGGGTACCTCCTGCTTCCATGTCGCGATATAACTGAAATATTGTTGAAAGCGACGTAAAACACAAATCAATCAACCAACCAACAAAAATGTCCTTGGGTAAATTTCATTCAGAGATCTTAAGCATTAACAGTTTTGTGGAATCGACCTAAACATGAACACTTCACACTTGTTTAAGTCAAACGGAAAGTGTGCATCAATATATATGATGGAAGTATTTATAGTGAGACAACGCAAACTCTATCCTTATTAAAGTATAAGAGAGGGCAGTGGAGTGACTGGCACTAAGTATAAGTGCTCTTCACGTGCACACTACAACTTGCATTCTTGACATATGTATTATATAATCTGACATACTTGTGGTAATATCGCTCTAAATGTAGCTCTACAACTTCGTTGGCGGTGTTGAAAACTATTAGGTAACAATACCATCACTGTATAACTGAAAAGTTGTTGATAGAAAAGTATAATTAATGTACTGCCAAGGCGAAAACATGTAGTATGTTTATATATATCAAACGGAACTTATTTAGGCGATGATAATATGACTGGCAAATAAACTGAGTCTCAGTTTTTGTACTTTGATATATGGTATGAATGAGATATTCAACGGATACATGCATCTCTGTAGTCATGGTTCCATGGGGAACATCTCCCATATGCGGAAAGGGAAGGGGGTGGGTAGATGGGACAATAGCCACTATGTGACACAAAACTCCTCTAGATTCAGTGTAAACACTATTCTTAAATTTGTGTATAAAATAACATTTATTTAGAACAAATAAAGGGAAGGGGGTGGGTAGATGGGACAATAGCCACTATATGACACAAAAATACTCTAGATTCAATGTAAACACTATTCTTAAATTTGTGTATAAAATAACAACATTTATTTAGAAAAAATAAAGGGAAGGGGGTGGGTAGATGGGACAATAGCCACTATGTGACACAAAAATCCTGTAGATTCAATGTATACTATTCTTAAATTTGTGTATAAAATAACAACATTTATTTAGAAGAAAAGATAAGAAGTACAGGCAGAAAGGAAAAGCTTAGAGGAAAGGGATGGTTGTTTTTAAACGATTTCGAGTGAAGTATAGTCCAAAGACACTTATTATCTTTAAGCTCTCTAGTATGAAAACATTCACTTCATATATTTATCAACTTCTCTAAAATATTCTATTGTGTTAATGCTTGAAAGTATAAGTTTAGACTAGTATTTTCCGAAAAAAAGATTCTTTCGAAAATTCACAAAAATAATCCATTGTATTGCAATTACGATACAGACTTAGGAAGGTCAATTGATGCGACAATCGTCACACAATCTATGCTGTTTATCAGTGAATAAACCGAATTGCACGATAATGAAAATGTTAATATTTAAAAGAATTGTATACATATAAAATAAATAAACCAATAACTGAAAAGTATTAATAATAATAATAATGATGATATTAATAATAATAATAATAATAATAATAATAATAATAATAATAATAATAATAATAATAATAATAATAATAATAATTAATTTAAAAAAGGTAAAATAAATAAATAGATAATAATAAAGAAATAAATGAATAAAAAACTAAAAGAAAATACATTAAAATAAAACAAATTAATACAATAAACGAACAGATATCAAAGAACTAAAGCATCATTGCTGTTTTCCCTTTTCTTGTCCACATATAGAACAAAAATCGAAAAAAAAAGTTATCAAATCGAAAGGTCATTAAATATAAAAACGAATACTGTGATATATTTTTAAAAAATAATATATCTAAACTGACATCAACATGATACCATCATTCCCTGCCAAGTATTCTGAAGATTGTTGTAAATAAATTAGTTTCTGGTCTCCTTACCTTGTTATATGAACACATCAATGTTTAACACAAACGGAAATTATTCCGGGCCCAGACACTTTCATTGTATGTTGACATATTGATTCTTTGTTCAAGGAAATGAGAAGAAGAGGTTTCCATGAAGTACTTTGAAATATATGTACCTTTTGATTCCTTGTTTAAGGAAATAAAAAAGTGGTGTCCGTGAAGCAGTTTGAAATATATATAACCATTTGTGTATAGTGGAAGGATCCCAGAGGTGTTCTTGATAGAATACTTGTCACAATTACTACTTAGTACTTGATCATATTGATCATGTAAACAGTATGTTAACTTCAATAGTTGTCTTAATTGTGTCTACATATTACGGTTACGGAGTTTCTACAATAGAGGTTAATAACACATGTATTATAGGTAGGTGTAGTAAACTATTATGATATTTGAACACGTTAATGTAATTATATCGTAAGTGCAGTCTTAAACTCTTAATTAAAAGCTGGATTGGTATTAATTTAAAAACTGATGACAGTAGATCTAAGATATGGAGGTTTATTCTCCTTGTTAAAAGTACAAAAATATCGGAAATGCAGCCTGAATTGAAAACAATTGCCCCTTTTCTCGAATTTCGAAGTATTGAGTAACTTCTGTAATGTTTTATGATGAATGTTCATAGTAAATCAGATTTTTTGTGGAAAGGGGGGAGGGGGTGGGATACTTATCTGTTCGATGATTTCCCTAGTCATTGGTTCGTAGCTGTGTTTAACAACTGTGACAGTTAATGAATTTCACTTGCATTGATTAATATGATCAACAAAATATTGCATTGATGTCAAGCTTCGCTCTCTTTATTTTGAGACAGAAAAAATTAAAAATAAAATCAATATAGATAAATAAATCCGCAACATCAGCACCATTGGAGATTTGGTTTACCATTATAAGTTGTTATGAAAATTAAGATATACCACCGATTCATGCTTAAAGATGACACTAAATTCTCTAGTCTCGTATGGTTTACATTTAAACCGCAACTCAGACACCGCAAGACGTTACTCGTCATTATACTGGCTGTGTTTTATAGCATGTTGACATGTTGTGGTTGGCTTATCAGCTCACTTGGGCTAAAAGGGCCAAGTATACTGTCCGTCTGTCGTTATCCATTGACGTTTCGGGGGATTTCAGGGAAAAATCTTAACGGGACGAAAGTTGTAGCCTCTTTTGACTTGATTCTTCTTCAAACGAGCTGCATAGTATAGTATAAATAGGAAAAAATGAAGGTATTAGCCCAACTAGAAGAGCCGCTTACAGAAATATGTTGCTTTAAGTTCCATTCTGATACCAAATGTTTTATGTCTTTTTGTCGTTCCTATCATTTTGCGCATCACTTATTATGCAGTAAGTTTGAAAATTATCTTTTTTCTAAGAAGTTATTGATACTGTGAACATTAAGAACACAATAAGGGTATCATTTATCAATTTTTAAGATTAAAAACTGATAGAATTCTTAAGAAGAAATGGAAAGATTTTGATGTAACTTGATTCGTGTAAAGTAATCAAACTCTGGTGTTATGTTTAGCAAGAGTGGCAGAGGGGTTAATCCAGGACGGAGCAATAGTGCTCAAATAGAATTTTCTTTGACACGCTCCTTCCTACACTTGGGCCGTAGATCGTGAGATCACCTTATCAGAAAAAAGGAGGGGGATGGTTGATTGAAGTAGATAGGCGCAATCCCGTGGGATACTTTTCTTTGTGAATAGAAATTTGAGAAAGCTACATAGATGTAAATATTATAACATTCTAAAGGGATGTAGTGTTATATTTGAGTTGATTCTGAATTGAACTTTTCATATCAGAAAATATATCATGTGATGAAAGTGCACAAATCAGGTATATTGGTCGTAGCTGGACATTTGTGTACATGGTTCTCATCGAAGCCATAGTTTTATTATTGTATTGTGAATTTTTGTTACTATATCGTCTTTTGTCGGTCTTGAAGGGCACACTAATTACTTAATTGACCTGATGTCAAATAAGATAATGATAGCAGCAGAAGAAGAGACATAACCCCTCTAAAAAGAATAACCAAAAAAAAAAAAAAAAAAAAAAGCAGAAACAAAAATAAAACCACAATTTGCCCCAATAACACCGTATTATTTACATTCTGTTTTGTTTTCATCTCAATGCCTTATTTAACCTTTAGACTTCAATTCAATTAGGCAATACCTTCCAGAAGTAAAATCTTTGTAGACACAATCGATATTTACATTTTAAATGAACATAGATAATTATAACTTTTATCTTCATGTCTTTATTAAGATATGGAGTTTACTGGATTCAATAAATCAGTTCTTGTGATAGGGAACAAAGCAACACCAATAAGAGTTCAACTGAGAGGAAACATTCAACATTCTGAGATAAACTGGTCTTTGGCTGTGAGTATCATAACACATTACGATACATTAATGATAATTTCAATCAAGGCCAACCCAATTCAAATTTCCGATTGTGAGTAATCAACACATTGATGTGTACATATTATTTGTTCTGCATTTGAAATTTGATTATACAAAAAATAAAAAAATATTGAATAATGAATGAATGTTTACGGTTAATCAAATTTGATGATGGCTTTAGGTTACATATTAAATGAAATTTCCCAAAAGGTGAGTTTAAACTGCGAGTTTTGACTAGGGTCTGTGTGTGTGACGAAAGAGGGGAGGGGGACTCACAAGGATTTACGTGGTTCAAATGCAACACTAATGATAACTTTGGCGAACTTATATTAACAGTGTAATATATAAATATCTCAACACAAATTGAAAAGTTGATTTTGTTATTGATGTCTGTGTCACACACTTTTGTGGACTGAATTCAGGAAATAAGATTCGGTCAATAACAGAACATAATTTAGACAATAAACTTATGTTGAACAGATATATGTGAAGTCAATGAAATATTTTCAACTTATCTCGAGTTGTGTTTCACTTCTTTACTTACTTACAATGTCAGTTATAAGATTTGCCCACAGCTCCGATACCTAAGAGATGCATGTTATGGTTGTTTTGGGAATTCATATTACCATCTGGATTTTGATAACGGAATGGACGCTCGGTATAGCGTTTCGAAAAAAAAAAATATAAAATCCAGATGATAATAAATATTCCCCAGAACAACCATCTGAATAACATTCATTTCTTATATTCATATTTCTCTTTTAACATGTATGTTTTCTAATTTACTACTTGATAGCAATTTCCGGCTGCCCTGCCCCTACTTTCCGTGTCAAGTGGACGTTACTAAGGAAGTATCGGAGTGTGCAAAAATAATGCAGAGTTTATTAATATACGGAAACTCAAAATATTTCCGGTTTGCTTAAAAATTATTAAATTTAACCGTAATGTCCTCTACCGTATAGACATATTCTTCCACTTTCTGTCAGTGAGCTCAAGGTCAAAAATTACTGTACTCATCCTCCACTATTATGCAGAGGACACGCATATATATAAAATTAATGACTTAATTATTATTATCGATAAGCTGTTGTCAAGAACATAATGTTCAGAGAAATCGATTTTTTTCATTCGTTATATATACGAAAATAGAAGAAAAATCGCATGGGACAACCACGTTTTTCTGCCCTGCATTTGATTTGACTAGTAGTTGGTAATATACGTCCACAGATGGTAATTTATGGGCAAATGTCAACCATCTACCTTACATAGAGGTCGATGTTGTATAGTGATTGATTGATTATTGTTCTACGTCATTCCAAGGTTATTTCACGTATGTGATGACAAAATCTACCTGATGCATTGCATAGAATTTCCTACCTCGGACTCACCCGGAGCAATGAGTGATCTTTTACGTGTCACGCCTACCGTGACACGAGATTTCTCATCCGAAAGACAGAACACCAGTGGGCCCACGGCGAGAATCGATCGGTTTCTACGTACAACATTGGACTTGATTGGAAATGATGATTTATCGGCAACATTTGCTTTTCACTCGATCAGGCAAAGAAGGCGTGACTTAAGCCAAATGAGTAAATCCGATGGTCATTCAAGATAGAAAGACAGATAGGGGAAAATAAATAGTTGATATCTTAACAGTCCAATGAAAATTACAAGCAACAATTTGCAAGCACCAATGTTTGGGCCGGAATGGAATTTTTGAAAATAATGCAAAGAATTTTTAAATCGGACAGAATAATGTAATGAAAAATGTATTGTTCAGTCGTGTGGCTATTATTTAACAGATCCAAAAACCACGAGGATCGACCACAGACGTATCCATGTGTTTCTGGTTTCTCTTACCAATTAACATTTATATAGTATGGCGATGTACTTAATACCATGTAGTATTTATTTTTAACAGCAAAACATAATCAATCTGTAAACAACTGACGTTTTGAACGGGTAACCAACCTTTTATATTTTGGAAGTGTTGTAGCCGAGCTGGCAATCTTTCTATTCTCAATTTCTCTATCTAATAACGCAATAATAAGGTTTATAACCTTGTCAAAAGAAACAATTATGAATATAATCGGTTATGTTAGTCCTTCTTAGCGTAGCAATTCTGAATTATGGGAGTTCAGCAAGACTTACTACACGCTGTGATTGACCAAATGTAACATGGGCAACCGATTAATGAATTCACTTATGGCGATTTCCTGCGTGTCAAATATTCCGAAATTATGAGGTAAACCCCAGAAATATTCTAACAATTATTCCACTGTTGTAATATAAATCAACAAAAATTACGAAAATACTGTGCTTGCATACATTTATCAAACTGGGTCATCGACTTGACACGTGCTCTCTCTCTCTCTCTGTTGTGATTATAATCCTTATTTGAAAATTCGTATAAAATCCTTGGGGTATGACTTTGCTGTACCGCAGTAACGTATGCAACTTCGGTTGCTAAAAAGATCGACCACAAAGATGTTGTTAAGGATATTTGCTAGACTTTTCAGATTAAAATGGAATTTCATTGTCTATTTCTCCCTTGATAAAACGAAAGAGCACCCAATGATGCGTCAAATAAGAAAAATAAACAAACATACTTTCAATGTTCTCGTCGTTTGTTATACAGTCCCAGAAAATTTACAAGCTGTATCTGTCGACAAATGGTTGCTCATAAACTACGGTTTGTTAATTCTATGAGTTATATGAAAACGCATTAACATTCAACCAAGCATAAAGATTAATTTTTTATGAATGGAATGACTATGAAAGTAGGGCAACGAAAGATAACTCAAAAAAGTTATAGGTAAAGGGGCATTCTTAACAAAATACACAGAAAGGAAATTCGTGTTTTCTTTGAGATAAGGAAACGGGTTCTCACTTTCTGAAAAAAAATGTTGTTGATTGACTTCGGACCCAAATACGGCAAGCAAAATTTGTTGAACTTTAACTCAACGAATGCGGGTCCGAAGCTCATAAGAAAGACACTATCACCAATAAACATGTTTATGCCATTTATTGAGAAACTATATTTCAAGGTATTTATTTAGGACGTCAAGACACGTGAACCCATTTATCATCTTCACTCTACTAATCCTTGGCAGAATGTTACCAGCAACGCATTATATGTGTCATCATATAGTATCAGGTTTATGGAGAACATTATCTTGCTCAACACTCCAACATTGGTGCACGTTGAAGTAAGGGACAAGGATAATCAATTCTGTAATTCCACCGTATCTACAACAAAAATTATATTCGGAAGTAAGAAAAATTTCATATATTGTAGTTGACAAATTTGTTTCCACTTGATAAAGGCTAAGGGGCCGACAATTTATGGAGAAGAGTGTCTTTTATTATTATCGTTATTTTATACTAACTGCCTCCTGGAGGATTGGTTGCATTATTTTTAACCTGACAGTTTTGGAGATATTAAACTCATTCCCTTTGCAATGTGGAGCTCTTAAAAATGTTCCCCGCGGAGGTTTTCACTTAAGTGTTATTATATACTTTTTCCTAATTTTCTGTGACACTTTCTACACAGGGTTTTTTTCACATTTTTGTGTAAGTACAGTGATGAATGATATTTGTTTCGTCTGCATTTAAGGGTATTCATTGTGTGGTGTAGTAAGACAAACAGGAGAGGCTCACTCATCCTGTAACCTGGTATCAACTCTGAATTTCAGGAGTACGTGGATGTCCACTGTGGTAGTGCTATAATCATGTGACTCAAGTTACTTGCGTGTTTTACATTTGCAAGAAAGATATTGATATCGATACACTGCATTTCTACATGATGAATATTACCTTTCGGATGCAAAGCAAGCCCGATTTTAGAATTCGATTTCGTCCCAAAACGACTGTATTTAAAAGCTATGGAGCAAACCCTTTAGACCGACTTTCGAAAACTTAGCCAATACACGGGGACTTAACGATGAATTTCTTCTAATTTCGACCGCAGTTCTTTAATTTTCTTTGCTCGATTTGTAATTCACGACGTTTAAACGTGAAGCATCTAATTATTTTCTTTGTTGATTGTCATTTCTAAAGAAAATACTATATATGTTTGAGGTTAGCATAAATTTGGTATGTTCAGTCAGATTTTTGTATGTTAAAAGTTTTCGATATTGCTTTTGAATAAACATCTCTAGATATAAAAGAAAGGGATCATCTTTGTCGTTGTATAGAACTAAAAGGTAGATTAGCGCACCTGTTCATAATTTATATATTGAACAATTTTACAGCACCATGGGCCATTGAGGAATTAAATTTAAATGTGTCATGTACCTTTCAAAACACCAACCATTCATTGATAGGATGGAAGTTCGTAATCAAGCCTCGATATAAGGAGCAGTATCAACACACATATTACCAATCATTCAATGAGCCAGATCACTTAGTTCAATATGCAGTATATTCTATAGCAAATGACACAAGTACTGTTAGTATACGTCTAAGAACGAATATCTCCCTAAAAGAGAATGACGTTTACACAAGATGCTGTGATGTATTTGACCGCTCAAAGGGCAGTCGGTACATACTGATAACAAATTCCGGTAAGTCACACAATTTTTTTCATTTTTAATGATTTTATCATTTTAGATGAATTTATTTTTTTTCAAATTACACAATTTTCAATCAATGTACTGCAGCTTTAACAAAGACAATTTAATTTTAATTAAACTGTGATATGTAAATTACATGATTAATGTAGTAGCCTCGAGGTATCAAATTTTCCTATTGCTTATTTCCACTAAAATCGTACAGTAGTTAGCCTTTATATAGATACACATTATGACAAAGTTTGGAATGAATTGATCCAGGGGTTGTCTTTTGACAACAGCACAAAATGAGGCATTTTCAACCCATTTTGGCATGCTTTGAATAGATGCCAAGATATTTCAAATGTTCAAAGTAACAGATAAGAAATGGTTAGATCAGTATATGCAATAATTAAAGGCATCATGATAAGTTTTCTTTGCTTAATCCTAGTAAAATAAACTTATTTCCTGACTGATGTGGTAAAAATTACTAATTACTGAGTCCCTTATAATATTATATTTATCCAGCTGTAAAAAAAAAAAACAAAAAACATTCTATCGTTTAATTTTTGAAAAAAAAAACTGTGGAATGTTTTTTCAATAAAAATCTTTCTTCTATATCAGTTTACAGAAAATTTAAAATAGGGTTGCTATGTTAATAAAGTTAAATTAACCTCCCCTCCCTTTTTTCTTCTTCTCTCACTATGCTGAAATGTCCGTGCTTCATAAACAATATCCTAAAACATTTATATATTCAGATAATGTTTTAAAATATTGAATTTCTATACAATACAACAATTTACGTAAGGTATTGGGGCAGGCTTTGTTTCGTGGTTAAGCGCTTCGCTTGCGGCGCCGACGATCCGGGCTCGATTCCCGGTTTGCGCCACTATGTTTAAGAGGTTGGTTACCTCCTGCATCCATGTCGCGATTTAACTGAGAACTTGCTGAAAGCGACGTAAAACACCAATCAACCGACCAACAACATATCTGTGTTTCAAATGTCAGTCTGAAACATTGACTTTGTCAATAGCATTTGAACTACAAAAGTTTAAAACATCATATATCACATGTGCACTTCACCTATAAAGCCCTTTCAACAAATGACCTTGAAGTCAATGACCTTGTCACCTTGACCATGGAACATATGCTAGAATTAGGTAAACTTAACTTTGCCCACATTTTTGAAACATAAAAGACAGAGACTATATCTGAGAGGTGTAACCCACTAATGAAACCCTTTTAAATGACACCAAAGTCAATTACCTTGTGACCTTGACATATCTGCAAAATAATTATTACATTGTTCATATCTTACGAATGCTAAAAGACAAAGACATATTTAGTATTATAGGGAGATTAAACGGTGGGTTGCAACTTAAGGTTTGGATTTATTTTTTCATTTTATGGCTGCAACCCCCTTTCCAGACCGAACACTGCTGCAAAACATTAGTCATGGGAGACTGCAACCCCACACTTCCTTTTTCAAAATTTTCTAGATCTGCCTTTTGTGTGTATACTTCATTTATGAAATCCTTTCTGATGACATTAAGGTGAATTATCTTGTGATCTTGACTGTGGACTATGAGTCTGCGTAATTACATATGTACTATTACAAAAAAGGTTTGTTTGCAAACATTGACATGTGCTTCTTGTGCGTATAGATGGTTTCCCATGCGGAACAACACGTTTGGCGCATTTCACAGAAGAGCCAATACAACACTAGATTTATTCACTAAGCCGCCAAAAACAAACAACTTTAATGAGTATCATTTGAAACACATAAAATTACAGAATACACGTACATTTGAAAAGACTGACGTTGTACGTCACCGTACATAATCAACCACCATACACTCTATTGCAGTACAACCCCACAAATGTCTTACGTCACATTCAGTATTCAATGACGTCAGTTAGATGCCTGTAACTGGGTCAGCGTCATTTCCGGTAAAGCGCGTGTCACTAATCCTCCACTCCCCTGTGCTCAAAAGGCTGATCATTTAGACAAATAATGAGGGCAACTCTGCGAATATGGGAGAAATGATCGCCTGTTATGTTCACAGATATCCTGGATCTTTTTTCTAAAATATGCTTGAGAAACGAGGTACGCATATATGTTATAGATAAGATAATTGGTAACGGTTGTTATGAAACGACATAGGTCTAGATCTGAAACATGCTTGAAAAGCTCCCATACGCGTAAACGTTTTAAACACTTTTCAGAATTACGTCCCTTAGATCGCTCCCACTACCTTAAATCAGTGATTTTTGCCACTGATAGAACTGATTGTGTACTGTTGGTTCGTTGGTTCTCCCAGTGTGTCGGTAATCAAAATATAGACTTGGAAATTTACAGTGATTTTAGTTTCTGAACTAATATCAACAAAGAAATATATCCATTCGGTAATTAAAAATCAAGAAATATTTTGAACGTCTACAGTTTTGACCTTGAGATACAATGAAGAAATATCCATTGTCAAAATGTACATATAGTTAAATAAGTAAATATCGGTGTATATGGGTAGATAGTTTTGTTAACAAATTCCTACAGAGACATTTTACTTTTTAAATAAAACCTGTGAAGTATTAAACCTATTTTGTAGACCAAATTCGGAAAGGGTCACAGGTACGAATAGACCAGCATGTCATACACATTATAAGCGTCATTCTTCTACTACTAGCTGTTATGAACGCACCTATTATCATAAATACTGTCATAAAAGGTAATTTATTTATCATGATTTCCTACGATTCATTTTAAGTAATTTTCCATAACAAACTTTCACAATTCATATATGTCGTTTCTTTTACTTCCATGTGTCGATGGATTTGCTTCATGTATTTTAATACACTTTCTTCCAATTTTATATAATGTAAGGTTCAATATCAGACATGTGATGTTTAATCGTTCGAATTGTCGTCATAAACTACCAAAGCAATAACGCAATAATGAAAATCTTGACAATTTTTTTAGGCCGCTTCCATCATGTAAAATTGGATGATAGTATAGTAAATATAAATTCTTTATTTATTTCGTATACATCTGGCTATTATACATAGAGTAGAAACTTCACTCAACATTGATTTGACAACACGTTAATACCATTATCAATGCATATAAATCTGAAACCAAAATACCACGATAATTGTAGTTAAGTTATCTAATTTACACTTTAAATAAAACAACAGTCAAACCCTTTGTCTTCTGTGAAAGGATAGAAAAGTTGTCCTATATGTAAGAAAGTTCAACGGCATCGAAGTAGTTCCAGTTTTTTCTTTCATACCATATAAATGTACATGTATATTTGTTGATGATTATGTATTTCTGTCGTTTTTGTAACTGAATTAAAAGTATATTACCAAAGTATAATTTGTACTCTTCAGTGATATTCATACCGGACGTATCCCTAACAGAAGCAGAGCCATCCATTCTAAACACTGGTGTCAACACTGACGAATACGAGGAAATTGGTGAAGTTAACAGTATGACACCGTACTACCTTAATACAGGGACGTCAACAGAAACAAGAAATTGAATTCTACATGTTCCATATATTACATGTTTCGAATGAACTTGTTATATCTCCTCTTATTCTTCAATGGGGTCGTAAATACCCTTTCCATTGTATGGAACATTTTGATTGTCTTGCTAGTCACTGTTTTGCATCTAATCCTTTTTGTTTGTAATGTATGTTTACGTATTTATAATATCTTTTTCTGTATATGTTTAACTATTATCATTGTTTATGTTCACGTACGCTCCGACTTGTATCAAACAGCTTGATTAGAAGTTTTCTGTCTCCTCTATTTAATTAATCGGAAAATATATATCAAGTTCTTTTGTTTTCCTCGATTTTCTAAGATCTGCTTATATGAAATTAGACAAAATGAGGATGGATACCACACAAGACAATGTGCAAGTAAAGAATCATTAGATCAAAGGTTTTTTTTCAATGTTAAAATACATGTATGTATATATTTTAAAACCCAAAACCGACCTAGGTAGTAAAAAGTTTTCTGGATGTAATTAAATTTACAAGCTACAACATTGCTTTGTATAAATTTAATATCAATTTCATATTGTTTACAATCACAGAACAGATTTTGTGCAGTTTTATATTTATATTTGTGATACTAAGTAAAATTTAAGATCTAAAATATTTATCGTTTCCTTGTTTAATGTCCCGCAGATTAAATTTTATGTTGACGTTTGCGTCAAACACAGAACAGAACGTTTAGTTTCGGGTGTTAGATTAATCATTATTATTTTTGCTGGCATCTGCTTGATACAGTGCTAAGAAATGTTGACCTATACAGTGGACATACCCATCCGAAGCAGTAAGGGATAATTTATATACCAATGCTTTTTCAAATGTATTACTAAGTTTTGTGAATGAACCTCAGATAATTTACCAAAACTATGAAAAAAAAAAAAAAAAAAAGAGACGAGGGTCATTTATTATACTTCAACAGTTTATTATTTACTTTAGAGTGGAACATGATTATGAATATGAAAAGTTGTAGGGTGGAAGTGTCATTTTATATTTGGAAACACTTGCAGAAATTGTAGTGTATCAAAACAGCTCTTGGGACGCCGTGGATGATATTTGTTTGTTATTGATTAGTTAATCAACACTGCTATTTGAATAATTACAAAATAATATATGATATGCTATTATGGGCATAATGTCCAACATTTTGGACATTATGTTGTTTGGACATTTTGGCCGTGGTTTTCAATTCGATATCAATATATTAACTTTGATTTCAAAGATGAATAAATTACGTGTATCATTACAGCTCACTTGAATATGTCGTCTATGAAATGACAAATGATAGCTAAAATATATTTGGAGTACATAAAACTAACATAATAAAGTCAGTCAGCAATTTATTACTGAATTAACATCAACAGCGTGCTGTAAATATTATTTTGTTCCATTGAAAATGGTCATCAATACCTAAAAGGGAAGAAAGAAAAACTACTGACTCAGTCGTAGAAGAGAGGTCACCACGGAAATATACAGTATTTAATGTAACGGTTCAAAATAATAATAATAATAATAATAAAATAAACAAATAGATAAATAAATAAATAAATAAATAAATAAATAAATAAAAATAAACCCTACATAAGGACATCTAATAAAAATATTCGATTATAGTGGAGCTACGATACCGACTTAGACGGGAAAGACATAACTGCACGGCAGACATCACCAAGGAGACATACAGTAATAATATTCCTCTTATTGTTCCACTGCGTTTTGTATAAGATTTTTTATTACTTTACTTATCAGGTGAACCTTTTATGACTGATGTATTAATTGATTGATTGATTTTTGTTTAAAGTCACATCACGAATATTTCACATATATAGTGACGGCATCTGCCCGATGCGAGGCATACACATTTTGACCTTTGCAATGGACCCATCCGAAGCAGTGAGGGATATTTAACGTGCCATGCATACCACGATACGGGGCCTCAGTTTTTACTGTCTCATCCGAAAGACAGAGCCGGACTCGAACCCCGGCTTCCCGATCAGGAGTCCAGCGCGATACCACTAGGCCACGCCGGCTTTATGACTGATGTAAGCGCCAGTCATCATGGTTTACTTTGTTATGTTACAATTTACGTAGAACGATTTACTTGTGTATTCACAGATCTCTTAGATATATTTACATCTACTAGGAACATTAATATCCTTTGAAATGGAATGTTTTAATCCATTGGACCATCGCTTATTATGAAACGTAATATGATTTACAAAGAAAGTCTAAACAAGCATATAATCGACAGCAGAAACTTTGTCATTTATTCAGATGATAAGAAAATGTAATAAATTAAGCAATAGAAATACTATCCTCTCTGGGATCCTGAAATGCAAAACGGTAACATAGCCAAAAAGAGCAAAGTGAAATTACAGCATTAAAAAGTGGTTTGCAGAAACATAAAATGATTAGTGTCCCGGATGAAATAACATGTGAAATCCGCTATGTTAGCCTTGATGGTTACATATGTCAAACATATAACAATGAGAATAAGTGTGCGTATGATCTGTGACCCGAAAGACAAGGGATTGCCTGGCGGTAAGCTATGTCTATCATGTGGCAACCCTCACCCCCCTTAAAAAAGAAAAATAAAAGCACGCACACACACACACACCTACACACACACACACACACACACACACACACACACACACACACACACACACACACACACACACACACACACACGAGGGAATGCATCTCCTGATGGCTAGCTTTGCTTACCATATGAGAATAAGTGCTCAGTATGAGGAAACATTTCTTGTCAGCTAGACTTATCTTCAATGTATGATTCTGCGGTGCATGGGGACCTATATTTAAAAATGTACTCTACACACCCATCTATAACGGCCTTGGCACCGTATGGGAAAATCTGAAATTTTATACGCAGCAAATAAGCATAAACAAGGCAAACACCATTAGAAGTAAGTATTGTGTTTTTGATTAGTAGTATATATTTCTGTGAAATATTTGTGCGTGCGTGCGTGCGTGCGTGCGTGCGTGCGTGCGTGTGTGCGTATGTGCGTGTGTGTGTGTGTGTGTGCGTGCGTGCGTGTGTGCGTGCGTGTGTGCGTGTGTGTGTGTGTGTGTGAAAAGAATTCAATCAGAATTACAAACAACATCCAATTCAAACGAAGTAACGCTGTACATGTAGTGGTGTAAAAACCAAACAAATTTTGTCTGTTGATTATTGATCTTTATTTCAAAGAATAATTTAACATATCGTGATATTTCGAGTTGTCGTTCTTTCAATGCGAACAGAAAGTCACAGCCCTGATAAATTGATGTCTGGATTTTAGAGTAGAATGTTTAGAGAGAGAGAGAGAGAGAGAGGGGGGGGGGCAATGGTTTAGTTTACAATTTTGAAATAAAGAACCATCGGTGACTTTATGTATCACTCGAACAAAAAGAGAAGGTACATGTAAGTGGCTAATGTTACCTCAAGAGATATAGTATATATGTATATGAAATCATTGGGGAAACGTCACACCTACATGTAGTCTAAATCAACCCTCTCTCAAAAATGTGTGAAATTTCATTTTATATTAAGTCTCGGCTTCTATATAGCGATGACTCCATTAGGAAGAGCTACTCTATGAAAGAATTGGTGGGGGAAGGATAGCTACTATATAGCACCAGGTATCTCTTCTAGCTTCTTTATAAACAGTATCCCTGAATCGGTGTATAACAGAAATCTTAAAGCTTTAAAAGATTAAACTTAATCTGGAATCAAGCTAAAAATAAACTCTTCACACTGGTCTAGGTCAAACGGAAAGACAACATCGATGCCCTTAATAGATATTGTATTTATAGCATTGCATTCAAACTCTATCCTTGTTGAAGTATAATTAGGACATATATTGACTAACACTACGTACTAGTAATCTTCATGACACAATTTACATTCTTGACATAGGTGTTATGTAATTTGATATCCCTTTGGTAATACTGCAATTTTACAGATTCGTCGGCGGGGAGGAAACGTATAAGACAACAATATTACTGAAATAGTTTGGTACTAATATACTGTGTATTGTGACCGTGACACCAAGTCGAAAACCATGTAGTATTTGTCTATAAAAGTAACTAATTCAGGCGATTGTAACAGTGTAATGTATATAATATTTTGGGTCGCAGTATTTTGTATTTTGATATCACTGAGATATTTGACAGATTCATCTGCTGCTATGGGGAACAGATACTTTATATTAAGTCTCGGCTTCTACATAGCGATGACTCCATTAGGAAGAGCTACTCTATGAAAGAACTGGTGGGGGAAGGATAGCCACTATATAGCACTAGATATCTCTTCTAGCTTCTTTATAAACAGTATCCCTGAATCGGTGTATAACATCAGATATTTATTTTAGAAATTGTTAAGAATTACAGGCAGAAAGGAATATTTTAAAGTAGTGGGATTGTTCTTTTTAAAAGAATTACGAGTGAAATATATCCCATAAATAATTCTAATTTTTTTTTCTTGCTCTACCACATGAACACATTCGGTTTCCTGATATTTATTTGATATAATATATAATACAATTATCCAATTCTCTAAAAAATTCATCCGTGTTTATGTTTGAAGGTATGATACATTTAGACCAGTATTTTCCAAAACACATGCCTCATCGGAATTACCCAAAAATACTAGATTGTAATGTAGTTGCGTACGGTCTTAGGATTGAAGTGGCAATCGTGATTCAGTGTTTGTTGTTAAAAAGATTCAATAAAAGAACGCATATCTAATAACTGATAAACATGCCTATGTCTTCTCTGTTCTTTTCCATACATGTACAGAGAACAAGGCATGACTGATTTCTGAAATTGAGAGGCCATAAAAATATCAGTATCAACAGTAATATCAGAACAAAATCTAAATTTTAAACGTATATATAAGTTTACATCAACAGAAGGCCATAATTCTTTGCCCATCATTGTAATAAATGTTATGTTATAGTGACTTTCTATTATTTTTCCTTTCTATAAGCAACTCATCCAAAGCTGACAGAAACGGAAACAATTTTCGGTTCCAGTCACTTTCATTTTTTGTACTTTGACATATTGATTCATGTTTAAGGAAACAAATACTTTCGATGAGGTAATACATGCATCAATTTGCGTACAGTGAAAGTATCATAGAGCTTTTATTTTTTGATAAAACGTATGAATTTAGTTTTTGATCACATCGGCAATATGTTTATTCTAAAAGTTGTCTTAATATTGTCGTCATTATACAGTTATGGAATAACAGAAATTAATAACACATGTGATGTAGGTAGGTGCGTTTTTTCATTAAAATCTAAAGATGTTGTGATAACGCATTTAGCACAGTCTTAAAAAGTAGCCAGAAATTGAAATGAAAACTGATATTAGCAATACAGTAATAGTAGTATTAAGACATGACAATATATTCTATACAATTTAAATATCAAAATTATGAATACGCACAGGTGACTTTTGAGAAAAGCCTTTTTTCGAATTTCGAGATATCAAGTGACCTTCACTAGAATTATATAATGAGTGTTCCTAGTATATCAGAAAATTAGGGAGAAGAAGTCAAGTATTAAGTACTCCTTGTATTATAATTTGCATAATGTTTTTTATATAGATCTCCTCGGTGATTTTGCCCTACCGCTAAGTCAGGTGTCTTTCCCTCTTCCTTTTCAAGATTTTCATGGACTTAATTAATTTAATCAAGCAATGCCACCCACGATTAAAATGTTCTACATTCGCAATGTATTACATTTGTTAATGGACATAGATACTTAATGTCTTTATCTGTATATCTTTATTCAGATATGGAGTTTACTGGATTTAATACAGCAGTTCTTGTAATAGGGTAAAAAGAGATTCCTATAAAGGTACATTTGAGAGGAGACATTCAATATCAAATGATAAACTGGTCTTTAGCTGTGAGTATCACACTAAATCAATTTTCTGTTAATTATGCACCAACAGATTGAAATGTACACAGTGATATGTTCTACATTTGTAGGTTAATAATAATCATAAATTTGGCTTGGCAGATATTTGTACATATTTTCATTTTCTCGCATTATCTATTCAATGAAATAATGAAATTCCCCCGCAAGCCCGACTGTTATACAGCACATTTTTTTGAGTGTGGGTAAGTAACTCACAAAGCTTTGAAATTTTTCAAATGCATAGAAAATTATCAAACTTGCGGAAGGAAGTTAACAACGTCATATACAATGATCCTAAAATCAAAAGTTATTTGTTTTTACTAATGTCGGTTGCAAAGAACTTTGTGGTGTTTAATTCCAGGAATACCATATTGTTTCTGACCATAACTTCATTTTAGAACAAAAACACACGTTGAACAGAAATCTGTACAATCGACAATATATTTGAAAATTAACTCAAGTTATGTGTCTTTGTCTGAGTTTAGTTACTTACAATGTCAAATATAAAATTTGTTCACAGTTTCTATGTAGTATTTATCATGCTTACGGTGAATAGTATAGGGTCTGTGTGTCAAACCATCGAAAGAAGATAGAAAGATAGATTGATAGATAGATAGAGAGAGAGAGAGAGAGAGAGAGAGAGAGAGAGAGAGTTTAAAAATAGAGGATGCTTCAAGTGAATGAGTGGATAAAGATGCCTCGATCCCAATGAGTGGATCCAGTAGCCATTTATTAATGTAAAGGAGAAAAAAAAAAGAGTGTTGATATAGATAATAATTAAAATTTGTTACCATGTAAATTATTATACCCTTGATTAAAGACTTTATCACAACTCATACTAGCTTCATCCAATGAACATCAACTTTATTTTGGTCACGACATTTGGTAATTGTCCCTAAAATTGGGACTAAAATAATTGACCAGAGATATAATTTTGAAAATTTTTCTTAATTTTCACATTCTACAGTTCCATTGAGAAATTAATCGAGACTTACCTGTAATATCAAATTTGATTGGAATTCTACTTCATCACTGGCGGGAATAGGTATTGACAACACTAAGTATACTTAGCGCACCTGTACATTCTCGCACACCTTTCTCACTTCCTGAACTTTTCCCCTTTGTCTTGTTTTAAGACATATTGTGCAACTGTCATAACTGCAAATGCATTTTCTGTAATGCATGACTGGGTTTTCATCACTTTCATGTCTCTTTTTAGAAATCCCACTCGCATTCTTCTCCATATTTCTTTTTAATTTTTAGACATTTTTTGTGTCCTTTTTTCCATTTTATCATATCGCCTGAGTATATTTTGGCAAAATCCTTATTTGCTATTTTTGCTAAATTAAGGCTAGTTTCCGGCCCAACCTCTTCATCTTCGTCACGTGATGTGTCCATTTCATCTAGCCATTTGTCATCGTCTTCGTCGACTACATCACGTGACGAGGTGAAATCTATTGCTTTCTTGTCCGTGACATAATCATTCCAAACATGGGAAACATCATCGTCATCGGTATCCATCTCATCCTCTCTCTCATCAACACTTTCTTTTTCCCCATCCGCGTTTGGAGGTGTGGACCGCTCTTCCCTCTCCTATTTTGGAGATACCAGTTGCCATCGAATCCATCCTGTCTTGCAGCGGGGATAAAACACTCATTATCATTTTTCTTTCTGATTTGCTTTTTTCATATATAATACAATCATCTATAGTATCTTAACCCGTGACACCCCCATACTAAAATGTAGTCAATAGTAAAAATTCCAACACTAATCTCGTTATAAAACCCACCATAAAAGCACGTCCGCACTAACGTCTAGATTACGGCACACTGAGGTCTAATTAGTGAGGCAACCTCATTTGGTTCCTTATTGACCTTGACAACGAGAAGAAAGTACACTCAGTTACATTTCATTAAAAGAGAAAGATACAAATAAACATTCATTATACAAGTGGTTTATGATACAACCCTTGGAAATTTAGAAACTGGGTAACTATTAGCTGATAAATTACGGTTTGGTAATGCTATTGAGTTGTATGAAAATGTTTACACCGGTTGTTGAGTAACTATATTTTGATATGTATGTTTATTTAGAACATCAAGACACGGGAGCCTATATATCATCTTTATTCTTATAATATTGGGCAACATCACATCTGCAACACTTCATGCTATTCATCATACAGTATCAAGTTTCTGGAGAATATTGTCTTGCTCAGTACTCCGACATTGGTCCACGTTGAAGTGAGGGACAAGGATAATTATTTCTGTAATTCCGCGGTATCCTCAACAAAAATAATATTTGAAAGTAAGAAAATTGTATATTACTTTATAAAAACCAATTCTGTTAACCTGACATTTTCTAGATATTATACTTTTGCCAGAAAGACACTGATTATAAGCAAAGTAGTATCTATGTGATGTAAATGTTTCATTTTTTCCAACTGTGAATTGTCTCTTCATCACAATGTAATACCGAGAAATAAACGTTATTGAATTCCTGATTTTTAACTCATGGATAGAACGTGTTCATGAAACACGATAGAAAGTAAATTTATATCTTGACAATATAAATGCGCCATCCCAGAGAAAACAACAACAACAAGAGGCCGAATACACTAACATAAGCACACCTTCCTCTCTTGCAAAATACTGATTGCTGAAAATTTGTGTAGATAATATATTTTTTTGCGTATTGACTACTTACAAATGACAGGGTATTTTGAATCATATGCATGTCATTACACGCTAAATTTAATAGAAGAAAACTTCATAAACGGAAGAAAACTTTGAGAAATTTAATAATTACATTGAATTTCATAGCATCATATTTTAAACAGACGGATACGAACTTAAAATGTGCAGACTTACTATATAAATATCTATATATATCTATATATATTATCATCGTCATTTCATCTTCCTCCTCCTCCTCATCATCATCATCGAAAAATTTGTTCACGCTGAGCAATTCGTCTTTACTTACAAATGTAGTGATGCAAAACTTCTGAAAATATATGTTCGTATTGAATGAAACGACAAAAATGTTTTGCTCATGTCAACAACTACTGTTACCTTATAGCATCCCTATAAAATACCCCCTCTTCCAAAATAGATTGTACCCATAGATGGAAAGTATGGTGCTTAATGACCATAACATCAGAAATTACTATCAATTGAGATTGACAATGACATCTACATTGCAAGATACATATCGATACATATGGATGGCACAAACGCTGTGAATCCAGTATCCGGTACTATAAGATGAGAAAATACTCAAAGCAATTATTTCATTTTAATTTATTCCATAATCGAACGTTCAAACAAATTGTTATGCAAGATGGTTTAGTTCTTTATATAGATAGAATTAAACTCAATGAAATCCAAATCCCAGTTATTATTTCATTCATGAATAGAAAAAGAAAATATGACTTAAGTATTTTCTCAATTTATGGCACCGGACCCAGACGGTAAAAGGTTTTGAAGACCTCAAAATACATTGCACAGAAGGAACAAACATTTAATAAAAGATACATAACATTGTTACTTAACAGTAAATACACATCGACTAGAAATTTGATAGATGCTGATAAATTGTATTAGATGATTCTCTTTATTTTACAGCGCCATGGGTAATTGGGGAATCAAATTTAAATGTGACATGCACGTTCCAAAGCACCAGTCATCCATTAATAGCATGGAAGTTCGTAATCATGTCTAAAAGTATGGACCAGTATAAACACACTTATTACTTTCCATCCAATGAGTCAGATCATTTAGTTCAATATGTAATTTATTCTAAAACAAATGACACAAGGACTGTCAGTATACGACTAAGATCGAATATCTCACTGATAGAGAATGACGTTTACACAAGATGCCGTGATGCGTTAGACGCTTCGAAAGGCGGTCGGTACATACTGATATTAAATTCCAGTAAGTCACAGATTTTTTTCATTTCAAATGATTTTATTATTCTATATAAATTCAATTTTATACAAATTACAGAATGTTCAATTAATGTCCTGCAGCTTTAACAAAGAAATTCAATTTTTATTAAACTGTGATATTTAAGTTACGTAATGTTATTAATCTTTGCCACTGATAGAACTACTGTGGACTGTTTGTTCCAAAGTGAGTAATACATCAGCCCAATTTTCAGTGTGTCAGTAATCAAAATATATACTTCGAAATTTACAGTGATTTTTAGTTCGTCAATTAATATTAACAAAGGAATATATCCTCCATGCATACTTTGAACTGACATTAGTTTGTGCCTTTCTTTTGAGGTCAATTCGGTAATTAAATTAACAAATATTTTGAACGTCTACAGCTTTGACCTTGAGCTGCAATGAAGAAAGATAGATTGTCAAAATGCAGATAGAGTGAAATAAGTGATCATCGATTTATATTTTTATATCAAAGTCTTACAGAGACATTTCAGTTCTTAAATAAAAACTTGTGAAATATCAAACCTATTTGTAGACCAAACTCGGAAAAGGTCAAAGGTACGGACAGACTGGCATGCTATACAGATTATAAGCGTCTTACTTCTACTACTGGCTATAATGAACGTACCTATTATCATCAACACTGTCATAAAAGGTAATCTATTTATCATGATTTCCTACGAATGATTTCTACTCATTAATTCCTTAACACACCTCACAGTTTATATACGTATTTTCTTTTATTTCCATGTGTCGGTCGCATTTGGTTTATGTATTTTAATACACTTTCTTCCAATTCTATATAACACAAGGTGCCCTATCATACATATGAGGTTTGGTCGTCATAATAATCTGACGTTACCACCAACGCAATAATGGAATTATGGAAATCTTGACAAAAATGTTTTGTCGAACAATAGGCCACTTCCTTCATGTAAAATTGGATGATAGCATATTAAATCTATATTTATTTCGTAACCATCAGGCTATGGTACATAGAGTAAAAACTTCACTCAACATTGATTTGATAACACTTTAAAACCATTATCAATGCATATTAATTTGAAACCAAAATACGCCAATCCTTGTAGTTAAGTTATTTAATTTACATTTAAAATAGAACAATAGTCAAACAGTTTTTCTTCCGTGAAATGATAGAAATGTTGTCCTATATGTAAGAAAAATCAAAGGCATCGAAGTAGTTCTAATTGACTCTTTGATAAAATTACATTTGCTGAAGATAATGTATTTCTGTCGTTTTTGTAAACTGGATTTATAGTATATTGTCAAAGTATAATTTGTACTGTACAGTGACACCCATACCTGACGTATCCCTATCAGAAGCAGGGCCATCAATTCCAAACACTGGTGTCAATGCTGACGAATACGAGGAAATTGGTGAAGTTAACAGTATTGCACCTAGTGTCTTTAATGCAGGAACATCTTCAGAAACAAGAAACTGAGTTCTACATGTTGCATATATTACATGTTTTGAATAAACTTCTTATCTCACCTCTTGTTCCTCAATCGGGTCGTAATTACCCTTTCTTTTATTTTGTATGGAACATTTTGATTGTGTTGCTAATTGCTATTTAGTATCTAATTATTTTTGTTTGTAATGCATGTTTATAATGTCGTTTTCTGTTTATATCTGACTATTAGTTTAGTTTATATTCATGTTCTTTGCAACCTGTGATCAGAAGTTTTTGCTTTTCTATTCAATTAATGGTAAAAATATATATCAAGTTCCTTTCTTTTCATTTGATTTTCTAAGGAAAAAACGGTAATTAAAATATATGCTAATATGAAATTAGAAACCATGAGGATGGATACTATAGAATATAAAGAACAAGTGAAAAAAAACCACACACACAACACATATTTCGGTATTTCGGGCAAAATGAAGACGTATAAAATAAACGCCAAATAATGTAATTATTTCTTATGTTTTGGTTTAAGTTATTAGTTCAAAGTATTTTTAATGTTAAAATATATCTATAAATTAAACCCTAAACGTACCTAGGTAGTAAACGGTTACCAAGATGTAATTAAATCCACAAGCTACATCTTGTAATTAAATCCACAAACTTTGTATAAATTTGAAAAAAAATGTAATTAAATCCACAAACTTTGTATAAAATTAAAATTTGTTTCATGATGTTTACAATCACAGAATAGAGTTCTTGCAGTATTATATTTATATCTGTGAGTTAAGTAAAAATTAAGATCTGAAATATGTATCTTTCCTTGTTTTATGTCCCGCAACGAAAACTTCAGTTTTATGTTGGGACAAACAGAGAACAGAAAGTATAGTTTAGGTTGTTAGATTACTCGTTATTATGTTTGCTGGCATCTCCATAATTTATGTGCCAATGCTTTTCCAAATGTGTCATAAAGAGTGGTAAATGAAGCTCCAATAATTTATAAAAATAATAAAGAAAAGGAGATGAGGGTTATTTACAATACTTCAAAAGTTTATTATTTGGTTAAGAGTAGAGCATGATTCATAACATGAAAAACTGTAGGGTGGAAGTGTCATTTCATGGTAAAAACACTTACAGAACTTGTAGTGTGTCAGCACACCTCTTCGGACACCATGGATGTGGAGTTATCAACAGTGCTATTTGAATGATTATGACGTAATATATGATATGCTATTTGGGGCATGATGTTCAACATTTTCCTTTTGGCTTTTCAATATAATGTCAGTATATTAACTTTGACTTCATAGATGAATGAATGACATGTATTCTTACAGCTAACTTGAATATGTCGTGTGTGAAATGACAAATGTTAGTTATAGTATATATATGGAATATATAAGACAACTAGCATAATAATTCATTACTGAGTTAAAATCAACATCATGCTGTCAATATTATATTGTTTCATTTTAAATGGTTGACAATACCTATAAGAGAAGAAAGAAGAACTACTGACTTAGTCGTATGAGAATAGTCACCACAGAAATATACAATAATTAATGTAATGGTATGAAGAAACACATAAGAACATCACAAAAATATTCGATTATATAGTGGAGTTACGATGTAAAGATGATTGATAAATCCAAACCATAAGTCTAGAAATCATGAAACCAGAGGACATACAAAAACAATGAAAATGAAAAACAAGTGGAAAATAACAAAATATGTCTACTTGAAGAGCATATGTGAACCCCTGTGATAGAGGGAGATCAGGTGCCTGGGGAGAGTGAGCATCTCCTGTTTGCTAGCAACACCCGTCACATACCCAGTAGAAAGAGTCAAATCGTGTAAATTCCATATATATTTATATATGGAGAAGTCAAAGTAGGTAACCTTCTACTATAGAGGGTGTCAAATCTATGTAAAATGGTCGGAATCGGTCTCAGTCCAGAATATCATTTAAAAGTCTAGATAACGAGATATCATATGGAGTAATAAGAGTCTCGTAACGACAGTAGAACTTCCTCAGTGACGTTGCTAGTCTAGCACATATATAGCCTGGTTGAGCAGCTTAACTGAAAGTCGCCTAGCCCTCAGACCAAAGTCATTGTAATTTGAACATGCTCTGGAATAACGTATTAACTGGGATATGAATACGCCGTATGCGGGCGATGATGGAATGTTGCTATTTATGAAAGGAAAGTTTGTGATAGCGAAATTGAAATCGTCACGTTTGTCATAGAGTGAGGCGTTCAATTGACCATTAATGTCGACAACATGATATCTAAATACGAAGTAGAATTACTACTTTCTGTGGTTTCTTTGACCTCGAGTTCACTGGGATAGATGATGCTAAGATAATCCACGAATGAAGGATTATTAACTGAAAGCAAGTCATCTATATATCTGTAAGTGAAATTGATCCAAGATCCAATTGTTTTTTTCCTTGCGAAAGCAAATACTGAATGAATTCAGCTTCGTATGAGTAAAGGAATATGTCAGCCAGAAGCGGAGCACAGTTAGTGCCCATTGGAATGCCGACAATTTGTTGAAAAACCTTTCCTCCGAATACCACAAAAATGTTATCGACAAGAAAGTTCAACATATGGATGACAGCTGTTTCAGTGTATTTATTTTTGGAATTAGAATGTTCCCTAACAAAGTAAGTTTTATCATGGCCTATATCTATATATTTTAATTTGCGGCTTCCATTTTACTAGAACATGCATTTTGAATAATTTCCGCTAATCTCTCTCTTAACTTCTGATGAGGGATCGTTGTGTAAAGAGTCGAAAAGTCAAAAGACTTGATGGAGTGAATTTTAGTAAAACTTTTTGATTTTAGATGTTCTAACAACACTTTTGAATTTTTAAGGATCCACATTTGATTAATTCCACTTCAGGAATATACTGTTTCATAATATCTATGAAGGCCAGATTTAATTTCTGATAATATTTTGTAAGTAGCATTGATACAGATTTTGTGGAACACTTCGAGGAACCAGCGATAAAGCGTTGTTTGTAAGGATTTTTGTGCATTTTTGGAATGCAGTAGAAATATGGAAATTCTAAATTTAATTTATTTGTGTCAATACCAAATGTATTGAGGACAGATTTATGATTCTCAAGTACTTCTGAAACCGAAAAGTTCGTGAGATACCGACTTAGACGGGAAAGACATCTGACATAGCTGCAGGGCAGAAGTCACCAAGGAGACGTACAATAATAACATTACTAGCATTGTTGCAATGCGTTTTGTATGAGATTTCTTTTTACTTTACTCGCCAGCTGGACCTTTTATGAATGATGTAAGCGCCAGTCACCATGGTTTACTTTGTTATGTAACAGATCACGTGGGACGATTTACTTGTGTATTCACAGATCTCGAAGATATATTTACATGTAAAGATGATCATGTAAAGATGATGTAAGATATTTACATGTAAAGATTCGAACATTAATATCCTTGGAAATGGAATGTTACAATCCCTTGGATCGGTGCCTTGCTCATAGTCTTAAACTTATGCTGATATAGAAAGAGAATTCTAAGCAAGCATACAGTCAACATGTTATATATTTAGATGATAAGACAATATAATGAATTAAGTAAAAGAAATACCATGCTCACTGTTATCCCGTAATCCAAGGGGTAATATAGCCAAAAAGAGCAAAGATAAACATTCCTATACCTGATGCATGACAGCACGTCTGTGTAAACAGTGAAGTTACAGCATTAAAAGGTGGTTCGTGGAAACATAAAATGATGAATGGCCCGGATGAAATAGCATCTGAAATCCACTATTTGACCATGATGGGTAGATATGTCAAACATGCAACAATGAGAATAAGTGTTCGTATGATCAGTGGCCCGAAAGATAAGGGATTGCCTGGTGGCAAGCTATGCCAAACATGTCACCCCCCCCCCCCCAAAAAAAAAAAAAAAAACAAAACAAAAACAAAAACAAAAACAAAACAAAAACCGCACATACACATAAACGACAAACGACACATTTCCTGTCAACTAGACATATCTTCAATGTATGATTCTGCGGTGGTGGGGACCTATATGTAAGAATTTGAGAAAATTTTAAATCTTACACCAGTAAATAAGCATAAAAAAGGCAAACACCACTAATAGTAAGTATTGTGTTTTTGATTAGTAGTATATATTTCAAACGAAGACACACTATACATGTAGTGGTGTGAAAAAAAAAAACAAAAAAAACCCCCCAAATTTTGTTTGTTGTTTATCAGAAAAACATATATACAAAATATATGAGAGGAATAGATTAAATGAATAGGTTTTAGGTACTACCAAATATTATTGATCTTTGTTTCACAGATTAATTTAACATTTCGTGATGTTTCGAGTTGTCTTTCTTTCTATGCGAACAGAAAGTCACAGCCCTGATCAATTGATGTGTGGATTTTAGACTAGAATTTTTAGAGAGGGGAGAGGGAGAGAGAGGCAATGGTTTAGTTTCATTAGTACCTTTTATTTATCACTCGATCAAGAAGAGAAGGTAAGTGGCGAAAGTCACCTCAAGAGATGTGGCAGATATGTAAAATGTGAAATCATTGGGGAAAGGTCACGTTATAAAAGAAGTGACGGTTAATATCGCAGATACTTTTTACAATATATCAGGATCAGGCATTCTGAATGTAATGCAAAATTAAGCAATATAAAACATTATTTCTCAACAAATTTTTATCCAAACTGTGGATAACTGCCAAATTAATCTCATTTTCATAGCAAGGGTACACACGAGTCATTCAGATGTATAACTGTATTACATAAAAAAAACTCTGAAATTGTGTACATCGTTAAAGCATATAACCTGTTCAGCATCTACCCACAGCAAGATATTTTTGAGGATACCGTGCTTGTGTTGATCGTACAGTACAGTGGTCATGCAGGTATGTATGATTATGTTCCACTTGCCTATTTACAAAAATATCAGAGGTCACAACTATATGTAGTCTAAATCAACTGATACCCTCTCTGAAAAATGTGTGAAATTTCATTAATAAATCTTAAGGAGTAAACTTTATTTTAATTACGTTAAACATAAACACTATACACTGGTTTAGATCAAACGGAAAATCAACATCACTGTCTATAATGGAAATTTTATCTAAAGCAACACAACGCACAGTCTGTCCTTGTTAAAGTATAATTTAGGGAGTACAGTAACTTATATTCTTGACACAATTATTATATAATCTGACATTTCGTTGTTAACACCGTTTTAAATGTAGCATTACAATTTCGTGAGCGCTGATAAAAAGGATTAGCTAACAATACCATTACAGCATCACAAAAATATTGTTGATACTGATGTACAATGTACACTTTTTATAATATATCAGGAACAGAGATGTAAGATATACAATGTAAAGCAATATCTCTCCCTTTCTCAAATTTTTAATCAAATTCAAGACAACTTCTCACTTAGATTTTATACATCAATAAAGCAAAAAATTCATCAAGAGTTAAAGAAATGTTCAGTGCATGCTTACAGTATAAGTTTGAGTGTATTGTACTTTTTCTATGTTGATCGTACATCACATTTGTCATGAAACTGTCTGGAACTTGTCTATTCACAAAAACAAACAAACAAACAAGCAACAACAACAACAAAACTCAAAAACAAAAAACAAAAAAAAAAAACCCCCCAAAAACCAAAAAAAAAAAAAAAAAAAAAAAAGCCAATCCCCCCCCCCCGAATTGAGGGTGAGGTCAAACCTAGTCTAAATTAACAGATATCCTTTATCCCTTTATCAAAAGTGTCTTGGTGTGAAATTTTACTCAGAAATCTTAAAGCTTTAAAAGATTAAACTTAATCTGGAATCAAGTTAAAAATAAACTCTTCACACTGGTCTAGGTCAAACGGAAAGACAACATCGATGCCTTTAATAGATACATGTATTGTATTTATAGCATTCACACTCTATCCATGTTGAAGTATAATTAGGACATATAGTGACTAACACTACGTACCAGTACTCTTCATGACACAATTTACATTCTTGACATAGGTGTTATGTAATTTGATATCCCTTTGGTAATACTGCAATTTTACAAATTAGTCGGCGGGAAGGAAACTTATAAGACAACAAAGCCGTATTACTGAATTACAGTATTTATGAAATATTTTAATATTAATATACTATGTATTGTTATCGTGACACCAAGTCGAAAACCATGTAGTATTTGTCTATAAAAGTAACGATTGTAACGGTAATGTATATAATAATTTGGGTGGCAGTATTTTGTATTTTGATATTTGATATCACTGAGATATTTGACAGATGCATCTGCTATTATGGGGAACAACTACTTTACATTGAGGTAGTCTCGGCTTCTATATAGCGATGACTCAATGAAGAAGAGCTACTCTATAAAAGAAATGGTGGGGGGAGAGATAGCCACTATATAGCACCAGATATCTCTTCTAGCTTCTTTATAAACAGTATCCTGAATCGGTGTATAACATCAGATATTTATTTCTAAAATTGCTAAGAATTAAAGGCAGAAAGGAATAGTTTAAAGTAGTGGGGTTGTTCTTTTCAAAGTGGATTATATCCCATAAATAATAATCAATTTTTAATGCCCTCGTTTATGAAAACATTTGGTTTCCAGATACTTCCTTTATATAATATATAATACATTTATAGAATTCTCTAAAGCACTCATCCTTGTTTATGTTTGAAAGTATGATAAATATAGACCAGTATTTTCCAAAAATAGTCGATTGTAATGTAGTTGATTAGGAAGATGGATTGAAGTGTCAATCGCCATTCAGTGTTTGTTGTTAAAAAGATGAAATGAAAGAACACATATCTAATAATTTATAAACATGCCTATGTCTTCTCTGTTCTCTTTCATACAGAGAACAAGGCATGATTGATTTCTCAAATGAAGAGGTCATATACATATCAACAATATCAACAGTAATATCAGAATATAATTTAAATATCAAACCTATATATAAGTTGACATCAACAGGATGCCACAGTTCTGTGTCCATCATTGTAATAATTGTTTTGATGAAGTGATTTTCTATTCTATTTATATGTACCTCATCTATATCTGATACAAACGGAAACAATTTTCGGTTCCAGTCACTTTCATTTTTTGTACTTTGACCTATTGATTCTTGTTTAAGGAAACAAATACTTCCTTTGAAGTCCTTAAAAATATATGTATTGATCTGCGTACAGTGAAAGTAACCTAGAGCTTTTCTTCATAAAACATATGAATTTAGTTTTTTGATCATATCGGCAGTATGTTTATTATAAAAGTTGTCTTAATATTGTCGACATTATACAGTTGTGGTGTTTCTGAAATTAATAATACGTGTGATGCAGGTAGGTGCGTTTATCTATTAAAATCTAAACATGTTATTGTGATAATGCATTTAGCACAGTCTTAAAAAGTAGTCGGAAATTAATGAAAACTGATATTAGCAACACATTAATAGTAGTATTAAGACATGACGATATATTCTATACAATTTAAATATCAAATTATGAATATGTACAGGTGATATTTATGACTTTTGAAAAAAGTCCTTTTTCGAATTTCGAAATATCAAGTAACCTTCATTAGAATTTTATAATTAGTGTTCCTAATATATCAGAAAACTAGGGGGAAGAAGTCAAGTATTTAGTACTCCCTATATTATAATTTACCTACTGTTTTTACATTCATTTGTGTACAGTTCCCCGTGCATATATTTAGTACAACAACCACCGAGCGCTTAGCTATATCTAAAAGCAAGAGAGTTTTAAGAATATTAAATTATTCATCCGGTGAACTACACACATTGAGTACCGTTTGTTACTCAATGGACAGTCTGTCTGTCGTACTATCAATATATCTGTAATGCCATTGCATCTATTGAATTATTTGTTACCAAGATTTATTGTACATCTTCTAGGTGATTTCTGCTCTACAACTAAGTCAGATGTTCCCTGTCCCATTTATGCAGCACAGTTTTTTCAAGTCTATAACGGACTTAAATTTAATCTAGTAATGTCTCTCATAATTAAATTGTTCTGAAGTTGCAATGTATTACATTTGTTAATGAACAAAGATAATTGATTTCTTTATCTATATCTTTATTAAGATCTGGAGTTTACTGGATTCAACAAATCAATTCTTGTAATAGGCAAAAACCCAATACCTATACAAGTACGTTTGAGAGGAGACATTCAGTATCATATAATAAAGTGGTCTTTAGCTGTGAGTATCACACCAGTCAATCTTCTGTTAATTAGCCATCAACACATATGTACATATTGGTATTTTCTACATTAGAAACTTTATAATAATCATACTTTGTCTTGACAGATATTTGTACATATTTTCTCACATTATTTATTCAATGAAATAATGAAATTCCCCGGAAGCCCGACTGTTATACACCACGTGAGAGGTATTCTGTGGGGAAGTAGCTCACAAAGCTTTGAAATTTTTCAAATGCATAGTAAAATATTAAATGTGCGGTAGGAATTTAACAACGTGATATACAGTTTTCTTAAATTCAAAGTTTATTATTTTTTTACTGATGTCGGTTGGAAAGAACTATGTGATCTCTAATTCCAGAAATTTCATCTTGTTTCTGACCATAACTTCATTTTAGAAGAAAAAAAGACATGTTGAACAGAAATATCTACAATCAACTACATATTTGAAAATAAACTCGAGTTATGTGTCTTTGTCTGAGTTTAGTTACTTACAATGTCAAATATAAAATTTGTTTAGAGTTTCTATGTAGTATTTATCATGCTTACGGTGAATAGTTTAGGGTCTGTGCGTCAAACCATCGAATGAAAAAGAGAGAGAGAGAGAGAGAGAGAGAGATAGTTTAAAAGTAACTTTTGACTTCTAAAAAGAAAATTCATCGGGAACAATTATTTCTCATTCGGAAAAACAAAGAATGGTTAAAGCAGATAAGTGGATAAAGATGCCGCGAGGAAAATGAGTGGATCCAGTAGCAATTTATTAATGTAAAGGAGAAAAAAGAAATGAGGGTTGATATAGATAATAATTGAAATCTGTTACTATGCAAATTATTACACCCTTGATTAAAGACTTTATCGCAACTCCAACTAGCTTCATCCAATCAACATCAACCATCTTTTGGTCACGACATTTGGTAATTGTCCCTAATATCGAGACTAAAATCACGTCTTAATTTTCACATCCTACAGTTCCATCGAAAAATTAATAGAGACTTACCAGTCATATGAAGTTTAATTGGAATTCTACTTCATCACAGGCGGAAATGGGTATTGTCAACACTTATCATACGAAGCGCATATGTACATGCTCGCACAGCTTTCTCATTTTCTTGACATTTCCCTTTTGTCGTGTTTTAAGACATGTTGTGCAAAAGTCATAACTGCAACTGCATTTTCTGTAATGCATGACAGGATTCTCGTTACTTTCATGTCTCTTTCGAGAAATCCCACTCGCATTCTTCTCCATATTTCTTTTTAATTTATAAACATTTCTTTGTGTCCTTTTTCCTTATATGATATCGCCTGAGTATATTTTGGCAAAATCCTTATTTGCTATTTTTGCTAATTTAAGGCTAGTTTCCGGTCCAACATCTTCATATTCGTCAAGTGATGTGTCCATTTCATCTAGCCATTCGGCATTATCCTCGTCATCGACATCACGTGACAAGGTTAAATCTATTGTGTTGTCCGTGACACAATTATTAAAAACATGGATATACATCGTTATCGGTATCCATCTCATCCTCTCTCTCATCAACACTTTCTTTTTCCCCATCCACGTTCGGAGGTGTGGACCAATTTTTCCATCTCCCATTTTAGAGATACCAGCTGCCATCGAATCCATGCTGTCTTGCAGCGGGAATAAAACACTCATTATCATCCTTCTTTCTGATTTGCTTTTCCCATACAAAATACTCATACGTAGCCATACTCAAATTTAGTCAATAGTAAAAAATCAAATGTGGTTGCTAATGACCTTGACAGTAGTGAAGCAGAATGACTTTTTATCTTAAACTCCACATAAAAATGAACAATCATATTCTATCCATTCCCAGTGAGAAGAAGAAACACTCAATTACACTTCATAAAAAGAGAAAGATACAAATACACTTTCATTATAATGTGGTTTACAACCCTTCGAAATTAAGAAATTGGGCAAATGTGACCTTATGACCTCCCAGACGTTAAATGTCGTTCAGCAATATTACTTACATTGTAGTAATCTTTACTTTGTTTTATTTTTATATTATATTAATTGTTGTCGTATTATATTGTTAATATTCGATGAGCCTTAATTGTCACAATTCTTGGATATTCCGTTGAAGTTCAATATCCTGATAGGTCTTTATCAGTAAACCTGCATTTGAAAGAGCATTTGAAGTGGCATCCCTAACGTTAATGATAATGTTGACACTTTAGATAGATATTGTGTACATACGGGTTGGGCGTATTACATAGAAAATAGTATAAATACTGCTTTGTGATTAGATAAAATTTAGAAGGAATGTGATTTAACATCTACGATATTGAACTTAACGCTATATAGTCTTTTATTCATAACTGTTTCGTTTATGATATATCATCTTAGTTTGTGTATTTGACTTTATCACTGTCTGAGATAGATGTTGCACGTGATGCTACGGTGTTGTATGAAAATGTTTACACCGGTTGGTGGGTAACTATATTTTGATGTGTATGTTTATTTAGGAAATCCAGACACGGGAGCCTATATATCATCTATATTCCTATAATTTTGGGCAAAATCATACCTGGAACAATTCATGGTATTCATCATACAGTATTAAATTTCTGGAGAACATTGTCTTGCTCAGTACTCCAACATTGGTCCACGTTGAAGTAAGGGACAAGGATAATTATTTCTGTAATTCCGCGGTATCTTCAACCAAAATAATATTCCAAAGTAAGAAAATTGTATATTACTTTATAAAAATTAATTCTGTTAACCTGACATTTTCTAGATATTATAATTTTGCCAGAAAGACAAAGTAGTATTTATGTAATGTAAATGTTTCATTTTTTTTCACGGTGAATTCTCTCCTCATCACAATGTACTACCGAGAAATAAACGTCGTTGAATTTTCTGAATTCGAACAATTTATATCAGACATATATCCACCAGAGCTCACATTGAATAAAGCTAATACTTGAGATAAACCTACACCTTTCTTAGATTTAAACATCAAAATTATCAACCACCTAATACATACTAATATTTATGATAAACGTGAGGATTTTGGATTTCTTATTGTAAATTTCCCTTACTTGGATGGCGATGTCCCTCGACTCCCATCATATGGTATCTATATATCTCAATTAGTTCGATTTGTCAGAGGCTGCACCGATGTTTTTGACTTTCATAAACGAAATTTACAAATTACTACTAAACTTTTAACTCAGGGTTACAGATATCACAAACTAAGAAAAACATTCGGCAAATTCTTCAAATCTTATTCAGAACTTCTATCTAAATTTGGAAATAATTCTTTTCAACAGTATGTATCCTATGGAATTTCCCATCCTAATTTTTACGGTGATCTCGTATATAAACTAAGGAAAGCAAAAGGCTCCGATAACGTCATTTTATCATGTAATAAATAGTCAAACGTTTCCTAAATAGACAATATGATATTGAGATCATCAAAAAGACTATAGGTCTTGTATTTGGCCCCTCTACAGACTTTTACTTGAACGTTGCACGCTGACTAACAGGGCGGTGTGGACTATATGACGGGCCTTGTCCAAACCTCTTTCAGAGGAGACATGGTCCTGAACCTCGTCCCCTCTGACTGTTAGTCGGGACTCCTACAGATCTAGGGTCTTAGCTCGCTTTCAGACTGGCAGAGCACGGTTTATCATGTTGATGTCGCATATATTTTTATACCATTATGTGTTTTACAATACCCTTCGTGTTTATATTTTTATGACCTCTCAATATGCGACACCTGTTGACCCTTGTTCTTTACATGGAGGATTATTTATAAATTTTAAACTGTACGTCCTTTGATTGTTCTGCTGTTACGGTGAGTGGGAAGGTGGGCCCGTAAACCGGTTAACCACACCATTTGTTTGGCTTTTGTCAAATTAAATGACCGTCCTAAGTCGGTATCGTAATTGCACTACAATCAAATATTTTTGTAATGTGTTATATGTTGTAGTGTATTATTTATATTCATGTATTGTATAGCTCCATGGTGACTTCTGCCACATAACTGTGCCAGTAACTCCTCTTTTTTCTTTAACTTATACAACATATTCATGAAGCACGATAGAATGTAGATTTCTGTCTTGACAACATAAATGCGCCATCTCAGATAAAAGAACAGCAACAGGAGGCCAAATACACTGACATAAGCACAACTTCCTCTTCCGTAAAGTACTGGGCCCATATGTACAAAATTTCGTAAACCCTACGAGTACTCATAAGTCATTCTTGTCTAAAAAATATGGCGAACGAGTACAGTGGTGATTTAGTGATACGTACTTTTCCGTAATGACAAACCACTCTTTTTGCTTCCTCTCTGCTATCAATGTGTTCGAAAATTGTTGTTAATCATTTAGTTTAATTTTGATGTTATGAATAAGAATTTCGACTTCCTCGGAAAAACATTTAAAAGCTTTATTAGATAGAAATTTATTATGAAAATATTTTCAAAAGAAAATTCGTAGTCCTAGATTATATATACATGTAACACGCAAAAATTCAAATAGCCTACTGGAAATGTATTATGTAGATCTCTAATTTGGTATGTATTAGAGTCTAGTCTGTTTTAAATTTTAAAAAGATTTTTCAGCAAGGAAAACGGGGGGGGGGGGGGGGGGTGCCTTGAGGGAGGTGTCTCACATGTATAGTATTATACTAGATTGACAGAGAGGAGAGGGAGGGTTCTCTTTTTTCTGTTTCGTCTTAATGATCCGCTTGACATGGACAGTGGCGGATTTAGAGCCCCCCCCCCCCTTTTTGGTCACATATTTACTAGTAAAAATCCAGATTTTGCACCAAAAATGGCTGAGAACTTTGGCTAATATCCATTTGCCCCCCCCCCCCTTTTTTTTCGAAAATCCTGGATCCGCCACTGATGTACTGTGGCGTCATATGTGCTTATCGCGATATAGTTTTATCACTTTCTTTTGATGACGTATTTCAAAGTATTGCTTACGATTCAATGACGTCACTACAGTAGGCCTACATGTTTACAAGCACATCGTGTGTAGATGCACACACATAAAGTTATATACATCTGTAAGCACTTTGCCTTTAATATGATGCATGCATTTGTGCTGCGTAAAGTTAAGTCAACTCGTTAGTCGGATTCCTACGTACATGTGCGTACACACTTACAACGGTTGATGAAACCCGCATTTCGTTGAACTAAGAATGTATGTAAGTACTAAAGTAGACTTGCACCATTGCCCGGGATTGGCATACGAATTAGTAAGCCAAACCTTTTCACATGTTGATGAAACGGGCTCCTGAAATATATGAAGCGTCATTTGTTTCTGTGAAATATATGTACAGCGCATGCGTAAGAGTACTCGTAAAATTAAGAGTTCGTAACTCGTCTACGAGTTGTTTTGTACATATGGTTTACGAATTCGTAACATTTTTCGTAAGTTACTCGTAAACCCTACGAGTGCTCGTAAATATACGAATCTTTGTACATATGGCACCAGATTCCTAAAAATTTGTGTAGATAATATATTCTCTCGCTTTTTGACTACTTACAAATGACAGGATATTTTGAATCTTATGCGTGTCCCTACACGCTAAATTTAACAGAAGAAAAACTTCACAAACGGAAGAACTTTGGGAAAATTAATAGTTATCCTTGAATTTCATCGCCTCATCATCATCATCATCATCATCATCATCTTTTCATCACCATCATCCTCATTTCATTATTATCATTTTAATTTATCATTATCATCATCATCGCAAAATTTGTTCACATTAACGATTTCTTGTTTATTTAGAAATGTAGTGCTGAAAACATCTGTAAAATATATGTTAGTGTTGAATGATATGACAAAATGTTTTGCTCATGTCGAAAACTACACTGTTAGCATCCCTATAAAATATCAATTCCCCTCCCCCCCCTCCCCCCGCCCTTTTCTTCCGAAATAGATTGCACCTATAGAAGGAAAGTGAGGCAGGATGTTGCTTAATGACCATACTATCAGAAATTACTATCAAATGAGACATTGCAATATACATATGGATACCTATGGCACAAAAGCTATGCCTCCAAGGACCGATGCTATAGACTGAGATAATACTTAAGTAAATTCTTTCATTTCAATTTATTCCATTATTAAACGTTCAAACACATTGTCATGCAGAATGGTTTAATTGTGTTTGAAGATAGAATAAAACTCAATAAAATCCAAATTCCAGGTATTAATTCATTGTTGAATAGAAAAGTAAAAAAGAAATTATGACTTAATTGTTTTCTCAATTTATGGCGCCGGACCCAAACGGTAAATAATTATGAAGACCTCAAAATACACTGCACAGAAGGAATAAACATTCTATTAAAGATAAATAGCATTATTACTAAACAGTTAAGACACATCTACTAGAAATTTGATAGATGCTGATAAATTGTATTAGACAGATAGTTCTCTTTATTTTACAGCGCCATGGGTAATTGAGGGATCAGATTTAAATGTGTTATGCACGTTTCATAGCTCCACTCATCGATTAATAGCATGGACGTTCGTAATCATGTCTAAAAGTATGGGCCAATATAAACACACATATTACCAATCATCCAATGAGTCAGATCATTTAGTTCAATATGCAATATATTCTGAGGCAAATGACACAATAACTGTTACTATACGTCTAAGATCGAATATCTCGCTGAACGAGAATGATGTTTACACAAGATGCCGTGATGTCTTTGACGTTTCAAAAGGCAGTCGATACATACTGATATTAGATTCTCGTAAGTATTATGAATTCTTTATTTTTCAATTTAAGAAGTGTCTCATTTCATAACATTTCAATGTTTTGTGGATGTTTTGCTGTAAATACCTCAGTTTTGACTTGACGTATTATTCCATTTTAATTAACTTTGTAAAAGATGTAACTAATATAATTTTGATTTGTTATTACGATCCTGGTGGTGGACAGTAAGTTTCCGAGGGCATCACCAACTCCTAACTCTGTACATTTGTACTGACACGAAAAATATCTTTGAAAATTAACTGTGCTGTAAAGTTCTAGCCCTTCATTTAGCTTAACTTAGTACTTGGTTTGCTCTACAAATATGTATGATTTCATTAGGCATTACAGAAGAGACATGGATTGTCGAAATATGCATACGATAAAGTAGATTTATATTTGTATATATTTCCTTATAGTTATTAAACTGTGACAGATATTAATATTTCAATAATTTCCGTTTCGAGATTATATATGAACCATTTTACAGACACAAGGTCAAATGGGTTGATGTCACAGAGTGAGGCATACATTGTAGGTGCACTTATAGGTATCATCATTCTGTTACTGTTGGGAAAAGTGGTCCTAATAATCAAAAAAAGTACCTTGAAAGGTAATTAATCGATCATGATATCTCATGAATGATTTATGTTATTGAATTTATGCTAACTTACATGTATTCATACTTATTTCTATCTTTACATTAGACATTTTACGTTCAATGCCAAAACAGGAGAACACGAATTGAAACACATATAGATTTAGTACTATTCTCTTACTCACGGACACCAAGGGTGCAAAATACTTTCCCAGTATTTTTTACGTCGAAAGGACGAAAATACGGTATGAGGCGCGTTGTTTCGGATCTGCGTTGAACTGGTTCCAGCAAGGCGATGTATCCCTTCTTTTTACTGTCATATGCATATATAAATAATAATAGATTCAAAGAACAAATCAAAATAATTCTTTAATTTCCATCTGATGTATTTCGTTTTATATGTGTCTTTCCTATTTATATTATACAGTGATGTCTGTGTCACACAAACCCACATTAGAGGACGATCCATCCATTCGAAATACTGATGCCAACAGTAATGAATACCAGGAAGATCGTGCAGTTTATAGTATCGCACGCAACGTCCCTAGTGCCGGTACATCCAGAAATAATAATAATAATAATAATAATAATAATAATAATAATAATAATAATAATAATAATAATAATAATAATAATTTGACCGTGCTTTTGATTATAATTTAGCATATAATTACTCAATTATATATCATTTCATGAACATATTTCATGTCCTTAACATTTATCATATCCATAGTTATTTGGTATGAAATTTGATACGGTTATCAAAGAATGTATAAATATAATGATATAATAAATTATCATACATACAGACCCCAATGTTCGATAATAATTTCCTTGCGTTTTCACGCCAAAACGCAGAATTTCACATTGAAAACATTGAACTACATGGTTTATGACGTGTTCTTTCATAACAAAATTAACGCAGCTTTAACGGCGTTGAAGTGGTTCTGGCAAAGGGATGTGTCTCCCATATATTAATATATGCATGTTTGAATAATAATAATTAAATTAATATATATTCAAAATAATTCTTAAAATCGAAATACAATTCTATCAGGTTAAGATAATGTATGTCTTTTATATATGTGCCAGTCCTATTTTTATTATGCAGTGAAGTCAGTGCCAGACGTAGCCGCATCAGAAGCAGAGTCATCCATTCCAAACATTGGTGTCTACAATAATGAATACAAGGCAGATGTTGTAATTTACAGTATCGCACGCAACGTCTCTAAAGCTGGTACATCAAGAAGCCCCCAGGGGGGCATATTGTTTTTGTCCTGTCTGTCTGCTTGTTTGTCTGTCTGTCTGCCTGTTTTATAACACAAATTTCTTTGCGTTTTCACGTCAAAACGCAAAATGATTGGACAATCCAAAATTCCCACTGTTAGGTTTAAGGTGTGTTTTATCAGAACAGAACAAATATAACTCTAAACGGTGTTGGAGTGGTTCTTGCAGATGGATGTGTCCCTTACTCATTATTATTTGCATGTTTACATGTATAATACTGATGTTTGATAAACAAATTAAAATAACTCTTACATAGAAAATATAATTCAGTCAGGTTAAGATAAAGTATTTCGTTTTTATGTGTGTCATTGTTATTTCATATTTCATATCACAGTAACGTCCATGCCAGACATGCCCACATCAGAAGCGGAGTCATCCATTCTAAACACTGGTATCAACTCTACTGAATACAAGGCAGATGGTGTAGTGTACAGCAAAGTTCCTAGAGCTGGTGCATCACGAACAACAAAGAATTAATTTCTGCGTGTGATTATTGCATATTTCAGTTTTACTGGAATGGAATATAAATGTATAATTATTATTATAAACATTGTATATATATTTATAGATAAATATTTGTGTTCCCTTGAATAAACCTATACCATCACGGCAGGAATGGCTTGTCGCCATGCCATTCTACTCCTTCGTGGCACCTTATCTCACATCTGTTTACTTTATGGGTCATCATTACCTCTTTCTCTATAGTGAACGGAAATTTTTGACTGTGTATTTGATTTAATACAGTCTCGTAAATAATTATTTAATTATATACAAATTGTTGAATTCATATCATGTCTTTTACATTTAAATGTTCATAATTATATATGACGTTATGTAGAAAGCGGTGAAGAAAACACCTGCTTACAAGTGAACGTCGACATGACTGCTACCAAAAAACCCACCTGCCATTTAGAACAATGGGCAATCAGGGAAACTTCGCATGCATGACCATGTACCATATCATGTAGATAGAACAAGTTGAGCGTTTCGAGTATTATCGTTAACTAGTGAGTAAGATTATCTTTTAATTAGTAGTTAATGTTTTCTGTCTATATATAAGTATAGACATCCCAAGCAGTCAGAGATTTTACCTACCACGTCTACTGTGACATTAGTTATTGGTTTTACATGTCTCTTTCAAAAGACAGAAACCGATGAGGTACAGGTCGGATTCGAACTAGGAATGTTTCGTTGATGGGCCCAGCATATTATAGATTAATCTACCAGAATTGATTTATGAGAGGACAATGAAGTATTTTGCTTGACAACATCTTGTGTAAGAGGGACCCCGGTTTTAACTGTTTCATTCAAGGATTGAAATGGGCCCTGATGTATCTTGTTACCAACTCAAATTCGCCGGCTTTAGAGCCCTAAATTGTTGGTGTATAAAAACTTCAACAGCAGTGACGAAAATGGATATATCTCAACACAAGAAAATGAGTATGAAAAAAAATTCAATACTCAACTCATTTATCAAAAGTGTATGGAAAATTCGTTAAGGATTATGATATATAATTTGAGTTGGTACGAGCATAATTCATAATCTGGAAACCTGTTAAGTAGTAGTGAAAATTTGTGTTTGAAAACAGTAACAGAAGAGATGACGCCGTGGATGAAGGATAGAGATTAATTAATAAGTGACCAATAAATTAACCTTACAAGAGCCGGTATGATAAAAATATTTGAAATTATTAATAATGCAAGGGGCACTGTACTTTTTACCGGAATCTTTAATATGACGTTAATATATAAATTGTGGCGTCATATGTGAATGATTTTATGACAAAATTAGGGGAAAATATCACATGTGAAAAAAGGTATATAAAGAGTTTCATTGTCAATACTGACTAACTCTCAGACCTTCCAAGTGTAGGAAGAAATGAAAGAGGAGCAGTCCCCTTATCGCTGTATTTGACCGCAATATACCGAAAATATGCTCAAATCAACGGTCAAAAATACCACTCTCACAAGTAACATGAAATCTTAAAAAAAAAAAGTAAACAACTCAGTCAAAAAACAGACACAGATCTATAAAAATGATTGACTGATTATTGTTTACATCGCTGTTATTTACAATATAGACCATTTCTCCATGGCGCATCGCATAGAAACTAATGTCTTTGCAACAGATCTATCCGAAACAGTGAGGGATCTGTTAAGTGATATGAGACCTCGATTTTCTCTGTCTCATTCGATAAGAAGTCACCAGCGTGCCCGTCGCGGTAATCAAATCTGCACCTTTTTGTCACAAGCTGAGCTTATCATTCACTGAGCTACAGCAGTCCCTATAGACACGACAAAAACCGTTCTCCTTGTTCACTATATGGAGGATTATATGGGCGCTTGTAAACCGCTTAGCCAGACCAACTCAGTAAACAGTTATTTCATGGCTAATTCGGCCGCGGGTAACAGTTTCCCAGGTATTCTCCACTACCTCGGGACAATAGTTTGACTAGGTAGTCATGAAATGACTGTTTTATTACCTAATTCATTGTGTGGTTAATAATTATTATAGCGGTATGACATCATTTGTGAAGAAGCCGAAAGCAAACAAGTGACTTACTTTTGCGACGTCACTTGAGCGCTTTATCACGAAAATGCTTTTGCTTTGGGTAACATTTCGTCACGTGATCGGGAAACAGTTTCACTGTTACCCTCTTGCCCTGACTGTTACCCATTTGCATAGAAAAAGGCGGATTTATTGTGAAACAGCATAGAATACGTAATATTAATTTATATAGTCAATTAGGTAATAATAACATTTATTAAGTGTCAGATGTCTTCTGTCTTCTCTTTTGGAGCATTACTGATCCTGGCAATGGAGCCCCCTGGCTCAGCGCATTGCTCAAAGTCTGAAACTTATTATGATAGACAGAAACAAATAAAAGAAAGCACAGAATCAACGTGAGTAATACTGTAATATACTTAGATGATAAAGAAAATTACGCAATAGAAATATCATACTCACTGGTATTCTGATATCTAAGGACTAAAATACCCCAAAAAAAGGTTTAAATAAGCAGTTCTATACACACTAAATGACATTCCGACTTCTCAATGAATTTATAGCAATAAAAAGTGATTTGAGAAAACATAATATGATTAGTGGCCCACAGGAAATAATATCTCCAATCCACTTTTAGACAATGATGGCTAGCTATGCAAAACATGTAACAATGACAATAAGAACAGACGCTGAGATGATCAGTGGCTTGCTAGAGACTGCATCTCTTGGTGGCTAGCCTTGTTTATCACACGACAATGAGAACGATTGCTCAGAATGAGGAAACCCTTATCTGCAAGGTACGATTCATGGGAACGTATATGTATTTACTCTGCACATGCATCTATCAGGGCTTTAAAATCATTAACAATAACTTCAATGTTTAACGTACATGTAGTAGGTTAGCATAGAGGAAAACACCACTAGAGGTAAGTGTTGCATTTTTGGTTACTAGTATATACTTCTGTGAAATATTTTGTGTGAGATGAAGTCACGGTCAGAAACAATATCAAATTACATTTAAAGAAATTAATGCTGTACATGGAGTGGGAAAACAATAAACAAATGATATTTTGATGGTACATTAGTGATACATTTAATCACAATATGTGACAAGAATCTTCTATATAGATAGTGACCAGGTAGGAGAAAATGCGGGGTAACGACGAAGTTTATTTTTTCATTTCTTTTTCTTTTGTGTGTGTGTGTGTATATGTATTTTTTTTTTTTTTATTTTTTTTTCGTTTCTTTTATCACCTCTTTTTCAGTGAACTATTAAACTATAATTAACTCGAGTTGTCTTTCCTTGCAAAAACGTCAGATTCCGGTTTTGTTGATGTGTGAATTTTATCGAGATCGAGATAGAGAGAGAGAGAGAAAGGGGGGGGGGGGAGGCGGCTGAAACACATTTTAATGAAAATTAGGATAACTGTGAACTTAAATTTGATTAATAAATATTCATAGGAAAGTTAGTTAGAAAGTGCCATTCAGAAGTGTACATGTAACTGTATCATAACTGTATCACTTAAATAGACTTGACTATTAACTTGAGTACATCATTACAGCATTCAGTCAAATATAATCGAACCTGTCCATCATTTGACCGCAGCAATATCTTTTGTGAGTTAACTTAATACTATACTGTTTTTCTATATTGATCGATATGTAAAATGTTTATGAAGGGTTCTAGAATACATGTTATTCTGTTCAAGTTGTCTAGGTCAAACGAAAAAATAACATCATCATCTATAATGGAATTTTTTATTACGACATAACGCACACTTTATCCTTGTTAAAGTATGATATGGGCAGTGGAGTGACTGGCACTACGTATAAGTACTCTACACGATGCACGACATTCTTCATATAAGTACTATACATGTATAATCAGTCATCTCTTTGTTAATATCGCGCTAAATGTGCTATTGCAGTTTCATTGGCGGTGACGAAAAGTATTAGGTAGCAATACCATCATACCACAGCTAAAATATTGATGATACTACAAAACAATGCGCAGCAAGTCCAGAAGTTATGTAACATGTATATGTTACTATCTATCAAAAGTAACTTACACGTTGTAATATAATTGGCAAATGAAGTGAGTCACTTTTTTATATTTTGGAATATGACGGTACTAAGGTATTTGAAAGAAACATGCATCTGTTACTATAGGGGAAGAAGTATTATATAGTCAGCTTCTCTCCGCTTCTCTAGAGTCATGAATCTAGAAAAAAGAGCTGCTCTATAAAGGAAGAAGAAGAAGAGAGTGGCGATATCCACTATATCACACAGTATATGTCTTCTTCCTCTATATAAACAGCATACCTAAATCGGTGTATAAAACTTCAACAACATTTATGAAGAAAAGTTATTAAGAAACACCGGCAAAAAGAATAATTCGAAGACGTAAGATAGTTTTGTTACTGATTTACGAGTGAAATACATCCTTTTAATATCTATTTTGTTTTAAATGCCCTTGTATATGAACACTTTTGTAGGTACTTCCTGCATGTAATATATTTATCCAATTATCTGTCTTATTCTTCTTCGTGTTTGAAAGTATGATAGATTTAGACTAGTATTTTTCAAAAGTATGACACTTCGGTAAAGTATAAAAGAAACGGAAGATTACTCAAATTAAGGGATTATAAAAATGTCAATAAGAGTATTATGATATAATAAAACTATATATTATCAATGTCCGACACGAACGGAAACAATTCGGTACCACTTCTTTTATTGTACTTTGACTTATTGATAACATTTTAGAGGAAATGAAAAGAAATAGTTTCGATGAAGTGCTTAAATTTGAAATTGTTTAAAGTGAAAGTACTTTAGATATTCTTGTTGATAAAATACTTGTCAGATTTTTATATGATCATATAAGGAATATGTTTATTTCCATAGTTATCGTAATAATGTCGACATTTTATTGTTTCGGAGTTTCTAAGACAGAGGTTCCTGAGATTTGTGCTGTAGGTATGTGTGTTAATCTTTTATAATATTTAAACATGTTATTGTGAATATATCGCTAGTCTTAAAATGTACAGGTTTTAGCTTGAAAAAATCTCATAATAACAGCAAGTCAATAGAAGTATTAACACATGAAAATGAATTATCCTAGTACATCAGATATTGTTTTCGGGTCAAAAACTAAATTTTTCTATTGTAACGTATATGCAAATAATAATATTCATTTGAGTACAATAACCCGCCTAAATGTTTAGCAAAACATTATCTCGGGCATTTAGATATATTTAAAAAGAAAAGAAGATACACAATAAAACTACTCATCTGGAACAGCAAAGAAGTGTATTACGGTCTTTTTTTTTTTTTTTTTTTTTTTGGTGGATGGATTACTGTTATGTGAGTTTTGGAGTTATCATACACGGAATTGTTATGGAAATTTAGGTACAGCAGCGGTTCATTCTCAAAGATGTGTTCTATTCTCATCTTTTATAATAAAACCTCAATTCATAGAGGGTAACGCGTTACCTACCTACTAACTGTAGGGCATCGCTTGCGGCGACTAGACTCTCAGCTCTACCGAGCTAAACGCGAAAGTGTGTCGTCCGTCATTCGTCCGTCTGTCTTCGTTCTAATAATTTTTACATTTTCAATATTTTCAGAACCATTAAAGAAAGTTTGATGAAAGTTAATAAACCTGAATTACTGCAGAACGCTTATATCTATAGTTCTTTGTCAAGAAAATCTTCCACACTACTTGATTACATTTCTCAATTAACGTAGAAAATGGAATCATTTTCTTATTATCTTAATTTAGATCTGGAGTTTACTGGGTTCAATCAATCGGTTATTGTCATAGCAGAAAAAGCAATACCTATAAGAGTCCATCTCAGAGGAAACATTCAATATCCTATGATAAACTGGTCTTTAGCTGTGAGTATCACTACACACTACAATACATTAATGACAATTTCAATAAAGGCCATTCCAAGTCAAATTTTCATTAATCAGTAATCAACACAGTGGCATGTTCATTGATATTCCAAAACTGATAATGATATTTATTTCTTTACAAATATTTGTTCATTTTTTTTTATATTCCCATATGTAAAAAATAATTATGTCAGATCAAAAGGTTGTTAGTTCTTTAGATTATTCATCAAATAAAATTAATTCCATGCCCGACGGTTGCACAGCGACTTTTGTCGGGGGTTTTGTGTGGGAAAGAGAGAGGTTTAAAATTACTGTAGACTTATAAAATGAAAAATCATTGGCAACTTTTATTTATCACTCGATCAAACAAAGAAGGTGTACAGAGAGGTGAAGTGGCTAAAGTTACCTCAAACCAAATGGTTGGATCCAATCGCAGCTACATCCAGTTTCATCTAATCAGTGTCAACCATTGTGGTCACTGAAATTATTCTCTAAATTTGGTCACCAAATAGAACCAGAAAAATACTTACGATAGCCTTTGGTCTTAATGTTTACGACATAGAGTTATGATCACTTTTGGCCGTAATTTTCACATTACAATGAATATTTATTGTCTATCCATCTAAAGCAAAAATAAAGAGCGCACTCAATGACACTCCGTTATAATAGAAGTAATCAAATACACTTTCAATCAATCTTATCGTGTTTTATGATACAACCCCAAAAATATGCAAACTGTGTCATTCAAATGGTTACTACGGTTTAGGGACACTACGGATTTTTATGAAAACGCATAAACATTCATTTAAGGATATACTTCCCTTTTGCGAAAGAAAACAGTTGGAGGTACATTACAGTAACTACGAAAGGCGGAAAACGAAAGATAACTCAAAAGAATGAGCAAAGGGCAATCTCAAAACAATTCAGGGAAAGTAATTTCGGTTTATTTTGAGATAAGGAAACGGTCTCGCTGTTTGTTAAAAGATTTGTTTTTTGATGGACTTCGGAACTAAATAAGTTACTGAAATTTCAACAAATTTACTAACCGAATTCGGTTCCGAAGCTCTTAAAAAGAATTTGTTTTAAATAATAAAATATGTTTAATCCATTTGTTGAGAAACTATATTCCACAGTGTCATTTATTTAGGACGTCCACACACGGAAACCTATTTATCATCTTTATTCTGATAATACTGAACGGCAAGGTACCAGCAACGCATTATATATTTCATCATACAGCATCGAGTTTCTGGACAACATTATTTTGCTCAACACTCCAACAGTTTTGCATGTTGAAGTAAGGGACAAAGATAATAAATTCTGTCGTTCCGTAGTATCTTCAACAAAAATAATATTTAAAGGTAAAAAAAACATATCATATTCCGTTGTTAAAATATTTTGGTGACCTGACAAGTATTATACTTTTGCAAGAAAGACAAAGTAGCATTTTCGGTGTCCAGGTGATGTAAAAGTTTCATTTTCTAATTTATTTCATATTAAACAGAATAAGGAACCTAGAAATTTACTTTATTGATGTGCATTTCTGATTTTTGAATTATGAGTACATCGTATTCATAAAGGACGATTGGAAGTATGTTCTGTCATAACTACATAAATGCGCAACTCCAGGAAAATAAGAGAACTTAGAATATTAAACTTACTCAATTTGCTCATTCAAAATCTACTGATGGCTTGAAAATGTTCAGATATACATTGCTTTGGTTATTGTGTTTACACAAGTACAAATCTAAGATATTGTTCCGAAATCCACAACTGGAAGTCGAAGAAACACAACAATACATATGTAAATATAATATACGTACAGTCACGTACCTCTGTCAAAACAGAGGTGGGATCAGGTGCCATGGAGGAGTAGGCATCGCCTGTCGACCAGTCACACCCGTCGTGATGCCATAAGTATGAGCGAAATAGAATTATTCGCTGTCACAGAATTAGGAAACGCCACAGCCGTAGTCAAATTAGGTATATGTCATAAGCAGTAAGAATACTGCTGTATAGTATAGGTAATACAGATGGTTTAGTTACTGTGAAATAAGGAAGTCAACATGTCAGACAACGATGCATCATATGAGCAAATAAGGTCTTTATAACAACCGTAACATTTGCGGAATGTTGACATAAGTGGTGATATCGCATATCCTGGTCACCGAACACAACATATATAATGTCAATCAGAAAGTCCATCACGTTTTTTATGTCATTTTCAGAATACTTATATTTAGATTCAGAGTGGTTTTTCACAAAATATTTATTTGAATATCCTAAAACTATATATTTATATCTGCGTGAACCCTTTTTGGTGAAGAAACAGTGATCAATAAATCTAAAGATCCTGTTTTTAATTTATTATGAGGTATGGTGGTATAAAGTGTAGAAAAATCATAAGTCTTAATGAATTTAATAGTAGTCAGATTTTGAGATTTTCAGTTTTCCAATAATTCTTTGGAGTTTTTTTAGTATCCAAAACTGATTACCACCACTTCGAGGAAATCACATCGAAGTACGTCTGAAGTTTCTCCTTAATTGCAGATAATATTTTGGTAAGGAGGGCTAATAGAGGTTTGGTGAAGCATTAACTGGATCCTGCAATGAACCTATGTTTATATGGATCTTTGTGTAATTTAATAGGGTAACTCGAACTCACTATTCTTAGTACATAAGTTAAAGGTACTGAACACTGACTTATTGTTATTAATAATTTCATCTAGTCATAGTGTAGAGCGAGTGTAAGTGGGATTTCCAATAGATTTGTTAATGCCAAGTTCTTCTAAAAGACAATTTATATAAAACGCCTTGCAAAATAAAACGATATTGTTCGAGACTTTATCAGCTGGTACTAACACATATTTGTCATGTACTCTTTCGAGTTCTTCTCTGACTCTTGGGTCGTCGAAGACAGAAGGATGGCTGATCTCCATGTTCCTTTTTAAATTACTAATACTTGTGAGTATCAAACCTCTTACACTCTTAACCCATTCTGACAACGTATTTAGCTTAACTTCTTCACGAGCATAGTTCTCTGCCGAATTCATAACAATACGGAACTTGGTTCGCCAATTACATGTTTTAGGCTCTCTACATTTTGGACCCCAGGTAATTAGCTGACGAAGAGTTATATTGTTCACGATCACCAGTGATGACGTGACCAACAGGATTATATGTAAATTTGGATAAGGAGCATGAATACGCGGAATGGTTTTGTGTAAGATGTTTGATATCTAGGCACTTCAAAGTTTGTATGTAATTAAGCAGTTTAGAAGCAATGATGGGTGTATAGCTGTAGGATATACATGGCGTTTTTGCATATTTAAAGTATGGTGGAATGCAAGACTGAACGTTCTTATGGTTGAGGATTTTGCCGATGTTCAATGCGTCTATGCCTTCATTGGCAAATTTATGCTTTAAGAAAAAGTGATGAGAATCAGAAGACGTCCTCTGTATGACGAATGGGACTGAACAACCGAAATTTGGCAACGTCTATAATAAGAAAGCTCAACCTGCATTCTGGTGTAGAAGAGTCAATATATGTATTTTCTCTGGCTTCCTCATACAACTTATGAAGTATACGTAGAGGAACAGAAGAAAGTTAACTACGAATTTAATTGACATGTGGTAAAAGCGTAGAAAAAGATACATTATGTATATTAGGCTTACTGTAAGAGCGATGCCCGTGACTATGTTTACGTTTACTGGTGTAATTGAACAGACCCATGTCATTAATATAGCTGCACCTTGGACTAGATAAATGTCCTACTCTATTAATATTATCATTGCAACCATATGGAAATGCAGTGCCTAGTTTTCTTATCCAGTATTCTTCGCGTATCCAGTATTCTACGAAAAGGGGTACTAAGTGAAAGACTATTAGTATTGTGATATATTTTTTTCAGTAATACGAACTCTCATGGACAAGATTAAATGGTCATCAGAATTAAAATGTCTATAAAGTAGCTGACTACCGCCATGATTAATTTCAATTCGATGACCTGAAATCCTCTTGTTAAGCGGTCCTTTTGTTTCACCTATATAGATAAGTCCACATAGCGTACACTCTATACCATAGACAAAATTAGAAGATTGACAGTGTAGGATATTCCAGCTCTTGGAATGATATGTATTTTTGTCAAATTGTTAGACAAATTGTTATGAGCTTTTAGAATATTGCAAGTTTTACAATTTTAGAGGAACATTTAGAGATGCTTCAAGCACTGTCCGAACAAGTATCATTGAAAATATCATTAAGTTGAATTTCACAGTTTCTCATTGGAATATTATTATCAGAACTTTTATACCAGAGTTGGTTGTCGAAGACTGTATGCAAGACCAATTTGAGATATCCTGAAGGATAATCCGAGGAGCACCGATCTGTTGTCTGTTCGAGTATCTGTTCCCGATAGACTCGTTAGAGTAACACCTTTTTATACTGGGTGCCGTGCCACCCAGTGTGTTTTTCAATATCTGTATATCATCCATTTGAAGAATAATTACCGACTGACAAGTATCCTCGGGGACAAAATTGTCCACAACTAACAAATGACAACACATTTTGAATCTTCGACCTTAAAGATATCAGTGGAGGCTAAACTTAGCAGCAGTATTGGATTATACCATAAGTAAAATTTATATCCAGAAAAGTAAGACATTACATTACAGATGAAGATTAAATAGTTTCTACACACCTGAAATATTCTATGTATAATATTAAGAAATAGGCGTTCTTATTGCGTCTTTGTACTGAATAAATAACAAAAATGACACATAAATCTGTGAAAAATACTTTCCCTTCTTCGGGATCCTACCCGTAAAGAATTAGTATTTACAGGGAAACTAGAGTGCTTCATCCCTATTAATTATCATCAAAGTACTTTCAACGGTTCTTAATGTTGCAAATGTGAAATACTTGAGGAAAAAAGATATGCGCTGACCCTGATATACTTTGAAAATAGAAGTAGAACTTCACTTCCTATGCAGTTTGTATACATACCGTGCATGTACCGTGGACATTGGATTTGGGCGTGTAAAGCCGCGGACACGCGTGGACACTGTCCCTGTATATCGGCCATATTGACCGCGTATATAGGTGGTCATTTACCTGTGTCCGCGCCGTCAGACGGTCAAACGTGGACACGAAATATGTCCCGGTAAATGGGTATGATAGTGCTAAAAAGGCAGCGATCTTATGATGATGCGTATTGTGTTTGTTCAGTGAAGCATGAAAAATAACGAAATTAGACTTAAAGATATCTTGATTAATAATCATTTAACATCTTTTTAAATCTCCTCTGCTTGATTACACAAAGAACGTTTGAAATGTATCTTAAGGTATTCTGCTGTTCTAAATATTTTTAAAACTATAACGCATTTTTTATATAAAAATTGAAAATATAGTGCGCACCTGGAGCACGGACGTATATGTTTTAGATATATACGTCCCTGTTTGGACGTATAACTACGTTCTTTATACCCGTATATCTACTTGTCGTAAAAGTGCATCAATGGTATTTAAATGAAATCGGTAAAAACAAGCTGATTGGTTATTGTACAGATACGTGTATAAGTGTGATTTAAAAGAGAAAACTGAAGACATCTGACAAAGCTGTATGACAAAAGTCACCAAGGACATGCACACAAAAAATGATTTATTATTCCGAGAGTGTGCCGAGTTTCTTTGTAATACCTATTTCGGACTCTTAATTAAAGAAGGCAACGATCCGAATTGAAGAGCGCAATTACTACTTGTGGGGTCAGTTCAGTAAAGCCGACTTTAAAATCAAATAAATTCATATTTTATGTGATATGATATTCATTATTGATTGCTCTGATAAACATATTCAGATTTTGAAATATTACATGCGATTACGATGAAATACACGATTGATTAATTCTGGTAAATATTAATACATATGGACATTGATCTTCATTCTATTTTATTCATTATATTATTTTCTTTGGTCGGGTTTCTTCATTTTTATGTATTCTTTTATCTTCCTGGTGAAGTGCAGGCAAACTTTTGAAAAATATTTATAATCTCAGAACAAAAGACAAAGCATGCGCACTGGAGTCGCAAGGGAAACTAGAGTGTCGGTCGTTTTCTTACCTAAACCGGAAAGAAAAGTATCTTTCAGAAACACCCCCCCCCCCTTCCCTTTAAATTTCTTAGCTTCTTACATATTCCTGCCAGATATAGGGCCGTATGTATCTTATGATTTCATCGGATACGATTGTCTAATTCCGTGTATTAATCAGTGTCATAAGTCAAACCCTTATTCGCTACCAGGATGAAGTAGAACAATAGACTTCACACAACACGCGTGCTCCAGTCGTAAGGTTACCTGGACTAAGTGCCGTTTGACCTAAACAGAGAGGACCCCCCCCCCTTTTTTTTTTTTATTGTTTTGTCTCGTTACATATTCTTGCCCAATACGATCGTATCTATTTTTTTTTTTATTAATTTCACGGATTCGATCATGCAATTATATATATAAAAGATGTTGACCCGACTGAACACTGAACCTTGCATGTTTTACATTAATACATACACAAATATATATTTTGGTTGTATTGAAAAAGTTTAAAATACGTTTGCAAACGATATCTCGTGCACAGCAGAGAGAGAGAAGGGGGCATTGACGTGTCGTTACTTTAACTCGGTCGTTAGGTGGCGTCGATCTTTCACTTAAATTTTTTTCCCTGTAGGCTTACAGCACAATGCTTAGACTTGCAATAGGAAAATCGCCCATTGTATTGGCGAATAAGATATTTGACTGAAACATCGTACAATTCTTCATACTCAACAAGTACAAATAAAAGAAGGGGGGGGGGGGGTTATTCATTTTTGGGTTTTCTCCCTTTGCCGGAGATATGGTTCTTAGATTTTGCTGTTGAGGGGGGGGTAATAAATCACAAGAAATCTGATAATAATTAATTTTCAAATATAAAATAGTAATGCTAGTACACAATTTATTAATACACATCCATATCTCGCTCTTCAAGAGTTACCGGTACTTGAAAGAAGTCTTTAGCGACACTTAATTGTAAAAACATACTTTAACAGGTATTTGATAATGATTTTAATTAACCTTTCATGCAATGATTAAGATCATTACTTTTGCTTAAAATAGTTAATTACTTAATCAGAACACAAAAGAATTTCTTTGAAATTTTTTTTACGCGGAAATAAATAATCACGTAGTCAACAAATATTAAACAGTATTTCAATTTATTATGAATATTATGAACCTTCATTCAAATGATAACATTATTTAATAAAGATCGGTAGATTGGTTTTATTTGATAAGGCATTTATATTTTTAAAACCACATTTATTTGTCCTTAATATTGCCATCATGCATTATTATAAATTCATTACTTTGAATATAATAAGAGTGTAAATCGTGTGAGCAATTTGCATTTCTTTAACTTCAGATAGATTCTTCTAAATTCGTCTGTTAAAAGAAGAATTACATGCATGTGGAAAAAAAACTTAACAGGCAAACATGTTACTTTTTCGGTTGACTGAACAAATACAATAAAACAACTCAAACAACGTAAAGGCTATTATCAGTGCCGTATGTAGTTCAACTTTGAAACCGGTCTTGTCTCAATCTGAAGCTATCTACTGGCGTGGTCATTGAAAAACATTTTTCATTTTTTTTCATTTTTTCTTTCCTTTTGTATTATTTAACGAAATATTTCATGATACATTTGCAAAATACCGGCCCATCTATGTAATATCCCTTACGTCCAGTGGGGGACAGGTTAATTAAAAGGTGTGAAACCTTGTCCGTTTTGACCACCAGAGGACAAATACAGGTAAAAGGTGTGAAAAACTTGTCCGTTTTTGACCTCGCGAGGACAAGTACAGGTAGATGGCAAATTGTATTAGAAAGCATTAACGTGGACAGAAAAGTGGCCTCGCGAGGTGTCCACGGAGGACAGACGTGGACAGCCCACCGTGGCAACGAGGATTTTCCAACTTCCACGCTACATGTACGGTATGGCGTACTAGCAGTGTTGCGATATGGTGAAAAATACACTGCACATAGGAATAAATACTTAGGAAATGATTTATAAGTATTATAATTAAGATTTCATATATATTTACTAGAAATTTAGTACATAATGCTCCATACGTTGTATTGAAAAGATGATTCTGAACAAAATTTAAATTACAGCGTCATGGACAATTACGGAATCAAATCTAAATGTGTCATGTACGTTTCAAAGCACCAACGATCCATTGATAGCATGGAAGTTTATAGTCAAGTCTGGAAAAACGAAACAGTATAAACACACATATTACCTACCATTCAATGAGCCAGATCATCTAGTGCAATATGCTGAATATTCTACAGCAAATGGCACAAACATCGTCCGTATACGTCTACGATCGAATATCTCGCTAGAAGAGAATGATGTTTACACAAGATGCCGTGATGTGTTTGACCCTTCCAAAGGCAGTCAATACATACTGATATCAAACTCCGGTAAGTCGCACACACTTTTCATTTGAATGGTTCTATTATGTTATATAAATTCATTTTTATACAAATGTGCCGCAGCTTTAACAGGGATAATGAAAGCTTCATTATAACTTAAATTGTAAATTACATAATTTTATCTGTAACTGTGGCCACTGATACCGCTAATAGTGGTTGGTTCTCAAGTGATACATCAGCCCAGGTATATGTGCTTCGACGTTAACTTCAAGTATATACTTAAAACTTTACAGTGACGTGACTTCCTCGATTAATTTAATCATAGAAATTTAAAATCATATATCCTCGATGCATGATTTGACCTCACATGATATTTGTCCTTCCTTTTAGGTCAATTTGTTTATGAAAAATTAAAAAAAAAAGATTTTGACCGTCTACAGTTTTTACCTTGGGCTATCCTGAAGAAATATAACTTAATGCGCATATAGTAAAATATATAAATACTGGTATATATTTTAGTTAAGAAATTCTTACAGAGAGGTTTCCATTTCAATGAAAGTGTGAAGTATTTTGCAGATCAAACTCTGAAATTGCCACTGGAACAGACAGACGAGCGTGTCATACACATTATAAGTGCCATACTTCTACTACTGGCAATAATAAACGTACTTATTATGATTAAATTTGTCATGAAAGGTAATTTATTATCATAATATCTAATGAATGATTTATTCTTACTAATACCATGTAACGCTTTTACAAATTGTATATTTCGTTGTATTTTACGTCTATATGTCGCTCACATTTGTTTTATGTCTTTTAATAGACCTACTTTTAATTCTATATAATGTAAGGGGCAATATCTGACATGATGTTTGGTCTCTCAAATCTGCGTCACATTAATGAGCCGTAGCAATAACGCAATGATGAAAATCCTGGCAAAAAATGTTATCGGATATCGGGCCGCATAGTTCATGTAAAATTGGATGAACAGATAAGTCTAATTTCTATATTTAGTTCGCGTAGATATATGTATTATACATAGAGTAGAAATTTTCAACATAGTTTTGATAATAAGTCAAAGGTCAAAAGAATACCATTATCAATGTAAAATCAAAAGGGTTAATTCTTCCAGTGAAATCATTTGATATACATTTAAATTTAAAACCCTCAAAACATTTTTTCTCGTTGAAAGGATGGAACAGTTGTCCTATATACAGCAATAAACTATTATATGTTTACTACGGTAATGACACCTTACTGAGAAAATGATCAGTAAAACTAATCATGTGATTTTATGATAATTTTCTGACGTCATGGGAGTAATTTCTCTTATAAAGTCCGCAACATAGAGTTGTAGTGCAATTTCGTTGAAGTTAAAAAGTATATCACTGCATGGAAAAAAAGAAAGAACAATAAAACCGTAAACCGGTGGCGTTGAATTAGTTGTAGTTTCTTCTTCGATACCTTATAGAATTACATTTGCTGAAGATAATGTATTTCTGTCGTTTTTGTCAACTTGATCTATAGTATATCTATAAAGTATTATTTCTACTACAGTGAAATTCGCCCCGGACGTATCCCAATCAGAGGCAGAATCTTCCATTCTCAACACTGATGAATACGAAGAAATTGATGAAGTCGACAAATATAGCACCTGATGGCCCAAATGCAGGAACATTTTCATAAACAAGAAATTTAGTTCCACATGTTGCATATATTACATGATTTGAATATAAGTTTGTAATTTTTATTCTTATCTTATTATACACATCGTACATGCATCTACGAATAACGAGTAGTGTTCTCTATTTATAGCATAAACATAAAGATATTGTATAATAAAAACAATACTGCATCAAAGTGAGCTTGAGAGGTTGTCAGGGTATACCTACTTCTGATATACCTTCAGTGGGCAGTGAGTGCTCTATCCTTTATTTTATTACAGTCTATTATTTGGTTTCGAGCGGAGAATGATTAATAATTCGAGAACCTTTTTTTTCTTTTTCACAGAATCAATTCACTTATCTGGAGTTGTCTTTCTTTCTGTGCTTGTAATGGTGTCTTATTCGGGAAAGATTGCCTGTAGAGAGAGAGAGAGAGAGAGAGAGAGAGGGGGGGGGGAGGGGGGGGGGGGGTTAAGTGAAAAACAAATCCATGTATAATATGAAATCAAGGGTAAATCAAGCAGCATTTCTCCCTTTCTGGTATAAACAAAATAAGGATAACCGTGAACTTCTACCTGATTTACAAAAGTTCATAGTAAATTTACACAGCAAGTGCCATTCAGATATCGATGTTTAACTATATCAAACTCTATCACTTAAAATGTCAAAAAAAAAATTGTATATCGTTAAAGCTTATAATTCATCAAAAGTTTGTAAAAGGTTACCAGACCAAACCTGTTCATCATTTGCCCGCAACAAAATATTTTTTAGTTAACTGCACTTATGTTTCTATGTCGATAGTAAAGTATAGTGGTTATAAAGCTATCTAAAATAATTGCGTTCCACTCGAATACTAACAAAAGATAACAGAGTCTGCGGTTCATTTTTAGTGTAAATATATGGTAATGCTCTCTCAAAAAAGGCTTTGTTTACTGGTTGAGCGCTTGGCTTGCGGTCCCGACGATCTCGGTTTGATTCCCGAATTGCGCCACTACGTGTAAGAGGTTGGGTACCTCCTGCTTCCATGTCGCGATATAACTGAAATATTGTTGAAAGCGACGTAAAACACAAATCAATCAACCAACCAACAAAAATGTCCTTGGGTAAATTTCATACAGAGATCTTAAGCATTAACAGTTTTGTGGAATCGACCTAAACATGAACACTTCACACTTGTTTAGGTCAAATGGAAAGTGTACATCATCTATGATGGAAGTATTTATAGCGAGAAAACGCAAACTCTATCCTTATTAAAGTATAAGAGAGGGCAGTAGAGTGACTGACACTAAGTATAAGTGCTCTTCACGTGCACACTACAACTTGCATTCTTGACATATGTATTATATAATCTGACATACTTGTGGTAATATCGCTCTAAATGTAGCTCTACAACTTCGTTGGCGGTGTTGAAAACTATTAGGTAACAATACCATCACTGTATAACTGAAAAGTTGTTGATAGAAAAGTATAATTAATGTACTGCCAAGGCGAAAACATGTAGTATGTTTATATATATCAAACGGAACTTATTTAGGCGATGATAATATGACTGGCAAATAAACTGAGTCTCAGTTTTTGTACTTTGATATATGGTATGAATGAGATATTCAACGGATACATGCATCTCTGTAGTCATGGTTCCATGGGGAACAGCTCCCATATGAGGAAAGGGAAGGGGATGGGTAGATGGGACAATAGCCACTATGTGACACAAAAATTCTCTAGATGCAATGTAAACACTATTCTTAAATTTGTATATAAAATAACAACATTTATTTAGAAAAAAGAAAGGGAAGGGGGTGGGTAGATGGGACAATAGCCACTATGTGACACAAAAATCCGCTAGATTCAATGTATACTATTCTTAAATTTGTGTATAAAATAACAACATTTATTTAGAAAAAAAGATAAAAAATACAGGCGGAAAGGAAAAGCTTAGAGGAAAGGGATGGTTGTCTTTAAACGATTTCGAGTGAAGTATAGTCCATAGATATTTAGTATCTTTAACCTCTCTTGTATGAAAACTTTCACTTCATATATTTATCCACTTCTCTAAAATATTCTTTTGTGTTAATGCTTGGAAGTATAAGTTTAGACTAGTATTTTCCGAAAAAAAAATTCTTTGGAAAAATCACAAAAATAATCCATTGTATTGCAGTACCGATACAGACTTAGGAAGGTCAATTGATGTGACAATCGTCAAACAATCTATGCTGTTTATCAGTGAATAAACCCATTTGCACGCTAATGAAAATATTAATATAATGAGAAAATGTATACATATAAAATAAATAAATTAATAACTGAATAGTATTACTATTATTATTACTATTATTATTATTATTATCACTAATAATAATAATAATAATAATAATAATAATAATAATAATAATAATAATAATAATAATAATAATAATAATAATAATAATAATAAAAATAATAATAATGATGATGATGATGATGATGATGATGATGATAATGATGATGATAATGATGATGATGATGATGATGATGATGATAATGATGATGATGATGATGATAATAATAATAATAATAATAATAATAATAATAATAATAATAATGATGATAATAATAATAAAGAAATAAATTAAACAAAAAGGTAAAATAAATAAATAGATAATAATAAATAAATGAATAAATAAATAAATAAATAAAAGAAAATAAACTAAAATAAAACAAATTAATACAATAAACAAACATATATCAAAGAACTAAAGTATCATCGCTGTTTTCCCTTTTCTTGTCCACATATAGACCAAAAATCGAAAAAAAGTTATCAAATAGAAAGGTCATAAAATATAAACACGAATACTTTAATAGATTTAAAAAAAAATGATATATCTAAAATGACATCAACATGAGACCATCATTCCCTGCCAATTATTGTGACGATTGTTGTAAATAAGTTAGTTTCTGATCTCCTTTACTTGTTATATGAACACATCAATGTTTAACACAAATGGAAATTATTCCGGGCCTAGGCACTTTCATTGTACGTTGACTTATTGATTCTTTGTTTAAGGAAATGAGAAGAAGAGGTTTCCACGAAGTACTTTAAAATACATGAACCATTTGATTCCTTGTTTAAGGAAATAAAAAAGCGGTGTCCATGAAATACTTTGAAATATATGTATCCATATGTGTATAGTGGAAGGATCCTAGAGGTGTTCTTGATAAAATACTGGTCAAAATTACTACTTAGTACTTGATCATATTGATCATGTAAACAGTATGTTAACTTCAATAGTTGTCTTAATTGTGTCGATATATTACGGTTACGGAGTTTCTACAATACAGGTTAATAACACATGTATTATAGGTAAGTGTAGTAAACTATTATGATATTTGAACATGATGATGTAAATATATTGTAAGTGCAGTCTTAAACTCTTTGAAGCAGGATTGGAATTGATTTTAAAAACTGATGAGTTGATAGTAAATCTAAGATATGGAGGTTTATTCTCCTTGTTAAAAGGTACAAAAAAATCGGATATGCAGAGTTTTCAGCATGAATAAAAAATAATTGCGATTTTTCTCGAATTTCGAAATATTGAGTAACCTCTATAATATTTTATGATGGATTTTACTAGTAAATCAGATTTTTTTTTTTCGGAAAGGAGGGGGGGGGGGGTTACTACTCATCAGTTCGATGATTTCCCTTATCATTGATTCGTAGCTGTGTATAATAAGTGTGATAGATATTGACTTTCACTTACATTGATTAACATGATAAAAAATAGTGTATTGATGTCAAACGTCGCTCTCTTTCTTTTGAGTTACAGGAAAAAAGATAAATGAATAAAATAAATAAAACCTCAACATCAGTACCATTGGAGATTTGGTTTACCATTATACACTAAGTTGTTATGACAATTAAGATATACCACCGATTCATGCTTAAAGATGACACTAAATTCTCTAGTCTCGTATGATTTACATTTAATCCGCAATGCAGACATAGCAACACGTTACTTTTCATTATACTGACTGTATTTGATGGCAAGCTGTGGCTGGCGTATCAGCTCACTTGAGCGAGAAGGGTCAAGTGTGCTGTCCGTCTGTCGTTATCCATTGACTTTTCAGTATTCCAATTTTGATAAAACTTTATTACAATTAAGGTACCTTAAAATATTAATGTTTTACAGGGAGATATTTCAGGGGAAAATCTTAGCGGGACGAAAGTTGTAGCCTCTTTTGACTTGATTCTTCTTCCAACGGGCTGTATAGTGTAGTATAAATAGTAAAACCGAGGGTATCAGCCCAACTGGAAAAGTCGCTTACAGAAATATGTTGCTTTTAGTTCCATTCTGATACCAAATGTTTTATGTCTTTTTGTCGTTCCTATCATTTTGCGCAACACTTATTATGCAGTAAGTTTGAAAATTATCTTTTTTTTTAAGAAGTTATCGATACTGTGAACATTAAGAACGCAGTAAGGGTGTCATTTATTAATTTTTAAGATTAACTGATAGAATTCTTAAGAAGAAATGGAAAGATTTTGATGTAACTTGATTCGTGTGAAGTAATCAAACTCTAGTGTTATGTTTTAGCAGGAGTGGCAGAGGGGTTAATCCAGGACGGAGCAATAGTGCTCAAACAGAATTTTCTTTGACACGCTCCTTCCTAAACGTGCGCCGTATATCGTCAGATCACCTTATCAGAAAAAAAGGGAGGGGGAGGGTTGATTTTGTGACAACTTGCTTTTCTTCTAACTTCCCAGAAGTAGATTTGGGGGGGGGGGGGGGGGGGGTTGCGCAATCCCGTAGGATACTTTTCTTTGTGAAAGGAAATTTTTAGAAAGCTACATGGATGTAAATAGTATAACATTTTAAAGGGATGTAGTGTTATATTTGAGTTGATTCTGAATTGAACTTTTCATATCAGAAAATATATCATGTGATGAAAGTGCACAAATCAGGTATATTGGTCGTAGCTGGACATTTGTGTACATGGTTCTCATCGAAGCCATAGTTTTATTATTGTATTGTGAATTTTTGTTACTATATCGTCTTTTGTCGGTCTTGAAGGGCACACTAATTACTTAATTGACCTGATGTAAAATAATATAATGATAGCAGCAGAAGAAGAGACATAACCCCTCTAAAAAGAATAACCAATAAAAAAAACAAAACAAAAAAAACAAAAAACAAAAGCAGAAACAAAAATAAAACCACAATTTGCCCCAATAACACCGTATTATTTTCATTCTGTTTTGTTTTCATCTCAATGGCTTTTTTCACCTTTAGACTTAAATTCAATTAGGCAATACCTTCCATAAGTAAAATCTTTGTAGACACAATCGATATTTACATTTTAAATGAACATAGATAATTATAACTTTTATCTTCATGTCTTTATTAAGATCTGGAGTTTACTGGATTCAATAAATCAGTTCTTGTGATAGGGAAAAAAGCAACACTAATAAGAGTTCAACTGAGAGGAAACATTCAACATCCTAAGATAAACTGGTCTTTGGCTGTGAGTATCATTACACACTACGATACATTAATGATAATTTCAATCAAGGCCAACCCATTTCAAATTTCCGATTGTGAGTAATCAACACATTGATGTGTACATATTATTTGTTCTGCATTTGAAATTTGGTTATACAAAAAGTAAGAAATATTGAATAATGAATGAATGTTTACGGTTAATCAAATGTTATGATGGCTTTAGGTTACATATTAAATGAAATTTCCCAAAAGGTGAGTTTTAAACTGCGAGTTTTGTCTAGGATTCTGTGTGTGTGACGAAAGGGGGGAGGGGTGACTCACAAGGATTTGACGTGGTTCAAATGCAACATTAATGATAAATTTGGCGAACTTTTATTAACAGCGTAATATATAAATATCTCAACACAAATTGAAAAGTTGATTTTGTTATTGATATCTGTGTCACACACTTTTGTGGATTAAATTCAGGAAATAAGATTCGGTTAATAACAGAACATAATTTAGGCAATAAAGTTATGTTGAACAGATATATATGTGAAGTCAATGAAATATTTTCAACTTCTCGAGTTGTGTTTCGCTTCTTTACTTACTTACATACAATGTCAGTTATAAAGTTTGCATACAGCTCTGATACCTAAGAGCTGCATGTTATGGTTGTTTTGGGAATTCATATTACCATCTGGATTTTGATAACGGAATGGACGCTCGGTATAGCGTTTCGAAAAAAAATATATAATCCAGATGATAATAAATATTCCCCAGAACAACCATCTGAATAACATTCATTTCTTATATTCATATTTCTCTTTTAACATGTATGTTTTCTAATTTACTACTTAATAGCAATTTCCCGCCGCCCTGCCCCTACTTAACGTGTCAAGTGGACGTTACTAAGGAAGTATCTGAGTGTGTAGAAATAGAAATAGTTTATTAATATACGGAAACTCCAAAAATTTCCGGTTTGCTAACAAATTACTAAATTTGACCGTAATGTCCTCTACTGTATAGACATATTCTTCCACTTTCTGTCAGTGACCTCAAGGTAAAAAATTATCGTACTCACCCTCCACTATTATGCAGAGGACACGCATATATATATATATATATATATATATATATATATATATATATATATATATATATATATATATATATATATATATATATATATATATATATATATATATATATATATATATATATATATATATATATATATATATATATATATATATATATATATATATATATATATATATATATATATATATATATATATATATATATTATATATATATATATATATATATATATATAATTAATGACTTAATTATTAATATTGATAAGCTGTTGTCAAGAACATAATGTACGAAGAAATGGAAGAAATGGATTTTTTGTTCGCGATATATACGAAAATAGAAGAAAAATCGCATGGGGCAGCCACATTTTTCCGCGCTGCATTTGATTTATCCAGTAGCTAGTAATGTACGTTCACAGACGGTAATTTATGGGCAAATGTCAACCATCTGCCTTACACAGGTCGATGTCGTATAGTGATTGATTGATTATTCTTTTACGCCATTCCACGGTTATTTCACGTATGTGATGACAACATCTACCTGATGCATTGCATAGAATTTCCTACCTCGGACTCACCCGGAGCAGTGAGGGAACTTCTACGTGTCATGACTACCATGACACATGACTTCGGTTTTTATCGTCTCATCCGAAAGACAGAACACCGGTGGCACCACGGCAAGAATCGATCGGCTTCGGCAACATTTGTTTTTCACTCGATCAGGCAAAGAAGGCGTGACTTAAGACAAATGAGTAGATCCAATAGTCATTCAAAATAGAGAGAAAGATAGGTGGAAATAAATATTTGATATCTTAACAGTCAAGTGAAAATTACAAGCAACAAGTTGCAAGCACAAACGTTTGGGTCGGAATGGGATTTTTGATCAAAATGCAAAGAATTTTTAAATCGGGCAGAATAATGTAATAAAAATGCATTGTTTAGTCATGTGACTTTTATTTAACAGATCCAAAAACCATGAGGGTGGACGACAGACGTATCCATTTTTCTCTGGTTTGTCTTACCGATTAGCATGTATATGGCATGGACATGCACTTAATACCATGTAGTATTAATTTTAACAACAAAACATAATGAATCTGTAAACAACTGACTTTTTGAACTGGTAACGAACCTTTTAAATTTTGGAAGTGTAGCCGAGCTGGCAATCTTTTTATTCTCAATTTTTCTATCTAATAACGCAATAATAGTGGTTTATAATCTTGCCAAAAGATAGAATTGTGGAATATACTCGGTTATGTTAGTCCTTCTTAGCGTAGCATTCTGTATTCAGGGAGTTCAGTAGGACTTACTACACGCTATGATTGACCAAGTGTCACATGGGCAACCGATTGATAATTTTGCTTATGACAATTTCAAGCGTGCCAAATATTCCGATATTGAAAGGTAAACCCCCAGAAATATTCCAACAAATATCCCACTGTTGTAATGTAAATCAGCGAAAATTACGAAAATACTATTCTTACATAAATCTATCAAACTAGGTCATCAACTTGACTCGTGCTCTCTCTGTTCTGAATTAATATAATAATATTTTATCATTCGTATAAAATCCTTGTGGTATGATTTTCCTGTATCGCAGTAACGCATGCAACTTTCCTAAACTTATATCAAAGGAAAAAAAACCCTTTTAACACCTCCAACTAATGTCATTCTGGTCACATGATTGTCGGCGCTAAATTCGGTAGCTAAAATAATCGACCAGAAAAATGACATTTATGATAATTGCTAGACTTCTCAGATTAAAATAAAATTTCATTGTCCATTTCTCCCTTGTAAAAATGAAAGAGCACCCTATGACGCGTCAAATTAAGAAATATACTTTAAATATTCTCGTGGTTTGTCATACAATCCCAGAAAATTGTCTGTCGACAAATGGCTTCTCATAAACTACGGTTTGCTGATGCTACGGAGTTGTATGAAAATGCATTATCATTCAACCCAGCATAAAGATTCATTTTTAAGAATGAAATGACTACGAAAGCAAGACAACGAAAGATAACTCAAAAGAAGTTACAGGTAAAGAGGCATTCTTAAAATAATACACGGAAAGGAAATTCGTTTTTCTTTGAGAAATGGAAACGGGTTCTCGTTTTCTGAAAACAAAAATGTTGTTGATTGACTTCGGACCAAAATACGACAAGTAAAAATTGTTGAACTTTTATTAAACGAATTTGAGTTCGAAGCTCATAAGAAAAACACTATGACTAATAAACATGTTTACGCCATTTATTGAGGAGAAACTATATTTCAAAGTATATGCTTATTTAGGACGTCAAGACACGTGAACCTATTTATCATCTTCAATCGGATAATCCTGGGCAGAATGTTACCAGCAACGCATCGTATGTTTCATCATACAGCATCGAGTTTCTGGACAACTTTATCTTGCTCAATACTCCGACATTGGTGCACGTTGAAGTAAGGGACAAGGATAATACATTCTGTAATTCCACAGTATTTTCAACAAAAATTATATTCAAAAGTAAGAAAAATATCATATTTTGTAATTGACAAATTTGTTCCCACTTGACAAAGGCCATGGGGTCAACAATTGATGGGGAAGAGTGCGTTTTATTATTATTATTATTAGAAGTAGTAGTAGTATTATATTATTATTATTAGGGTCTTCCGATTCCATCGGAAGACCCTTTTGTTTTTGTGAGGTTTTTTCTTTACATTTGTTATTAGGGTCTTCCGATTCCATCGGAAGACCCTTCTGTTATTGTGAGGTTTTTTCTTTACCTTTGTTATTATTATTATTATTATTATTTTTATTATTATTCTTTTTATTCTTAGCACTTTTTTTGACTGCAATTTTCTGAGAAACGGCTTCACTGTCAACATGTTTGTTCTCCTTTACTTACTAATAAAGGAAAACCTGATAGATTCAAAAGAATATTTTGCTAAAATTCAAGATCTAAGAAATGTTACGTAACAATTTGTAATTTTTAAAATCTTTAAGTATAATTTTTATTATGCAAGCTAGATTCCTCAAATTTTCTGTTTGATGTTGTACAGGTGTAGTTCTTGACATCCGAATTAACGCCGATTAGGTAACTATTATAGCTAAGACGCTATAAAGGTTTAAAATTTTCAACTTATTACGTAATTTCAAAAAACTTTTTTTTTGAGCTTTAGGGCTGCAAAAGTATTACCAAACGATTTAGAGGGTCAATATAAGGGTAAAAACAGTTATTTTAAAAATTTAAATTCATTTTTGAGAAGGTTTTAAATTTTCTCAAATAAAATGTTTATTATTTAAGCTAGACTCCCCAAATTTTCTTTATAATGTTGTACAGGTGTAGATCCTGACAACCAACTTAACGCCGATTATGTAACCTTTACGGTAAAGGCGCTATTTGTGTTTAAAGTTTTTAAACTCATTACGTAACTTTAAAACTTTTTTATTTTAGGTCCTAGCGTTAAAAAAATATTACAAAACGATTTAGAATGTCAATTTCATGGTGTAAGATGTTTTTTAATATTTTCTATCCATTTTTAATTGAGAAATTTAAGATTTTCACAAATTTGGTTAGTTACGTAATTGCTTCATAACTTGCTTATTTTTCGTCCTATGATCAAGAAAAAACCATACCGCACGTGAGAAGGGTTTACTCTTTTAAATGATATTTTTAAAAACATCGAAATATTTGCCCCCTTCCCTCTAGCGTGCGCAGACCCTGTCGAGAGAGGGTCTTAAATCGCCGAAATTTCACCCCGATTTTTCAATTCCATTTTCAGAAAAACGGATTTATCTACAAATTTTATACTATAGTTATAGACTTTCAGAGACACCGTTACCCGTTTAAGTAAAAAAAAAGTTTCAAAATGAAAGTTTTTAAAAACATTACGTAACAATTAGTTAAATTTTAAATTCTCCCCTAGAGAGCTTATTTTTAATGCTACACTATCCAAATTTGAACTATCATATTCTTTAGGGTCATATCTTTAAAAAATTCATCGGCCGATAATATCTATCTTTTTTAGTTTGGCAGCTATTTCAATTTAAAGTTTTTAAATAATTACGTAATTTGCAAAAACATTTTATTTTTAGTCTTATCGTTTCCAGAACTTCACCAAACGATTTTCCGTACCGATTTCAGTATGAAACATGTTTCTCAGTATTTGAAAGTGAGCGATTTAAAGGATTTTTAAAAAAAAATACCTTATTTGCGTAACTTTCATGTTTTTTCTTATTTGTCGTATTAACAAAGTATAAAAAGGAGAGTTTGAGAATGTATTTTGAATTCGAATTCTTAAACAAAAATCACATTTTTTGCACTCTACCCGCTACTGATGAACAAGGCAATAAAAAAATCTTGTCCGAGCGTCGGGATTACATCTAAGAGAAGCGCGGTCAATTTCCCTTGCTAAATACCGACTTCAAACGTGTATGATAGTCACGGGGAAAGCGCAGTAACTCGCGATTAATTCAATCGCGATTAATTCAATGGAGAGTTACGGCGCTTTGTCCGTGGAGTGTTTAATCGACTGTTATAATGGAGAGCCGTAATATGTATGATTTCTTTAACTTGATTTTCGATTTCTTTCCTCTAGATAATACTTTTTTCAATTTTAATTATTAATTAATTTGATTGCTTGAGGGGTTTTTTTTTTTGGGGGGGGGGGGGGGGGTTTTTTTGTGTGTAAAGTACATTTAAGTCATTCTCCTGATCTTTTTTCTTTCTTTCCTTCTTTCTATCTACTTATTTTTCTTTTTTCTTTCGAGAGAGGAAGACCCGCCCTGTTGCCTCGGCAACAGGTAAGCTCTAGTTATTATTATTATTATTATTTTTATTCTTAGCACTTTTTTGACTGCAATTTTCTCAGAAACGACTTCACTGTCAATATTTTTGTTCAGCTTTTCTTATTAATAAAGCAAAACTTGATAGATTTAAAAGAAAATTTTGCTAAAATTCATGTTCTGAGTAAAATTATATAACAATTTGTAATTTTTAAAATCTCTCAACTATAACTTTTATTATGCAAGCTAGATTCCTGAAATTTTCTCTATGATGTTGTACAGGTGTAGTTCTTGACAATCGAATTAATTCCGATTAGGTAACTATTATAGTTAAGAAGCTATAAGAGTTTAAAATTTTCAACTTATTACGTAATTTCAAAAAAAATTTTTTGAGAAGGTTTTAAATTTTCTCAAATAAAATGTTTATTATTTAAGCTAGACTCCCCAAAATTTCTTTATAATATTGTACAGGTGTAGATCTTGGCAACCAACTTAACGCCGATTATGTAACTTTTACGGTAAAGGCGCTATTTGTGTTTAAAGATTTTAAACTCATTACGTAACTTTAAAACTTTTTTATTTTAGGTCCTAGCGTTAAAAAAATATTACAAAACGATTTAAAATGTCAATTTCATGGTGTAAAAGGTTTTTAAAATATTTTTTATCCATTTTTAATTGAGAAATTTAAAATTTTCACAAATTTGTTTAGTTACGTAATTGCTTCATAACTTGCTTATTTTTCGTCATATGATCAAGAAAAAACCATACAGCACGTGAGAAGGGTTTACTCTTTTAAATGATATTTTCAAAAACATCGAAATATTTGCCCCCTTCCCTCTAGCGTTGGTAGACCCTATCGAGAGAGGGTCTTAAAACGCCGAAATTTCACCCCGATTTTTCAATTCCATTTTCTGAGAAACGGTTTTATGTCCACACTTCATATTGTGTCTATTGACTTTCACAGGCACCGTTACCCGTTTAAGTGAAAAAAAATTTACAAAATCAAACTTTTCAAAAACATTACGTAATAATTAGTAAAATTTTAAATTTTCCCCTTTATAGCATTATTATTTATGCTACACTTTCCAAATTTGAACTGTCATACTCTCTAGGTTCATATCTTCACAAAATTTATCGGCCGACAATATCTATCTGTTTTAGTTTAGCCGCTATTTCAATTTAAATTTTTTAAAAATTACGTAATTTGCAAAACTTGTTTTATTTTTAGTCCTATCGTTTCCAGAGTATTACGAAACGATTTTCCGTAACCATTTCAGTATGAAATATGTTTCTCAGTATTTGAAAGTGAGCAATTTAAAGATTTCTTTAAAAAATATCTTATTTGCGTAACTTTCTAGTATTTTTTTTTATTCTTCGTATGAACAAAGAATAAAAACGAGTGTTTCAGAAAGAATTTGAATTCGAATATTAAACAAAAATAACATTTTTTTTTCTCTGTACCCGCTACTGATGAAGAACGCAATAAACAAATCTTCTCCGAGCGTCGGGATTACACATTAGAAGAGCGCGTTGAATTTGCCCTGCTTAATACCTCGCACAGCGCCGCTCTTATAGAGACGGGGAAAGCGCAGTAACTCGCGATTAATTATTAATTCATTCGCGAGTTACTGCGCTTTCCCTGTGGAATATCTAATCGGCAATTATAAAGGAATCCCTCAATATGTATGTTTACTTAAATTTGAGTTTCTTTATCTCCTTACTATAGTAGTCATCTCAGTGCTATACATACAGCTAACTTGACCTTTGAAATAAATGCGTAATACACACTCTCTATCCAGCTTTGTCGTATTACGTCACCACGCTTCTGAATGGGAATTCTGTAATACACAGACTTTCTATAGCTGTATTCATGCCGCATTAATTACATGAGTGTGTTTACATAGTGTCTCGGCGAGATATATACATGTATCTATGTATATACTTCTCATTTGCCCTAATCGGCATATCTATGATGCCGCAATAAATGCGTATACTCATTGCAGTATCTCGTTTCTTTTTTCTTTTTTTTTTCCCCTTCTTTCTACGTACATATTTTTCTTTTTTTTTTTTTCTAAAGAGGAAGACCCGCCCTGTTGCCTCGGCAACAGGTAAGCTCTAGTTATTGTATTATTATTATCATTATCCCATACTAAATGAACCCGGTATAACTTATTACATTATTGTTAACCTGACATTTTTCGAGATATTGTACTTATTCCCTTTGCAATGTGGGGCTCCTGAAATAAGTTTCCCGCGGAGCGTTTGTCTTATTATTATACCCTTTTTCCTGATTTATGTGGCTGTGACACTTTCTACACTGTTGTATATATATAGTGATGAATTATCTTTGTTTCGTCCGTATTCAAGGGCATTTACTACGGGTGTGGCTAGCCAAACAGGAGACACTCACTCATTCTGTGCAACTGGTCTCAACTCTGAATTTCTGGGGTCTGTGAATATCCACTGTGGTAGTACTATAATCATGTGACTCCAGAAACTTTCGTATTTTATATTTGCAAGAAAGATATTGATTTGTGGCAAAGTAGCATTGCCGTATTCAGATGATGTAAAAGTCTTATTTTTACTTTATTATGATATTGCCTCTTCATCACTAAGCGTAATAAGAAATAAACCAAGGGGGTCCAACCAAATTGGTATGTTAAAAGTAAACTTTGGTATGTTAAAGCTAATATGGCAGAGGAGCGACGGTTCGAGAGAAAAGGGTAAACATTAAATCATTAATTACTCTGTAAATATCTATACAATGCATTTCTACATGATGAATTACGTGTCGGTTGCATAGCAAGTCCGATTTTAGAATTCGATTTCGCTCCAAAACGACTGTTCAGACAGGTTTTGGTATGTTAAAGTTTTTGATATTGTTTTTAAAATAAACATGCCTCAATAAAAAAGGGGGCCATCTCTGTTCTTGTATAGTACTAAAAGGAAGAATATACAACCTATTATTAGCGCACGTGTTCGTCATTCATATATTGAACAAATAATTCTGAGCTAAGCTTGATTTATTTTACAGCATCATGGGCCATTAAGGAATCAAATTTAAATGTGTCATGTACGTTTCAAAACGCCAACCATTCATTGATAGCATGGAAGTTCGTAATCAAGCATCGATATCGATATAAGGAACAGTACAATCACACATATTACCCATCATTCAATGAGTCAGATCATTTAGTTCAATATGCAATATATTCTAACGCAAATGACAGAAGCATTGTAAGTATACGCCTAAGAACGAATATCTCACTAAAAGAGAATGAAGTTTACGTAAGATGTCGTGATGCATTTGACCCTTTAAAAGGCAGTCGATACATACTGATATCATATTCTGGTAAGTTAGTGTGTACAAAATTTTCATTTTAAGAACCGTATCATTTTATAAAATTTCATCATTATGTAACTTTTTTTATTTGATTTTCTCAGTTTTGACAAATTCCTACAATTTATTTAACATTGTATAAGATAAAAATAAAATAAGTTTGATTTGTTATTACTACCACTGGTGGTGCACAGCAAGTTCCAAGCGCATGCCACTACTTCAGTAGATCTGTACTGATACTAAATACTTGTATAATCTTTACTCTGCTGAAAGTTTTCCTATATTTTTAAATTTAATTGTGCATACCTTAGAAGAGTTTTGACCTTCCTTTATATTAATCTAATCTAGTAATACGGCTGCGCTACAAATATTTACCATTTCAGCAGTTTCGTCCTTCAGTATTACTAAAGAGACAGGTACTGCCAAAATATGCACACGGAGAAAGCTGAGAAAGCGATTTATAATTGTTAGTGCCATAATCATTTGACATCAGTGACTTTCATATTTCACTTTAACATCAAACGTATTCCCTTGGCAGTTCCCAGAGGAGGGCTTCTCTTACGTGTTGCATACCCTTCTCCTGATGTTATGTAGGCTCGACACGTTCTACACTTTCATGTATATACACACTGACGAATAATATTTGTTTCCTCTGTATGTAAGGGCATTCGCATATGATGTGGCTAGCCTAACAGAAGACGCTCATCCCTCCTGGGCACTTGATTTCACCTGTGAATTTCAGGGGTCAATGAAAGTCCAGTGTGGTACATTGTTGTTAGTGCCAAAGCCATGTAACACCAGTTACTATATATATATTTATATATCTATATATTTAGTATTAAATATAACATATTCTTAGGTCTATTTTGTAGACCCACGGTTACAAGGATTGCTGGCAAAGAGAGCTGCATACATTGTAGGTGCACCAGTAGGTGTCATCCTTTTGTTACTGTTGATAATAATGGTAACATTATTCAAAAAAAGTACTATAAAAGGTAAGTTATCTATCATGATCCAGGTTATTTACTCTATTTCTTATTTCTATCTGTATAGTAAACCCAGACAGCATGTAGCTATTTAATATAAAACACATTTTTGAATATCGTCCATCTTTCATTTTTGAAGACATTATGAGTAAGATAGTTATATTTCACTTTAACCTCCAATGGCAAAAAGGTTGCGTGTGCATTAAGAAAAAATGTTTATGATAGGAAGAAGTGTGGATGCAGCAGAATTAAAGTACTGACTTAGTGATTAATATAGCTATATTCCCACTGCTGAATATTTATACCCCCCGCAAACGAAGTTTGGGGGTGGGGGGGGGGGGGGGGTTATATAGGAATAACCATGTCCGTTTGTCCCAATTAGTGTCCGGGTCATATCTTTTTATTAGGTGGATTAATTCAGATAATATTTCACAATATTGTTGCCCATGACCCAGGGGTGTGTAATGACCTTATCCCAAGGTCATAAGTCAAAGGTCAAGGTCACTGTGGACTTGGATGTTAAAACCGTGTCCGGGCCATATCTTTTTATTGGGTGGATCGATTTAGATAACATTTTACAGGAGTTTTGCCCATGAGTCAAGGGTGTGTCATGACCTTGACCCAATGTCATAGGTTAATGTTTAAGGTCACTGTGAACTTGGTTGTTAAACTCGTGTCCGGGCCATATCTTTTTATACGGTGGATGGATTTAGATATTTCACAGGATTGTTGCCTATGACCCAAGGGTGTGTCATGACCTTACCAAGGTCAAACATCAAAGTCATTGTGGACCTGGTTGTTAAAATTGTGTCCCAGTCATATCTTTTTATTTGGTGGATAGATTACGATAATTCACAGGACTGTTGCCCATGACCAAAGGGTGGGGTGTATCATGACCTTGACCAAGGTCATAAGTCAAAGGTCAAGATAGACACAACAAGTAAAACTTTGTCCGGGTAATAACTTCTTCCTGTGTGCACGGATTTCAATAATACTTCACAGAATTGTTGCTTAGGACTCAAGGGTGTGTAGTGACCTTGAACCAAGGTCAAAGGTCAAGGTCATAATAGACACAATAAGAAAAATTTGTCTGGGCCATAACTCCTCACCCTGTGCACAGATTTCAATAATATGTCACAGAATTGTTGCTTAGGATTCGTGGGTGAGTCCATAGGTCAGAGGTCAAGGTCATAATAGAAACAATAAGAAAATCCTTGTCCGGGACATTACTTCTTCCTCTGTGCACGGATTTCAATAATACTTCACAGAATTATTGCTTAGGATCCAAAGGTGTGTCATGCCCTTGAACCAAGATCATAGGTCAGAGGTCAAGGTTACAATAGACACAATTGTTAAAATATTGTTTTCATTGATTATTCCTCAACATTTGCTTGTAAGTGGGACATCCATTACATTTATACCGCTGATGTATATTGGGATGAATTATTGCACGTTTCTACTTTGTTGTCGGGGGTATTCGTCCCGTTAGGACTGCTCTAGTTTGTACAGAGTAATCTATGGAAATGGTATTAATGTTAGGAAAGACTATTATCACGAAATGTAACATACATAGGTCATACAGGTCTTACTGAGTAAGTTATAATCGTATCCACTGACACCAAAGCTCCAAAATGATTTAAATTTCCCACTGTTTTCACGCCAAACTGACAGCAATACTGTATGTGGCGCGATTTTCGGAACTCTACAAACGCAAGTGTTATCTACGTTGAAGTGGTTCCGGCAAAGGGGGTGTATACCCTTTTTTCACTATTATATGCAATTATGAATAATACTAGTTTTAAATAAACAAATCAAAATGATTTTTTACATAGAAAATTAAATAATATCTGGTTAAGATAGGGTATTTCTTTTTATGTCAGTCATTCGTATTTGTATTTTACAGTGACCTCCAAGCCAGACGTACCTCCATCAGAAGCAGAGGTATCCATGCTAAACAATGGTGCCAGCAATACCCAATACCAAGAAGACGGCGTTGTTTATAGTATCGCACAAAATGTCACTAGTGCCGGTACATCCAGAAAATAAAAACAATAATTATACAATTTAGCATCCAATTATTCAGTTGTATACCATTTGATGAACATACCTCATGCCTTTTACATATATCATATTCATAGTTATTTGATATGAAGTGATGAGGAAAATGGATATCAAACGCTGTTAAAATACAACTGAACGTAGAATATGTTTTTTTATTTTACCTACGGACCTCAATGTTCGAAAATAATTTCCTTGCTTTTTAGCGTCAAAACTGAAAATACATTTTAAGGCGTGTCATTTCATGATAGAATTAACACAAATTCTATCGGCATTGAAGTGATTCTGGCCAGGAGATATGCCTTCCATCTATAATTATATGTATATACGAATAATAGTGATTCAATAAATGTGATATCTGGTTAAGATAGTGTATTTCTTTTTTATGTGTGTCAATCCAAATTATATTATACAGTGACGTCGGTGCCAGACATACCCGCATTAGAAACAGAGCCATCCACTCTAAACACTGGTGCCAACAATAATGGATACAAGGAAGATGATGCAGTTTACAGTATCGCACGCAACGTCCCTACTTCTGGTATATTACGAAAAAAGTCGTTTTCTATGTCAGTATCGGGTTTTAAATGGGGCGGGGAGACTTAACCTCCCCTCCCCTACTTTGCGCCACAGATTTGCAAGGCATTTGTAGATGATAAGGTTGAAAACACTGAAATAAGATGAATATAATATGAATAGATTAGGCACCCAAAATGGCTAGGTACATTGGCTTATACTTGACTTTCACAAGTCCCTCTCCCCCTTTTTCGGAAATCTTGGATCCGCTACAGATGTAGTGAATTACACTTTCTGACCGTGCTTTTTATTATAACTTAGTATTAAATCATTCAATTATATATAATTTTAGATATTTCATGTGTGATGTTTCTAATTTTTCGATTAGATGTTGCACAGAGAGCGTCTATTATATATGGTTAAAATACAACGTAGACTTTAAGCAGTTTATGTCTTACATATTGACCCGAATGGTTAAAAATGATTTCTGTGAGTATTCACATCAAACCTTATTGTGTTTGGACAATCGAAAATTTCTGCTATATGGGTTAAGATGTGATGCGTCCCTTAGTTACTATTATATGCATGTATGGATAATACTAATGTTCGTTAAACAAATCAAACTAGCTCTTACATAGGAAATAAAATTATATCTAGTTAAGATACTGTACTTCCTTTTTTATGAGTGGTATTCTTTATTTTATACAGTAATGTCCGTGCCAGACGTGGCCGTAACAGAAACAGAGCCATTCACTCGAAATACTGGTGTCTACAATAAAGAATACCAGGACGATAGTGCAGTTTACAATAACATTCCAAAAGCTGGTACATTAAGAAGAACACAAAATTAATTTCTGTTTGGAATTCATTGGATATATCAGTTTTACGGGATTGCATTTTTATACATTTTTCATATACTTACAGATAATCATTAGTGTTCCCTTTATACTGTATACTCGAATAAAACTATGTCGTCACGGCGGGAATGACTGGTCGCAATGCGATTTTACTCTCCCATGGCACCTGATCACATCCTTGGCTACATTTTCTCTATAAGGAACTGAACTTTTCGACTGTGCATTTGATCACAGTCTCGTAGATAGCCATATATTTAGTTGAACTTATATCATGTTCTTTACATTTATCGTGTTCATACATGCGCGGGTACAGAGGGGGGTACCGGGGGGTCTGGAAACACCCCCCTTGACATCCGGAAATTTGACCAAAAAAAAGGTAATATTTGGGCTTTTTTGGGGATTGGAATCCCCCCCCCCTCGTCTAAGAGAAAAAATTACCTTTTTTGGTTGGACCTTCTCTGACAAAAAATTCTGGATCCGCGCATATCATAAATATATAATGTTACGAGGAAAGCAGTGAACAACAGACCTGCTAATATTCAAGAGAACCTCGACATGACGGATAACAACCCCGGAATTAAGAACAGCAGGAAATCAGAGAAAACACTACATGCGTGATAATGTATCACATCACATAGATAGAAGGCATCAGTAGAGGGTTTCGAGCATGTACATTATCGTCATCTAATAATTAAGTTATTTTGTCATTAGCTACAATTATTTTGAGCCTTGTAAACGTGTATGTAAATCAAGCTCTTCTAATATGGATTAAATGCACCCGCTCTTCCATTGCACTGTATAAATAACAAATATCAGAATATATATGCATGTATAAATTTGAATTGTTTTGTTTTGTTTAAATATTATTCATATAAATAAATAAGCTCTGTTTGTAAAAAGCTAATGCCCCCGGCAGCACCAAAGTCCAAAAAGTTATTTCTAGCGTGAAGGTCATTGTCAACTTCAAGAGGTCTTCGACCTTAGTGTAAATCGAAAGGGCTTCATTAGTTGAGTATGCATGTCAAATATGAAATCTCTATCCCTCACAGTTCAAAGTTATAGCCAAGGTTAAAGTTGACAACAGACAGAAAAACAAACAGGATAAAAGGAATATGCCCCGATTTATCGATCCGGAGACATAAAACATTAAAACACTAAAAATTTTTCTTTTTTGCTTTTCTTTTGTTATTGTGTAATGTTATTCCTAATTTATCTACTTATATATGTATCTGCCTCATGCATAGCACTTAAATACAACTTACTCCATTTTTTTTTAGAAAATAAGTGGCAATGACGTCACGATCAAAGCAATCACGTCATAATGAAAATACCAGTAAAATGTGGTGTCTCGGACATTAGGCCACTTACATCATATAAAATTAGAAGTGGTTTTCTTTGATTTCTGTTTGATACTTTTAGAACCAAGATGATTTCGTGATATGGTGAAGCTACGTGCGTGTGTGATGAACTACACAGAGGTTTAGACATACGAAGCAGTAAGAGATCTTTACACGCCACCTCTACTGTGACACTGGATATCAGATTTACCTCTCTCATTTCAAAGACAGGATACCGATGAGCTACAGGCGGGATTCGAGCCAGGAATCTCTCGGTCACAGGCCAAGCTCTTTACAGAAAAATTTTTAAAATTAAACTTTATTTATTTTACAACGATTAAGAAACAAGTTAACAACTTATATAAATCTTGCTCGTTGGCACGGATCTTGGCGTAAGGGTGTCGTTTGTGTGGGAGGAAACCGGAGTACCCGGAGAAAACCCACGAAGCCAGGTTGGTGACAGCCCCACCATCTCACGTACCACACCGGGAATCGAACCCGGGTCGCATTGGTGAGAAGCAAGCGCGCTACCAACTGCGCTACCTGGCTCTTTACAGACTAGGCTACACGGGCTGCAGAATATATCTAGTAGAGAGCAATGAAGTGTTTTACGTGCCAACATCTTGTATAACAGGACTTCAGTTTTACATCCTAGAAATGAAGAGTTATTATAGAAAACCGACTCAAGGTATTTTGGTTCCAGCTAAGCACTATACCAACTTGAAACACCGGCTCTAAAGCCATGAATGTTGATTACATATATTTACAAGTAAGCAACGATCACATACAGTGTGTACAAGACCCTCAACAGCAGTGACAAGAATGGATATCACCAAAAAAAAAAAATTAAGATTGAAAGTTAACTTATTTATCAAAACTGTATAGAAAATAAATTAGTTCTAAGTTATAATATTTTTCACAGTAAATAATTTGATTTGGTGAAAAGCGTCATTTCTAATCTGGAGACCAGTAGACAGATGTGTAATTTCGTGGCTAAAATAGTCTCAGAATATGCGGTGTATCAAAACACCACTTAACCGCCATGGATCGAGGTAAAAGATTGATGTATAGCTAATCAGGAATATAACTTCAGAAGATCTGTATAAGAACAATTATTTCTTCAAAATATTAATGATGTAAGTGACATAATTCACGTCATTTTTACATGTTGTTCATTGTACATTTATTATGACGTTGATATTTGAATCATGTAGGAACATGTGAATGATGTAGGGTATTCTGTGTCAATATGAGAAAAAAGTATATGCAATGTATATTTATATGATTTCTAATATTCTAAAACATAAACATAAAATCAGCCAGCAATTTATTTTCAAGTGAACAAACATATGATACACTGTATGCTATAAATAATTCATATTATATTATATGGTGGCGTCTTAAATGCTCAAGAGTTTGATTGTCAATACTTAGTAACTCTCTCAGGATTTCGTCTGTATGCTGTCCAAGTGTAGGAGGGGGTGAGGGAAGAACGATCCCTTTATCACTGTACTGGACCGCTGGACCTATTCAGAATGATATAAGCGACCTATTAAGAATGACATAAGCGACCTATTAAAAATGTCATAAGCGACAGTCATCAAGAGCTATTTTGTTTTATTATTTCACGAAAAACGAATTTAATGTATATTCACAGAATTCCTAACAAATTTTACATTTACCTGGCACTTTAATGTTTCCGGAGACTGGATGTTCCATTTCTTGGATCAGTCCATTATTGATTGTCTGAAATATGTTATGAAACAAACATAAAGATAGAACTCTAAGTAAGCATATTTCAACATGAACAATATTGTAATATTTGTATAACGACAACATAATGAAATTAACCGGCCATCATTACCATTCTCATAAGTGTCATGAAATCCAAAGGATAAAATAACTCAATAAAGGTACAGATGTATAGAGATAATTGTTTATTGTTAACTTCACCTTATGTTATCTGTATAGTACCTTTGCAACAGAAACTGCGAGAGATCGAGTATGTTTACATCATAGCTCGCATTTCACTGTCTCATCCGAAAAATAGGTCATTGATTTGCCTGTTATGGTAGTAAAATCCGTGACCTTTCTGTCATGAGCTGAGCATTTCATTCACTGACCACAACAGCTCCTATGAACATGACAAACCCCGTTCTGCGCAACATTACCTCAAAGTAGACAGAAAGGCTAAGGCAATTCTCGCAGGCATCCATGATGTCCTTATCTCTAGTTTGTCTAGTTTGATGGATATTCCTTATTAACTTCCACTTTGTATCTTAGCAATTTGTAATGCGCATATGGTATACGGGATTATAAGGTATCAATGCTCTCATATTTATTTAATATAGTAGATAGTGGAAACATAGATCTTTAAAAGATGACCAGGAGCACGCATGAGAACACATCTCCCGACAGCCAGTTGTGCCTACCATTTGACAAAGAGAACAAATGATCAAAGATCAGTATTAGAAAGCATCCCTGGTGGAAAGCTTTGCTTACCATGCGATATTGAGAACAAGTGCTCAGGATGAGTAAATATTTCCTGCAGCGAGAATTTCACAGTCAAATTAATGATCTTGAATGATTAATAATTCGCTATATGGATTTTTATTTCATTTACCTGCGGATCTGAATACACACTTTCCATGTTGTTGATTGGACCATATGGTATACCAGAATTATCAAATACTTCTACCCATTCCTTTGTTTCACGGCATTTGAATCTACAGTAAATATTTACAAAAGATTCAGAAGTGTGTAAAATGCAAACCAAAAGTAACAATACATAAAACATAATTGCATGTAAAGATGATGGATAAATCCAAACCATAAGTCTAAAAATCATGAAACCAGAGGACATACAAAATCAGTGAAAATGAAAAAAAGTGGAAAATAACAAAATATCTCTACTTGAACCCCTGTGATGGAGTCAGATCAGGTGCCCGGGGAGAGTGAGCATCTCCAGCTTGCTAGCAACACCTGTCACATATACCCAAATCATGTAAATTCCATATGTATTTATATATGAAGAAGTCAAATTGTCTCCAGAGATTTATGATTAAGATGCAGATAAAGAAGAAAAGGGTTTTAAAAAATAGAAAAGAGGAAAGAATAAATTATGACAAGTATAAACGACAATGAAATTGTATGTATACAACATCGAATTAAATAACCTTAATTTCACATTTTATCACCAAGACACCAGGCAAATTTATACTTTAAATACGAAGTTTGGACATGTAAAGTCTGATAGCAATCAAAGCTATGAAAATTTAGAAATCTTGGGGTATAGTGAAAGTATCATTAAAACAAATGATGATTGCTAATGACAAAAAAAAAATACACTTATGCCCCCTGCGGCAACAAAGTCCAAAAAGTTATTTTTAGCATGAAGGTCATCGTCAAGGTCAAAAGGTCATCGACGTTGGTGTTATTCGAAAGATCTTCATTAGCTGTGTAGGCATGTGAAACATGAAGCCTCTATTCCTCACGGTTGAAAAGTTATGGCCAAGGTTATAGTTGACAATAGACAAACAAACAGAGTTTAGCGTAAAGGTCATTGGCGACGTCAAAAGGTTGACTTAGGTATCATTTGAAAGGATTTCATTAATTCAGTAGGCATAGGAATTATGAAGTCTATCCCTAACGGTTCAAAAGTTATGATCAAGGTTAAAGTTGACAACAGACAGACAAACAGGACAAAAACAATATGCCGTGATCTACCGATGCGGGGGCATAAGGAATTATAATATATGGACAACATGCATTTTGAAAGTATTCTTGAAGCAATACATATTACCTGTATCAGCAAATTTCGAAAATTAGGTCAAGGATTACACAATTTTATCTGAAATGGTAACTATCTAAAACACATCAACACACCAAGTGTCATTCAGATATCTAACTGTATCACAGAAATCTCCAAAGAAACCGAATTTGTTCGCAAGCATCTCTAAAAAGTAGGTAAAATATAAAACAAACTCGAACTTGATATATACTCTACCATAGGCAAAGACTGTTAGTGAAATGTATACCCATGGCAGGTCATTTTCGTGTTTGTTGTAATTTACCTAATACATTTCATTGTTCACTTTACCTTTTCCTATAATTTCACTTCTGACCTTGACATTTTGATCTATAACTAAATACACTAAATGCACTCTTCATACTTAAAAATATACACAAATTTAGTTTGAATATGATATATACTACTTCAGTCATCATCAGAAAACCATTTTGGCACAACATTGTCAATTACAATTTGGGAACTGTGATCTTGACCTTTGGCCATTTGAGTTCAACTCTAACATTTAATCACCATTCTGCAACTCGGTTATGTAGAAACTAATTCTGAATCTAATGAATGATATGTACATTATCATCTAAAGACCCTTCTGAGACAGACAAGTGACAGACAGACAGATGGATGGAAAACAACCCTATAGCCCATCTGGTTTTAAAAATTGTCGGTAGAAGATTAAAACATTTTCTCTTATAACTTACATCTCTCCTAACATTTTCAAGAGTTCTTCTCTGTTTTCGACGCGTTTCTTGTTCTCTTTGAATTTGTCATTTGCTGCTATGTCCTCTCTTTGTAGTATCTAAAATCAATATGATTATTCCTGATCTTGTTAAATTGGTAAGATTTGATTTACGTTTTGGTTTTCAAAACTAATTATCAGCGTGCTTGTCTCGGAACCGAGAGACCCTAGCTTCGAGTCCAGGGGCTCTAGGGTGCTGTGTTTTTAGGCTGACAGTAAAAAAGCATGGTTACGTGGCTAGGCACGTAAGTGGCGGATTTAAGGGGGGGGGGGGGGGGGGGGGGGGGGGGGCGCTTTTCGCCACATGTTTACCAGTAAAAATCCAGATTTGGCATAAAAATGCATCTGGCAAATAACAATGAAATTACGTTGGCGTCAGGTAAACAAAACGACGAAAGTAAATGTCAAATCAGCTACAAAGTAATATATTTTAGTTTTTACTTATAATTTCATTCAAAAAGGTATACATTGTGTAACTCCTTAAAAACAAAAAAACGTAGCCACGTTCCTGACCGGCACTTTTACGTCAATAAGTATCCAATGTCCATATCATTATTATGTTTACACAAGTCATACCTGACATAACTTGATGAATTGATGATCATTGCCGGCACCCACTAAGAAGTAACTGTCTTTGGTCTGAAATGCCTTAAAAATAGGGTAAGATGAAACTTATCTGCATGTATGCATACTAATCTTAATTTCTGTATATTATGTTTTTTGACAACAAAATAGTAGTATGTGGACAAAGCAATCTAACCAATGATGATGAAGATGATGACGATGACGACAATGACAATGACGACCATGACGATAATGATGATGATGATTATGGTGATGATGATTGAAAAAGTAATAATGATAATAATAATGACGATGATGATGATGATAATTATTAGAATGGTGATGAATGATGATGATGATATGGGAAACAATGTTGATGATGATGATGATGATGATGATGATGATGATGATGATGACGATGATGATGACGATGATGATGACTGAAATAATAAAGATGATGGTGATGATGATGATGATGATGATGATGAATGATGATGATGATCAATGATGATGATGATGATGATGATGATGATGATGATGATGATGATGATGATGATGATGATGATGACGACAATGATGATAACTGAAATAATAAAGATGATGATTATGGAGATGGTGATGATGATGATGATGATGATGATGATGATGATAAAATAATTCTCTGTAGTTGCTAACCTACCTGGTATGGGACTATACTAGGATGAGCTGTGCCATGTCGAGTTGCTTCCCAACCTGCATTAAGGTAGTTACTTCCTATGTTGACCAGAGAGGCCACCTTATCATATATGAAATGTCACGTTAATGACTGTTTCCAACAGTAATTTGTTTATCAAAAAGACACCGTCAAGGACGGTATGACCGGGTTGTAAATGCTAAACGCAAGATGTTGACAACAGACGGACTAACAGACAGAGGGACGGACCGATTGTGCCAATTTATAGACCAGAATTGCTTTGCATTAACATTAACAATACATGTATGCAAGTGGTAACCCTAAGAGCAAAAAACAGTGTGTGTTCACTAAAGCGTAAAGTCAAGGCCAAGGTTACTAAATTTTAGTATTGGTTGGATAGAACATTCAAGTATCTACAAACCTACCAACTTTGACATAAGTACCCTTTAGGGTATGAAAGAAACCAAGCTAAACGCAACTAAATAACAAAATGTTGATGCCGTGTGGGCGGACAGACGGACGGACGGACAGACAGGCCGACGGACGGACAGACGGATTTCGCCAATTCATAGACCGGAATTGCTGTGCAATAACATTAACAGTACATATATGCAAGTGGTCATCCTAAAGGCAAAAAAAAAGTGTGTGTTCACAAAAGCGTAAAGTCAAGGTCAAGGTCACTAAATTTTTGTATTGGTTGGATAGAACATTCAAGTATCTACAAACCTACCAACTTAGACATAAGTACCCTTTAGAGTATGAAAGAAACCAAGCTAAACGCAAATGCTAAACGCAAAATGTTGACGCCGTACGGACAGACGGACGGATGGACGGACAGACGGTTTTCGCCAATTCATAGACCGGAATTGCTTTGCAATCCGGTCAAAAATCAAAATCAGAGTTACATGTACAGCAAGGATGAAGAGAACAATGGATGGCATAAATTGGATTAAGATAATATTGGTTGCTCTAAGATTGTATTCTGAGTAAATAACAAAGCTTACATGGACAGAGAATAACCTGTCCCTACTGTATAAGAGCCTTTACCTGAGTGGAGAACAGATTGCAGTCAATGTGTTGACCTTGACCTGTGCGCTGCCGATACAGTATTGCCGCTAAAATCGCTCCATGGGCGTACAAGCCCGTAGATAAGTCGGTCATTGCCACGCCCACTTTACATGGCTCGCCGTCCTTAAAACAGAAGTTGCAGTAAAGTTGCTAAGCAATCAAAGAATCATTAAGATTATACTATGTTTACATACTTTTAGACATTTATTTTCAAACGAGTATGAAGGAATGAAAGACGAATATTCGTGTGAAACCAGGAATGGACATATCAATATAAAATATAAAGTAATGGATGTCTATATGGCGTTCACAACAATGTACCATGGTGAACAATAATGGACCCCTAAAACCTATAAATGAGATCGGGTTCTTGTAGAGTAACAGTATGGCCAGGTCTATTTGAATGTCTAACAGAGCAATTACACAGAATTCTTAATGGATTTGCATCTGAAATTTTAGTCGAGCATGCAGCAACAGTGAGAGAGGGTCCAGTACCTTTTTTCTCCTGGGATAGGAGAGTACATTGTAAAATTACAGGGTCAATTTGGTATGATCTGTGTTGTTGGATTGCGTCCCCCACGCCCTATGACACTGAATTCGCCTCTGTTGCAATAACAAACTTTTGAAGACAAAATATCACTTTTCAAGCTCATATATGAACCTATCATCTACTATTAGTTTTTATGTTTATGTCAAAAGCGTTAAATTCGTATACATGTATTATTCACCACAATACCTTTGGACCTGTTATATGCATCAACCCTGCTACGCCAGAAACAATGACGTCATAACCCGCTCTCTTTGCGTAAGGTCCGGTCTGACCATATCCTATTCATGAGAAATAAATATAATATTAACTTACATCTATGACTGCAGCAAGACAGATATAATACAGAGTTTATGATAGTGGCTCCTAGGCCTTATACTATAAAACGTTACATTATTTCAGTCTTCAAGAAAATGATAGAATGAAGAGTTGTAAGTTTCGGTTTCCGAATTTGCCAAAACTGCGAAAGCAGAGAATGCGGACTCAAAAAACTGGGGTTTGCAAAAACGATTATAACATATAGTTTGGTTGTTTATTTCTTGTTTTCCATCTTTTTCAAACTGGCAAAGATATGTTTTAAAACATTAGGAAATAAATAAAACTTGTCTATAGCATCCACATATTATCTATAATGTGTACGTCTTCAGAATATGATTGAAAAGTTAATATGTATTCCCATATATAAACTGAAGGATTTACTGCTAAACCCACTTGTTGAACATACCTGATATAGAACAATAAATTATAGAGGGCGCCACTTCTTTTAGGTGTTCGTATCCTAGTCCATAACTGCTGAGTTTCCCTGGGATATAGTTTTCAACTAAGACATCGCATTTCTGAGCTAACTGTAAAAATCATAAACTGCAGTGAATGAATATGTTTTAGTGTATATTCACGTTGCGTTGGTGGAAAAAGAGGTAATATATTTGTTTAAAATTTTTACCTAAAAATTTCATTTTTGACCCCTTTCCTATGTAAAATCTAACCACTAAATAAATGATGTATTGATGTATCACAGTACCCCCCCCCCCTTTCCCGCTTTTCCACCCATAATTTCTGGATCCGCCACTATGTAGCTATTATTCATATTTAGAGTGAATGCGTTTCGTAGGTGACCAAAATAAATATATCCACCGTCATCATAACGAGAAAGCATTGCCATTGTACATAAAGCTTCTAGCCGCAAAAACGCACTCTAGTTTCTCCGACCACACCACATGATCAGTTCCATATATGATGATGATTCCAAGGTGGCCAAAAACAATAACAACACAACATGTACAAAAACAATTCTCAGTTGTACATTATATGAAATTTCATTACTTCTAGAGAAGTTTTGAGAACCACGCTATAAGCCTATCATAGTCTTTCGTGACACGGGACCTTGGATTTTACCGTTTCATCCAAGGATTTGGTGTTTTTTTTTTTTTATTTTCGCTATACAAAGTCATTTCCCATGTGAGCAGGTATCTGACGTCAAGCCATTGTGATGTCAACTACAATGGCGGATTCGGGATATCCGAAAAGGGGGCCCCACGTGTGTATTAGTCAAAGTACTCAGCTATTTTAGTGTCAAATATAATGTAGGCCTATAATGTCACAATAGTTTGACGTCAGATGGCTGTTTATATGGGAAATAACTGTGTATAACGAAAAAAAAAAATATATATATATAATAATAAAATAAATAAATAAAACTAATAATGATAATAATAAAATAAATAAATAAAATAAAAACCAATAGAACACCAGCGAGACACATGCGGGTCTCGACGTCCGGACCTCTTAGTCACAAACCAAGCACCTGACCAATTATGCTACGTTGTCTTTTATGAACAAGTACATTTATCATCGAAATTTAACCATACGCACGTGCTAAATGCCCAGGAAAGGCAACTCTATCTCGAAATTATTTTTAAAGATCTGAGTTAACACGTAAGTTACCTACCTTTTTTATGAGTTGTTGTCCTTCCTCTTTGCGAATGTCGATCGTTAAACTCTACAATAAATATGTCTAAATTCACAATTTAATCATTCACAACATTAATACATTAATATATCGTCTTCTTCTTGTCGTCGTCACCGATTTCTACTCACTAAAGAAAAAATAACCAACCAACAAACACCTCCCTCCCCCATCAACAAATGTAGCGTCATCTAATGTAAACTGCAATAAAAACCAGAGAGTTTGAAGCTGGAGTCGAACATATCATTCTTATTTTTCTCGAAGTATAATTCCGTCTCTGATTTAACACAACAATGGGTGGTCACCGGAACATGTAATGAAACCACAAATATATAGCCATACACTCGATTAAGTTAGTTGACTGAAAAACGTTTCACTTGACCTTATACAATTTAGTCGTAATTCAAAGTGGAAACAAGAAGTAACCAATATAGTGGTGTTATATTGAAATCTGTTTTGTGATTTAATGGTAAACTCATTGGTGATAATTTTTTTTTTCGAGGATTTTAATTTTGCGCTAAGTCAAATTCCTGATTATAAGCGAGATGTAAATCTAAGCTGCTGCAAGTTACAATGATGTTTATTAAAATATTTGTAGTAAGTGTAAATTTATAAAGGCAAGCCAGATCGATGAATTTGAGCGAAAATAAAGTTTTCGCTAATTAGACAGTACTAATACTGAGATGCACAATCGACTCTCGGTTCAAATGTTCTGATACTCTATAATTTATTAAGGACTTTACAAAACATGCATATATGTGGAATCGTAACTTATGAATTTCAGAGTTTGATATAATTCCTAAGACATGGAACTTTACTTTCTTGTTTCTGTTGACTGTGAGAAAATACACGCTCTCTGTTCCGCAAAACGGCGGTCCCCAGCTGCGGGTATCGTCGCCACTGCCTGGAAGATATGGGTGAAAAATAATTGATTGATTGATTAATTGATTGATTATTTGATGATTTCACAATTATTTCACGTATATGGTGACGACATTTGTCTGATGCATTGCATAGAAATTGTACCTCTGCAACGGACCCACCCGAAGCAGTGAGGGATCTTTTACGTGCCACGCCTACCGTGACACGGGACCTTGGTTTTTACTGTCTCATCCGAAAGACAGAACACCGGTGTGCCCACGGCGGGAGTCGAACCCGGGACCTTCCGGTCACAAGCCTCATCCATAAATAATAAATAAATAAGAGATATGCAATGCAATGGGTTTATACGGAAAATACGTATAAGCGTGCTGTGGTTACGATACCGACTTAGGACGGTCAATCGAAGTACCAAACGTCACTCAATTACCGGTAGTGTGGTCAACCGGTATACGGGCGCCCATCTTCCCACTCAGCGCAAAAGCAACACAATCAAAGGTCACACATTTAAAAATTTATGAATAACCATCCGTAAAAAGAACAAGGATAAACGTGTTTCTCAAGAAAAGAGGTCATAAAAATTTCAAGTTCCATTATTCTATAACATGGAGTATACAGAATATGCGTTAGTGCGGATACAATTCATTCTTGTCTGTCGGAAAGGATCTCCCTAAGATGAGCTATCACCTCCAGCCATCTTATTTGTCCTCCGGACGAGGCAGTATAAACAGATGACCCTTGGCACGGTATTCGTCACTACGCAAGAGAGCCTTCACTGCTTGACAGATTGGGAGCTCTTTCTTGGGTTGGTGGAGCGATTTGTCTGGTTGATTCCGATAACGAACGAGACTCTAGCCTACTAAATAGTTCGCCGATCTAAATTTCAGTCGGCGCCAACTTCTTAGAGGGACAAGTGGCGTTCATCCACGCGAGATTGAGCAATAAGAGGTCTGTGATGCCCGTAAATGTGCGGGGCCGCACGTTCGCTACACTGAAGGCATTTGAGCATTGGAGGGTTGCATACCTAACGGTTAATTGGTGTTTTATGTCGCTTTAAACAATTTTTCAGTTATATCACGACACGGAAGCAGGAGGTAACCAACCTCTTAAACATAGTGGTGCAATCCGGGAATCGAACCAGCATCGTCGGCGCCGGACGCCAAGCGCTTAACTACTACACCTAAGTTGTCCCTCATTGTGATTTGGTAGACAGAAATATAAAAAATTGAAACTGCTGTGCCACTTTAATTCTGTCGATCTCATGAACTTTACATTAGTGTATTCATGAATTAGCGCACTTTGAATATATGAAATACGAATCCCGCTAAAGTAATTACACGCGCAGCATAAATAAACAAATAAGCAACCACATGGTCGGTTGCGCTTTACTTATCTGGTCAATGGGGCTAGGGCCTACGTTGAATAAAACATCTACTAGAATCGTTACACATGTTTACATATTCTTAATGCATGAACATACCCTTACGACATTGAACGAGAAATTCCGATACAGACGAGAATATTCAAGCGCACGTTTCTATTGCTGTCCGTGCATGATATTAGCTGATCCAGTAAGTGAATGCAATACCTGGTTTCTCCACCTTTAATATTTCGGCGCCAAGATCTCCCAAAATCATTGTGCAGTAGGGACCTGCCAGCACTCTAAAACGTGTAAAAATAGAGAATTTCATTTCACTTCCATTGTACGATGTATGCAAAACCATACCTTTGAATTATTATTATTATTATTATTATTATCCGTATGTATGTATAGGTGTAATAAGTTTCATAAGAAATGGTGCTTGAATATGATTTTTTTAATATTTCTTTCATTTCCTTTATTTTCTGTACACTTTCCTATTTTCCTTTGGACAATTTATCAATTGAAAAAAAAATTATCAAAATTAGCCGTAAAATGTATGTGGATATACATGTTTACGTAACGTTGCTTAATGTTCTAACTATGTTATATATGTTCTTGCATTCACTAAAAGACATTGTCATCAAGTCCAATCTTATTATATTATATTTATATCGATCTTATTTATTTACTAAACTTTTTTCATATATTTTATGTACTAATGATTTATTTTCACTTTTTTTGAATTTTCATTGTTAGTTCTTATTTAATTAATTTTCTAATTTCATTTAACATTTGAAGATGTTATTTATTCATACACATGTATCTAACTTAATTAATATGAATATTTGAGAAGCTGAGAGTTAAATATAAATTTACATATATTTCACACCTGCTTAGGTCCAAAATTCGTATTCCGTCCAATATTCCTTTGCATTTAGGCGCAGGTGTGTCTGAAATTAAAGACAGAAATAGATCAAACACAAGATATTGAATTTTTTGAATTTATTATCGCGGTCGATATTCGACAGAGATAAATTCTGAACTGAAATAAGAGTTACCTGCTCTTTGATTTCCCCTTTCATTATCTGCATTCGCATTTGTCGGAAAGTGATTGGAAGTTACTTTGCTAGAACATGTTCTACATTGTATCAAATTCAGTGTCTTTGCGAAAGAACGTAACACATTCTTTGTAATCATGACATCGTAGGTTGAAAATTTTCTAAGTAAAATCCACGGTCAACGAATGATTGCTTGTTGTATTCCGGATCAATATAACCATTGTAGATCTTCTTTTTATATTTATGAATTACCTCCCTTGAAGAAATATTTGTTGATATCGGTTGCCATCTGATCAGGTGAAAGGATACTTCACCCCCTGTCAGTCCCGTTCTCATACATTATGGCATCGTTTGGAAGGGGACCAACAAAATCAAAGGCTGCAAAGAAGATGGAAATTGCAGAGAAGGTAAACGAAATGAAATAATAAATTATAATAATAATAATAAAAAAACCCGTAATTACATCCTTTAATTTATTTAGATCTAATCATTTATCTTTATCTTATTTCACAAAACAGTATGTTGCCCGGATATTTCTTTAAATCTCATATTTTTTAAGTAAAATTTCACAGTTGATGACAGCATGAAAAAAAAAAAACCACATACACTCAAATTCGATATACATTTTTGTTGGCCTGTTTTGCTCGTCGGCTAATTCTGCGTTGCTCATGTTTTGTGACGTTGTAATCACTTCCATGTAAACATTGGTGCACTGGATGCCGATTGTGTTTTATCTCTGACTGTGCAAAATTAAAGTTAAGTAGGCCGAATGAAGAAGAAACACAATAGATCGAACTAGGTCATTTAGTTTACAATACTTGTCAAGAGGCCTATCTAGTATTACGACCACCATTTTTCTTTACAAGAGTTACCTTTCTTGAACAGTTAAATGCTACTTCCGGTTTTGATTTCCATGCCTTTAAAATATCTATACACCCTCCGAAACAGCGCCAAAACGCGAATGTATAATTGTTCCATTAACATTTAACAATAACGGCAGATTAAAAAGGTAGCTACAGCTACAGTTATTACAATGTCATGTTTATTTGTTCATAGATGCTTGAAAAATAATGTGGTTAAATCCTCATAATCCTCAATAAACTGGCATGGCCATGGCAATGGCAATGGTACTTACAGGATGGCCATCACTTTGCAGAGAAAACCCAGACCTTTGGAAGTAGAGAAGCATCTGCTTCTACATGAATTCTGGGCCAGAGTGCTATAGTGCACTGGCCATCTCTTTATATGACCAAGCCAATCATAATATTTCTTAACATTTTAAACCCCACAACTTACCTTGTGACATTTCAATGTGTAGAAACAAAATTATGGAAACAAAATTTGGTCATTTTTACTTTAATTCTTATCTTTAATTCAACAGGTTCAAGAAATTCAAATGCGACAGAAGAATTGGATGCAACAAAGAGAACAAGAAATTAAAAATAGAGTTTCATCAGGGGGTTTAAAAAGTTCTTCAGGTAAGGCTTATTGAAAACAAAATACATGTTGTAAATAATTTTATTTGATGAAAAGCTACAGTGAGGTGCAGTCCTAACATAACATTATGTTAATGTCATGTTAACGTGAAGTTTGCTATCCTCGTGCACTCAGGACTGCTGAGCACACGTGTTTGCGTTAACACAGATTTCCACGTGAACTTAATTTCGAGACCGCATGAACGCGCTTCACTGCCGCATGAACATGCTTGACAGCCACGTTCACTTGCTTACAACTTAAAACTTGTATTAAAATGTTTATACAGAAGGATTTGAAGGAGAATCGATATATGCATTGTATATTTAAATATAAAAACATATTAATGTGTAAGTAAAATATTTAGAATTCAATAAAACCCTTCTGAGTTAAGGGTTGAATTTTAAAAATATTGAACGCAATTTCCGAACATTGACTTTAATGAAATTTATTCTTATTATAGGATAATAATAATAATAATAATAATAATAACAATAATAATAATAATAATAATCATAATAATCATAATAATAATGAAAAAAAAAATAAAGATAATAACAATGATGTTAATTAATATATTCATATATTATAGAAAATAGCGTAATCAAAAATAATAAATAAATTAGTTATAAATGAATAAACAAATAAGAAATAAATCCATAAATAAACTAATTAAAAATAAATAAATAAATGAAATTAGAAGGTAATCATGCTAGTAAAACCTGATGATTTTTTATTCATAAATAGCTTATTGCATGTCTACGCGATAATTTCCTTTGTTATATTAATATGAAATCCTTAATGCAGGGTGTTATTTTAACATTACATTTAATACATGTTTTATGGTGACATTCGCAGTAATATAATTAGATCCATTTATTTTTTCCATCAGTACTGCATAAAGAATTACAAATATGTGAACGTGCGACTGAACCAAGCCCACGCGGGAATAAATCGCGTTAACGCGAATTTCCTACCACGTTAACGCGAGGAGCGCACGCGCGTCCGGTCGAGCAGTCCTAGCACGTGTGCTAGAGCAGTCCTCGTGACCGCATTTCGCGTTAACGTGTATGTTATGTTAGGACTGCACCCATCTGTAAGAGTCAACAATGAACATTATTAAATATTAGCTGACTAATGTTGAGGGCAGAACTCTGTTAGTTTGAATCCCTCTGGTGTGACAATTTAAACTGTACTATGTTTGACACATAATCCAGACACATATTTGTGCTGTACAAGCACAGTCAAACCATATACGGTCTGATTTAATACTGAATGCTAAATTTACAATAATTTTTAACTCTGTAGATTGTTGGGTCTCTATTCTAGAAAAAAAATTAATGACAGTTATTTTGAAAATTATGTATATCTTGATTTCCAAATTTAATACTACTGTTCAGAAAGTTGCCACTAAGTATTAGGTACTATAAAAGAACATATGAAAAGGATCAAAGGGCAGCATAGATTTTTAGGCAAGGTGAAAAATGTGTGGGGCAACCTAATTTTTTGGTCCAGCTTGTGTGATTGGCAATCTACAATTTCATTTAATTTTTATACATGTACTCTGTCCATTAGGTTTGTTATCAAGTGCTTTTATTCGCTCTATTGTCATAGACAACTTCTGCAATGCAGTATGATGAAGCACAGGTATCCCTTTGAATATGACCGAACTGTTTCTGAATCACACATATGCCTATGATACAAATATTCATAAGATCAGGTACAGATATGACAAAAGTTTGAAAGTGTCATGGTAAGGTATTGGATATTGAAGAGGTGTTCAGGGGTGGATCCAGGATTTGATATTCATGTAGGCATGGAAAATACCTAAAATGTGGGGTCCAGGGACTGCCTTAAAGCCTTGGTGGGCCCAGGATAAAGCCCTGGTGGGAGTCAAGGGTGCAAAACTCCTACAGCTTCTTTGGGGTTTTTTTTTCTTGTTTTTTTGTGAATGTCAAGGTGAAAATAACATTAGATAAATAGTATTTATGTAAAGATATATTTTTTTGGTTATATTTTCAAAATTCCATGTACATGATTATTCTGTTGATTTAAGTGTATTCGTAATATACTATGTTTGGCACGATAGTCTCTCATGGAAGGCATTTAATAACAAGACATGGTATGACCATCAGAATATTAATTATGACTCAATTTCCTACTTGAATTATACTGTTTCTCTCCCCCCCCCCCCTAAAAACAGAGAAAAAAAGTAAGAAAGTAAAAACAGGCCAGTGTAATGTTGGACAATTTTAGGTGAGACACGTGCCACAGACATCTCCATCAAATCCAGAGATATGAAAGTAAACTGACCTAAAGCCCCATATTAATTTTGTAAATGATAATTAATGATAATTATACCCTCTGATAGTTAGGGGGGATATAATCTAATCAGGATGTCTGTGTGCTGACCATGTGTTTGTAGACACAAAAATGTTCTGCGCCTTTTCACATACCTTTTGAGACAGAGTTTGAATTTTTTTGTAGTTGATATATTTTAACCAATGTTATGGCTCGCTGTCATAGACTGTTTCTTAGAGAGTTTAAGAAGGGGGGGGGGGGATAAGTCCTTTGTTGCAGACGGATCTCATTGAATTACGTTGTGCATTGGAATATACATATCAATGCAATTAGTATTTAATTGAATGTGGCAAAATATCTCGAGATACATGGTTATGCTCCATTTGTATCATTCACGTTTTTGCCCATTATCACATGCTCATTAGTTTACTGTGGTGAAGTTGATTTACAAAAGGGTGACAACTTTTGTAAACTAACCTGATTATTTCTCTGTAGTTACAGAACTTTCATCAAACAACCACATGAAGAAGACTACAAAATCAGCTGTAAAGGAAAATCCTTCCAGCCAGCCACGATATCAGCCATCGGCTTCCCAGCAGGCCAAAGGAAGGTTCAAATCCTGGTTATCAGCACAAGAAAAACACTCGAATGACTCTGATCATGACCTTGACACTAGTCCAGATGTCAACGTATTGAGAGTTGATAGTTCAAGGTCACCTGGATTTGCAAGTCCTGATTCTGATTTTGGGGACTATCACAGAGACGAGAAAGCACAAGAAAGAGAAAGAGAGCAATCTATATACAACGACGGTGATGTTATAGCGAGGCTCATGTCTCATAAGGACTTTGATTCCATGGCAGACAACATAGTGTCGCATGTGAAACATGACCTTAACATGAAAGACATGGGATATGAGGGGTCCGAACAGATGAATGACAGAAAGTGGAAAAGCAAATCAAATGATAGATCTCACGAAGAGATGAGATGGAAGAAAGGGGAAAAGTCAGATTTGTCTAGTCATTATTGTCCTCTGTGCCAAAAACTGATGGTGAGAATTCTGTAAAATATATTGGTAATTATTCAGAAAAAAACTGATTGTAAGAAAGTACCTTCATCGTGACATGACCTACATTTAAAAAACTTTAACATTGGTAATAACTTTTGAATCCTAAGAAGTAGGGCTTCAATTTTTCATGTTTATTCCATGTGATGAAGCTTTCTGTCAGTACCAAAATGTTGACCTTGTGACCTTGACCTTGAAGTTTGACGTAGTTTTGGAATAACGGCTTATACATGTACTGACAAAGTTGCCGTCGGGGGCATACATAGTTCACAAATACAGCTGGTTTGTATAATGCATGTTGTCCATTGTTTCCAAATGCATAATGTGAATGTAACTTCACAGATCTTTAAGGAGATTTGGATCGCAAGGTAACATACCACACTGAACTTGTAGTTCACTGTAGCCTCACATTGCTGAGGAAACTAGATCAGATTTCCACATAAAATACCTTGGAAGACAAAAATTTATTTGCCAAGCCTGAGTGGTTATCCGTCAGTACTCCCTTTTCATTTACTATGTAAAGGGGAGATGGGTGCATTGGTACCATGCTGCATTTGTAATTTAATGACCCACTTTCTGGTTCAGTTGTAGGCAAGAATTTTTCAAACATTGGTGAGTCATCCTCTGTATCCGTATCTGAGTACACACTGAGACCCCATCTCAGTACTCACTGGGACATAAACTATCCCTCACTGTCTCTGCTATCTCTCTTGTATACACATGTAGGTGAAAATTATGAGGTTTTGTACCTGGCAGGTACCAACACCATACAGGTGAAGTTTCTTTACATGTGAAGCCACCATACAGGTAAAGCCACCATACAGGTTAGATAACCATACAGGTGAGGCCATCATACAGGTGGAACAACCATACAGGTGAGGCTACCATACAGGTGAAGCCATCATACAGGTTAAGTCACCAGACAGATGAAGCCATCACACAGGTGAGGGCATCATACAGGTTAAGTCACCAAACAGGTGAGGCTACCATACAGGTGAAGCCACCATACAGGTGAGGCCATCATACAGGTGAGGTCACCGTACAAGGGAGGCCACCCTACAGGTGAGGCTGCCATACAGGTGAAGCCACCATACAGGTGAGGCTACCATATAGGTGAGGCTACCGTACAGGTGAAGCCATCATACTGGTGAAGCCACCATACAGGTGAGGCCATCATACAGGCAAGCCTACCATACAGGAGAAGCCCCCGTACAGGTGAGACCATCATACAGGTGAGGTCACCACCATACAGGTGAAGCCACCATACAGATGAGGCTATTATACAGATGAAGCAATCCTACAGGTGAAGCCACCATACAGGTGTGGCCACCATACAGGTTAGGCCATCATACAGGTGAAGCCACCATATAGGTGAAACCATCATACAGGTGAATCCACCATATAGATGAGGCCACCATACAGGTGAAATGGTCTTGAAATGAGACTAAAGTTAACATATAACAAACATATTTTCATATACCACGGGACACTACCTAGTGTCCCCATTTTTGTTATATAGTTCTGCATGCGATTCTCAAAAGTAGAAACTTTGAACCATTTCTATATATCTTACTCAAAATAAGATATTTAAGTCAGTGCACATATTTGTATCCATCTTGATCTTTTCTGCCTGAATCTTAAGCCTAATAATAATTCTAATCTATTGTTTTGTTTTTTAGTTATCACCAGTACATTCGCCAGTTATCCTCATACCCTGTGGCCACAGTGTTTGTCAGCCATGCGGGGAGTATCAACGGCGCTGTCCCTCCTGTCATTCAGAAGTAACTTCTAACACTTGTAATGTAATGCTGAAAAAAATCATACACGTAAGTTCAGATGCCTGTCCTTGCTCCAGTCTTAGAGGTTCATTGATTGATTTTTTGCTTTTTACTATCGTACCAAGATATTTTGCTTACACAGTGATGGCACCAATTCAGTTTTGTCGTTTGACGAGTTTTGGCCAGTGTAAGGGCAAATAATATTAACATCTAGTTTTTCAGTCACCACTTGCCCTAAAATTGCTGCCACAAATAAAAATTTTGAGATAGAGTTTTTCTTTAAACGTTTACAGACATTGATATTTGAAAATGAACATCACATGATTTCCGTAGAGATCATGCTTTGGGCAACAACAACCCCTTGAAGGGGTTATTGTGAGAAATGTGATCTAAATCAACTTTACCTAAGCAGTGTTGTTGGCTGATACAATTTTGGGAATTGGTATTTAAAATTGATGATAAAATTGAGAAAGGAAAATAAACCCTTTCTTCCTCACCATTATTAGATGAAAAGTGCCTGAGAAACTAAACATTACTTTTATTTGTTTAGCCTGATTGTAAAAACTTTCTTTCACAGGCCAGCATTCACTGTCGTTATATATGATCCCAGATTTTACTCTCTCAACCAAACGACGGTACACAGGAATGGTTCAAGTTGGAATCAAACACTTGACCTTGCGATCCTTAGAACAGCACCTTTAACTTTGGAGAATATAAGTTGAAATATGGAAGGATATTTATCACCTAATATATTTTCATACAGGTGAAACGCCATCTGTAGTATACCATCACCAGTGTTTAACAACCACCTGTCTCTGTTCCTTGCCATGAATACGTATATACAAAATTTACCTGTGTTAAGAGGCCATCTATGTTGAGTGTACAGTTTTACACCGTGCTAGCTAGATGTTGGATTATATCTATTCAAACTATGGAATGTTTATTTTTCAAAAGACATTGTCAATATATTTTCATGTCAAATGTGTTTAAGAAAAGATGAATAGACCTTTTTCATATTAATTTTATGTCGTACTAAATACTTGAAAAGTGATGTTTTGCCGCTTAAAGTTACATCTTTCTATTATGATGTCACAATCCAAGAATGAACTTCGCAATGAAAATTTCGGTGAAACATAGTATGTTTGGCATGAGGCCCCATATATCATATTAGATATGATATTCATATGTTACATTGTTTAAACAGGATTATCACAGTCAGAGAGAAGATTCGAGAAGACCAAGGGAGAACACTCATAATTCTGCATATTCAGCTGATAACTACAATGAAAAAACAAACAGATTTAAAGGTATTTGTCCAAATTTGATTAGCTATAATAAAAGGTGTATCTAAAACAACATCTAACCAATTTCAACATAGTGAAAATAGACAGTTTTCAATAGACCAGCATTGATGGGACTTACCTCCCTTTGGAGCAATCTTATTTGATATCAATATTCTAGTTAAATGGATAATTTCAATCAAATTTGATGATTTTAAAGACAGTTTCAAAAATAAATCATATTGATTTCTTTTCATCAAATTTATTAACATTGTTTATTTTCAAAATGGTCATAGTACATGTATCTTAATTGAGGAACTATGAATGCCTGTTTCAATTGAGCTATTTGAAATGGTAAGAATATAGAGAGGAAAAACTGTGGTGGAATTACAAGATGGTTGACAACGGGTATTCTGGCCTACTGACACTGTATCCATAGAATATCTTGCCAAGTGATGTAATTCAAAGAATTCTGCCTTAAGGGAAATACATTTTACTTTCTGATCTTCATAATGATAATTTCTCAGAGTTGTTATTCCGAAGCAGCAATATAGCGGGGGGATATGTAATGTAATGTTCATTTGTGGGTGCCTGCAAAGGTACATGTGAGTGTCTGTAACCAAATCTTGTAGACACTCTAAAAGTCACAGTTTTTATGTTCCTGAATTGATAGGTCAGGGCCATATTGTTTTTGTCCTATCTGTCTGCTTCTCTGTCTGTCTGTCTATTTGTTTGTCTGTCTGTTTGTTTATCTGTTGTCATCTTTAACCTTGGCCATAACTTTTGAACCATGAATAGTAGAGACATCATATTTTACATGCTTACTCAACTAATAAAGCCCATTCAAATGACACCAAGGCTGATGACCTTTTGACCTTGACAGTGACAATCCTACTATAAATAACTTTTTCGGCTTTCTTAGCCGGGAGCACAAACACAGCTTGATCTCTGTTGGGTTCATACCCCAGATATAGCTTTAGTATAAGGATACCTATTGATTTGGGGTTAGAGATTAATGTCATTAGAGTTCATCATAGAAAAACCCGTAGGCACTTTGGAAGTCACATTTTTAGCCCTATTGAGTTCATACTTTACACATATAGCTTTAGTATAAAAAGAGGTAGATCCATATTGATTTTTTCTGTCCAAAGGTCAAGGTCACATCCTTGATGTTAAATTTTGCAGGAAGTATGCCCCATTTATTGCTAAAATGCACCTTACAGGTGCTTCCTGCCAATCTGTTAATCAAAACTGCTAGTAATGCCCCCAGATTGATAGATTGTGGGCATAGTGTTTTTGCCCTGTGTGTCTGTCTGTTTGTCATTTTGTTTGTCTGTTGTCAATTTTAACCTTGGCCGTAACTTTTGAACCAAGTGGCATAGGGACTTCATATTTCACATGCATACTCACCTTATTGCCCTTTCAAATGACAATAAGGTCGATGACCTTTTGACCTTGACAATAACCTTCATGCTAAAAATAACGTTTTGGACTTTGTTGCCACCAGGGATATTAGTATTTCACAAACACAATTTGTTTACAAAATTTAATTATGGCCCTTTTTACCATAGTGCAATCCACAATAGACACAAAACTTGAAGGGGTTGATAATACTGGATGGAATTCACAATTTTTGAGAATTTGCATTAGAACATAGCTTGAATCAACATTATTGCTATGGATTTCCAATCTCAGACTGAGGTTTCCATTCCAGTTGTGAAGAAAAATATTTCTAGGTTCATTTATCATCTTCATTACTGCTTAATGATGAGATCACACTAATAGGCACTGACATGGAAAAATTGAACCACAGTACTGGTTGGGAAGGTAAATACAGACAGGAAGTAAGTCTGGGCAGTTCGTTAAAATCTCATTAAATGAGCAAATCTTAAAATGTCCATTAGCATATAGCATAAAAAGGCGTTGTTCTCTGTGGTACATTGTTGTTAGCTGCATAGTGATTTGACATCAAAAACTTCCTATTTTCAATTTGTACAGTTGAAATTACTTGAAATGGTTAATAAGTAATGAAATTAACTATTGTCCGAATATATATCACCCGTCTGGATTTACTTTCCTGACCAGTAAACAAACAGAAACGGTTGGAAACTTAAAAAAAAATATGTTGCTTTACTTTTGTTTTTTATTCTAACAGACAATAGAAATAAAGTCAAATACAGGGAGGAACTTGAAAATCTACAGACTAGACAGGAGGTTCTCAAGTCTGAGGTGAAAAGCCTTCAAGTAAACATCAAGTCATTAACCAATCAGATAGGTCAGGAAGAAAAACAAATCGGTAGTGTTAAAAAGGAGGAGGAAAAGGTGAAAGAGCAGATCAGGTCAATGGAGGAAAAGTTAAAAATGCTGCAGACGCACAAGAATCAGTATGAAAAAGATAAAAAGGAACTGCAGAGGCAGAAGGAGGATGAACGCAATAAACTGAACTTGGTGCAGGACACTCTTCTGACAGTGGAGATAGAAATGGAAAAGGTAGCTTTTTATTTCATTTTGATTGTTTCATGATACAGGTATCATGCAGTAATATCTTTGTATAAATTCAGTTTGTTTGTATGTGACTTTGTTAAATTGCAAAGAATAGTTTTGCCAAAAAATAAGAGAGATAAAGAGAAAGAGAGAGAGAGATAGTGTGTGTACATGTTTTGATATAAGGTAGTACTTAAATGCAAGTAAGTTTTCATTATACCTACACTATTTAGCAATATCTTATGTTGTTTTGGGGAGCTTACTCACTGGGAGCTATTCCAAACCTGCATAAAAATGAAAATGAAGAATAAAAAACTCAGAGAGTTTTTATTCCAATCTCAGAAAGTATTGTAACATGTAATGTATTTTTTAGAAATATGAAGTTTTTGTGCATTGATTCTATCTCAGAATTCCTAGCTGATCTCAATTTGATGAACTGTCCATTTTCTGGGTCAGTTTTCCTCAAATCATGAACAGTTTTTGAAAGTAGAAACTTTACATGCATGCGTTTTTTAACATTAAAAGGCAATACCATTATCAAATTGAGTTGTTGTCCTATTGCTCAACTTTATTTTAAACTTAAAAATGTGATATTTTTTCTATTCCAGGTGCGGATGCTTGCCCAGCATTAATAACATTCAGCTTAAGTAGTATTTAATATATCTTTAATCATGTTTATCTCAATTGTTATCAAAAATTGTTTATTTCGCCAATTAAAAAATAAAAGTAGATATTTTGTTTATTTGTTTATGCTTATTCATGAAGCTGAACATTTGGGTATTTGATAGCCGACATTTGACATATTTTGGGTAAAGCATTGGGATCCATTATTCAGATTTCTGAAGCAATTTTGGTAAAAAGGAATAGTTGAATTATTTTGCCATTAAACTAATAAAGTTAAAGTATATAATTTTTACATTTCTAATTGTATTTTGTCTGTCTTAAGAATGGATAAGAGGCCCTGTGTCACTGTAGTTGTCAAAAAAAAAAAAAAAAAAACTAAATGGAAAAAAATACCCCACAAAATTAAGTGGATTTGCTGAATAGTTGATTTGTTTTTATCGCATCAGGTAGATAACCTCACTACATGAGATTCATTAATTTGACATGATATAAAACAAAATAATTCAATATATATATATGAAAGATACAGAAAAGTAATGTTGTGGCAAATGGGACTTATTTCCACCACTTTTTATGACGAGGGACTTTTTCAACTTTTTAAATACATGTACTAGAGTTCCTCTCTGAGTAGCAACAACCCGTCCTCGCCAGCCTGTGGGGTTTAATTTTCAGAACTTTTACTCTATGCCAGAGCATGCTCCTCTTATAAGTGTTATAAGTGTAATAAGGACAAGGCGACTAACAAATAAACTTTTCACAGAGCTTCACGAAATTAAGCGCTTGGGTTCGTCACTGAAAAAATTTAATGGTCAATACAAGAATATTGTTGGATAGTATGAATTCCCCCTTTTCAGAATTTTGTGTAGTATTCTGGAACACGATCATACACCGTAACATCCCCTTATCAATCTGACAAGTAACTTATCAATTACAGTCGACACATATTTATCGCAAGTACTGCTCTCTGATGAAAATAAATATTTCAAAAGGCTTTGGCCATGTTTTTGGATACCGAGATAAAATATGTGGGTTAGTTTTGATATAAAAATATGTCTCCGCGTTTGTTGCAGTTGACACCAATTTACAAGAGTTATTGCCCCTTGATGATAATCGGTATTTTTGTAAATTCTCTGGCCGTGTTTTAGGTCTTGAAGTGAAGCTTGAATTATATATTAAGTATGAGTGAGTTCCTATACAGAAAATTCGTTTCCTTTCATAATCAATTTTACAAGAATTATGCCCTTTCATTAAATTCAATATTCATTTCATTGTTCGGCTGTCCTTTGAGATGCCGAAGATGAATTAAATATGTATGTAAAATTTCCACAGGGAAATCGGTGTATAAAAATTAAAAACACTCTTGTAAAAATCGGTAAATTATCAAGTGCAATGAACGATGAATTCTTAAATATGTAAAATCCATGATTGCGTTACAAATCACAAGAGTAAGCATACAATCATGACTTGTAACGTTGGCATGGATTTCACATAGTACACTTTATAAACTCAGGCGGCCATTAATTTATGAAGAGTGGTTTTACTGAGTTTTATTTTTCTATTTTTTTTATTTGTTTTTTTTTTTCTTTTGTTTTGTTTTGTTTTAATTTATTTAATACGTATACTTAGTATAAGTTCTTAGATACAAATTGACACCATTTCATTAGATTTACTGACTTTTGATAAAAATCAGTAATCTAGAACGTTTTCCTGCATGCTATTGGAGTGAAATTTTCTGTGAATGTTTTTGATGTTATTTCCATTGAGTTTAGCGTTTGTTTCAATTAAATCCATGTGCTTTTTCAGTAAAATAAGAATTTCAGTTATTTTTCAGATGTGCATTCAAATATTAAGCTCAAACTCAGTGTATATGTATACTATCCATGTATATGAGGTCTTACAAATGAAGTTCTTTTGTTACATATGACTCTGTGTAACAAGTGTTATTGCCTTTCAGCAAGTAATTGCCCGTAGCAGAAAGTTGCTATTCTAAAAACTAAGTGACAAGTGTATTTTTAAAAGTTAGTCCTTGTTCTTGATGTATTTTATTGGCTAATGTCTTTCCTAATTAATATCATTAACATTAGGAACACACTGGATAGCAACTACATTTTTTTTTTCTGTTTTTTTTTTTTTCGCTCATGTCGACAAACGTGCTTACCCGAAAGAATTACTTGCTGCATTTTCAATTTCAAAGTAAACCAAAGGAAAATTAATCTCGACATGACATAAAACAGACAAACAAAAATCATCAACAGAGCTTGAGCAAGTGCGTTACTGAATACCTGTATGCAGATTTAAATGAGAAGCCTTTCTTGATCAAATCTAACCAAATACAATGTACTCGTATTCTTAATTATACTTGCATGCAATTTACCTGTGCCTACATATCTATTCCTTTTGAAGTTTGCATATTAAAGATTTTGTATCACCAATGATTTGCGTGGAATATATCATTATCTCTTCAGAGGGTATTGCCATATCAAAGCCATCTACGTATTTCTTAAGTCAGAATAAGGACATAAAAGATAGATTCTCTGTCTTCTGACTAACTCAGAAGTTACAGTACTGTTAAATAATTATGTCGGCTAGCAGCAAGTGCATGAAAATATGTCTTAGACACAATTCATTTTACATATGCTTCATATTCTAGTGATTTTCGAATACTCCCCTGAAACGATAAAGTGAAGTCAATTTAATTAATTGCCTCTAGATACCAGTTTGAGATGTTCAAAAGTACTTTTGTTTTAATGAAGGATTGTATTTCCACCAAAGGCGATGTATCCGATCTTTTCCAATAGCAAAAATTGGCATCAAAACATATATACAAATCATTGTGTGCGTTTTCACACTGAGGAATTAAAGTTTATTAAAGTAATAAACAGACAAATAAAAAATATCTTCATAATAAACACTCATCGTTTTCACTTCAAGTTAGAGTTGTCTTTCTTATATAACGTCAATGAAAGGAAATAAGTAATTGGAATCAGCTTTAATGAAAAAAGTCCCCGAGAACAATGAAAAATAAGCACATAAGAGAAATATACCATTAGTGATGTACTTTTCATCAGATGTGGTCACAGATATGTCCGATTTCACTGTGCAAACCAAATAGCCATTGACGTGCAGAGAACAAAAGATTAAATATACAAAAATACATCACAAAAATATTCGATTGTAATGCAGTTGTGGTTGACGAATGAGGACAGTAGATTGAAATGACCAGTGTCCCTTAATTGATGTTGTTAACCGGTTTTCGGTCCCACCTTTTCACTCGCCACAAAGAGAATTGGGAATTCCAATCATTTGGCCACGAGCATCACTGAAGAGACATAAGTTGTCGAAATGCGCATATGGTGCACTAAATTAAAAAGTATATATGTTCTATATTTATTTATACAAAGATGTAAAGAACATATGGGTGATGGACAGCGAACTACATGTCAATATTTCTACCTAAACATACACGACATATGAAGTCGAAAGATTGGTGTAATGGCGTTCGAGAAATTCTCGGTCATTGGCATCATCTCTTTGCATAAGAGAATATATGCCGAAGAGTATATCAAGGTAGACGTTCACCCTTAACTTATTCTTGAGCGGGTCCGTTGCATACATGTATTTAAAAATTTCCTGGATTGAATAAGGCAAATGCTGTGAATATATAAGTTTTGAAAGCTCGATTTGATGTGAACCAACAAACAAGCATTCGGTATATCTTATTCGATATAGTTCATCATGTGCTTTAATATACACGTGCATGTGTTCTGCAATAATACTTTTATTCCAGATCGGATCTTATTCAAGTATTTTCATATACCTGTAATTAAAATATACTGACATTTCAATTCGTAATGAATGTTGTGTATCAAAGCTTTTATTTTGTCGAGCAGCTGCTCATTGTGTCGTATTTCCTTTTATTAAGTAAAACATTACATGTGAAGATGAAACCTATATCTGTGCATGTCAAATGATAAGTGCAGGTCAAACCTAGATACCCATATCCGTGCATTAATAAAAATAATAAAAGACACAGGAAGAGATAAACATGTAGTTATGCAATGCACAATATGCCAACCAATTACTCATGTAAAACTTGAATACGGACAGAAAGTAGAGAGTTTTTTCCATCAACGTTTTCAATACTGATAATTAAAAAAGTTTCCTCAGAGCACATACACAACACACGCTTCATTCTTGTGGTATTCGAACACTCCCTGGAAAGATGTACTGATGAATGCGTTTTTGTATAGCCTTTAGATGCCATTTTAAGATGGTCTTTCAAATTCAGAAACAATTTATATTGGAACTTCTTCTAATTTACTTGTTGTTTTGTGAAGGATTGTATTTCCCCCATAGGCCATATATTCAATCTGTTCCAGTTGCAAATATCTCAAAGAATTCCCGAACACTCACTTATGACATTTCTCCTGTTGTCTTTATTACGTGATGTAATTGAAAACCATGGGTATCTGAAATATGTTTGTCTTCGAGCCTTCCCTTCCAGCTTAGCAATTAGTCGTCGTCATTTACAACAAAAATTACCGTAGTCCTTAGAAAAGAGTAAATCTTGTTAGAAAAAGCACGTTTTCACTTCTTATATCCAAATGGCACGTTAGATTTTAATTACTGTCTTCCAAAAGTGCATTGCATTTAAATGTATTGAGTTAGTTAATCACATGTAAGCAAAAACACAGAAACAAAATGTAAGAAATTTTACGTTCCTACATGTACCCTTTTAGTTGCTTCATGGTTATTTCATTTGTTATTATGTTTTATAACCGTAGGAAACTCTTCACGGCACATTGTCACGATGTCTGTATGCCAACTGTGTACATTCTTCTCTGTGCCATAGTCATATGACACCAGTTACCTCCGCATTTTACAATGTAAACACAAAACGAGTAACAGAGTTTTCACAATGTCTATATGCTAACCGTGCTTGCACAAAAGAGATACATTTTAAATGTTAATTACGAATTTAACGGATTCAATGTCAATGCAGCTTACTCAATAAGGAAACACAGCGAGTATTCGTGGATACCATTAAATCGTAGAAGTGGTACCAGAAGAGGAGACGATATACTAGTAGATCAACACTTAGCCGAGGTGAATGTGGACTAATTCTATAAAAAAAAGTGTCAAGGTCTAAACAAGAGAGAGAGAAAAAAAGCGATTATAATGCGGTTCTAGCACAGAAAAGATTTTGAAAAACTAGCAAGCTATCCTAGAATTTTGTATATCCTTTTGCTGTCAGTGATCAATATTGTGCGTGTATTTAAGAATTCTATTATGAATCGTAAAACTCCAATTTAACGAAATCGAGATTTTAGTAGAAAATGAATTAATAAATGACTAGAATAAAAATTAAATGTAAAAATAAAACGAAAATATGTATAATAAAATAGAATAAATAAATTAAAGTAATTATGATAAACAAAACCAAATATATATATATATATATAATGAAAATAGAATTAATAGAAATGAAAAATGTATATATATATATATATATGTATGTAAATGTTGAAAACCTATTGGCGAGACATGGTTTAAAGTTATATATGTTATCAAGATTAATATTAACATTAATCGTTCGTGACTAGCTTTATGTAGAATTCGTTCATTTTTATGAATAAGCGTCTCATTTGTTCGAATCCATATTCATCCCACTTGGAAGAAAAGTTGGCAGTTTGTAGCTGCATTCTCATAACTTTTCCCTGTCTTTTTGACAAAGCAATTCGCGTGCATCATTTTAACATGCAAGATAACTGTTATTATCCGAGAGAAAAATCTGTTTGCAAAATATTTTGAACGCATATCGACTACTTTGCATATGGTAATGCTTATACAGCATTCAAAATTGTTGCATTGCATGTAAACAAAAGTATTGTGCAGTAAATATCGATGTATTGTTAACGTGTTTAACTTGTTTGCCGAAATTATTAATAAAAAAAATTATTAAATAGCATTATATTATCATACATGTGTTACGGAAAACAAAAACACATATAAGGGAAATGGAAAGACATTTGACATAGCTGTAGGGCAAGAATTCACCATGGAGATGTACAATAAAACTTGGTTACACGTAAGAGATAAAAATACGTTTTACGTAGCATGAAGGTACTTCGAAAATCTCAATAATTTGCAGATTTCAAACGAGGTGTGAGTTTTACTAAAAGTCGTTAGCCGAAACGTAGACGTAAACTTTCCACCTACGTTTACGTGTACGTGTACGTCGGTTGAAATTTTCTTGAAATTTATGCTCCTACGTCATTACTTCGGTAAACGTTGTTAAAAGTATACTTTACATTTGGAATTGTTTAAGAAGAAACAAATATTTCTTAGCAAAGTTTACTTCTACGTCTATGTTTGTGCTTACGGGCTTTAGTAAAACTCCAGGTGTTTAAACTTCAAATCCAGAGTTTTAAAAGCATCCAGTTACGGTAGACGTTGTCATAATAATTAAAATCCTTACTGCTACCGGTAAGGTCGTTTAAAGGTTTAAATTTTCGTGACTTCAGAAAGTTATCGTCGCCATATTCGTGGTGTGACAGTAACCAGATTCAAAAATATGTTACTGGTTCGAGTAGATTTGCGGACAGTTTGCGCAATTTTACTTCTTGACAATTACATTAATATAAAACTTTATATTGTCGAGTTCGCAAACTTACCTCCGCAATAGATTCTCAGAGTAAAGTGCTTTTAAATGTTATATGCGTTATAATAAAACAATAAAACTATGCCAATCAACTTGCATCCATGGGACATAAAATATAATAACAAAGTCTTTTCGTGATTATAAGGTATGGCTGCGAAGGAAGTAAAGAGAGAAGTATTGCATGAACAAACATAAAACCTCAAAAGTAATTCATCAGGAGTTGTCAAAAAAGAACAATGACTGCAATCTACGCGGGATTATTTTGCAATTAGGTTTCTACACGGATAACGTACGTGTCCGGGTCACAATAACAAAATTACGCAACCCATAACTATAATTACATTTTGCTAACCTGCTCCTAAAATATTGAGGAAGGCGCCCACAGAAGAAATTCGGCTTATTTGAAAAGCGATATGCATTTGACAGCGAATTTTGCTTGCTAATGATATATTGTATAAATTTATTCTTTGAAACAATACGATAAATCTGTTTACTGCAGTAAAGACTGGTTAACCTTTTGCAGTGATTGATTCAGGTATTGAGGAAGTAGATACAGAAAAGAAATAACATATGATTCATGACAAACATATTGCACATGCATTGTATAATGATGGTCTTTGAATTAAAAAGAAAATTTTGTGCGTCACCACCAAGTGGCAATATATTCATGTTAAATATATGTACTATATGTGCAACATATGTTATATAATCAGTTTAAAACTTTCAGAACAATTGACAAATGTAGTGGTGTTATTTTTTCTCCATTACTCCCTAGATATTTTGTAACTATGTTATGGCAAGTTATTTTGTTGGAGATGTGATTGCTTCCTGTACACAACCTGTTTTACATTGATTATTTTTCTCTTTTTGTGTTTTGGTCGATTTTAGCCAACCATTTGGTTGGTTGGCTGATTGGAGTTTTACGTCGCGTTCAACATAGCAACATCTCATAATTTACTATGGTTATATATTGTATCTTCGTATGGTAATGACATTTGTCTGATGTATTGTATAGAAATATGTTACTTTGCAACAGACCCGCCCGAAGCAATGGGGAGTATTTTACGTTCCATGACCCGGTACATCGGATTTCACTATCTTAACTGAAAGACAGGACCTCGGTATGCCCATGCTGGAAGTAAATCCCGGGACCTCTTAGTCCCCAGCTGAACACCATACCTAGTAAATTACAAAGACTCAAGTGTTGTATTATGACTTTTGTTTCAAAATTATAGTCTGAATGGGAAAGACGTGTTGTCTTGCTGGTAAAATAACGACAGTTATCAATGAAGAAGTGCCGATAGGTTATCCGGTGTCGAAGTCTAAAAGCGGGAGTTAAATTATGAAATTGTCCCATACAAACTATTGTCAACCGAGGACTGTGTGCCCGGGTGAGTGAGCGTCACCTTTTTGCAAGCAACACCCGTTGCAACAGTTATATGGAAACGTCAAATTCGGCGAAGGTCCCAGTGGACACAGGGATATACATAAAAGCTTATTTTTATTTATTTACATTTAAATATACATTTATATTTTGTATTTTACAAACATCGGACACGTATTTATCTACATAAATATATAGTATTAATCCAGATGCCTTTTACATACTCTTTTAACATAATCTTTGACATGAGTTTTTCATTGTGGTGTCATGTTGTTGATGGACCCCTTCAGTATTATGTTTTTTCATACTGCCTATCACCAAATTTTGTTCTTTGTATGTCTAATTATGCGGTTGAAAAATAAATCAACTTATCGTATTTTTTCCATAAAGCACAGAATGACAACGGTTTAACAATGACAGAGAAAAGAATCCACAGGAGAATGTTCGTTTGTGTTAATTCGCTAGCCCTTTTGACACATAGTGCGGATGATGGGTTCTATTTCAGGCGTGTAGTGTCAATATTCTCAATGCAAATAGTGACAAACAGCGCGTAGGATGTGGGACTTTCAGTAAATTGAACACATTTGGTGCACATATAGTCACGGCAAATTGCAATTTATTTTCTTAATAAGGAAATTGATATGTCATTTCCATTCAAAGGTCGACCTGATTTAAAGTATTATGGATTTGACGCAAAATCTTGAGAGATTGATTCATTGATTTCTTATGAAATGCATGTAAAACAAATTTGAGTAAAATGGCTCTGAGTCACGCATGATAAAGTGTTATCTTTATATGCCGGGATAAAGAACCGTTCAGAATACGTACGTTATCAATTATCCTCAAACTCTATAAAAGCTATTACGTATACCATACTTGTGGAAAATTGGCTGTAAATCTACAACACACATAAAAGTATGTAATATGCTACTGTACGATGTAATCAAAGTAATGTACTGTACAGGTGGAGTTTGTAGGAATCTCTTATCAGTATGACTAATAAACAAATGAATGGCATTATAAACATTGAATAAAAGAACAAGGGACATGGCGAAGTATATTGAGAAAAAAGCATGACACTATGGATATTCTACAAAATGACATATAGGTTAATTTTGTAGTAAGTTTACCCATCATTTATGGTTTCGATATATATACAATTTCGCCCTTGAGCATTAATGGGTATACATTTTTTGTTTTGGTCGGTGGAAATGCGCATAACCATCAGGTGCCTAATCGGAGAACCCAGTGGTTGTTTTCGGAATAAAAGATGCATTCTGAAGTCGTAATAAATGTGAAGGATGCAGTCTGTAGTCCTTATTAGTATAAAAGTTGAAATCTGTTCTCAAAATCAGTATAAATGATGAACTCTGTAGTCAGGGTTAGTATAAATGATGCACTGTGTAGTCAGTTTCAGTAAAATGGATATTATCAGTAGTCATAATCATTTCACAGGGCGCACTTTGTAGCTGTTATCAGTCAAAAGGATGCAGTCTGTATTCAAAATCAGTATAAAGGATGCAGTCTGTAGTCATAATCAGTAGCAAGGATGGTGTCTGTAGTCATAATCAGTACTAAAGATGCAGTCTGTAGTCATAATCGGTATAAAGGATGTAGTCTGTAGTCATACTCAGTATAAAAGATGTAGTCTGTAGTCGTAATCAGTATAAAGGATGCAGTCTGTATTCATAATCAGTATAAAGGATGCAATGTGTAGTCAGAATCAGTATAAAGATGGAAGTGTGTATTCATAATCAGTATAAAGGATGTAGTCTGTAGTCATAATAAGTAAAAAGGATGTAGTTTGTAATGATAATCAGTATACAGGATGTAGTCTATAGCGATAATCAGTATAAAGGATTCAGTCTTGGTTATACTCAATATAAACAATGCAGTCTGTGGTCAGGATCAGTATGAAGGATGTAGTCATAATCAGTTTAAAGGATGCGGTCTTTATTCATAATCAGAATAAAGGATGTAGTCATCATCAATGTAAAGAATGCAGTCTTTAGTTATAATCAGTATAAAGGATATAGTCATAATCAATATAAAAGATGTAGTCTGTAGTCATAATCAATGTAAAGATGCAGTGTTTAGTCAAAATCAGTGTAAAGGATGCAGTCTTTAGTCATAAGCAGTGTAAAGGATGCAGTCTTTAGTCATTATCAGTATAAAGGATGTAGTATATAGTCATAATCAGTATAAATTATGCAGTCTTTAGTCATAATCAATATAAAGGATGTAGTCATAATCAGTGTAAATGATGTAGTCTGTAGTCATAATCATTATAAAGGATGCAGTGTGTAGTCAGAATCATTATAAGGGATGCAGTCTGTAGTGATAATCAGTATAAAAGAAGTAGTCTGTAGTCATAATGAGTATAAAAAATGCAGTCTGTAGTCATAGTCAGTATAAATGATGTAGTCTGTAGTCATAATCAGTATAAAGGATGTAGTCTGTAGTCATAATGAGTATCAAGAATGCAGTCTGTAGTCATACTCAGTGTAAAGGATGTAGTCTGTAGTCATAATCAGTACAAAGGATGCAGTCTGTAGGCATAATGAGTATAAAGAATGCAGTCTGTAATCATAATTAGTATAAAGGATGCAGTCTGTAGTCATAATTAGTATAAAGGATGCAGTCTGTAGTGATAATCAGTATAAAGGATGCAGTCTGTAGTCATAATTAGTATAAAAGATGCAGTGTGTAGTCAGAATCAGTATAAAGGATGTAGTCTGTAGTCATAATTAGTATAAAGGATGCAGTCTGTAGTCATAATCAGTATAAAGGATGCAGTCTGTAGTCATAATCAGTATAAAGGATGTAGTCTGTAGTCATAATCAGTATAAAGGATGCAGTCTGTAGTCATAATCAGTATAAAGGATGCAGTCTGTAGTCATAATCAGTATAAAGGATGTAGTCTGTAGTCATAATCAGTATAAAGGATGCAGTCTGTAGTCATAATCAGTATAAAGGATTTAGTCTGTAGTCAGAATCAGTATAAATGATGCAGTGTGTAGTCAGAATCAGTATAAAGGATGTAGTCTGTAGTCATAATTAGTATAAAGGATGCAGTGTGTAGTCAGAATCAGTATAAAGGATGTAGTCTGTAGTCATAAGTAGTATAAAGGATGTAGTCTGTAATCATAATAAGTAAAAAGGATGTAGTTTGTAATGATAATCAGTATACAGGATGTAGTCTATAGCGATAATCAGTATAAAGGATTCAGTCTTGGTTAATATAATATAAAGAATGCAGTCTGTGGTCAGGATCAGTATGAAGGATGTAGTCATAATCAGTATAAAGGATGCAGTCTTTATTCATAATCAGAATAAAGGATGTAGTCATACTCAGTATAAAGGATGCAGTCTTTAGTCATAATCAGTATAAAGAATGCCCTCGGTAGTGATATTCAGTATAAAGTATGTAATCTGTAGTCATAATTAGTATAAAGAATGCAGTCTGTATTCATAATCATTATAAAAGATGCAGTCTGTATTCATAATCAGTATAAAGGATTCAGCCTGTATTCATTCAGAGTAAAAAGGGTGCAGTCCATTGCCATAATTCATATAAAAGTTGATATTTGTATTCATAATCAGTATAAATGATGCGGTCTGTGTTTATGTAGAGATGATGGATAAATCCAAAGCACAAGTCCAATAACAAAATATGTCTACTTTAAGAGCATATGTGAACCCCTGTGATGGAGTGAGATCAGGTGCCCGGGGTGAGTGAGCTTTTCCTGCTTGCTAGCAACACCCGTCACATATACCCAGTAGAAAGAGTCAGATCGTGTAAATTCCATATGTATTTATATATGGAGAAGTCGAAGTAGGTAACCTTCTAGTATAGAAGGTGTCAAATCTGTGTAAAATGATCGGAATCGGTCTCAGTCCAGAATATCATTTAAAAGTCTGGATATCATATGGAGTAATAAGAGTCTCGTAACGACCATAGAATTTCCTCAGTGACGTTGCTAGTCTTGCACATATATAACCCTGGTTGAGCAGCTTAACTGAGAGTCGCCTAGCCCTCAGAACAAAGTCACTGTAATTTGAACATGCTCTGGAATAACGTATTAACTGAGATATGAATACGCCGTATGCGGGCGATGATGGAATGTTGCTACTTATGAAAGGAAAGTTTGTGATAGCGAAATTGAAATCGTTACGTTTGTCATAGAGTGAGGTGTTCAATTGACCATTAATGTCGAAAGACAACATAATATCTAAATACGAAGTAGAATTACTACTTTCTGTGGTTTCTTTGACCTCAAGTTCACTTGGATAGATGATGCTAAGGTAATCCGCGAATGAAGGATTATTAATTGAAAGCAAGTCATCTATATATCTGCAAGTAAAATTGAAGCCAAGAGCCAATTGTTTTTTTTTCCCTTGCGAAAGCAAAGACTGAATGAATTCAGCTTCGTATGAGTAAAGGAATATGTCAGCCAGAAGCGGAGCACAGTTAGTGCCCATTGGAATGCCGACAATTTGTTGAAAAACCTTACCTCCAAACACCACAAAAATGTTATCGATAAGAAAGTTCAACATCTGGATGACAGCTGTTTCAGTGTATTTATTTTTGGAATCAGAATTTTCCCTAACAAAGTAAGTTTTATCGTGGCCTATTACTATATATTTGAATTTGCGGCTTCCGTTTTTACTAGTAAATGCATTTTGAATAATTTCTGCTAATCTGTCTTTTAATTTCTGACGAGGGATCGTTGTGTAAAGAGTCGAAAAGTCAAAAGACTTGATAGAGTGAATTTTAGTAAAACTTTTTGATTTTAGATTTTCTAACAACTCTTTTGAATTTTTAAGGATCCACATTTGATTAATTCCACTTCTGGAATATACTATCTATAAAGGCCAGATTTAATTTCTGATAAGATTTTTGTGAGTAGCATCGATACAGATTTTGTAGAACACTTCGAGGAACCAGTGATAAAGCATTGTTTGTAAGGATTTTCGTGCATTTTTGGAAGGCAGTACAAAAATTGGAAGTTCTAAATTTAATTTATTTGAGTCAATACCAAACGTATTGAGGACAGATTTATGATTCTCGAGTACTTCCGAAACCGAAAAGTTCGTGAGAGTATAAGTAGGATTTCCTGGAGCTGAATTTAATCCTAATTCTTTCACTAGGCTGTCAAAGTAATATTTCTTATAAGTAAATGTATAATTATTGGATGCTTTATCTGCTGGTGTAATGATATAATGTTCTTGGAGGAAGGTAAGTTCTCTGACAACATCAGGATCTTTAAAAATAGATTCGAATCTGGTGTTTACAGAACATTGTAATTTTTAAATTTTTGATCTTAGCAGTATACTCAGTATAAAGGATGTAGTCTGTAGTCATAATCAGCATAACGGATGTAGTCTGTAGTCATAATGAGTATAAAGAATGCAGTCTGAAGTCATAATCAGTATATAGTCATAATCAGATTAAAGGATACGTCCTATTGTAATCAATAATGTAAACAATGCAGCCCGTAGTCTGAATGAATATAAACGATTTATTCTGTAGTAATACTAAGGATAAATGATGCAGCATTATTAGTACAAACTGTGTAGTCCGTCCTCAGAAAAATTATCAAAGACATAACATTCACTTTTTAGCCCGCCTGGGCAAATATCCGGAGAACTATTGTTATATCTCTGGTATCACCATCTTTGTTGTCGTCGCCCGAAGACAAAAACTTTAACCTGGAAAATAAATTGAGAACCATAAGAGACATGGCTATAACAGTTTACATGTGTATTACTCGTGCAAAGACTTTTCATTGGGTGCCAGGATTTTTTTTTACCTTGTGATATTGATTTTGAAGTTCAACTTAGTTTTATGTAACTTTAGCTTGGTCATAGTTTATGAAAAGTAAGAGATACGGCTAAAATATTGTGGGTATTTCCTGTGACAAGACCTTTCATCTCGTATAAAATTTGTTTACGTTTTGACCTTAACCTTGAATATTGATCTATTTACAAAACGAATAAATAAATAAATAAATGAATAAATAAATAAATAAATAAATAAATAAATAATTAAATAAATAAATAAATAAATGAATAAATAAATAAATAAAAAATTAATAAATAAACTTTATGCTATTTACATTTGATTGCCCCGGCGAGCCTAGTTGGCTTCTGACAACTCTTGTTTGATCTCATCTTAACAAATCTTTGAATTTTTAAACTGTGTAATGCAAGCTTGCATCTTCCTACAAATTATATTTTACTGACAAAACTTATTGGATATTGATAAACATACCACCATCCCACATGCAATTGTGGGATAGTTGATATTAGAGACTGCATTTAAACCAAATGCCCTTTCAAAATATTTTTAAACAAGCAGGAAGGAAAACTCTATCAGAAATACGACGACATTCGGATGAAAAAATTGTAATAAAAGTAGAAATAAATTGGGATGTGTTTTTAAACAGAGGAATTTTTTTTGTCAAGTAGGAGCTTAGTCATCATCATACTTTACAAAATGGCGAAACATTACAACAATGGCGGATGCGGATAACACATGTGTAATAGGAAAAATAAGATAAACGAACAAAAAACAACAAACAAACAAACAAAAATACAACCCCCCCCCCTCCCAATGTTTGTACGAACAAGTAGTAGAAATCCACAAAAAAAAAGGAAATAACACGTCTTAATATTAACGAAGTCTTGTGTGAGAGTAAATGCAGATATATGTAACGATTTGTTTAAATCATTTAAATACCGAAGTGACGATTCATTTAATAGTTTCCATGAGACTGAATGAAAAAGGAAAAAAAGAAGAAAAAGAAAGAAAGAAAACTAGACAAAATCTGCAAGAATGTCGACAGGCTGGTTGATTGTTTGCTTTCAACATTTGTTTTTCTTTTTGTTTTTCGTTACATCGCAAGATCGAAGCTACACAACTTCTTACACATAAATGGCAATATCCAGCAATCGAACCCGGATCGTCGGCGTGGTAAGCCAAGCAGCTTACCACTACATCAAGGACACCCCAAGTCGAAATCTGTTACAAAATCGGGAAAAACGAATCTGAAAGTCCTGTAATTTCCAACAATTTGGAATAATAGAGTTAAAAATCCTTCAAGCCCTGAATACATCTGATAATACAGTGAACATATGCCTGAGACATAAATAAGATTAACAAAGACTATTTTCATGTCTCAGTGAAATGGTAAATTATTTCATACAAATATGTATGTGGAATTCAATTATATACCTTCAGTAAAGAGGACATGCCTACTGTGTATAACCGGTTATCAATGAAGACGACATGCATCAACTAGGGATATCAAATCTCTTTCAACCGCTCATATATTTATTGTTGTATGACCTATATGTGACCGCTGACCGCTTAGAAACCTCTGAATGGTCGCAAGCACCATCGTAGTTAGACATTGATCAATTCATCACAGAAGAAAGAAACATCTTTAAGACCCTAAAGGGAAACACTAGATATACAGGGCATTTATGCTATGATAAATTTAGCACGTTGCTATACATATGTTGTTATTCCCTTAAACATGGTGTGAGATACATTATAGTTTCTTCCAGTAGATGTGATCTCCAACTCCACTAAGGGTGTTGGTGACAATGCTATCAGACTACAAAAACTGAAGACTTCTTTTCACTGGAAAATAATGTACATCAACGGAGAAATAAAAGCGTCTACCTCTTCTAGGCTAAGTCGATCAGGGTTTTCGAATGAACGTTATATTAAGTATATTCCGACCCCAATCTTATTAAAACCATATCTTTATTCCGCTTCTCTATTTGTCGCATTGCGGATAAAGATCTGGCGAAACTCCGTAAGTAGTCATGTTCTGGTGAACTCTGATGACGTCTCAGTCACCGAAACCGTTATTTCCCATAGCCAATCAATGACTCGGTTAAGCATGTGGTAGTGACGCAATGTGTAACAAACACTTTTCAAAAACTACCGTGTGGGTCAAGCACTCTGTGGATGTTAATTTCATTCCTCGGAATTTGTAACCTATCCACTGATTTGCTGAAAATCACAGTTCACCAGAATATGACCCCTTACGGAGTTTCGCCAGATCTTTATCCGCAATGGGACAAATAGAGAAGCGGAATAAAGATATGGTTTGAATCAGATTGATTCCGACCCAAGATGTATTGTAATCTTATGTAACTCCGTCATTTGTTTGAACCCTGAGAAATGGCGATTTACAACTCGTGACAAATTTTCAGTCATCTTGCAGAGCTCAAATATATGTGGTTACTGAGATGTTTCTTATGAGTGTTTTCTTTACTCTCTACACAGTGTTTGTTCAAATTCCTGTATATATACAGTGTTGAAGTATATTTGTTTCGTCTGTATGTAAAAGCATTCACTGTAGACGTGGCTACCCAAACAAGAGACACTCACTCCTCCCTTGCATCTGGTCTCACCTCGGAATTCAGACGTCCGTGAATGTCCATTGTGGTACATTGTTGTTGGTGTCATAGTCATGTGACACCAGTTACTTTGGTATTTTAATTAACCATACCAAGTGAGTGACGATTGTCATTCCTTTGGCCTTACAAGTAGATACAACAACTGAATTACAATCGAAAGTTTTGTGCGCAGACTACAAAATCTGAAAAGTTATCACCGTATATCTGACCGTGGCAACAGACCCCATCTCTGGTTCTTACTGGGGTCCATGTCTCTAATATTTCTTATGTCCTATGATATAGATGTTCAAATTTGACTACTGCTTGTTATATTTGCATTTTATCTAATATTATATTTTAATCACAATTTAATTCAATTCATTAAGAAAAGACATTTCATAATTATTATCATTATGTTTGTTGTTATTGCTAATCTGTGATGTCCATGATTATTCTTATATTCAAAATGTGGAGTGATTTTACATCATATTTATACATACAAATATTTGTTTGCGTACATTTCTGACACCGAAATTTCACTTCAACAGCATTTCGTACCTCGAATGGGATAAACTGATTTAGTATCCTTGTCTCCTTCATAAATATGAATTTACTTACTAAATTTGAAGTGATATCGATGTTTCAAAAGGGTGTTGCATGCAAGCAGGGAACGCTTACTCCCCATAGGCACCTGGCCCTACCTCAGTTTAATATGGGTTCGCAGTTCTCATAATATGACATTGTACACGCTATTGTCCTTTCATTCCACCGACTTTTAGATGTAATTAAACCTTCGGTATTTTTTGTTTGTTTGTTTGTTTGTTTGTTTACTTCTTTGTGTTATCTCCCATTTTCCTGTTTCTCATGAGTTAGAGACTGCAATTTATTGAAACCAGATCTTGTCTTCAGTTTATGATAGATCCGGTATCTGGGGAGCAATCTCCTAGCATACCACTTAGTCCTTCTCTAAATTGTTTCAATGTTAGTAAAGAAATAGATATAATATTGCATTTATTTAATTCCACCCAGAGACAAAAATGAAATATATCGCGATATTCCATTACTGGTGTAAATTGGACAAACTAGAAACACATGTTAATTCACTATAACAGTTTTATTTTGATAAAGATGATGTCATTCAATAGTGTATTGCTTTACGTCATTAAGAAACCCTCAAGACGCAAGCTTGTGGAATATGAAAAATAGAGTCGCTAACCATGCAGTGAACAACAGGGTTATTCTTCTATTTATTTGGTTGTAGTTTATGTCACACAACGACCATTGCACATATGTCATGACCGTGCACAAACATATAGACCTATGCAAGGGACTCGAGACAGCGAGGAATCATTTACTAGACACTGATGGTCTAACGTGGAGTGTCGAGCATCACACCTATCTGTTATCCATCAAGACCTTCATAAATGAATTTAATTTTAATCTATCTTTTTTCCTAATGAAGGTGTTTAGAATAAATTAAGGCATCATTCGTAAAGAATGCGCTCTATAAATTAAACCACGCAGTTACTTTCATTCCAATTCTACGCATAGTTTCCTAAGTTCATTATTAATTAGGTTTCGATATCGCTGCTGTGGACTATTAATACAGCGATATATCATCAAGCCAGTTTTCAGTGCTCCTGTACTGATATATATATATATATATATATATATACGCACATTATGATTATGATTATGACAAAATTGATTACGAATTCTACTTTTAAGATGATGGTTAAATCCAAACCACAAGTCCACAATTCATGAAACCAGAGGACATACAAAACCAGCGAAAATAAAAAACAATTGGAAAACAAAAAAAAAAAAACACTTGAAGAGCATATGTGAACCCCCGTGATGGAGTGAGGTCAGGTCCACGGGGAGAGTGAGCATCTCCTGCTCCCTAGCAACACCCGTCACATAAACCCAGTAGAAAGAGTCAATTTTGACTAAGGATAAAACCTACAGTTGACAGGACAACAGAGAATGATTCTTTCACGTGGTAACTCTTCCCAGGTCTATCATCTTATACTCTTTTTATGCGCGCCTCTTCTGGCCAACATATGTTTGTACTCTTACGAATCAGAATTCGTAAGTCTCTGCTCTCAAAAGGCAATAAACAATTAGCATCTTGGTTCAACTTTACATACGGATACATCGACGACGTTTTGTTAATTATCAACCCTGTAGTAAGGATCACCTCAGCATCATATATCCAAAGGAACTCGAGATAAAAGATACAACAGAGATCGCACCTTCTGCTTCATACCGCGATATACTCCTATCAATTAGTGACGGTGTTTTATTAGTAACCTCTCTCTATGACAAACATGACGATTTCAATTTCATTATTACTAACTTCCCTTTTCAAAGTAGCTACATATCTTATTCTCCCGCATATGGCGTCTTCATTTCCAACGTATACGCTATGCCAGTGCATGCTTTAAATACGAAAATATCGTCCTAAGAGGGAGGCTTCTTGCCACTAAACTACTATCACAAGGATATATTAAGGAACGTTTAAAATTGTCACCGAGGAAGCTCTATGGTCGATACAAAAGAGGTCAAATATAAAAGCGACAAACGGCACTGAAATAAAACAAAAATTTTTGTCAAATTTTCGAGGCGGTCTGCCCCTTCCTCAGGACAAAACAATATTAAAATATTCCCGCGTTTCGTTAGTATAGCGGGAATTATTTTTCTGAAAGTTTCGTAAAGCATCCAATGAAATCTTAGTAAGATAGTCACGTGATACCGTGTCCGAGTTAGAGAAAGTCATTCTAGGCTCGATCGCCGCACTGGTCACTCACGTTTAATTTTGAGCAGCCAGGTATCGCATTATAATAGTGTTTAACGGATATCATGGACTCCAGCGGTCTTATAGGTGATGATACCGCCCAAAACGGTAATAATGCACTTTTGTCTCAAATAGATGCCTTGATATCTGCGAGGTTTTCGTCAATGGAGGAGCAATTACTTGCTAAACAAAAACATATAAGTGACGTAAGCTTACATCGGATAGAGAGCAGGTCACACGAGCAGTTTACTTTCAAACGTAAAGGCAATAAAGAGCAGTTCGTGCATGGAGAAAAGGTGCTCGAAAAACTCCGCGACGCTCAATTTTCTTTGAACGCAGAAGCAAGTCCGTCCCATAATGTCGAGAGAGCAAAGTTGAAAATTAATGAAGGATTGGATCTAATAAGCCATAGGCAAAAATTGATTAAGCTTGCTGACAATTCAAAGCATGGTTGGACTGTGGTAGAGCAATATGAGGCTCATCAGCTCGCTGACGACAGTGACGATGAAAAGAGGATTTACAAAGCGGAAGCTAGGTGCGACAAGCAGTTAAGGGAAGAGAGGATGAAAAAGAACCGAGCATCGAGGAAATGGACTCCTTACTCTCTACACACGGCGCCCCCTCCCTCAACAAGTCAGACAACGGCAGCGAACACAGCGCACGCAGGGCCGAAACCAGGTGTTTGTTTTGCTTGTGGAGTGCCTGGGCACTGGCGGAGAGAGTGTCAGGCGAATAGACAGGCTGGCAGTGCTAAGTTAAGTACTATTTCAGTAAATAATGGTAGTAGTAATGCATTGAGTCCTGTAGGTAGACTTAGGTCTCAGTATCAGGAATGGGTATCTATTGACCCTCATCCATATATTTTGAATGTTATTGAAAATGGTTATATTTTACCTTTCTATGAATTACCAGAGCATAAAATCCTGAAAAACAATAGGTCTGCTATTGAAAATCCAAGCATTGTATCTGATGAAATAAGAAAGTTATTGAATTTAGGGTGTGTTACTGAAGTGTTTGAAGTGCCTACAGTGGTAAATCCTTTGACTGTTGCATTTAACAGATCAGGTAAAGCTAGGTTGGTCCTAGATTGCAGGTACATAAATTTGTTTTTGTATAAATTTAAGTTTAGATTAGAGGACGCCTCTGTGGCAAGGTATATGTTCAAGCAGGGTGATTACGTTTTCACTTTTGACCTTAAGTCGGCATATCACCATATTGAAATTCATGAAACTCACAGAAAGTTTCTAGGTTTCTCTTGGACAGAGGAGGGTAAGGTAAGATACTTTATCTTTAACGTGTTAGCGTTCGGTTTGAGTACTGCAGCCCACATATTCACAAAACTCACAAGGTCAGTGGTTAAGTATTGGAGAAAAAGCGGTTTTCGCATTATCATGTATCTAGACGATGGTTTATCGGGTTCGAATTCCTTTGAAAACGCTCAGGCTTTGAGTGTTCAGGTGAGATCAGATCTTATTAGACTGGGCTTTGTGATAGCGGATGAAAAGTGTTCATGGGTTCCCACGCAACGCACAACCTGGTTAGGCTGCGTTTGGGATTTTACTACAGGTAAGGTGGAAATCACCGAAGCGAGACTTCATCGACTTTTAGAATGTTTACAGCGAGCTATTGCTCAGGTATGTAATGCAAATCTTTTTATAAAGGCGAGGCTTCTCGCTTCATTGGCTGGGCAGATTATTTCAATGCAGGTAGCCATGGGAAAGAGTGTTCGCATGAACACAAGGTCAATGTTCAATTGTTTGAAATCAAGAGCAAGTTGGAATGCTCCTGTTATTATAGACAAAGGCGTCTTGGACGAAATTTTCTTTTGGAGAGATAACTGCATCGCTCTGAACGGCAGTCAACTGGTATCAAATCTGACTAAAGATTATGATTGTGTGGTTTACAGCGATGCATCGCATACCGGTTATGGTGGGTATATTTTAGACAAGCCGGGTTCGGAGGTTGTAGGAGTCTGGTCCGACTCCGAATCTATGCAAAGTTCTACTTGGAGAGAACTAGTGGCTATGAGCCGAGTATTTAACTCAGTTTGTAATGGTCTGGAAGGACAAACCATAAAGTGGTATACGGACAGTAAAAATGTGCATCACATGATGCAGGTTGGTAGCAGAAGGGAAGAGCTGCATGAAATTGTGTTGGATATTACTCGTGGAAGCGAGGCTAGATCTGTCAGTATTGACACTATGTGGTTGCCACGGGAACAAAATGTTGAAGCAGATTTTCTTAGTAGATGCTATGATAGCGATGACTGGCAAATAGCGCCGTTGACATTTAAAAGTTTGGAGAAAATTTGGGGTCCACATACCTTTGATAGGTTTGCTACTGATTATAACACAAGATGTAAGAGATTTAATTCTCGGTGGTGGTGCCCTGGTACAAACGGGGTGGATGCATTTAGATCGGTTTGGTCTGGAGAAAATAACTGGTTAGTTCCTCCTCCTAGATTAGTTATCAGCGTAGTGGCTAAACTCAAAGATGATAAGGCCGTGGGGACTTTAGTCGTACCAAAGTGGTTTTCTTCACCTTATTGGCCAATTCTGAAAAACTACGATTTCAAGACAATTTCACTCGGAAATTCATGCACAATTCCGGGGAAGGGGTTTAACGGAGTTTTTGGTAAAGCATTGAAGTTTGAGATGGTGGCTATCAGAATTGATTTCACAAATCGGTGATTTAGTTAGAATTGTTTTTAATCAGAGTATTTTTTTGATAGGTGAAAGAATAAGTTCACATTTGACTAGCATCTGTAAAGAGTCCGGTATGGAGATGAGCGGAGACAACGTTTACCTTTGCGAGAAAATGTGCGAGTTCATGCTTCAATGTCGCAGTGACAACACAAAAGTGAAGTATTTCAATCTTTTCAAGAGATGGGAGCAGTTTGCATTATCTAAGTGCTTTAGTGTTATTCCGGCAGAGCCTGTGCATATTGCTCTGTTTATTACGTCGCTTTTAGATAGCGGTTCTTCCCACAATGTGATTTCTGCTGTGAAATATTCTGTGAAATTCGTTCACTCATTGCACGGTTTTGAGGATCCGACCGATAATCCATTCATTGACAACCTGGTGGAATCGTCCAAGCGCATCGCTTCTAGACCGATCAAAAAGAAGGACGTAATCAACCGTGACCATCTTTTAACATTATGTAGTTTATATAAGGACAGCGAAGATTTATTGGTTATCAGAGACTTATGCATGATTCTCATAGCTTTTTCAGCTTTTTTTACGATTTGATGTGCTTGTGTCATTGCATTGTAATGATATTTCATTTTTTGATGACTATTTTTCTATCAGAATCAGAAAAAGTAAGACTGATCAATACCGTTTTGGTAGCGATATTATTGTCTCAAAAGGTCAGACAATTGCATGTCCCTTTGCTATGATGAAGCGCTATTTTGATAAGGCAGAAATTGTTATTTCTTCAGATTTGTACCTTTTTCGGCAAATATTTCGCTCTAAATCAGTTTGTAAACTTATTTACAAAAACAAGCGTTTGAGCTATACTAGATGTAGAGAGTGCTTAGTCAGTCGTTTAAAGGAAGTGGCTTATAATTTAGATATTGGTTTGCATTCTTTAAGAGCAGGAGGTGCTTCTGCTGCAGCAAACGCTTCGGTTAATGAGCGGTGCTGGAAGCGCCATGGTAGATGGCGGTCAGAGTCAGCCAAAGATGGCTATGTTGCTGATAGCTTACAAAGCAGATTATCTGTCACGAAATCATTAGATCTTTAGTTTTTTACACATTAATGTTATACAGATTTGCGTAAGCTTGTTACTTGCATAAATTGGAGAATGTTTTATACATGTACATTTATTATTATTATTTTGATGAAATGCCATGGGAGATGGTGGTCACATTCAGCCAAGGATGGCTACGTTGCTGATAGTTTTCATACACGTAGTAAGTTATGTCATGAGATCAATTAATCTGAAGTTTTTACACTTTAATGAGATATGTATTTTTGATGTTATATAAGTTTAATTTTTTTTATACATTTATTATTTTCAAACAATTTGATTTAAGCAATATTTGCATATTTAAACCTTTGATATTTTCAATCACAATTTTCTTTCTTTTGTCTCTTGCCCAAACTTTTTAGAATTTCTAGCACGGGCGTCGGGCAATTTCATATATTGTTTGTGTTTTTGGTATAGAAGAATAGAGAAGAATAAAATATTCCCGCGTTTCGTTAGTATAGCGGGAATTATTTTTCTGAAAGTTTCGTAAAGCATCCAATGAAATCTTAGTAAGATAGTCACGTGATACCGTGTCCGAGTTAGAGAAAGTCATTCTAGGCTCGATCGCCGCACTGGTCACTCACGTTTAATTTTTTGTTTTTAGTTTGATATATATAATTATGAATCTATGATTTGAATATCTGGATTGATTTTGTTTATTTGACGTATATAGTGAGGTCTGCCACTGGGGTTATGCTAGATGACTTGACAATAGTGTGAAATTACACTGCCACAGACACAGGTTTTCCATAAAAATATTTGCATTCTTTGGCTTTGCATCTATGGTTTTTTCCTGGGCGGTCATGTTTCATTTTTAGATAACCCATACGTTTTCCTTGTGAGCTTTTCATTTTACATGTCAAATGTTATACATGTTTCATGGTCATATCTATAATCTCATATTATAATATAATGTGAGCTAAATGTATTAAAAGGAATAAACTTCTGGCTGCTCTAGCACGGGCGTCGGGCAATTTCATATATTGTTTGTGTTTTTGGTATAGAAGAATAGAGAAGAAATAAAAAAACCTATATAAATAGAAATATGAGAAAAGAAAGCTATATACAAACCACAAGTCTAATTATACGGTGATATCGGGCGACAGCTACATTTTGCACGTTTGTAGTTCGCTATTCAAATGTAAAATGGCCAGGCCTTTATCCGATATCATGGTCATAGGGGAATAGGGCGACACCTAGTGTTGCAGTTTGCCTTGACCCATTCATATTGTAATATGACTAAGTGAAATAAGAGAATGCTGAGAGTTGAAAGTAGAATGAGAAAGGATAAAATGAATGAAAATATACAGAGAAAATAAATAGATATAAAAAAACGGGGAGGGGGTGTAAGCACAAAGTCAACAGGACAAGTGTGTAATATTTTTGTGCATTTGGTAGACATCCATCAGTTTGTTAAGATCATTAGGTTCTACGGTCTTAAGTGCAATTTGCCAAAAATTTTCTTTGGCAACTCTTTCTTCCCTCGTCCACATAATGTTATGGTCTATGGCCGAAACTATCATATCCTCCCAACAGTGGTCAACCTTGTTAAAATGCTTACTCACAGGTAAATGTATTTTTAGTGGTGATGGACGACCTGTGGTTATTTACTCGCATGTTGAGCGCATCCTCTGTTTCCCCGACACATTGTTTCTTACACACTGTATATGTGATTAGGTACACCACATTTTTGGATTTGCAAGAGAGTTTTTCCAGAATTTTGTACTCCTGTCTTGTAATGGAGCTTCTAAAGGTAGAGGTGGTTTGTGACTGGGGACAATGTTTGCAGCGTTTGTTGTTGCAGGTTGTGAATGAACCAACAGATAGTGGATTGTCAAGCCTGGATCTGACAATATGATCTTTAATGCTTTTCGGCTTTCTGTAGGCGACCATAAGGGGCGACGGAATGACCTTAGCCATACGCTTGGATTTGTGGAGAGTAGGGAAGTGTAGAATGGAGGATAGGCCTAGTACAGATGGATGGAAGATGGTGACCAATTGCATTCTCGGTGCAGCGTCATTGATTTTGTTTCGAGCACATTTGTTCTACCAATGGACTTGGCATCGGAAATAGCTCTTTTGACGAAATTCCTATTAAAGCCTCTGTGGCAAAGTTTCTGTTTGAGTTCCGAGCTCCTTGTGCGATACAAGTCATCAGTCGAGCATATTCGCCGTACTCTAATGGCTAGACTTTTCGGGATGCCTTTGAAGACATGGGGAGGATGACAACTATCGGGCCTAAGGTAGACCTTACCTCTACCTCAGGCAGCATTTCTTCGCTCACTCCTCCTGGGCACCTGGTCTTACCTCGATTTTATTTTAGGTTCGCATTTGTCTGAATATGACATTATACACGATATTGTCCTTTTATTCCATGAACTATGATAAAACAATAACATGTTTTACGGCGCCCTTAACCGGTTCTCAGAAAATGTGTCTTTCCAAGGTTTTTAGGTTTACCTTTAGTTCTTCCAGGTGTCTGCTATTGCTCTATTTGTCCAGATTTAATGTGGTGCTCTATGTTTTATATTTCAACTTTCTCGAAGGGTCTTCATAAAATAGTATTTTCCTATTCAACTATGGATTTAGAGGAATTGTGTCCTATGTCCCACTACCTTATAAAGTTTGGCACAAAACGTAATGAAATGTATAATTTGCTTTAGTTTGCTTTATTGGTTTTTGTAACTAGTGCCCTTACTCCTTTTTTGAAATGCTGGAAACGCGAACGACATTTGGCATTTCTTCTGCATTGAAGCATTTTGAAACATTCATATTTGATAACAATGTGAATACTGTATAATGACGCTGCTTTTCCAGATATAACAAGAGAAGACAATACATTATGAAATAGAACCAAAGAAGAGTTCCGTTCGTGACTACTCAATATCTGTTCCCATCGGGTCGTCATTAGAGGGGACAAAAAAGGTATTAGATAATAATGCTTCCGGAAGTGAAATCAATTGAAAACGATACACCTCAAAGATGATACACATCCCACCCGGTTGTTATAATTGCAGTGTAATGATTGTTTGCGCTGCTAAGCAACTTTCTCTTCCACAAACGGAAGTAAATAGATTAAAAACAAACAATAATGCGATCATGTATCGCGATAATGCATTATCGGGTACATTTACAAAAGAATACTCCGTTCTGCACCGATGCATAACGGATAATGTTGACACGGAAAGGTTCTCCGCAATAGATAACAATTATATTTCGTTAACAGCAGTGGACTAAGTTAAAAGTTTCATATATGTAGCTCTCACAAGTGATTTAAAACTCGATATCACACAATATGGAGAATATGAAAGGTGCCTGCTGGTCCCGTAGCAACCTTTTTGATTTCTAGAAAAGGGGATGAGGTGGGGTCAGAACGACTTGAATAAAAAAAACCCCACAAAACAAAACATCTGACTCGCAATAAAGGAAAAAGAAATGTTCTGAAAAAAGAGGTGTTGTATGTATGGAAATTATAAATATGTATTATATATACAGGCTTAATTTTCTTCCGGTTCACAAAGCCCCCCCCCCCCCCCCTTTCCAACAAAAATCAATGATTTATATATGTTTAATAATAGAATGATATCGATAGACCTATCTTTACCTATGTTATGATATGTAATATACACATGGAATATTATGATAAATATATATGAATTTAATTAATTAATGTTATATATAACGACATCTATAATAGAATAGATATAATCAGCTTAGAACTAATCCATAAGAGATGAGATTTGTAGTATTATATACCAATGTTGTGGGAGTTCCGGTAGAAAAGGGGATTAGAAAACAGGTGCAGATTTAGAGATTTAATTTAGATTTTGGAGATTCAGTTTTCAAATGAACCAATTGAATGGGTCCTATATGTATATATATATATATATATATATATATATATATATATATATATATATATATATTTTGTTGTTGTTTTGCTTTTTTTTTTTTTTTTTTTTTTTTTTTTTTTTTTTTTGTTTTATTGCTTTTAATGTAATGTAGTCATATGAGTTTGAATGGAACCAATGTTGATTAAAGCTATTGGAAGATTCTAGTTGTAAAGACGCTTAGAGATATACTGAACGATTCTTGTTGTAAAGATACTTAGAGACATACTGAAAAAATTCTAGTTGTAAAGACCCTTAGAGATATCCTGGAAGATTCTTGTTGTAAAGACCCTTAGAGATATACTGGAAGATTCTTGTTGTAAAGACCCTTAGAGATATACTGAAAGATTCTTGTTGTAAAGACCCTTAGAGATATACTGGAAGATTCTTGTTGTAAGGACCCTTAGAGATATACTGAAAGATTCTTGTTGTAAAGACCCTTAGAGATATACTGGAAGATTCTTGTTGTAAAGACCCTTAGAGATATACTGAAAGATACTTGTTGTAAAGACCCTTAGAGATATACTGGAAGATTCTTGTTGTAAGGACCCTTAGAAATATACTGAAAGATTCTTCTTGTAAAGACTCTTAGAGATATACTGGAAGATACTTGTTGTAAAGGCCCTTAGAGATATACTGGAAGATTCTTGTTGTAAAGACCCTTAGAGATATACTGGAAGATTCTTGTTGTAAAGACCCTTAGAGATATACTGGAAGATTCTTGTTGTAAAGACCCTTAGAGATATACTGGACGATTCTTGTTGTAAAGACCCTTAGAGATATACTGGAAGATTCTTGTTGTAAAGACCCTTAGAGATATACTGGAAGATTCTTGTTGTAAAGACCCTTAGAGATATACTGGACGATTCTTGTTGTAAAGACCCTTAGAGATATACTGGAAGATTCTTGTTGTAAAGACCCTTAGAGATATACTGGAAGATTCTTGTTGTAAAGACCCTTAGAGATATACTGGAAGATTCTTGTTGTAAAGACCCTTAGAGATATACTGGAAGATTCTTGTTGTAAAGACCCTTAGAGATATACTGGAAGATTCTTGTTGTAAAGACCCTTAGAGATATACTGGAAGATTCTTGTTGTAAGGACCCTTAGAGATATACTGGAAGATTCTTGTTGTAAGGACCCTTAGAGATATACTGGAAGATTCTTGTTGTAAAGACCCTTAGAGATATACTGGAAGATTCTTGTTGTAAGGACCCTTAGAGATATACTGGAAGATTCTTGTTGTAAGGACCCTTAGAGATATACTGGAAGATTCTTGTTGTAAAGACCCTTAGAGATATACTGAAAGATTCTTGTTGTAAAGACCCTTAGAGGTATACTGAAAGATTCTTGTTGTAAAGACCCTTAGAGATATACTGGAAGATTCTTGTTGTAAGGACCCTTAGAGATATACTGAAAGATTCTTGTTGTAAAGACCTTTAGAGATATACTGGAAGATTCTTGTTGTAAAGACCCTTAGAGATATACTGAAAGATATTTGTTGTAAAGACCCTTAGAGATATACTGGAAGATTCTTGTTGTAAGGACCCTTAGAGATATACTGGAAGATTCTTGCTGTAAGGACCCTTAGAGATATACTGGAATATTCTTCTTGTAAGGACCCTTAGAGATATACTGGAAGATTCTTGTTGTAAGGACCCTTAGAGATATACTGGAAGATTCTTGTTGTAAAGACCCTTAGAGATATACTGGAGGATTCTTGTTGTAAAGACCCTTAGAGATATACTGGAAGATTCTTGTTGTAAGGACCCTTAGAGATATACTGGAAGATTCTTGTTGTAAAGACCCTTAGAGATATACTGGAAGATTCTTGTTGTAAAGACCCTTAGAGATATACTGGAAGATTCTTGTTGTAAAGACCCTTAGAGATATCCTGGAAGATTCTTGTTGTAAAGACCCTTAGAGATATACTGGAAGATTCTTGTTGTAAGGACCCTTAGAGATATACTGGAAGATTCTTGTTGTAAGGACCCTTAGAGATATACTGGAAGATTCTTGTTGTAAGGACCCTTAGAGATAAACTGGAAGATTCTTGTTTTAAAGACCCTTAGAGATATACTGGAAGATTCTTGTTGTAAAGACCCTTAGAGATATACTGGAAGATTCTTGTTGTAAAGACCCTTAGAGATATACTGGAAGATTCTTGTTGTAAAGACCCTTAGAGATATACTGGAAGATTCTTGTTGTAAAGACCCTTAGAGATATACTGGAAGATTCCTGTTGTAAAGACCCTTAGAGATATACTGGAAGATTCTTGTTGTAAAGACCCTTAGAGATATACTGGAAGATTCTTGTTGTAAAGACCCTTAGAGATATCCTGGAAGATTCTTATTGTAAAGACCCTTAGAGATATCCTGGAAGATTCTTGTTGTAAAGACCCTTAGAGATATCCTGGAAGATTCTTGTTGTAAAGACCCTTAGAGATATACTGGAAGATTCTTGTTGTAAAGACCCTTAGAGATATCCTGGAAGATTCTTGTTGTAAAGACCCTTAGAGATATACTGGAAGATTCTTGTTGTAAAGACCCTTAGAGATATCCTGGAAGATTCTTGTTGTAAAGACCCTTAGACATATACTGGAAGATTATTTTTGTAAAGACCCTTTAGCGATATACTGGAAGATTCTTGTTGTAAAGACCCTTAGAGATATACTGGAAGAGTCTTGTTGTAAAGACCCTTAGAGATATACTGGAAGATTCTTGTTGGAAAGACCCTTAGAGATATACTGGAAGATTCTTGTTGTAAAGACCCCTAGAGATATCCTGGAAGATTCTTGTTGTAAAGACCCTTAGAGATATCCTGGAAGATTCTTGTTGTAAAGACCCTTAGAGATATACTGGAAGATTATTGTTGTAAAGACACTTAGAGATATCCTGGAAGATTCTTGTTGTAAAAATAACGCAGAGATTTACTGAAAGATTCTTGTTTTAAAGACCCTTAGAGATAAACTGGAATATTCTTGTTGTAAACACCCTTAGAGATATACTGGAAGATTCTTGTTGTAAAGACCCTTAGAGATATACTGGAAGATTCTTGTTGTAAAGACCCTTAGAGATATACTGGAAGATTCTTGTTGTAAAGACCCTTAGAGATATACTGGAAGATTCTTGTTGTAAAGACCCTTAGAGATATCCTGGAAGATTCTTGTTGTAAAGACCCTTAGAGATATACTGGAAGATTCTTGTTGTAAAGACCCTTAGAGATATCCTGGAAGATTATTGTTGTAAAGACCCTTAGAGATATACTGAAAGATTATTGTTGTAAAGACCCTTAGAGATATCCTGGAAGATTCTTGTTGTAAAGACCCTTAGAGATATACTGGAAGATTCTTTTTGTAAAGACCCTTAGAGATATACTGGAAGATTATTGTTGTAAAGACCCTTAGCGATATACTGGAAGATTCTTGTTGTAAAGACCCTTAGAGATATACTGGAAGATTCTTGTTGTAAAGACCCTTACAGATATCCTGGAAGATTCTTGTTGTAAAGACCCTTAGAGATATACTGGAAGATTCTTGTTGTAAAGACCCTTAGAGATATACTGGAAGATTCTTGTTGTAAAGACCCTTAGAGATATACTGGAAGATTCTTGTTGGAAAGACCCTTAGAGATATACTGGAAGATTCTTGTTGTAAAGACCCTTAGAGATATCCTGGAAGATTCTTGTTGTAAAGACCCTTAGAGATATACTGGAAGATTCTTGTTGTAAAGACCCTTAGAGATATCCTGGAAGATTCTTGTTGTAAAGACCCTTAGAGATATACTGGAAGATTATTTTTGTAAAGACCCTTTAGCGATATACTGGAAGATTCTTGTTGTAAAGACCCTTAGAGATATACTGGAAGAGTCTTGTTGTAAAGACCCTTAGAGATATACTGGAAGATTCTTGTTGGAAAGACCCTTAGAGATATACTGGAAGATTCTTGTTGTAAAGACCCTTAGAGATATCCTGGAAGATTCTTGTTGTAAAGACCCTTAGAGATATCCTGGAAGATTCTTGTTGTAAAGACCCTTAGAGATATCCTGTAAGATTCTTGTTGTAAAGACCCTTAGAGATATCCTGGAAGATTCTTGTTGTAAAGACCCTTAGAGATATCCTGGAAGATTCTTGTTGTAAAGACCCTTAGAGATATCCTGTAAGATTATTGTTGTAAAGACCCTTAGAGATATACTGGAAGATTCTTGTTGTAAAGACCCTTAGAGATATCCTGGAAGATTCTTGTTGTAAAGACCCTTAGAGATATACTGGAAGATTCTTGTTGTAAAGACCCTTAGAGATATCCTGGAAGATTATTGTTGTAAAGACCCTTAGAGATATACTGAAAGATTCCTGTTGTTAAGACACTTAGAAATATACTGACAGATTCTTTTTGTAAAGAGGTTTAGAGATACACTGGGATATTTTTGTTGTAAAGATACTTAGAGATATACTGAAAGGTTCTTGTTGTAAAGACTATTTATAGAATATGAATTTAACATGTTGCATTTCACTTTTGAAAATAGAATGATATAACACATATACATGTAGCTCTTTAACACCTTTAAAAGTTAGTGTCATCCTTTCCTGCCTTGGCAATGTCAGTCACCAAAAAGATTTCCTGTGTATTTCTTGTTCTGCTGTTACGGTGAGTGGGAAGGTGGGCCCGTAAACCGGTTAACCACACCATTTGTTTGGCTTTTGTCAAATTAAATGACCGTCCTAAGTCGGTATCGTAATTGCACTACAATCAAATATTTTTGTAATGTGTTAAATGTTCTGTTTTATTATTTATATTCATGTATTGTATAGCTCAATGGTGACTTCTGCCACATAACTGAGCCGGTAACTGCTCTTTTTTCTTTCTAGATATAGTCTTCATTTAAGTTAGAAATGTGAAATAAGTTTTCGATTAGTATTTTGAAGGAGATAAGGCATCTTTGTGTATACAATGTTTTTGTTAAGATGGTGGATACAAAGGGTGAAAAACAAGTCCAAACCTCATCATACCGAAAGGCATACAAAATCAGCAAAATAGTAAATATAAAGATGGAAGAGATGAATATCTGCAGAGATGTGACACCAAATCCATAGTAGGTTAATTTCAGGCTCAATCTGTACTCAGTTATAGCTAGATAGACGGCATAGAAGGCACACCAAGCAAATCCAGTTGGTACTGTGAGGCCAATTTTCTTCCCAATACAAGTGTAACAGGCAATCCATCATTGTACCATGCACTCTGCCTTCGTGGCATGTTGGTTTGTATCAATGCTGCAAGCCGCTGCCTGTATGTAAGAATATTTTCATGAGGTTAAAATTATAATTATTTACAAGGATGTTATTTATATGTGATAGATATGCTTTAATTACGTATAACTCTAAATGAACCTGCTTCACAACAGGTGCTGCACAAACAAATTTATGGTGCATGAATCTTAAATAATCTTTTATGTAGTTTTGAAAGTCTGAAAGAACTTTGTTACTCAGACAGGAGGTAAAAAATCTGACTTCAAAACATCAGAGAGTCTACAAGGTACAAATCAAAGACAAATAAAAACCGATAATAAACAAAATATGGTAAAACGAAAACAAGCCAATAACTATGATTCTGGTGTACTTGTTCGTCAGATGATGTTTACTTCTCCCTGAAAATTATGCCACAGTTCTTTCTTCCAGAACTCTGCAATAGTCAAGCCTCCATATTGACCTGTAGAATAAATGTTCTTCATGGACATCTGGACATCTGGTTCAGACATACTATTGGTTTATTGAATATTGTTTTACGTCATTCCATGATTCCTTCACGTATATCTGCTCAGTACATAGAATTCCATACCTTTGTCGGGGAAGAATTGTTGTATAGGGTAAACACTCAGCTTCCGGTTCAGACGGCCAGGGTTCGATTCCTGGAATGAGAAACTATGATTAAAAGATATTGTACCCCCGGTTTCATTGTCACGATATAACATAAAACTTTTTTGAAAGTGACGTAAAACACCGATGTGACTACGCGAAAGTTGAAACCGGAACCTTTCGCTCATGAATTGAGCACCCCATACACTGGGCTACATCGGCTCGATATACAATTAATGCTATTCTGTTTGATTATATATAAGAATATATTTATTTTATTTCATAATTTATTGCTCAAAAATGAATAATGTCTTAAAATTAAAATGAAATAATTTCTGATTTAAAGGAAATATTAGATAAAGAACTTATAATTTAATGACAATGGAATCTATTTAAACAAAGCTTATTGGCATCATTGGTTTAATGAAATTACAAATGAGTTATTGGCGTCACATAAAGAAATACTGCTTGCAGATTTGAGGTCTGGACTATTTGACGATCGGTCAATAATAATTACAATAGTTCTAGTTTTTGACACCACCTTAGGTAAACAGACGCCTATGCATTTCATTTCAATAGAATGATGATGACATTTTGCTAAATATACAGAATGTTATGGCATCATGTCATATAGAATCACTAAACAAACGATTGGTCACACACATTTACTAAAATAAATCAATTTACTGTAAAATTAATAAAGCAAATATCCTTATATATCTCCGATTCCCCAATAAAAGTTTGTGTGACCTTTGCTTTTGCGCTGAGTGGGAACGATTGTATCTTTTGATTGTGTGAGTGGGATAGTTGCGCCTGTGTGCAGTTTACTACTTTAATTGACCGTTCTAAGTCGGTATCAAAACTGCAGTACAATAGAATATTTTTGTAATGTTTTCTGTATTTATTTGGTTATTGTTTGATTTATATAGGTTGGTCAGATGTCTTCTTGTCTTAGCTACTGTACCAATTGAATAAGCGATTAACACTTCAATTGTCGGTAGGTCATCTTTATGAATACATTTATTTCTCCGAATATTCGTGGCGACACTACTCAAACATCAAACTCGGATGTCCTTTTTATGTTTATTTTTCATAATTCACAGACATGCCAGTTTAATTCAATGCACCAGATACACACTCCGGCAACTTATTCATCTCCGAAACTGAAATTCAGGAAATTATTGGTAGAGTTATTATGAATCACTAAATTGATCGAATTCGAAGAGCATATACCTATCTCGAGATAATTCTGCATGAGGGAGGTTTTTTAATCGAAAAATGAGTTATTTCCAAAATGTTGAATGATAATCTCGGTGGAGATCTCATCCGTCCACTTTTAATCACCGAATTGATACTTTTACTTTACTGTGGTTTTACTTGCTTTGACATTTTCCACTGGATTTTAGTAATTGTGCTACTAGAAAGCAGAGGAACCTTACTTTCCCCAGGCCCTCACGCTCATCCCCTTTTTAAAAGTTGACTCATTCTCTCAAGTAGATTTTATTTTTGGTTTATTTATTTTCTATGTGATTTTCCATTTTCCCCTTGGTTTTATGACTTTTGTGATACTGATCCAATTTTATGCATTATCCTGTCGTTACAGTATTTTATCAGAGTAATTTGGAATTTTATAATTTGCGTGAATGCTGTAAGACTGATAGCTCGGCTAGTGATACCCCTACGGGACTTTCAGTCAAATATATATATGAGATGATGCCGCACAAGCGGCCCTTCACTTTATTGGATGAAGAAGGATATGACAATCACAAACGATCGCTTAAAGGTAAGATACCGACTTGGGAGGGTCAAATTATACGACAGTAGCCAATCAATTTGCGTAGTGGACAGGTTTACGGGCCTGCTTTCCATCTCACCACAAAAGCAGTAAAATCAATGGACACGCATTTAAACATCTATGAAAGTTTAGCAACTTAAGACACCTCAAAAACATACACACGTATAGAACTGCAGACTAAGAAGATATCAAAGCTGTACATTCACATCAACATGAGTAAACCATGCTTTGCCGATTGCAGCGGGCTCAGACCTTTAATCTCTAGAATTCCCAGCTAACAGTCAGAGTGGACGAGGGTCAGGTCCAGGTCTCCTCTGAGTCACAACTACTAGTATTTATTTATCGCGTCATATGCGCTCTCAGCAAGTGAAATCTCTTCAGTAATATTCACGGCCGGAATGTGTGGAGTACAAAACCATTCTGAAATATATACTTCGTCTAAGTACTGAAGCATTAAGTATGTGAATGCATATTCCCGGCAATCTGCATATGCATCCCATCCCGCAGCCCAGTTCTCAGTATCTCAGTATTGACAATAAATATTAACTGACAAATTTACTGCGAGTTATTCTATAACTAAGGAGCATCTCCATCATGCATAAATATGTCCTTAAATGGGTTATTAAGCTTTTACTATTAAGTTAATTTGATAATGAGTTTGCTCCTTAAATATTTAAACTTTCGATTTACATGGTTTAGGACTTAAGTATCATTGGCGGGAGGTACGTTTTCCAAATGCCCATATGTTGCATCAAATAACTACACCTATATATACATATAGCTATCTTCAAGCTAAGAAATTTACGCACTGCTAAGAGTAGATATATATGGTCATATAAATCAACCGAATGCGTCAACTATGCACCACTCACTTTCCATATGTTGTATCCATACATACTCTCCAAGGCATAAGCTATCACAGATTGAAATGGACAGTGAACCATTAGAATAAATATTAGTCTGTATCAAGACCAGCGTGCTGCCTCTAATGTTTACTCGAGTCTAATCTTCCGGATTTCATGCTGTAATGTAATATGGTGAAATGTCAAAGGTCCAAAGCACAGTCTATCAAGATTATCTGTGTTCCGAAAATGAAATATAGAGTGGCTTGATAGGATCTTGCTGTCGGTGTGGTTGTAATCTAAGTTTTGAAATAATCCCACTTTACAACGTTTGCGTTTCTTTTATCTACATGTTGATTTTCAGAGAAAGATCGAGTTGTATTGTTTGAAACATACATCGTTTTGATAAATATTATATGTTTGTTTTTATTGTTTTGCACACGTATATAACATATTAGTGTATTATATATTTCCAAACAGTGTTATGTTTTTTTTTTTACATTTAAATCAAGTTTGTGTCGGATGCAATTTATGCTAATTGATTCTTTGTCGGACTCAACATTCATAATATTATTTCTCAACTTTAAAAATAAATACAATATATTGTCTAGTATTGCGTAAATTTACATTAAAGGTTAACTTCCCTTTCTTTGTAGTTTACAGCAGAATATACTTTATATACTTTATTCTCATCATTATATTTGTGTATATATCATTATGTCCTCTCAGCTAGAGTTACTAAACACCCGCAGAACACGTATGACTCTTGATATGGTTCTGTTTGATATGTAGATTTTCTTCCTTGACACTATATGAGTTAATATTTTCATGATTTCTATACTTTACTTAATCGCTCTCTCTTGTGCTACATGAAGGATTATTACTATATTTTCTTATGCATTTCCCTTTTAATTATCCCCCTTTTTTCATATCCCCCGTTAAGAACACGATTTGAATTACTACTGCCGCTTTTATTGACTGTTTGAATTCGGCTTTGCCCTAGCTACAGTATAGTGAAATTTGTTTTTGATATAATGTATGCTGCTTTTGCTTTGTCATGCAAGACTGTCAGATCTCTTATCCTGTCTTTTACTTTGTCCATATCTTTACCTTTTAACTGTAAATCCTTTTCGCATAGTACTATTCGTGTTTTTTAATTATATGACCTCTCAACTTGAGTTATCTGTTGTACGTTGTCTTCTATATGGAGGGTTATTCATGAACTGCGAAATTATGCGTCCTTTTCTTATACTGCATTTGTTTGTGGTGTGTAAGAGGTAAGTCTATAAACCAGTTAATAACATTACATCAATCGAAAAAATGTTTCCATCTCCACAACAGACGATACTTAGATACTATCAATTATTATATGATCAATTTTTATAAATTTCTTTCTTCTTTTTTATTTTTCTTTTATTGTTTGGATTTGTTTTATTGTTAATACCCTGTAATACAGTGGCGATTGACAAATTTGTCAATTTATTTTCCTTTCACTTCATGGGAAAGATTATAATTTGATTATAATTTGTATAACCTACTTAAGAGGATAAACTACGTATAAAGTATATATAATCTATTGACGGTTGATAACATAAAACACCCACCATGCAATCTCTCTTATCATAATCGGAGATAACGGCTAATGACCTGACCAATCAAATTATAGTTGTCATTTTTATATCCAAAGGATATGCTTGTTATTCTACGTTTTCAGTTAGCATGCAAGGTTACAACGAGTATTACAGAAGGAATTGACATCGCGCGAATGTATTTACTCCCAGCTGACTTGAATATGCTAAACTGGATACAAAATACCAATTGAAAGCACCTAGATATTATACAACGTCACAGCTAATGAATCAAATTACTATCATTACTCCCGATCAGTGGTTACGATGATGACATCATTCAATACAGCACCTATCGACCTTATATATTATCCGTTATCGATGTCCTGTTTTCTTAGCTGATTAGTCTAAAGTACATGTGCTTGCAATTGAAATTTGTTTTCTTGATTTTGCTTAACATGCTAGTTTTTAGATATTGCTTTAGTTTATGTGTGATTTTGTGTAGTTTCTAAGTAGCGAGTAATTGCTGTGTACTAGCTAACTGCTAGACGTAGATGGTATCCGTGTGTTTGTTTATAAAAAATACCACGTGTGGATTACGTGATTTTCCTAAATCTACAACATGTAACGGATTTGGTAGGTACATGGTATTGAAATTGGGTGGTTGTTTTTCGAATTCTTCATCTAATTAGAAAAAATGATTCGAGAATTGTCTTCTCTCTGTAGACTTTTTTAATACATATTGTAGGAGTAACCACAAGTTCCAAAGCCTGTTCTTTACAGCGAGTATAAAAGCATTAAAGGAGTACATGGCCGCTATTACGTTTTATTCAATCAATAGTCCCGTTAATGTGGAAGCACAGCATACACAAAGCATTTACCATAACAGTTATATCAAGATATTCAGTTATGATGTGAGAATTTATTAAAATATTTTGTGTGGTGTTTTTGGTAATAATTCAATGTATATCTGTAAATATAACATATATCGTCACAAAAATTTCCCTTAACAAGCTACATATGGCATATACTTATTTGGTTTATTAAATTGCTTTCGTTAATGGGAGGTTGGGCCCGTTAACCAGTTAACCGTACCAATATAGTGATGGTATTCACTTCAATTGACTATCTGAAATCAATAGCACAACTGAAACAGAACGGTCAATTGTTGCAATGTCCTTTTATTTATATATTCTTGTTTGGTCTGTATATTTATTTGTCATACAGCTGATTTCTTTTTTGATCCTGGGTTTTTTTTTTTTTTCTTTTGGAATGTTTCATTTCAAATCCCTTTATCTCTCATCTTTTGCAGTTTAAAAATGATAAGTGTTATTCAGAGAAAAACTACTTTCATTATTTCAACTAAACTAATGTTTGTTGTGTAGCTACCGCAGAGCTATGGACAATTTCCTCTCTTGATATACAAGGTGCTCAGCTTGCAACCAGATAACTTCGGGTTCAAGTAAGATACGAAACTAACTGTGTCACATGGCTATGACACTAACAAAAATATACCACAGTGGACATTCACGGACCCCTGAAATTCAGAGGTGAGACCAGGTGCCCGGAAGGAGTGAGCGTCTCCTATTTGGCTAGCCACATCTGCCGCGAATGCCCTTAAATACAAAAGAAACAAATATAATTCAGCACTGTATATATACATGAATGTGAACAAACACTGTGTAGAATGTGTCACAGCCACATAAGGATAAAGTGCATAATAACCCTTATGTCAAACCCGTCCCATTATTTGAAAACATCGATTTTTTAGGTGAGTCCGAGGCGAAGGTCTTAATTTCTGTGCTGGGGTGCGATACATTTAACAAATGACATTAATATATATGTGAAATAATTTGGTGGGACATACACACAATAAAGCAGTGAAGATGTTGAAATATTTTCCAACTTGTAGGTCATTTTCAGTGATTTTGAAAATTTTGCAAGACCGAAAAATGAAACATGCAGAAAAATGAAGAATTTTGTCAGTCTGAATGAAATATTTGCAGTCAAAACCTTCGGACTGACACTTTTCAATATCATTGAAGCAAAGAAACACAATAACATGCCATGTAAGTAGTAGCTTCCGCGATCCTCCTAATGTATCATTTGGAATGAAATTCGTTTTCTTATTTTACAAAAAGTATCTTAATAATAATCTGATCTCCTTATATTAAGGAGAAATAAATGAGATTTCGTTTTGTGCTCGTTCATAGCTTCTTAGATCTCGGACTATTTCTGAATGCACTATTTTGTTTCTAATTAAATTTTCAGCAAAATGTCAGTTACGGTTATCAAAATTAAATGGTCAAATGCAATAAGGAAGTCATACTTGAGGGTATCAGGATTGGTATTTCTTAAGGCTAATTAAGCTACATATATATATATATATATATATATATATATATATATATATATATATATATATATATATATATATATATATATATATATATATATATATATATATATATATATATATATATATATAAGTGTAATTAAGTGAAATTATATTTTATTTTTACTTGATGCTACATGGCAGTGGCATTTTCTACACTGTTTTGGTTCACATTCATTTATATATACAGTGCTTAGTTACATTTGTTTTTTCTGTATGTTAGGACATTAGTTGCGGGTTTGGCTAGCCATAAAGGACATGCTTCCAATTCCTGGTCTGAACTCTGAGTTTCAGGGGTCTTTAAATGTCCACTGTGATACATTTGTTGTTAGTGCCACAGTCGCTGATACTATTGACTTTCCTATTTTGCATTATATTTATAATTATCACTGCTAGCGGTTGACACATTTCTTGGGCTATCACAAGTCCAGTTTTTTTTTGTTTTTCCGTACTGTCTTTACTTGAAATCTACTTTTATAAAGGCTTGTATATAATTCTAAAATTATAATCGCACCTACTTCAAGCATTGCTTAGTGCTTAGATGGGATCTAAGTTCTCATTGAATGGTCATTTTTGGAAAATAATTTGCTCATAAAATGTCTGTACCCTGGATTTTATTTGTTCCAGCTTTGAGCATCGCTGAAGAGATACGAGTACAATGTAAATTGCACAATACTTTAATACACGTATATATGTTCTTCTTCCATAGAAAGAGTAGTATTGCATATGTTTGGACTATTGCTCAGTGACCAAGACTTTTTATGGCTACATAGAATACGATTATGTTTTCATTATGAAAAATAAAAAAAAAAATAATAAATGCATAAATAAATAATGAATAAATAAACAAATAAAAACGATTAAAGTTCATTGATTTAAAACATGCCAGATTTACTATTATTACATTGACTAAGTACAGAAACCAGTTTCAGAAGTGAAAATGACAATTACAAATTCAATAAAACACATAGTTTCCTTTATTTTCAAATACATCGTTTATTATCAAACGAAGGGCTTAGTTAAGTCATATTTTCCCCAGACTCTCATGATATTTTAAAGTGAAAATATCCAGTGTTAGGTTTATAGCTATTGTGGCTTTGCGTATATTGTATTCTGTTTATGTCAATTAGTCTTGAAGATTATGGGAAACTTAAATTATACAAATTCATGTTTTGCTTAAATAAATTGTATATACGTTAAAAAATACCCTCATATTTTTTGGTTTTTGAAAATAATTACTCGTTCTGGAGATATTGATACTTGAATATAAATGTAAATGTGTGTTGCTTCGACAAGTCTCGCGGATTTTCGTGACTGTGATCGCGATGACGTTATATTACGTCAATTACTATATGAGCTGTATTCACAACCTGTATGTTACACGGAGAAATGTCATGCTTGACCTACTATGACGTCACAACTTTTTATTTTGTAGGGGCATTTAACTCTGTATGTACTTTAATTACTGACTTATAAATGCAATTATGCCGGTATGATGCAGTTGAACAAATCCTTTTTTTAACAAGAAGGTTAATTGGTTAATTTTTCCAAGTAGCACTATTTTTTACAATAAAAATTTATGTTTCCCATGACCTTTAAAGTTATGTTCATCGCTGGAATCCTTTAACCGAGGACCTGATCTCACTCCATCAAGTGGGTTCACATATGCTCTTTGAGTAGATATTTTTCGTTGTTTTCTATTTGGTTTCCATTTTTACTGATTTTGTATGTCCTGTGGTTTCATGATTTTCGGACTTACGATTTGGATTTATCCACCATTTTTACATTCTTAATTAAATCCATCTCTATTTATAAGATATGTATGTAAAATTAATCAAATTAAAAGCTAGAGCACTGTTTCAAGAGATCATTGCTGTCATGGTTAAGGGCATGGAAGTGTAGTGTGCCGGTAAACCACGCAAAATAGCTTTACATTTCATTGTTTTCCTGAGGTTGACATCGTTTTATAGATAAATTCGATCATTTTTATTCTTTATAAGGCGCAATATATTGCTTTTACACACACATATGTTCGCAATATCATTGTTTTCTGGAGATATATGCATGATTCACAACATACAATTGGTAAATATGGAACAATGTACCGATGGCATTTCAATGTATATATCGACAAACCATTTGGCTTCAGCCCAGACTTTTATACTTCCATGTTTCATCGTAGAAATAAGCTATAATTTCATTATTTGCATTATATAATTTTATTGCAAAGATAATAAACTCTATAGCGATAGAACAATACTTAATCTCAGCGACTAGACAAGTTATAAATATTCAACTCTTTTTTGTTTGACTTTTCACGAGTAAGTTATACACAAGTATGTGGCAATTGGTATCGACGGTAGATATCTATTTTACGAAGATGTGTATAAAAATATTAAAGCAGTTCTTTGAATATGAGTGATGTTCAATGTTGCTTAATATTCTGGAAACAATTTGTCTATATCTGCATCTAGATGGTTATACTAGTCTCTGAAACACAGCTAATATATGTATATTTATATAGTGTTATAAATAGGAAGATCATTCATTTCTTTTGCAAGTGGCTGTTACCGATAAAAAGTAGATTAACTTCATCTCAAATTCATGTATATGATTTCACCGTGTATTTCCAGAAGTCCTTGTTATGCTTTATTCAAGTTAATGTTATGTTGTTGCTCTCTCTCTCTCTCTCTCTCTCTCTCTCTCTCTCTCTCTCTCTAATTTTTCTTTTTCTTTGAACAATGGAGAAGCGGGGATTCTTTATCTGTTCAAACTTTCAAAATCAATATTTTGAATATTTCTATAAAAAAAGAAATTTAAAAAAAAAAGATTTTTTTTACAGTGTGCAGATCTTCAGAGTAAATTTATCAAGACTTACATTCTGAGACAAGTATTTTGAAATCCGATAGTATAGCGTTGTATATATCAAGCATTAGCAGAAGGAGAAGTGCACATATCCATATTTACCATACTTATGATCCCGTATAAACAGTCTTAAGCTATTCCAAGGTCAGTTGCAATACAATTTCGTAGTACATAAATTATTCATTTACAAATGCCTGTATCATTGAGAAAAGAAATTTGCGTCTTCGCTTATTTTTATAACAGAGCAAAGCCGGCGTAAATCAGTCAGTAGCTTGGCTTGTTATATGGATTTCTCGGGTTCGGAGTTGTTATGATTTTGGACGAGAAAGTACAATACGAATGTAATCAGTATCACATGACTATGACACTAACAACATTGTACTGCAGTGGTCATATACATGAATGTTAACATACACTGTGTTGAAAGTGCCACTGCCACAAAACAGCAGGAAAAGGGTATAATAACAAACCCTCCACGGAACCATTTCCATATGGTTCTGGTTGTCTCAATGCATCAGAGAGGTACTGTCTCTCTATATATAATAAATATCAAATTATGTATTCATATTTTATGCTTTTTATTACCACCGGGTCTATTTGATTACTTGCAACATATCCTCATTTCTACAAATTCATTCTCTTCATGGCCGAATCTGTAGAAATCCTAAAGTACCCGAAGAACATACTAATTACCGAGTAAAACAATACGATATCGAGTAATGTTCTGTCGGTAAATTGATAGGAACAGACAAAAAAATGAGACAAGGCAATCACGAAACCTCGCCCTCCTCCCCAAAAAATTTAATAAACCATCTGCACATGAGGAAATACCCTTTAGAATAATATACAAACTTCCAATACATTTGATTTTGATACCCTCGGAAAAATCCAAATGCAGTGGATATCTACCTGGTTGAATATAAGAAAATACATAATGTAAATGCAAACTTTTTTTCAAATTATCCATAATTTGGTGGGATACTTGTCGAATTTTGTGACGTCACAATACATTTTGAATGTAGTATCCAGTATTACGACATCATATGATACGAATTATCAATTTTTCGAGTGTATATTAATTGACATAAACGTCAGAGAAAAAAAGTTTAAAGACAGTGCTCTACCTAATGGAGATGCCCTTGATTTCTAGAAACACATACAAACTTTGGCGATAGTTAATTATGAAAAACCATATCGTGGGTCAGTATAGAAGCATGAAATACAATACTCAGCTCGAGGACATAGAGGCGAACAAATACCACGAAAACTTCATTCATATGTATGTTACTAAATGGGACCATGCATTACTTGAGAATTGGCTGAAGCTACTTACTATATCAAATAAAACTAGGACCGGATGATGGAAGGGGGTAATGGGAGGTTTCATATAGTTCATGGTCATCCTTCAATTGTCCAATTCTCTTTAACGCTCAAACCTCATTTCCTATTATAATCATCATGCAAACTGATAGATGACAAATAGAAATCCTATTCACTTGTGAAGCAAATCCAACTCAGAATTAAGATAAACTCTCCATGAACGTAGCAAACTGATTAATTGGTAAAAAAAAAGTAGGCGTCATATAGAGCAGTAGTTACGGCACCCACTTAGTATGGTCAATTTAAGCAGCGCTCTCTCACTCTCATTACGAAAATAAAAAGACCAGTTTAGGTTATATAGTCTGATTATCTGGAAGGGAAAACACATCTTTTTCATATTTTATACCCAAATATAAATGTATATTTGTTCGACGCGGATATGGCCTATAATCAGGAGATGCATACTTCTAAGACCCCAAATCTGATCATTGTTTAATGACTCTTTATTGCACATGCTATTGATTTTTTCCCCGTGAACGCTCTTAAACTGAGTTTTCTAGGTATCAAGTTCCAAATCAATTAATACAGGCTTCGAAATTAGCAGTCGTCCAATCTTAAAAACAGCCTAAAAGTCTTTATATTTTCAATGTTATACAATGGAGATCGTCTAAATTTTCTTTAAAATTGTCCATTCGACGACCCAAAATGTTTGCCAAATTCGAGCCTTGAAGTAGCATACAATTTTTCATAGCATTTGTTATTTTTTAGTTTGCATCTCTATTAAATCATACTTAAGTTGATACAAACTAATATTTTCGTTTATTTTTAACCAGCGTTGATGTGCATCTTTCCTTTTCTGATTTATACTCCATTAAGTATTTTCTACTTAATCTATGTGAAATGCGTAAATGGTAATGGAAAAACATACAATATACTTGCCAGAAATGTTCACTCCTCTATATGATCAATAGCTATGATATATGGTAACAAGTGTAACGTAACGGCAAGTCATTTGTCAGAATTATCTTGACCCGGTCACTGTCGTCAATGGTGATGTTTCTAGCCTGTGCCAATTATTACTATAAACGTCCTGTTTATAATTTCTGGATATTTTGTTTTTTCTGAATTTGGTTTCAGACGGTCATCGGTAATAAAAAGGAGAGGTTTCGTCAGGCACAGTAAATGTTAAGATACTGAACAGTATCAGCAAGAAAAAACAGAAGATATCTGACCAGGCTGTATGGCACTAATCACGAAGTACATGCTGATAAAACATCATTATAGTCAAATCAAATACAGAAAACGACATTTCAAAAATATTCGATTATAGTACTGTTACGATACCGACTTGGGACGGTTAGTTAGAATACGAAACTTTGTTCAGATGATGTTGTAAATGGTTTGCAGGTGCTCACCTTCCCTCTCACCGCACAAGCAGCACGATCAAAGGACACGCGTTCGAAAATATAAATTATCCTCCATATCGAGAACAAGGATCAAAAGTTTTCTTAAGACGAGATAAGAAATATTGTGTATCTTGGGAAGTCGGCGTGGCCTTGTGGATAAAGTGCTCGGCTCGTGATCAAAACGTCCCGGGTTCGACTCCCGCTCTGGGTGCACCGATGTTGTCTTTGGGATGAGTCAGTAAAAAGGTCCCTGCCACGATGGGCGTGGCACGTAAAAGATCCCTTCCTGCTTTGGGTGGATGCGTTGCAAAAGTCTAAATTTGTATGCAATGCATCAAGCAGATGCCGTCAACATATACGTGAAATAATCGTGAAGTGACATAAAACAATATTAAATCAATCAATCATCAATTATCTTGGGGCCGTTGAAAAACCAGAGGCGAGATCAGGTGTCATGGAGAAAAAACTCACAACTCGGACTCACGTTACACCTGCCGTAGTGCCATACTGCACATGATATGAACCACCTGCATATCAGTGAAAATATCTGATTGATGCGCTGATATTTTGTTCAGCAAAATTCCATGATATCTTGACATGGAAACAACATGCTCCATAATACAGGAACTGAACTTTCTACGACCGTATCGGAACTGTGGGTTTGGCTACTATATGGAACATATCCATTCACTTCTGTAAACCTAGGTCATTGTATAGTGATATAATAATTAATAAAAAAAATTACATTACCATTAATATAGGGGTATATAATATCAATGGGAACAGCAAATATTTGTCTTCGATCTGAGGAGAATCAAGTATTTTGAAAAAAATAAGCATTCACTGTCGGTCAATCACACCCGCCACAAGCACGCATGACAAGCATTTCGACGGGAGGTCGCATAGAAAGGGAAGGCAATAACAAGATCATAAAATCTTGATTGCTTTCTCTTCAAATTCGATTAAAGTATCTGATTACAGCTACGTCCAATAACGTCGAATAAATACCGTGATAAAATGGTTTCCTGATAGTCAGTGGCGAATACTTTGGAACAAACAGTTACATGGCCACAGCTTAATACATTTAGGGAGAAAGTTATTGTTCGTCGCTCTATTAGGGAACCGTCTTCATCAGTGTAAATGTATTTATCTCTAACATCACTCTATCAATATAAACATGGGCGATATCTTAATTGTATATCTATTATCAATATTACCAGCTCCACAGGATATTGTGTAGTGACAGTGATAGACAGAACCGGACTCTGATGTCTTCTCCGCTTCATCAATCACCACAGTTTAGACATAGCAATTCGGGTACGACATTATTTATTGGGATATTCGGTTTCATCGTGCAAGTTGAGAATCCGATAAAAAATATGTAGATTTCCGTTCCTTGTATACAAAATGAAGTCCCAGTGTGTGTATAATTCTAATTAAGTAAAGTATCGTTTACGAAATGATAGAAATGGTATATTATTCCTTCAATTAATGTTACTTTACCTTAATGATCACATCCAATGCTTGGCATGAACTGAAGGGCTCCGATAGGGCCTCTCATTGAAGGATTGCAACGATTTTTCGTGTGTGTGTGTAGGGGGAAGGGTGGGGTGGGGGGGGGGTTAGGTGTGTGTGTGTGTGTGTGTGTGTAGATGTGTGTGTGTGTGTAGATGTGTGTGTGTGTGTGTGTGTGTGTGTAGATGTGTGTGTGTGTGTGTGTGTGTGACCAGTAATAGCCATTTTGTTAAGGACGATCTGACATACTGAACCAATTGGTTTTGGGAAGACTATGTATGAATAGAATAGTAATTGCTCAATTGATAACGGTCTGGGAGACTAACTGCAATATCCTGTTGGGGTGTGTGAGACGTTGTGTCTTCGTGTTTCACTTATGTGTTATTATATCCCTTTTTCTGTTGTTGTGTGGCTCTGACGCTTTCTTTCTACACAGTGTTGTTCATTTATATATGCAGTGCTGAATTGTTTCGTCTGTATTTAAGGACATTCACGGTGGGTGTGGCTAGCCAACTAACAGACGCTCACTCCTCCCGGGCACCTGGTCTCACCTTTGAATTTCAGGGGTTTGTAAATATTCACTGTGGAACATTGCTGTTAGTGCCATAGTCATGCAACCCCAGTTACTTTGTTATTTTACATTTTTGTGTATCTTTTTCCTCTGGATATTTACTTTTCTTGACCAGTATGGAATGCTTGGCGCAGAAAAAAAATTTTTGTATGTTTGGCACGATGAAAAGCAACACAGGAGTATTTATACCAGTTGAAAGTAACCAACGAAAAACAGACTTCTATGAAACAAGTCTTTCTCATCTGCCTAACACATTCAAGACTCGAATGTGACTTGGAAATCATATTGGAATAGACTGTGTATAACATGTTGTAATTTGGAAAGATGTTTGCCGTCTTTTAGCGGTAATAAACATCTCGGAACAATCAACAGCTTCTTTATGCAATATGTGTTATTTAGATAATTCACATCAAATATACACTATTCTTGCGCCAACTTATATCCGACCCCATTGTTTTGCAGGTACATGTATAAATAAAGGGCGAGGAATTTCCAATGCCAGACAGGAGTGTTAAATACGAAAATGACTAGTGTAATGGCACTGATACAATATACCAAAGTAGGCATTCGCCGACACTTAAATCAAGATGCGAGACGAAGTGTCCTGCATTCTGTACTTCTCGTCCTTCATCCGGAGTTTTCTAGCCACATCCATTGATATAATTCATACAAACATAATTTAGCATTGCATCATGAAATTGGTATGAACAACACTACGGGCAAACCCATAGAAACTCAAATAAACATCGAAGAAGAACCAATTAGTTATTCAGTGTTGAAGTCTATAAGGGGAGGCTAAATAATGAAATTGTCCCATACAAACCGTTGCCTCCTGATGCAATCATGGATATTATGGATGAAAATAGTTGGCTTGAAGAAGTAAGCATCTCCCGCTGGCTAGATGTATGTGCAATAAAATACCTAAAGAAATCCGAATATATTTCAACATCGCTCAAATTGAATATGGAGTAAGACTGTGTTGAAATAGTTTAGGCATCAAATCATGAAAACAGAATAATAAAGTTCTGATATACCACGCGGGAGTCAACAAGGAACCTTCATTCTACAAGACACGATAGAGAGCATGTCACTGACTTTTCGTATTGGATTATTTAAGCCAGTATAGCTCATAAATAAGTCATATGAGGTGGTAACCGTAATGTTTGATAGATGTGAAATCAGTAAAAGTGTAAGTGTCTATAGACGTAGGCAGTGTAACCAAAACATTGTTATTTTTGATACAATTAAAATACACTTCAAGAAATCTAATCATTGAAGACCATTACGTATTTCATCATGAACAGAAGCTCTAACATAATATCGCTACAGTTACAGCTTTTTTTAAAGCGCGATAAAAATGACCAATAATATCTATTTCTAACAATGAGAGGTAATTAATCGTTACCGAGTGGGCTGCGATTACGTGCCATAAGGAATGTCTATGGTTTATTTCTTCATTTTACAACGTTTTCCATTGATTATAATCTATTAATCGAAGGAATGTCTGCAACGAGTACATTCTTACACAAAGCAGAAACCCAAAATTGAATATAATTCATAAATATATATTTCTTGCCATTCATCAATGATACGATTGTATTGCCTGAGAAAACTTGCTTGTAGACTTTGCTTTGATGATTCTTCGGCCGGTTTACATTGCCAGATTCCTGTGAAACAACTAAAAATTAATGCTATGATTGAAATGGTATCATACTGTTTTAATGATTTTTTTCCAAATATTTGTAGCTTTTAGTCTTCCCTGTGGTGGATCCTTTCATGTTATTGAGTCGTTTTTGCTATTACCTTGTATATTATTCAAAAAACGAAAGAATGAGGAAGCCTGGAAGACGTCGACAAGTATTGCTGTAATTGTAAGAGAAAATCAATGATCTTAAGTAGTAAATCAAGTAGGGTAATTTACCGTGATTAACAATATTGTAAAAAATTAAATAAAAATAATATTCATCATCATAGTCATCATCACCATCATCATCAGTATCTATCATCATCCATCATTTTTATATATATAATATATATAGCTCACACTCCGGAAACCTCAGTCTTTGTTTCTGATATTTACTCGTTTGTTTTGCTCTTATTGAGGGAATTGCCATCAAGGTAAATAAATAAATAAGTCTCGTTTGTGGTCTTTTGTTGATGTACTTTATTTATCGTGCGAATGTTCTTACTTGCCATCATTTAAGCTGCAAGTCCAATATTGAATTTTCGGTTAATGGAAATACATTTAACACCAAATTAGACAAAGACATAGATTGAAATAGTGCCAATGTTATATATGTCATCACTTGGGAAGCTAGAGGATGCGGGGCTAAATGTGTCAGGAAAACTTCTCAAAATTTGAAACAACGTTTTCGGAATCATTCCTATAAAATTCGTAATAATTCACGACGTAAATACCAGAATTTTCTTTATAACCACTTTAATAAATACCAACATAATATTAACAATGTGAAAATAACTCCAGTAGAAAATATCTCTAAATTACCAGGTGATACGAAATCAGATGTTAAAAACGACTTTTGGAAACCGAGCTCTACTGGATTAAACAACTACAAACCCCATACCCTCTCGGTCTCAACGACCAAATATATCAACAAGGTAATATTTCTTCTCGTCAGAATAAGATCAATATTTTTACATTAAGACATAAAACTATTAGAAAACAAAACGTAGGTCACATGGTCGTCGCCGTAATCGTAACATCAGAAAACGTAATCGTTTAAATAGGTCATTAAACGATCTTCTATTTATCGCAAAAAATAATGGCCATCATGAACGGCATGCACTATCCCCTATTCCGGTAAATAAATTGAAACCTATCCTGGACGAAGCTGATCTTCGAAGTTTACGGAATTCTGATTGATATAAACTCAATTTGATTATTTTATTTTCATATAATAAACTCTTTCCTCGTATTCCGTCTCTTCCACCCAAGCAGCAATTTCTCAAAATTAAATTTATTAATAAAGGCTTCGATCTACTTAACATTTCTAATATTTTCCGTGATCATAGAGTCACATCTAAAATCCCCCAATATTTTGAGAATTTAGAACCTCCACTTATTTGTTACCAGTACAAAAAGCCTATAAGAAATCTTATTTTAAATTATAATAAAGTTACATCTAACCCTGCTGTTTCAGACACTATTCCTTCGTCATGTTCTTGTGAAAATTCTAAATATGTTTATAAACCGGCAGGTCATGTTATTACTAGTGACCTAAACTGTATTTCGGACAAGAAATTGCGCACCCTTTTTGGAAAAGGACCTAAATATAGGTTACCGTCCAGGATAGATTTCAATAAATGCCGTGACGTTAAAGAAGATGCTTTAGCTACATATTGTAAACGTTGGTGTAAAAAAGAACAGGTAAAGGTTCATGCTCTTAATGATTGGAAAAACGAGATTTTAAGAATTGTCGATATCCGTATTAAGAACTTTACGGAAAATCCGCATTTATTTCAACAGCCTAATACATTGACGGCAAATTCTATTAAAAAGAAGATAGACTTATATGCTAAGTATGTCTTTGTTCCTGCTGATAAACAGGTAATAACATAATAGTTGTTTGAAAACTATATTATATTGAAGTACTTAAAAACGAATTAAACTCCACTCATACATATGTGGACAGCTCTACCTCAAAAGACAGCACCTTGCACGATCACCTCATGACCAACGACTTCAAAATTAAAACTGATAAATTTGATCTACCAACCATATATTGGCTCTCAAAACTACATAAAAGTCCATATAAATCACGTTTCATATCTAATTCTAGCCACTGCTCTACTACGGTACTATCGAAGCATATTACGTCTCCTCTAACTGCTATAAAAGATCATATTATCAAATATTGTGATGTCGCATTTCATAATAGTAGCATCAATTACTTTTGGTCGATTAAAAATTCTCATGAAGTTATAGACAAACTTCTTTCGCTAAATTTCAAAGCGACTCAAATTTCTACATTTGATTTTTCTACACTTTATACATCTCTGCCTCATGATTTGATTAAAATAAGTTGCTGTCTCTTATACAATGGTGTTTTCACAGAGAATCTAAAACGTACATATGTACTTCCAATAACTCTGGATTCTTTTCCAACAAACAATATACTTCATGTAAATACTGGACTTGCAAGGAATTATGTAAAGCACTAGATTTTCTCATGAATAATATTTTTGTGCAATTTGATGGCAAGATATAGTTGGGATACAACAAACAACAAATAGTTGGGATTCCTATGGGTACTAACTGCACGCCTCCGATAGCAGATTTATTTCTTTATTGTTATGAGAGGGATTCTATGGTTTCTATTCAAAAATCAAAACGTTTTGACCTCACTGACAAACTTAATAATACTTGCAGATATCTGGATGAAATTTTGGTTATCGACAACCCTGAATTCGAACAATTTATATAAGAAATACATGTATATCCACCAGAGCTCACAATGAATAAAGCTAATACTTGAGATAAACCTACACCTTTCTTGGATTTAAACATCAAAATTATCAACCACCTAATATATACTAATATTTATGATAAACGTGAGGATTTTAGATTTCCTATTGTAAATTTCCCTTACTTGGATGGCGATATCCCTCGACTCCAACATATGGTATCTATATATCTCAATTAGTTCGATTTGTCAGAGGCTGCACCGATGTTTTGGATTTTCATAAACGAAATTTACAAATTACTACTAAACTTTTAACTCAGGGTTACAGATATCACAAGCAAAGAAAAACATTCGGCAAACTTCTATCTAAATTTGGAAATATTTCTTTTCAACAGTATGTATCCAATGGAATTTCCCATCCTAATTTTTACGGTGATCTCGTATATCAACTAAGGAAAGTAAAAGGCTCCGATAACGTTATTTTATCATGTAATAAAATAGTCAAACGTCTTCTAAATAGACAATATGATATTGAGATCATCAAAAAGACTATAGGTCTTGTATTTGGCCCCTCTACAGCCTTATGCAGACTTTTACTTGAACGTTGCACGCTGACTAACAGGGCGGTGAGGACTATATGACGGGCCTTGTCCAAACCTCTTTCAGAGGAAACATGGTCCTGAACCTGACTGTTAGTCGGGACTCCTACAGATCTAGGGTCTTAGCTCGCTTTCAGACTGGCAGATCACGGTTTATCATGTTGATGTCGCATATATTTATATACCATTATGTGTTTTACAATACCTTACGTGTTTATATTTTTATGACCTCTCAATATGCGATACCTGTTGACCCTTGTTCTTTACATGGAGGATTATTTATAAATTTTTAAATGTACGTCCTTTGATTGCTCTGCCGTTATGGTGAGTGGGAAGGTGGGCCCGTAAACCGGCTAACCACACCATTTGTTTGGCTTTTGTCAAATTAAATGACCGTCCTAAGTCGGTATTGTATTTGCACTACAATCAAATATTTTTGTAATGTGTTATATGTTCTAGTATATTATTTATATTCATGTATTGTATAGCTCCATGATGACTTCTGCCACATAACTGAGCCAGTAACTCCTCTTTTTTCTTTCACTTAAATGTTCCAATGCACGACACTTGGGCGGATAAAAAGTACACTTCTATAGCAGTAAAAAATGCTTTGGATGTTATCGTGCAAAAATGTACTGTGATAAGGGACCTCAATGATTTGTCAAATAAAATGCAAAACAAAAGGAATAGTAGCAATGATAAAAAGAAAACCAACCAACCAAACAAACAAACGAAAAAATACCCCCCCCCCCAAGAGAAAAACACCCCTCACATCGCTGATCGTATTGTCCACATCTGTATTATCAATTTTATATTAAACACAACGTCTGCAGTACACAGACTGCATAGTGAATTCAACATTATATACGTAGGACATCTGTGTATACGGTAGAGCCAAAACCGTAATTTAACCACTGGACATAATCATGTTATTAAAACGTAAAAAGCTGTGTCTTTATTGCACAATGAAGACGTTTTAGGTTTATCCCATAGTGTAAGACAAATTTATAAACATAAGTCGAAACCTTTATAACTTTCCAGATGTCTTACCTAACAATAAGGCTAATGATTGATGAAATGTTTCACTTGCCTCAGACATAAGGGTGAAAAAAGGATTTAGATTAATTAGATCCTGATCCCGTCTCATGATAAAATATTACACTAAACCCGATACTAATTACTCAGACATTTGACTAGCGATATGTAATGTCATGACATAAATTAGGTTGAATACATCTGTAAATCTGATGAAAAGTAACTAAATGTGAACTAACACTACATCAAATCCAACTCGTTGATAAATGGGGATTTGTGTCTGTATCTCTTGGGTGAAATCTTAGAAATATAATGATAAACTCAATGGTTGGTTTCGGTTATCAAAAGACATATCGAGCAGATGTTTATTTGACGATATTGCATTTCAAACCATGTTTTTCTTATAAAATAAATACAGTTTTATCAAAAGTGAGACATTGCATAATATATGCTACAAAAATAGGATGTGTTTGCTTTTCTTTACTATCAATAATGTTTCATGTGCTTTATGGCGGTAGTACTGGTGCAATTTGAGAACACATATTAGAGGCTTGAATGACTCTTGTACTGCAAATTACGGGAGAAACGGGTGTTATGTGACTGAAGACGACATTTGCAAGTGCTATTTAGTGCACCATATTATTTGACTAAAACATGTTACCTTAATGTTGATGTCGCATATATTTTTATACCATTATGTGTTTTACAATACCTTACGTGTTTATATTTTTATTACCTCTCACTATGCGATACCTGTTGACCCTTGTTCTTTACATGGAGGATTATTTATAAATTTTTAAATGTACGTCCTTTGATTGTTCTGCTGTTACGTTGAGTGGGAAGGTGGGCCCGTAAACCGGTTAACCACACCATTTGTTTGGCTTTTGTCAAATTAAATGACCGTCCTAAGTCGGTATCGTAATTGCACTACAATCAAATATTTTGTAATGTGTTATATGTTCTAGTATATTATTTATACGCATGTATTGTATAGCTACATGGTGACTTCTGCCACATAACTGAGCCAGTAACTCCTCTTTTTTTCTTTCTGACTTGTTACTTGGCATGTTGTTTACTGACATGTTGTTTACTGACATGTTACCTGACTTTGACTTAAGGTACTATAACACACTTGGGTCAAAATTTTCCCTAATTTCAATTTTGCTGAAAATTTCACATTTTTATCTGTATGTAGTGTACTTTGATATACAGAAGTATAAATAAAATTGAACCTACTGGATTATTTTTACAATGTCTCAAAGTAGGCCCCTTTAGTACTCCAAAAACAACATATTTTTAAAACCAATTTCACTGAAATTTGTTATTTTCTGACTTTCAAATGTAAATAGAATTTTTTTTTTCAAGATGGAAGATTTCACTATGATCAACTCAAAAATAGTAGACTGTATTATTACTTTCTGAATGTGTATTATACAAATTAAATGCCTGTATGTCAACTTTGGGTCTCTTTATTTAGTGCTGAAGGTACAAAGTAATACAGGACACAATAGCCTGCCAATAAAAAACCTGTAATTCAATTTTAGTTAATAAATGAATATATCTTCTTTGGACACTTAGTAATAATATATTGAAAATAGAAAAAAATCTAACCTACGCATTGTAAGTTATAGTGGGTTTAAACCCCACCCCTCCTTTTTTTCAATATTAAATATTGAAAATACTGTTATAAATCCTAATCTACAAAGTCTGTCTTTATTCCTTTAAGAAATATCAGTCATTAACGAAATTTATACATCAACACATATTTATATCCTCAGCAAAAAAGAAATAAAAAGATTTGGGAAAGGGGGGGGGGGGTAGTACCCTATCCATCTGTCTATTTGTCTGTCTGTCCAACAAACCTGTCAGAACTATATTTTTTTATTGACTACATGTATTTGAATAATATTGGACAGGATTGTTGCCCAGGACCAAAGAGTGTGTCATGACCTTGAAGCAAGGTCATCTGCAAGGTAAAGGTCATAGCACTCATGGAAGGTAAATACTTATCCATGCCATAACATGTTACTACTTGCAAACATTTGGCCAAGATACAGAGTTGCACAAATATTTGATTCATTTATAAATAAACCAAGTTTCAGCATAAGTAAAGCTTTCCCTTGATACTTAAAATTTTTAAACTGTTGAACCTGACCTTAGAATTCATCCTTCTTTTCCACCACTCTAACCTTGGAAGTTCCCTGAATTGTTGTACCTCCTAAGAATTAGATATTTCACTTCCAGATTGTGAATGTGACATAATAAAAAGGAAGTGAATAGGATTCATTTAGATTTTACTTAATAATTTATTATAGCAATAATATAAAAGTTTTAAATAAATACATTAATTGTACCTTCAACATGTCAAATATAAACAATTGTGAAACAAATGTTATCGATGTTTCATTCCCTGTATATGCTAGAGAGTCTGGAATGACTTCATCTGTTTCATTATTAGATATTGCCATGTTTACTTCATAAGTTTAACATCAGATTCATTCTCTCTCTGTCTACAATGTTTTTGTAATTGCATCCTTTGTCTTTTATAATAAGCAGTATTTTGCTGTTTTCTAGCATTTCTTTCCTTAACAAATTTATCAGCTGGTTTTCAATGTGAAGTCCATCAGACAGAAAGCTTGCTTGATTCACCTATATTGAGTTAATATAAAAATTATTAATGATAAGTGTCGTGAAAGTAAAAACAAATGTTATATTGAAATCATCCAGGATTTCCAAGAACGGGAGGGGGAAGGGGGGGGGGGGGGGGCAAATAGGTATTAGCCAAACTTCTCAGCCATTTTTGATGTAAAATCTGGATTTTTACTAGTAATTATGTGACCAAAAGGGGGGGGGGGGGGAGGGGGGTATATATGAGACTCATTAATCATTGAAAATTTTGTCAATTCAAATTATGTAAAAATATTCATCAGCTTCCTATATTCTAAACCTAAAAATGATTATGATTTATAGGTACATCTAAAACATTACCTATATGAAATGCCCCATTTGTTCCTCTTTTTCTAGTCTCCACTGGGTTAATTGCCTCACATAGTGTTGGTACACCTTACATGTATATGCAAAATACTGCCAGGGTCGTATCTCTGCTTCAGCTCTATAACAGCGTTGATCAGGTGAAGTGGCATGTTGCAGATTTTACAATACGTATTGTTTACCAAATAGTATAACTCTACTATTCTTCTACCCTGTCTTCAAGACTCTTGCTGTCATCTACGGCATCATTTGGAACTTCAACTGTACTGCTGTACACTCTACTGAGTACTGTACAACTTGAACTTCTACTTTCAGTTTCAACAACTCGCTTATAACGTTCGAGATAGAGATGTAATCACGATCAGTATGATATTTATATTTTTTATGTGTATGCCACGTTTGGAAATTTTCTTTTGTCGCTTAAATTTGTTACCACTATCGCGTTCTCCTTCGTTGATCTTTTTAATCGTCTGCGTATCTGCCGTTGTAATGTCAACAAACTAATCACTTAAACGCTTGTCACAAGAGATCGTCTAAGCGTTTCCCTATCTAGAGAGATTCCGAAAAGAAGCTACATTCGGATAATGTGTTATAGTTCCTTAAGTGTTATTATAGCCGTTTTCCTGATGTTATGTGACTGTGTCACTTTCTACACAGTGTTTATTCACATTCATGTACATATACAGTGCTGAATTATATTCTTTCGTCTGTATATCAAGGCATTCACGGCGGGTGTGGCTAGCCAAACAGGAGACGCTCACTCCTCCCGGGCACCTGGTCTCACTTCTGAATTTCAGGGGTCCTTAAATGTCCACTGTGATACATTGTTGTTAGTGCCATAGTCATGTGACACCAGTTATTTTCGTATTTTACTGATAATTATTTAGAGTCGTATTATGACATGCTTTTGAAACTAAGTAGCATTTCATCTCAATATTGACCTCTGTCTTTGTTTTTTCAGACATTATTATAGAAATCTCCCATACACTTTCTGCAAGGAAAACCTTTAACCATAGATTGTATACATTCTAATGAGATGCAATAAACTAAGGTCGTTTCTTGTAAGTTTTAGAAAACTAAGACTAAAGAAAAACATATATGGAATTGTTGGACGTTTAAGACCTTAAGATATTTTCAAATATATATTAATTCTATTATTAAACAACATGAGTATGGACAATCGGTCATGATGAAATATGGTCAATGATGCAGTTGCCACATATAAAACTCTCAACTTAGGGGATAAAAAGGGACAGTTATAATTAAAATTGTTAATAAATGAGTAAGCAGATAGTGTCTGTAATTAAACATATCCTTCATTTCACATAAATATTGCAATCAACGTCTCATGTTTCTACACCTTTCATATAAATGATTTTGCTTTTATCGTTAAAAATCCTGGTTCTTCGTATTTGAAGAACTGTCAAAGACAATGCAAATACAGTAGTTAAAGGGTTAATGTATAATGTTAAGCATGAACAAAAAAAACATTACAAAATTATTCCATTGTAATGCAGTTACGATACCGACTCAGGGCGGTCAATTAAAGTAACAGACGTAACTCATTTCATGTAGTTAACCGGCTTACGGGCGCCCAACTTACCACTTACCACAAAATCAGCACAGTCAAAGGACACACAAATACATTTTCCGTGGTTGTTCAAAGTTTTATAGTTAAAGATCATGACTTTTACAGAAATTTACAACTTATCTAATAAAATGGACTATCCATTAAAGCGGAGATGTATCGTTATACCTAAATAGCATTAAAATATATATAATTATGACGTTACAGGCTGTCATTGAGAAAAACAAATTTCGAAAACTTACTGCATAATTTTCTTCTATGATATTATTTTCTGTCAAAAGTTTGGAGAGAATTCGTGATTGATATTTAAAAGGGTATGTGTTATCATGCAGAAGATATTAAACCCAATGTACGTTACAATTTTCATTAAAATCAATATCTGATAATGAAATCTTGGTCCCTTACCCGCATTATGTCAGCAGATTGGCAATATGTCATGGCGAAATACTCTATCACATAAAGTTTGCACTCATTATTACAACCATTTTCTACCAATATCGCAGATTTTATGAGTGCAGTATAGTGAAAACAACTCCTGCTGTATCTAGACTTCCGAGACCGGCCGTCTTTATTAAACTGTCACTTGTCCTAAACGTTAACACCAACCAAAAAAAAAAATGCTAATATTGTATTTTGATCGTTTAACACACTATTTCGGAGTTTTCGATTAGACTGTGATTTGTAATATTTTTGTTGTCTTTTGTTTATTAATAAAATGAAGCAATTCACTTCCCCATTAACATTTTACTTTTAGAAGATTATTCATTACAAATCTTATTTCTATTTACATTCTGACTGTAACATGCATTCTGATTGGTGAAACGTTTAACATCTGCAAAGGGATTTAAGTTTCACTGCATTTCGCCTTGACGTCACATACCCCTTGGCAAAGTCGTTGCCGATGTCAAAACTAAAGTGTGGTGCATTCTTCAAGCCAAAATATTAGAATGGGGTTATCATGCTAGTGTTTTACACGTTGTGAAACTCAAAACCAAATTCTCACAAGAAATTTGCCGATACCCTGTCAGGTTTTTTTTTTCTGGTTTTTTTTTTTTTTTTTTTTTTTTTTTTTTTGTTAAAAAACAGGCATTATTGCTACTAAGTACAGCGTTATCTTTTAATTTGTAAGTTGATATTTACAAATTTGTCATGAACAAAGACCATGCCTTATTAGAAATAAGTCTCTGTATTAATATCTCGACATATAATGTCTCATCAGTGATTCTTAATAGAGATTGAGACCATGAAAAACATCTTTACAGCAAACAATGTTTCAAAAATTATCCAATCAAGCCAAACAACTTCGAAAGGCAAAACTTAGCGTAAGCAAAGTGAGTAGTCTCGGGCTTTTTTTTTTTTTTTTTTTTTTTTTTTTGCGGGGGGCAGTTAATTCTTACCTAGGATTCCTTATTTGTTTAGTAACTTTTAAGACACCAACCAGCCATTGGCATGCAAAATTTATTAGTTGTGGTTTTAAAACGAGACCAATTTAACATACTTTACAAAACAAAGACGATAACTTCATGGACGACTGTAAAATACTTTAATCACTAACCTTTGAAATGGATTTGAGTTCCGCGTCGCATCGTCTCTACTCTGAAATTCAGAGTTCTATTAATGCTCATCGTGGATTTGTTCGGAGAGTTCCACAGTGATATTAATCAAATTACTTTAGCGATAAATCTAGTAGGAAAGGAATTTGATTATATTGTTGCAGGGTTTTTGTGTTGTATGCCAGCAAGGGACTCTTACTCCTCACGGCTACCTGGTCTCACCTCAGTTTAATTAGGTTTCGCATTTGTCGAATACCATGTACGCAATACTGTCATATTATTCCATGGACTACAAGATGCAGCTAGCCCTTAGGTACTTCGTCGTATATCTATGTGTTTCTTTAAGTAAAACAAAGCCAAAACATATTTTTTTTTTGTTCGTGCAGTTTTATTTTATTAAGATAAGTTTATGAAGAGTTTCATACTCATATATTGACATCAATACAGTTCAAATAAATATAGAAAATATATACCTCTTAATGTTTGACAAGTGGAAAACGATATTTGATGGAGGAAAGATACATAAAAGTATCATGTATGACCGTATAATAGACCATCTTCATATTTTACATGATCTAAACGGCCCAAGACCCAACATGTTACATTTTGCCGGGGTTTTCATTTTGACGTGAAAAAATAGATAGTGATGTAAGAATTTAAGCAATAACATCAAAATAAAAATTCCGGCAAAGAGTTGTATGTCGGGTCTTGGGCCGCTTATATCATGTGAAATATGAAGATCGTCTATTCTGAGAGAATGTTGATGTTAACGTTTCTTCTGACTTATCTGGCATAATATCACCCTCTTCATCACCACAAGATTAGCGCTTAACCTAATGCATTGTGTAATCGTCTTGTTCGTAATGTGGTTAACTGTTACATGAAGCAGAATTTATATGATTTTAGGTTTCATTATAAAGAACACTTGTAGACAAGTGTATGTACAATTTGGATATGAAACTTCTGCATGATCTGAGCCCTGATTTAACATTTAACGTATAGAAAATTAGTTAATCGCTTTTCAAAATTAGTATGGTTTCTTTCTGCAAAATATACCTATGGAGAGGGTTAATTTACTGTATAAAGGTTTCTTTAGAGAGCCATTTCTGTTTAGAAATCATTCAACAGGTTGACTGATATTTACGTTAGATTCGCAATTATTTTTGTTGAAACCATCACCATCTATATTAACTGCGATTTTGATATTGGACAACCCTTGATACTGTTTCTAATGTATACATTAATAACTACACAAGAAAAATTGTATTAAACAGAGAATATCGGCCGCTGCATCGTAAATGCAATCTCACAATGTTTACAAAAGGTAGTCATGAGGTTCGGGATGCTCTGTCATTATCAATCATGTAGTAAATTCACAAGGTGTTATTTAAGATGTTCAAAGTCTCTTGATCAAAAAAGAAAACTACAAAGTTGTAATCAATGGCAATCACAGACGAAATGAAAATTATACAAGAGAAATCATAAGGTTATACTGAGGATTAACATCCTTTACTGACCGGGCAAATCCACTTAAGGCGCACCGTTAAAATCATAACGACCAATTAACTGATGAGCCAACAATAAACGTTTCACCTTTAATCCGTAATCAATTTAAGGTTTCTTTTATCAGGCATCGACATATGATATAATGATACTTAGAAAGTACAACGGACTTTGAGCTTGAATTTAGTAATTTACAATACTCTTACACTAATTGCCTTTGTAGAATGAAACTCGTATGAACTTCTTTCCGGTGTGGTTTTGCTTCAATCCAGTATTATTATACTTTTTTTCTTGTATTATCATCTATTGTTGTCAAATATATAGATCGGCATACATGGTAAGTGTAGCTAACCAAAGGAAAGATGATAACCCCTCAGAAACCGTTGATTCCCCTTATTTTTATTTCATTTTATTTTATTTCTTTTTTGTCAACAGTCCATATCAAACTGTATTTGTTGTAGTCAGATTTGAATTTCAAATGTTTATTGTTTCTTTTTTATACAGATCTAACCCTGTCTTAGCTACATGTATATAATGTGAGGTGAAAAATAGATATCTCCGAACTATTCTCAATCGCTGCCTTATCAACGAAAAAATACTTAATTCATAATTTCTAATTCTGTTTCAAGTCATGAATATTTCTATCCGAAGTTGTGTAATGTCTAGAATTTTAGGCCTGACGATTTATTGAGTTGCAGAAAATAGCAGCTATCAGAACGCACAACGAAGCTTGCTTTAACTTTCACATTAAATCACCTGACTTCGTGTTCTTCTCTTCTTCATGTGTTCATAAGTGTATATTTATGTATTTAATTCATAGACTTGAAAAGTTGTTGCAGGACATTTGCGGCGGATGTTGCATGCAACTAAGGGACGCTTATTCTTCCCGGACCCCTGGTCTCAACTCGATTTTCTTTGTGTTTGCATATGTCTGAATATGACACTACACGACATTGTCCTTTTATTCTATGGACTATGGGATATGCTTTACCCTTCGGTACTTCTTCGTGTTTTACTGCTTATAAAGGTCTTCTTTTAATTTCTCATAATCAGTATGTTTTTGTAAAATCAATCCTGTTTATACGATACCAAAATATAGTTGACATCCGTAATAAAGTGCTTATATACCGAGCTGTAGTCAATAGGGGTATCCATTAAACTGGAATAAATAGAGACAGACTTGTTCAAGGACTTCTGAAAGAGGTAAAGATGGGATCAGGTACTATGGAGGAGTAACAGTTTCCTGCTTACAGGTTATATCCGTCCATGATGTCCTACGTTTATTCGAGCATGTATTACTCTTAGTCACATTAGGTAATCTTTATCTGCAAGATATACAAATATACTGTGCGTGCTGCTAATACAGTTGTCGGCAAAAAATTTCTTCAGCGATATTTCATGGTGCAAGCTTAGAGTTCCAAAATATATAATGATAGATGAAATTAATAGATATACCAAATATAGGGAGCCAAAACCACTATCATATAATGAATTATTAAAATGCTCCGAAGATATAAGATAATTGAAAATTCTATCAGAGTGGGTTAAATTTACGCTCGATACATTTTAATCGAGTGCAATGAACCCGATGTACTATTTTTTATTTATTTTTTTTTTTTTTTGTAGAACTATGTATCCACGTAACACGTATTTGTCTCAAAGTTGATGAGCATTTCAAATTTTTATTGAAGATAAAAATGAAAAACGAGAAAACAATAAAAGGCGTAATAAGAAAGGATATTAATGAAATCAAATAATAGTCATTTACAGAGGTACTGAAACAAAGGCCTGCAATTCTACGTTTAATCAAGATTTATAAACGAGACCGCATCGATTTATGATCATTCAGAGGGAACTGATGTCAAACAAGGGATAAAGTGGAAAAAATACATACCATTTCACAAGATGCAAAATTAGAGTACCTTCTACTCAAAGATATAACCTGTTTTGTGGGGTAGACCGAATTACCAGTTTGACTTGCTACATACGATAATCAGTAGTATTCAGGAATTGTCAATTCTACGAAAGCCGGCGTGGCCTATTGGTATCGCGTCGGACTCCTGATCGGGAAGCCGGGGTTCGAGTCCCGCTCTGGTCATGCCGATGTTCTGTCTTTCGGATGAGACAGTAAAAACCGAGGCCCCGTGTCGTGGTATGCATGGCACGTTGAAGATCCCTCACTGCTTCGGGTGGGTCCGTTGCAAAGGTCAAAATTTGTATGCCCCGCATCAGGCAGATGCCGTCACCATATACGTGAAATGTTCGTGATGTGACGTAAAACAAAAATCAAACAATCAATCAATTCTACGATTCGCGACAAACATATTTGGAAAAACAATTTACTTATAAAAACACATTTCCTGTAAAAGAAAAGTTGATAGTAAAATATTGAAAGAGTATTAGGAAAAAAAAGGATAAATTAAGAGGTATATGCCGTGTTTTATAAGGTTACACCAGGTAGTGGAAACCGATAGTTTTCATGAAGGAGAGACGTCATTTATGATATATGTGTATTATAAACAGAACCACATTTATATCAAATATAATTTCCAGCTCTGATGTAATGTTTATTTCCCACTAAGATATTATATCAACATTGGAGGTCTTCGTAAATAAAGAATTTTATTTCATACAATAAAAGTGTTTGTAAGAGTTTGATCCGTTTCTCTCCTGTGGGAATGATATAATAATATATCTCAGCGATTAATTTGTAAAGAATATTTTAGCAATCAATCTCATTTGATTGCACGCTCAACTCTTTGTTTATTGAATTGAATTAAATACATTAAAGGACACAAGGTGTACCGATGCATTTTCTGCGTTAGTGAGTAATGTTTTATTCTGCAATATTACACTTCGGTATTCTTTGAAAGCAATGCATTTATGAAATCTCAAATGTTGTTACGTAAACAGCGAAGAAGTACCGAAGTGTAAATCACATCTTGAAGTCCATGGAATAAAAAGACAACGTCGTGTACAATGTTATATTCAGACAAATGCTTACCCCAATTAAACTGAGGTGAAACCAGGTACCATGAAGGAGTGAGCATACCATGTTTGTGTGCAGCACGAAAGTCCTGACACGATAGAATCAAATTCATATCTTTCAAATTCAGTAAGTAAATGCATGATACATGAAACAAACAAACAGCCACGCACACACAAACAAACAAACAAACACACATAGCTACACAGATACACAGCTACCTACCTATTTACGCACATACGCAGTACAAGTCTGTCAACACAATATTGATGTGGAAAAACAAAAGAGAAATAAAGTAGTAAGGTATACTAGTTAAACCAGATATCTAAGATAAAACATGGTTTTACGCAAAAGAAGAAAAGAAAATAAATCCAGTTTGACAAGGCTGTACTTGTAATGAATACTGGAATCCACTTCAGACAAAAATATTTGCTCACATGAGAATATGAACTCAACATCGAAGATAAAATAACATTCTAAAATCTTATATGCTAATTATTTTACAAAAGATTCGGTAATGTCAGGACTTTAAAATTTTCTACTACTACTGCCATCAAGTAAGCGTTTCTGAACTGAATTATATTAAAGCATACAGTTTTCGATATTTAAATCTCTTTTTACAATAACCATCTGTGCACGCAAATGTGTATAATTATTAATAAAAATTTTTATTAAATATGCAAAGTTTTGTACATGATTTGTTGTTTTCTCTCTTTTTTTTCAAAGGAAAATATTTCCAAAGGTCACTGGAACAGCAGCCATGAGGTAATTGTTAATATTTTGACAATATGAGCATGTCATCGTTATGACACACGGTGGCTACCGTTATGGAGGGGTTATCTGCGTATAAAGGTGTATATATTTCATACCCTCTCTATTAACTCTTACAAAATAAGCTTTTGTGTCAAGGTGACCACTATATAAATGTCACCTCTATTTCAAGGTCACCTCCTTATTAAGGTCACCACCTTATCAAGGTCACTTTTAAGTCTGCTGGTATGTGGCCTTTATATACAGGTCTGACTTAAATCTAAAAATAGCGTGGATTCACAATTGGAGTTTTTAGAGGCATTCCCATTCTTAATGCAATGTTGGCAAATTCTAAACTTGTATTATCGAACTAAAATATTACCATGGAATGTTTTGACTTTACAAATATACCTCTTTGGTTAGATTGTTCGAAGGACGTCACTATGTGTATGAATTAATCAGGTTAGAGGAAATATAATTAACAATTAGAAACATTGTATAATTGACAATGCAAACTGTAAGACTGTCATTTCGTGAGCTTGACTCCACGCCAATTAAGTTCCTTACTTCACTAGAAAACTTTGTATCGCGAATTTATCCTAAATTAAGATAATCGCCAAAATAAAGTAGATAGAATATGTGATCTTTAAAGTAAACCGAACTAGGGAACAAAGGAACAGCCACTTAATTTTTATGGATGAAATATAATGGCTAATCATTCTCATGTTAAAAATTTTAATGTGCCCTCGGTGGAAGTCGGACACTGAGCTATCTGTTACGAATCGAGCACCTTATCCACTGAGTAATTCAAAAAGAAGAACAATTATTTGTCAATGTCACTACAATTTTGGAATACCCAGATGATTTCTCAAAATTAGAAATTAGCGACTGTTCTATTTGTGCTGCTCTCAATCACGGTCTTTTTATGACTGTAAATATCGACAAAAACATCCAATCTTCGTCTATTGAAACGCAATTTGTATTTAATTTTCAATCGTTACAAATCATGGTTGAAACTGTTAGTGCTATCTTCCACCGAGCATTTTCTATTTCCCGTTTCTTTTGTGAATCACAGAGTTGACAGATACATTTGATCAAAATAAAGACAACCAAAACTGGAAGATTCTAACACCACAGAACGTCAGAAAGTGACCACTAAAGTCAGGTGGTCTCGTAATGCAAGTTTTTAGAAGCAAAGATGTTGAAAGGTCATTTTCAAATATAAGTAATTGCTTAATACTATTGGTCTTTAAAGCAGGTCTGAATGAATGATGGTATTGTAGTACACAATTTCACACATTACGAAACAGAGAAGTCAAATGTTGCTTTTGCTAGATACATGTGACTGATGTTGAATTCATACCCTCCTCTTGTCTTATGTTATCATTCTAACTACCAAAACAATAGGATGAAAGAACAGGATACGGGTGGCTGTTTTTATCACGTGTAGTATGTTGATGTTGTTTTGTGTTTGACTTAAGTATTATTGTACCCTTTTTCCTGAAGTTCTATGACTTTGTCTCTTTCTTTCTTCATCATTTCTTTCTCATTCATGTATATATACAGTACTGAATTATATTTCTTTCATCTTTATTTAAGGGGAGGGGGGTGTGGAAATTTGAAAATGCACGGTGGTCCATTTTTGTAAGCACTTTGTTGATAAAGCACAAAGTAATAGTATAGAGAAAACCCAAAAATGGTTGAGAATATTGGTTAATACTTCGCTTTCACATGTTCCTTCCACCCCACTCCTTCCCTCTCCTTTCAATAATCCTGGATTCGCCACTAAATAACATCAATTTTCTTATGATAAATCAGTGGTGAAACTTAGGTGCTTTAAAATTCACCAAACCACTATGGTAAAACACTATAGTATTATATAGACTGAACAGAAATATGAAAATAAAGGAATTCCAGAAACTTATTAGATATGACGAAAGACAGCCCATGACCTATTTCCCGACACTTCAAAGGTAAGCATGGAACTTCATACAATAATAATAGCCATTAAATATTTGTATATAGCCACCAATTTCATCATGTGTTTTATATTGACCCCAAAAAAGTTCTTTTATTGCATCTGGTGAAATATTATTAGTAACTGTAATAGAAGTTGATTGTTTTATGATGTCCGCCGGTAATTTACCTTGGTAAAACCTATACTAACCTAAATATTAGTCCCTACAACACTTTTATCGCAGGTGTCTGTAGTAAAAACAGAGGTTTAATAAATAAATTTTATTTCATTGTTGTGTTATTGCAGCTAGTAGATATTAAGACTTCTATTGCATACAACAGTGCTAGAAGTGATGTGTGAACTGTGAAAGTCTTCCTGTTGTAATCATAATAATATTGATAGTACAGTGACTGCATTATCGTTAAATAAATAAATGGGGGTTTACCAAAGGAATAGGAGCCACAAGGGGAAGCGGGTAAAAGTGAAATCAAATAGAAAGAAAGTACACATATTCCAAGGGGAAAAACAAAACAAAACAGAAAAAAGCAACAACAACACATCATCATCATCATCATCACCATTATCATCATCATCATCATCATCATCATCATCATCATCATCATCATCATCATCATCATCATCATCATCATCATCATCATCACCATCATTCATCATCATAATCACCATCACCATCATTCATCATCATTATTATCATCATTATCATATCATCATCATCATAATCACCATCAGCATCATTCATCATCATAATCATCACCATCATCACCATCATTCATCATCATAGTTATCATCATCATCAACAACAGCAACAACAACATGTAAAAAAAAAGGAAAACAAGAAGTACCGAAGGGCAAACCATGTCTCATAGTCCATGGAATGAAAGGACAAAATCGTGTATAGAGTCATATTGCGAACCCCAATGAAATCGAGATGAGATCAGGTGCCGGGATATAGTAAGCGTCCCCTGGTTATAAGCAACACCCGTTGAAAATCGTCTGCAACAACTTTTCAAGTCGAGGAAGTAAATAGATAAATATACACATCTGAAGAAATGAGGGAGACAAGAACACGAAGTCAAATTATCCTATTCACGTTATGAAATGTTTTAACTGAAATGTTGGCGTCAGAAATACACGTGAAAAATGCCTGTATATGTACATATATTGTGAATTCAAGTATAATCAAAAGGTTAAGATGGTTAGTTTGTATTGTTAGATCGGTTAACATTCTTAAAAGAGGGATTTGAAATCGCCCCGGATCCCTATATTGACCATAGAACGTTCTCAGTGACAATTTCAAACGTAAATACTCACTTTAGCAGACTTGAACGCGGATTTTTAAAGTTACTCGTCAAAGTTTTTAATTACCTCGCTCTCCATGATGCTGCTTGCGAATTAGATCACGTGATAATTTGGTTGTAAACATTTTACGCAGCCGTATCTCACTTAATACGAAGAACATTTGCAAGGGCCTTTTTAAAATGCGTTATAGGCTTATACATGTATATATAATCAAAACAATCTAGAATAAATTTACATATCATATGCGATCAAAGCGTTTACAACTTTAAAATTTGTGTTATGTATAAGGTCCTGCATATGAAAATTACCATTTATGGGGTTTTCTTTTTTTCGTTTTTTTTTTTTTTTATTTTATTTATTTTATTTTTATTATCATGATTATTATTATTTTATTTTATTTTTTTATTTTTTGGTTTTGGTTTTGTTGGGGGTTTTTTTTTTTTTGTTTTGTTTTGTTTTTGTTTTTTGTTTTTTGTTTGTTTGTTTTGTTTTTTGTTTTATGTTTTTTTGTTTGTTTGTTTGTTTTTTTTTTTTTTCATTATTATTATTTTGTTGAGTTACTGATCTGTAATGAATATAAGAGTAACGGAATGCATTTGACCATTCTTTCAGAAATGAAAGATTGATGTGTTAAATACGTATGGGTTAGGCAATGCAGCGGATATTCTGTGTTTGTGTGAGTGTGTGTGTTGAGTGTGTGGTTCAATTTTTTTTTTCAAATTGCCCTATTTCAAAAGTTATTGCGCCTCAATAAAACTTGATCATTTGGAGATTTTTTTGCCATTTTAAGGGATGTGTGAAAGTATACAAGTTTAAAGTAGAAGTTAAACTTTAGTTATTAAAGCAGATATATCCTTGAGTAAGTATTATTTTTGCCCATAGTAGAAAGATGCTACACTGAAACTCGGCGACAGACGTGCTTCCCAAAATCCAAATTATCCCATGCTCTTGTCAATATATTACTTGGATATATACCTTTACCATAGCTAGGTTTGAGGTATAAATCCGGTGCAGTGTTTTTGCTTAAAACTTCTAAGTTCGAATCCCACTTCCAGCTCGCCTGCTTTGTTTTTTGGGGTTTTTTTCTTTATGAGACAGTGCATCAGCAAAGTCAGCTTGGTGCATTTGTGACGTAGATTTTGTGTAGTTTTTAAGAACTAAGCTTGCGTTGCTGGAGATCTAGGTTATCGTTCCTGAATTACGCCACCATGTTTAAGAGGTTGATTACCTCCTGCTTCCATATCGCGATGTAACATAAATATTATTGAAAGTGACACAAAAACGCTAATCAACAAATAAACCAACCTGAACAAAGTAAATGTTATAACTTATCATACATACCACTATACAAGTACAAAAATCGTGTACAACAATAACAACAACAGCTTACTGGATAAGACTGATAAATAATTCACAGATAAAGTGCATTACCATTATGGTATTAAATCATAGTTGATATTCTGTCGTAAAGGGAGATCAGTGTGAAAGAATCATTTGTTCCTGCTACTTTCCCGGAAAATTATCTTAATAATATTTACGTAAGTGGTAAAAACGAAATATGTAATAGCCAACCTCCACAAGGAGTTAACTCTTCCCATAAATTTGATTGCGATTTCTTTTAATGTCATATAATGTTTCTCTTTCATAATGTAAACCTACAACTTCCATACCGTATGTAAATTTATATCAAATGACGACACTTGAAGAATATGGAAACTCTACAGAAAACCTCCGCAGAAATTAATTTAAAAAACTCGTAAAAATTAACGTATGGAAAAAAGTTTTAAAATCAAAAGTGTGTCTATAGGTAGTATTGAGTAGAAAGTGCATAGGCCTCAATATCATTTAAAAATTCATTTTTATATCATCATCATCAACATCATTATTATTATTGTTGTTGTTGTTGTTGTTGTTGTTGTTGTTGTTGTTGTTGTTGTTAGTAGTAGTAGTAGTAGTAGTAGTAGTAGTAGTAGTAGTAGTAGTAGTAGTAGTAGTAGTAGCAACAGTAGTAGTAGTAGTATCACCATCATCATCATCATCATCATCATCATCATCTTCTTGTTGTTGTTATTACCATTTATTTTGATTTATTGTCCAAAATCATTGCATGATATCCAATCTTCCCGATTAAAGAATCAATTTGCCTGAGCATGGCATCATTCAATATACTCAAACAAACAATATCATATATCTATATATGCAACGATGTTGAGAATAATGGGACCATTGACCAATACATAAAGCATCTGGTTTATATTCGACGTCTTTAGGAACATTACTTGAGATCATAGTTTGCAATCTTGTGCATAAACAAAAAACAAAACAAAAAAAACAAAAAAAAAAAAAAACCAAAAAGACACAAAAAAAAAACCCCCACAAAACAGAAAACAAAAAAGAAAAACAAAACAAAACACACACACACACACAAACAAAAAAATCAAAACATGAAGAAAATGAAAGAAAAAAAAAGATAAAACAAAAGAAATGAATAGAAAGGAAGAAGAAAACAGAAAAGGTTTGAATGTGCCATTCGTTGCCAGTCCTCTCATAGATATTCATATCACAAGAAACTTTTTCAATACAAATGTAATTACCGAAAACAAAGTAGTCTTTTGATTACATTTTCGATCAAAATGTTCAGAACTTTTGATACATTTGCAGGTCCTTCACCTGGAGGTACTTGCCAATAAACTCCGATGCCATTGCTGGAAGATCTCCGCTTCAATACTGTAGAACATAAATGTTTGAACTGGCTGGATGTCGACATGGCTTCATATTTCATTCTGTCTAGAAAGTGCGTGTAGAAAGGAAATGGGAAAGGACAGCAAACAATGAGCAAATGTCAAGGATATATTATTACATAGATACAAAATGATAGCCAACATTTGATTTGACTTGGGAACATAGAATGCCAATTGTCGATGATTACCATTACCCATCAAACTTTAATCATCAAGTAATATAGAATGACATTTTTGGAAGACAGAATTGCAGAGTTCAAATACACGATTACAATCTGCGAATGTAAACTGACATTTCGTTTTAGTACACTTGGAAAATATTTTAATATACATCATGTATGTGTTTTCTTCTTCAAAAACCCGTATAACTAAATCAGAAATTGACTTTCAGAAATCAAAGCTTTCATCTGTATCTCTACTGATAACATTGCCTCAGATAAATTTCTTAAGAATTTTGGTGTATAACGCTGCCTCAGTGGTAAATTTCACAACTGGTTGATAACGTTGCCTCAGTGGTAAATTTCATAATTGGTTGATAACGCTGACTCGGTGGTAAATTTCATAAGAATTTTGGTTGATAACGCTGCCTCAATGGTAAATTTTTAAAGAACTTTGGTTGATAACATTGCCTCAGTGGTAAATTTCATAATTGGTTATTAACATTGCCGTAGTGGTAAATTTCATAAGAAGTTTGGTTGATAACGCTGCCTCAGTGGTAAGTTTCATAAGAACTTTTGGTTGATAACGCTACCTCATTGGTAAATTTCATGATTAGAGTTTCTGTTGTTTACACTTCCTCAGTGGTAAATTTCAAGAAAGTTTCAGTTGGTTACACTACCTTAGTCGTAAATTCCTCATACATGGCTTTGCTGATCACTCTGCATTAGTAATAAGTCCACCCTGTGTGTCTATGTTGATTATCTTGTGTCAGTAATAAGTTCTACAAGTGTATCTCTGTTAGTAATAAATTCACCATCTGTGTCTCTGTTATCTACATAGCTTTAGTAGTAAGTACATCATCTTTGTCTCTGTTGTTTACACGGAAGTTCATCACGTTGTCTCTGTTGTTTACACGGCGTTAGTAGTAAGTACATCATGTGTGTTTGTGTTGTTTACACGGCGTTAGATGTGCATCATGTGTGTCTCTGTTGCTTACACGGCGCTGGTAGTAAGTGTATCATGTGTGTCCCTGTTGTTTACACGGCGTTAGTAGTAATTTAATCATGCGTCGCTCTGTTGTTTACACGGCATTAGAAATGCATCGTGTGTGTCTGTCCTGCTTACACATCGTTAGAAGTTCATCTTGCTTTAGGGGTTCACATATGCTCTTCAAGTAGACATATTTTGTTTTTTTACCACTTGTTTTTCATTTTCACTGATTTTGTATGTCCTCTGGTTTCATGATTTTTAGACTTATGGTTTGGATTTATCCATCATCTTTACATTACACGGCGTTAGAAGTTCATCGTGCGTGTTTCTGCAGATTGCACGGCGTTAGAAGTTCATCATCTGTGTCTCCGTAGCTTACGCGGCGTTAGAAGTTCATCTTGTGTGTGTCTGTTGTTTACACGGCGTTAGTAGTAAGGAAATCATGTGTCGCTCTTGTTATACCTCATTAGAAATAAGCTTATCATGCGTGTCTTTGTCGTTTACACGACATTAGTAGCAAGTTCATCATCTGTCGCTCTGTTGTTTACACGGCATTAGAAGTGCATCATATGTGTCTCTGTAGCTTACACGGCGTTAGAAGTTCATCATCAGAGTTCTAAGGATATATGAAATGTTTCCCTTGGAACACTGCTATGATCATACGATAAACAGATGACCAGGAAGTTTCTTATTATGTATTCGTTTTAAACCTTGATTGGATACAAGCCCGCTCCAAATGGAACAATCGAATGGAACTTTAAGAAATGTACATCTATTGTAGTCGGCCATACAAGTTAATGCATAACTGATATTGGGATGGTGGTAATCTAATATTCTAGAGAAAACCACGGTGGTACATCAGTGATCATTGAAAAACAGAGGTGAGAAAGGTACACGAGTGTAACCCGACTTAAGAATTATTTCAATATTTCACACGGTGAGTCCAGAAAGAACTTAAAAACGATTTCTCATTTTGTTGGGATTTTTTTTTTTTTTTTTGTTTTTTTTTTTTTTTTTTTTTTTTTTTTTTTTTTTTTTTTTTTTTTTTTTTTTTTTTTTTTTTTTTTTTTTTTTTTTTTTTTTGTTTTTTGTTTGTTTGTTTTTTTTTTTTTTTTTGTTTTTGTTTTTTTTTTTTTTTTTTTTGGTTTTGTTTTGCTTGTTTTGTTTTGTTTTGTTTGTTAAGATAAGATCTGCAAAGGTCAAAATTTGTATGCCCCGCATCGGGCAAATGTCGTAACTATATTCGTGGTGTGACGTAAAACAAAAATCAATCAATCAACCAATATATTAAATACTTTCAAAATTAAACATTACACATAAAAAGTAATTATTATAATGAACAAGTTATATATTTAGATACATAAAACTATTATCTCAATAATACAATAATTCAAATTGCTTTAAAATTATTTACATCCTTTGCTTTTCAAAAACTTATTGAGCAGAGAGATAAGGACGTTAATTCTGTACCACAACGTTAAACCTTCTAAGTCTATATATGAAACAATGTGCTGCAATGCGAAATCCGATTACATTGTTATAATTATCACTATTAAGCACGACGTTGTTTTTGCATGCTTACTTTTTTCAATTAGTAAGTTGGTTCATTTAATTTTTAAAATCATTTAATAAAATTTCAAATATCTATATATTAATATTTATTGCATTTTGACATACTTTAAACATACTTGATCACGTAATCTCAAAACTAATCAATTTACGTCAGCGGATGTAATCAGTAAATTGATTAATATAATCTAGGTCTAGGTCACAGATTTGACACATATCTTGTTAATTGGATTGGAATTACATAGGCATAAAACTGCATGATTTGATAAGTTGTTAATAAGAGAATCTACTGTTGGAATTTACATAGCGTGCCTATCTAAGCGGGAAGGGGAGGCACATGACGTGCAGTTTCCTTCGTTACTGAACTGACAGATAAATTGATTGATTGACGGGTGCATGGATAGACAAACAGACATACAGACAGACAGATCTATAGTTGGATGCGAAAATGGATATATATTAAATTAAAGTTTTCGAATGTACAGTTTTCAAATATACAGAGGCGTCAGAAGTTACGATTTGGACAGTTTATACACTTGAAAAATGCAGTTGGGGAGTAATAAACCTTCACCAATGATTATTTGCCAATGAACATTAATGCAAAATGGTTGAACCTAAAAACAAGGAGAAAATACCGGAAAAATTCAATCTTAATTTCCTGTCCGTGAATATTTTTGTCAAAGATCATAAGAACCCCCCCCCCCCCCCCCTTTCACACACACACACACACACACACACACACACACACACACACACACACACACACACACACACACACACACACACACACACACACACACATTTTTTTTTTATTTATTATTATTTTTTGAATTCACAGATCTCTAGTTATTCAATACACATCTCTTTAAGTACCGAGAGCATTCAGATAGTTAACGCCGTATTGTTGTTCCATTGTAGATGATTATGTAAAAAATCACAAACATAAATCAAGTATCAAGTACATCCTATTGCTCTTTTTCTGGACCATTTCTCTATTCATCACAATAAAACGTCAACACAAACATCCCTATTGTAAATAAAATTCTAATCAATGTCTATTTCTACATTTTCCCTGCTACGTAACTGAAAATATCCATAAAGAAATCCTGATTTACTTGCACGACGTCATTACAGTTGTTATTATTTGTAGTATTATATCGTTACTAAATTACAATGTTTTCAACGTTTTGTAAATAAACACTTGTTGATGAAGAATTGACAAATACAAAGAATGCATGCCCATATTTAGTATCAAAAACGTATAGTTGTTTGTAAGATAAACAATATATTTGCGTAAAAGGGCGAAAACTAATAATGAGCAGAAAATATGGAAAGTTGTGCGTATAGAATTTAACTCATTTTCATGTCTGTGAATATTGTCAAAGATCATCATAAAAAGGGATTTTAATCTACATCATTCATCAACTCATAAAACATCTGTGATGACCTTTGTCATACAGCGGAATAAGATTTATTTATGCTCTCTTGTATTAATCATTATATTATTATCGTTTCGTCGCTTCTTTCGAAATCGTCTGTAGACACTGTTTCCTAACGCACCTGGTTGGCTCTGCAATTTAAAAACCAAGTGCGCTAAACTGCGTTAGATTGCTTATAACTTCTATCTACAACGATCTCAATCAGACTCGCTATTGCAACAGTTTATTTGTGCGTGTTCTATGACTCCCACCTAAATTTTAATGTTTGAAGAAAATATATCTAATTAATCGATTTACACATCATCTGGCGGAGTGTAGAATTATGTATGAAATTAAAATTCCTAAGTGTAAATGACACCTTAGAAGGAGTGTAACTTCGAACACAATTTTACAATAGTTCCAGTCACGTGTAGAACACGTTAGAGTCTATGATTTTAGAATGTATATGTCTAAGTGACTACGTTTTTCGATCAATTGATTATTCAATGTGTTGCAGAGATCATTTGGCTTATATTTTGACGGCTTCTGCAGGGTATATGGTCTGATATGTTTACGTATGCAACCATTCCTCTTAAAACATTAGGGTAATATTTGTCATGCCAACACATAGACTGAATTATCAAGTCTGTGTGTGCCCTCATTACTGATATTCCACATACCACACAAACCATAGGTATAAACAAAGACTGATTTTTTTTTCAGGTCAACACATACCGTGAGATCGGTACCTTTCTAATATTGTCTCTTTATGTGGGCTTGGTAACAGGAAAGTATACAAGTCTTAAACTTGAATTGCTATATAAGGTACATATTACACATCACAAATATATCAATTATCTAGCCTTTGCCTTCTGTCCCTGTATACAAGTTATTTTGTGTTTTATCATTCTACTCTTCTGATGGATTTCAATATTTTAAATAAAGTAAATAATTGCTGTTTGTGTAAAGAGACCAGCAATATTTCGAACACGATGAAATATACTGTAAATGTAGTAATAATTTTAGGTTTGATTTTTTTTTTTTATTACATTTCCTGTCCTTACACGTGTCTGAAACTATTTAAAAGGAGAAAATGGCAAACTTTACATCTAAAGGCGCATGTTTGGATACATTTTGTCCCCTGCCCTGTTACATAGCTCATAGTTTGATAACTGGTGTCATTGGATTAAATTATCTCTAATGGATAATTTCTTTTCATATCCCAGTGTGTTAACGTATGATTAATTCATTACATAGAGAGAATGAAATCCGTAGGCTTCTATGCAATTTCAGATAAATACTCCATTTTGTAAACTTTCACTTTCGATCTTTGAGGTTTTTTAGAACAATTATTTTGAAGGAAGAAAGAAAATGTTACTGACTCAGCCGTCTCACAAGTCACCAAGGAAACATACAGTATCTAATGTAATGATAGGAAAAACACCTAAGGACATCAGCAAAATAGTCGATTATATTGCCGATACCGACTTAGAGCGGTCAATTGAGATGACAATTGTCAATCAACTAATGAGTGAAGAAGCATATATAAACAACTATCTATGAGTGAAGAAGACGCACAACAATGTAGTTGGTGTTTTGTATAATATTTATGTTATTTACTTTTATTGAGTGTCACCTTTGTATCATCTTTCGATGCCATTTCACATACATACATACATACATACGTACGTACGTATGTATGTACAAACATACATACGTACACACGTAGTTATGTACGTAGGTACGTACATACATACATAAAAACATACATGCACTCATACATACATACATACATACATACATACATACATACATACATACATACATACATACACACATACATACATACATACGCACGTACATACACATTTATGCATCTGTAGACATATGATGCTATGTATTGTATGTGATTTTTTTTTCTCTCATTTTGGGTCCTCTTGAAGGCCGAATTCCCAAAGAAGCTGCAGTATATTTTCTTATTTCATTTATATTTTAATACATATTTTTATTAGATATCATTCCATAATTCTGTTAACTGAAATAATAAATTATGTGCCAGTTTGCAGGAACATCACTCTAAATAGTGGAACAATTAGTGAAAATGTATGGAAAGTAGACTCAATGGTGGTGAGAAGGGTCATTATGTAGCCATACATTTGCATTTAAAGAGTGAGCCACGGGGAAAGGATAATGTTCTTGTACGCCCAACAGAAACCATTTTCCTCTTTGAACGAAGTCCAGGAAATGACTGCAAATTTTTGGGTCGTGATTATAACTAATGCTTCGGATTTTCTCTTCTTAATTTCTTTGGTCAGATCACGATGTTCCTAGATGATCTTTTGACTCAAAGCTACAGCTACCATAAACTAATGATTTCTTTCGGAAAATTCTATAGATCTTACTCAGAGCTTTAAGTAAAACTCGAAAATATTACTTTTCACAATTATTTGTCCAACGGAATATCTCATCCACGTTTTTACTTTGATCTTGTATATAAACTTAGAAGGGTCATAGGCTCCGAAATTTTTATCCATTCAGATTTCAAACGCTTTCGTATTCGCTAATATCCGAGATCATCCCTAAGATATCAAGTCTTGTAATAGACTACTATACAGCAATTTACAGTCTTTTTAAGCACTCACTCTGACTAACATAGCAGTGGGGAGTCTATGACGGGGCTTGTCTAAACCTCCTGAGTCTTGTCCTGCAACGAAGACTTTAACTCGTGTTCAGAAGAACAGAGCACGGTATGATCAAATTGATGTCAATGTCACTTTTATATTTTATGTAGTAATTTTGATTTATTATACAAATTCTTGTGTGCATATTTAAGACCTCTCAAAGTGGGTCTTAGATCGATATGTTTTGAGTATAATTTACATATTTTTAAATTTATGTCCTTTAATTGTTCTGCCGTTTTGTGAATTTGAAGGTGGGTCCGTAAACCGGTTTACCGTCCAATTAAGTAACTAACGTTACTTCAATTGAACGTCGTAAATCAGAGTCTCTATTGCATTACAAGTGACTGTTTTATGAGGTTTTTCTTTGCGTTTATTGTTTGCTTTTTTTTTTTTTTTTTTTTTTGTTTGTCTGTAATGACTTTTGTCATATGGCTGAGTCGGATGTCTTGATATTTTCTTCTATATACTAGTAACACAAGAAAAAGTTATTTAGTAAAGCGTTACAAGAATCGCGAATATATAATTTCACTGAGTCAATTATATCAAATACTAGTGTGGCCAGAAATGCATTCTACCAGAAGTGATGTATGCCTATGTTTACTAAGATCCCAAGCAATGGTTTTCTGTTCAGATAATAAGTACTTATACCTCAAGAAATTACTAGTATCAAGTGCGATCAGCGTATGTTTACTAGATCCGATTTTCAAGAGTGATAATTTCTTTCCTCTTAAGTAATTGCCTATGTGGAGGATAACAATTACTTGTGCCAATATTAGAAAAAAAAATGCCTTTGTCGTGGAACAAATCTCTTGGCGTAAGTTTAATTTGTCAGGTAAACATGGTATATGGTATTTAAGTTAGACTTAATATTATCATAATTTTATGTGGTTGTGATATCATCTACACTTCGTTTTTTCTCTTTCAAGTAATTCATGCAATATATTTATCATGTGTATTATTCAAGCATTGATGACAGGCGGTGTTGCTAGGCAAACACAAGAAGTTTTGTCGCCCCTTCTTCCTCAGTACTGATCTCAACTCTGAATTTCAGGAGTCTGTGAATATATACCATGATACATGCGAATAGCTGTGAGGTTCGCAGGCACATAAAATTATCTGTATCGAGGTATAATCGGTTGTATTTTATATCCATTTTGCTTTATGTGCTTACTCTCAATATATTAGTGTATTTTTCACTGAGATAACACTTTTTATATCTCAAATGATAGGAGTTGTTTCTAAGATTTAATATTATTTTTCTATGTATATGAAATAAAATCGTTCTCAACGTATCCTGGAGTATGTGAATGGATGTTGGGTGTATTATATTAATTGTGTATGTCATTGTACAGAGAAATGTCTGTGTTGTTAATTTTTTGTACAGTTTTGAAGGGAGACAAGGCTCAGAATGTAGCATTGTGGGCAAGTTTTAAAACCGACTGGTGCCGTTTATTAGAATAAAACATTGAAAATCGAGTTTCCGTTTCTGGTTTGACGATGACTCCTTAACGATCCGTCATCGTTTAAGATAGTTATTCTATATATGTATAATTTTCTGTACAATACAACACGTAGATGATGTTGAAATACAAAAGAAGATATTATTGGCGATAATATCTGGAGGGAAAGTCCCTTTCCGTCCTGTTCAGATGAGGGTCAAATTTGTTGACTTCTGAGATATGCAACTTCATATGCAAGAGATTTATAACTACAATCATTATATACTATCAAAAGGTAAAACACAACCTAACACTGCCCCCTCCCATTTCTCTCTCGCTTTTCTTCTAGTTTTACGTCACTGTAACACCTAATTGGTTGTGATAGCTTTGTAATGAATTGCACAGAAATGTATACCTTTGTAATGAAGTCGTCTGAACTATAAAGGATCTTTAACATACCAGTGTCTATCGTAACACGAGCTCTCGGTTTTTACTTTCTCCTTCCAAAGACTGCTATTGTGACTGGTTTAAAGGACATCTTGGTCGCTGGCCATGACTTCTACCGGCCGTGACACATCGATGAAAATATTTGAATTGTATCGATATCCCTAAAGATGATTATAAAAAAAATGACCATATGTATTTTGAAATAACAAAGGATAGCTCAGGTGTAATGGAAAAATTTGCAACCCAAGTTACAAATGCCGTGAATTCATTATTAATGATATCCAATTTACAATTATTATCAGCAAAACCAACCAATGTTGATATTGCTAACATTTTGTCAAAGTCTGAGATAACGAAAATCGATCAAGATTGAATTATTTAATAAAGAATTTCAGAGCACAGGATAATAAAATATTTGATAAAAGGCATGTAATGATGCAAACAGATGTTAGCATGGAGATCATGGGGTGGGACCTCTGTTTTCTTGCTGATACAGTATCGGTAAAGGGTACAAAATATGACATAGTAAAAATATAAACAATTTCGACATAGTTACAGTATATAACATATAGTACAGATAATATACAGAAAAATACGGCGGCATATCGTAACAACCAATCAATACATCAACATAAGCCGTTTATCAAGAAACTAGAAATACAATATCAATAAAACTTAGTAAAATGTTACGAATGGAATAATTTAATTTTGTCGAGGGGTAAAGGAGGTGGAAAAACTGTCCTTACTGAGTAATTACGTGAAAGAAATTTTCCGTTTCAATTTTTCTTCCTGTCTGTTCAAAGAATGTTCTGGGTGTATCTATATGACAAATGTACAAAATTTTCATTTTTATTAGTTTTGAAGTCAGTATTAATGCAAGATCTTTGGTAGCTATTACCATAGAAACTTTTCTTTGTAATCGTTAATATATATTATTTTTTAAATATTACATTGAAAATAATAGTGTCAGACATCTTATTTCTTAAGTATTCAATTCGTCAACAAATCGACGAATCCGTGAAAAAAAAACAAAAACAAAAATGACAGACGAGAATACTGTATCAGCGAATTCCATGCAAACATCTGAGACAAAAACAATATGAAAGTACGTGTCAGCACATACCAATCACTATCTTTTCCGTCTATATTTCTTAAAAAATAGTTTGTTAAAGGCATTTCGAAATGAAGGATTGAAAGTAGTATATATAATAGGGTTTAGTAGACTATTGACGTAGCCTAACCAAAGAAATACACTATACAATTCATGTGGAAAATTACACACCGAGCAAAGTGGTCCCGTGAGAGCAAGAACGAAAAATGGCAGCCAACATGCCACAAACGCACCAGTTATTATTCCAAGTACACGGGCTGCTTTGCGTTCCCTCTTCATTTCCAGTTTAGCTTTCCTTAATCGTTCCTTGTCACGGTTATCGGTCCTTTTATGGTTGTTATTTTCTGTGGCTTTTGGTGGATTGAGTTGCTTGTTCAAAACATAAACGTTTGACGGCACCGTGAGGAATCTATGGTTTACGTCAGAGTCATCGTGTTCGTTATAGTTAAATTGGCTTTCTTCCTCGTTACCGTTAATACAAGAACCGTTATACACAGTGAAGCCATCTTGACTTACGTCACTTCCGGAAGAATTGTGCCTCGTGGTCGCCTCGGCGTTTGTAATAGATGGTCTATGAAACGGAGTTTTGGACCAAGCTCCTATATGTTTCTTCCGAATTCGCGACCTAGCTGTTTTATATATTTTGAAATTAAGCACCACCATTAAGATAAGCGGACAGTAAAACGCACCAACCGTAGAGAACACTGTATAAGCAGGGTCCTGACTTATTCGACATTCACCTTTAAGATCCGGGTCATTATCTGTCTCCCGCCATCCCAGAACTGGTGCAATTGAAATAACTATCGACACCACCCAAACTATGATGATCATGATTATGATTTGCTTTGCACTTCTTCTTCTTATATAATCTATGTTGGAGACAGCCCAGTATCTGTCCAGGGAAATTGCGACCAAGTGTAAAATAGAGGCGGTACAGCACAGGACATCGAATGATATCCACATGTTACATAGATCTGGGCCCAAATACCAAAACTGACTCACCTGGTTTATAACGGATATCGGCATGACCAGTACAGCAACCATGAGGTCGGTAACGGCAAGCGACAGGATCAAGTAATTAGACACACCCTGTAAACTCCTTTCCAGAATAATTGCTGATATGACAAAAACGTTTCCAATGATGATAGCGATAATCATACACCCTAGGATCGCACAAATGATGACCATGATCTCGAGCGTATATCGGGGCACATAATCAAATGCTAGCACCGTGCTCACGTTTGCGGATTCTGATGAAGAAGCAAGCCTGCTGTCGTTCAAGAACGTACCTGCTGGTAACACGGTCATGTTTTGAAATGAGTCGTTCCAATAACTCGATACACCGTTACTTATATTGATTGCCAAAACACTTCTCGCACCTGTAACCTTGGACCCGTTCAGTGAAGTCAGAGAGCTCCACAACATGACTCTCAGTTATTGGATTTGATTGGCCGTCTTGGTTTGAAATTACTTTTTATTATCTCCCACAAGAGTTTATTTTATGTAACCAACAATGTTTCCGATAGAAAATTCGCCTACATCAATCTCGTACATTAGTTCTAGGTAATAACACATCAGGACGCATATTGTGTTCTTAGATACTTGTAATGTTGATATTAATAATTTATATCAGTTTGTTGGCGAGGATAAATGGTGTAAGAAAACTTACAAATATCTCTCGCAATTTCATTGAGATCAGATTGAAACCACCACTCCCGTCGATATTTTTTTCTTTTTGAATCTTTTCACATCAGTAAAAAAGATAAATTGATATTCTCTTGGAGTTTAAAATTACAGTCTTTTATGATTACATTTTCATATCATAATCTTTACTATCAAAATCTGTCCATTAATTTAAAATAGTCGTTGTTACACAATGTATAAGATTATTTCCAATTTTCTAATGAACAATCTCTGATCTCTCTGTGATGTTTTCGTAAGTCAATATCTGTTTCTTTTCTGGACAAATTCTCTGTAGAATTATAAAAACATATTTCATAACTACCTGCCGATCGTTGTTAGCTCTCAAGCCATTGTTTATCATAATTCCAAACTTCATGTCTCAAAATGTGGAAAAATGACAGTATCCAAATCAAAACCACATGATCTCCTTTATTTCCAAGAAGGTGAAAGAAATTAAAGGAAAGTCCACGTTATATTCAATGCTGAAATGTTTATGATAGTCTCTATTCCCTTGCCATTTCTTTTCCTTAACAGATGTTAGATTTATATCAAAATAGCAAAAGTATCTGTCCATTTACAATATATCACGACGTATTTAAATTATCTCCTTTATAGAGAGTCACTAAAAGATTGTTAACGCCCATTAGCGTGACAACACAATGTGACGCGTCTATCATGTGATATTACAATTATCCAATGTATTTCTTGCTGCTGAAGTTATATCACAAATTATATCATATATATATGAAATAAAACACTGGTTGATGTAGGTATCTTCGACACTGATGTAAACCGTATCGATCTGAAAATGAGAACAGAGATCATGCTAAATAATTCAATATGAAGTTAATGACTTATAAAGGTGTATAGTATGATACTGTAATTAGACACTGAATATCATGTTATTGCTAATGGTAACATAAGTAACAGATCTACCATGCATTCTGGAATTTTTGTTTTATATTTAATTTTTATCGATTGCTTTTCAATGGCAGGCATTGAAATAATGAAAAGAATTTTCGAAAAACAATTTTTTTATAGTCAAAGATGTGTCATAGAGATTTCTGAAACGTGCAGTTTATTCTTTGTAACTACTTGAAATATTTTTAATATGTTAGCAGTTAAACTTAATCGACGCTGATCTCCCTTTAGACACTGAAAAATATAATGCAAAGAATCAATAATAATAGGAAAAGAATGCTCTGTACACGTTTTTCTTTATCAATATACATCAAGGTAAAAGACATGACAATTTAAATCACAATAAAAATACAGCAATGAACCAAAACCTTACACTGCAGTGCACCTTTAAAATGAAATCTAAGTACAACTTACAATATCAATTGTTTACGCCAAGTAAAAATGATCGAAGTGTGGATATTAATCAAAAACGTGAGTATATCACAGTCAATAATAATTGCCAGGCATAGCACTCTTCAGAAAGAAAAACGTGGGCTGAGGCACCATTGATACAAATCATCCCCTGCTAACCGGTCATACCTGCCGTGAGGGATATAACTTACAATTTGTCAGTATTTACCACAGTTTAATAAAACTCTGAAGTGAAATGCAAATAAAACATATTGTTAACGTCACGAAATCTTCGATATTGAGGGAATAGGAATGCCAGTTTAATAGGGTCATCGCCGTAACGCATTTGTGCAATTGCTGTGATTTTCTAACATTTCTTTATTACATACCCGTTCAAGTGAGAACGATGTAACAGTTGCAAAACTTGTAAAACTTGTTGCAAAGTTGTAACACACAAAAAAAAAAATGAATATCATACATACCCCGAGTTACCTTGTGAATAATATAAACGATGTAAGCACCATGAATAAAACTCTATCATCATGTTAACAAATCTATCGGCAAAACATACGTTTCCTCAGATAAATATACCGTTTTCTTGTGTAACTCACTTTAAAAAAAATTAAACATCCTGGAAGGAAGTAACATCACATAAACTTTCCAGAAACCCCATGCCACTGCAGCTCCCATTAAACCTCATATTACAATAGAATTCTCAGTTGTACAGGAGATGATGACGTTCGATCCAATATAGCTATGTTAATTATATATAGGACAATGTGGATTTCAATATCGCAAGAAATCTTAATTTCTTTCACCATGAGTTGCTGGCACTAGTGTGGTTCAGAGATTCCAAATGGATAACATTGAATTATCCAATCAATATCGCGGACCTGCAAATCATTATGGAATTTCATTTTAAGGAGAATTTCGATAGAAATTTAGTATTGGAACCCGTATTCGTATTAATTTCTCCATTGGTGTTCTAAAGCTTATACAGATTTCTTTCAATTTGTATTGTCTTTGGGTTCTCATCATGTTTTGTGTGTATGTCCCTGGTGATTTTTGTCATACAACTTTGTCAGATGTCTTCAGTTTTCTATCTCATTATTTATAGAGCTAAATTGGAATTCAATGATAAAAAGTGAAGTGAGAAAATGCAAAATATATTATCTTATAATTTAAGGAACAAGATAAATGAAATGGGATCAGACATCCAAAACGAAGAAGGCCACTACTCATGATATATCATATTGGCCGTAATTGTGTGATACGTTTAAATCAAACGTTTCTCTGTCTGCCCATGGCGGCATTTGCCACTCGCTTGAGTCATAAATGGTTGTACGGCGATTTAGTACCGACGCCATACCATGACTAGCTTTTATGGGTTTCATGGACCGCTGTTATACAAGGAGAGTATCATTTGCCACTTACGTCATAATTTCTCAAAGCCTGTAGACGATACTGGCATTGCAGGGAAACTGTCAATAGCACACGGCATCCCAACAGAAGTATAATAACTCTGTCAAACTGCATTATTGGTGTTACTACAGCCATATTAGAACACGTATAATGATAAAGCAAACTAATAGAAAGTGAGGAAACACGAGTGGAACTGTGCTATTCAATTTTCATCAATGTTAATGAAGTGCAGAACAATGCAGCCATAGTAAGAAACGCTTCAATAGTTTGTCTAAAACACTGAGCAGTCATATCAACTCGAATGAAAATGAACTACAAATGTTCTCAGAGACATCTACTTTTATTGGTGCTTCTTAGTAGAGAATTCTATCTCTCGCGGAAGTGACAATTAATATGATTTGGTTGGTTGGTTGGTTGGTGTTTTACGTGGCTTTCAACAATATTTCGGTTATAATGCGACATGGAAGCAGGAGGTTACCAACCTCTTAAACATAGTGACGCAACCCAGGAATCGAATCTGGATCGTCGGAGACGCAAGCCAAGCGCCTAACCAATACACCACGCCTTCCTCACAATCAATATGATGATAATGAAAATATACAATGAATGAATATAAAGAAAGCAAAGGGTTTTCAGTTATATTGTTATATTATGAGAGGTGACTGGCCACTTTTAGCTGTTAAACATGTTATGATGATGCAAAAACTGTATATTTTATGCTCTGTCCCTTTAATGGAAATGGGATGTTTAAGAGATTCTAAACCCTCACACAAAGGATTTTATTCGTTTACTCTCAATCTTAAAAAAAAATACTTTCTTAGTTTTACGTCGATTCGCTTTTTAACGATCAAATTGGTGGTACATCTGTTAACAATGTTAAACCGTAAATCAGTCCCAACTGATTTTTCATATTAATTCTGCATTTGACATTCCCTTGTAAGAAATATTTTAGTATGTTCTATAAAATACTAAACTAAATACTTAAACGTTTTCTGTATATAATTTATTTTTTATCATATATTAAAATACCGAAACTAGACTTGATTTTTTGCGTCATGATGGTTTAAAAAGAAATGAATGTGTAGGCTTTAAGGCATATAATGTTGGTCAGTCACGTCTTTTTGACGAGACATACACCGTTCACCTGCGAAGACGAAGACGACATTTTTACGAAAGATCGTCTTTTTATACTTAAAACCTCATCTCATTATTCCCATCCAAGGTAAAACTAGACGGTGCATTTACTGTTACGAAGAAATATTTTTCTAAAATATTATATATCATTAGAACGTTGCCTATAACACTTCCATTACCAATTTTATGAAAATAAAATTCACGTTGTAGACATCCAATACTTTTATTCTAATGGGTAAAAACGGTCTAGAGCGTTTTAAAGGTAAATATGCAGTGTAATATAGGGCAAGAATAAATCAGACTCAGAAAAGTTTTCTGAACGCAAAAAGCAGAGAATATATTTAAGAACATGCTCTCATACGAACACTATTGTGGAGAGAAAATATCAACCATAGGTACGAGTTATACTTAACTTTTATTTGGTTAAAATGACACAAACTTTTAGTGTTTGGATCTTTAAAAAATTATGTGCAATATGTAATATGGATATGTCCACTTTTGCTGGCTATTAGGACTGATTAATGACAAGATCCCATGGAAAGGGATGGGAAATGACAAGACGACGGCATGCAATCACCTCTTTTGCTGACTATATATCAGAAAGAAGGTAATAACAATAAATATTCTGTCGCAATAACTTCTTGCTTAGTACTTCTAGAAATGGCTTCTGTAAGAACTGACAGATCCTATGTAGAGAATAAGGACATCCATGCAAACTTTTATCGTAGACAAGACATTTTTGATACATTGAAATCAATCAATCTTCCTTCAACGACGCAATACTTTTACTGCTTAGCAACATTAAACTCTCCGAGGATGTTTCTTAATGACATACCTAGACAGACGCACTCCTGATGCCGTCATACTACAGGTTTATCTGAGTTCATATATGGACGTTCTTAATTTCTTTTACAGTCAGATGCTAGGGATCTAAATATCACACTTAAAGTAGAATTGATGGAAATGGACGATTATCAAAAAGTATATTACACACGCAACGTATTACTTTTGTCATGTTTTTGTGACTATTGTCTTATCAAATGATCGGCTCAATCGGTATCGTAAATGCACTACAACCGAATATTTTCGTGATGTCCTTATATAATTTTTATCTGTTGTTTTTTTTTTATTTGGTTTTTATTGTTTATTTGTTTGGTTTTCTTTTGTGTGTTGGGGGGGGGGGTGTTTGTTTGTTTGTGGTTTTGGTTTTTTTTTTTTTTTTTTTTTTTTTTTTTGTTTTTTTTTTTTTTTTTTTTTTTTTTTTTTTTTTTTGGTTTGTTTGTTTGTTTTGTTTTGTTTATTTTTTCATTTCGTACACTATATATTGAATATTTCGTCAGTGACTTCTGTCATACGGCTGAGTCAGTAATTTCCTTTCTTCCTTCATAATGACTACCGAATGCTTAACACCTTAAAATTGATATAACTGATTAATTTACCACAATTCAAAGTACATATAGCTTGTAAAACCCTCAACAGTATATCGTTCGAAATGGTGCTCACAAAGGAGAAAACAGAAGATAACATTATTGCAAATAAGCGGTTTATGTTTCAACTTCTAATTTAGGTTCAATAATCAACATATGTTATCACAATTAATATATTGAAAATAAAAGTATTAAATGTACATACGTTTACTCACCAATGATCTTAATGTATATCAGAGCATATCTGTGTACAAAATTCGAGCATACTAATTGAATTTCGACAGATTATGTCCCTTCAGTAATGATGAAACCCAGACGTTTAAATGATATCTGGACTGAGACCGATCCCAATCATTTTCCACAGATTTGACACCTTCTATGCTAAAAGTTTACCTACGTTGACCTCTCCATATATAATTATATATGGAATTTACACGATTGCAGGAGATGCTCACTCTCCCTGGGCAGCTGATCTCACTCCATCAAGGGGGTCACATATGCTCTTCAAGTAGACACCCTTCGTTGTTTTCTGTTTGGTTTTCATTTTCACTCATTTTGTATGTCCTTTGGTTTCATGATTTTCGGACTTACGGTTTGGATTTATCCATCATCTTTACATCGTAAATAGTTGAAGAGTAAACTAAATAACCAAACTGACAAACATTAAGAGCTCTAAACAAAAAATGAAAAAGAGAAAATATGATTTAAATGTCATGAAATTAATAATGAATAAAGGAAAACTGTTTTCTTTCGGAAAAAAATCCTTCTTCACCCTACTTCGCCGTAATCATAAAGATAAACCGGGCATATTATTTGTAATTATGTTCTGTGTGTGAAATACATCACAGATATTCTTTGAGAACTTTTATTGCAATGAACAGTTTATGTAGATTCCAATGTATTGAGTTATATATAAATTACAAGATACAATTATTTTGTTATTTTCAAACGAAATGCACTTAAGTCGAAATTACGTTTACAGCAAATTCCATGGAATGCCCTTGTATTATCAAAATAATACATATTTCATTCCCTGCAAGCCTACAGTCGTGTCAGTAAAATGCTGTAATAAGACAAGAAGAAACTCCTATTTTAAAAGACGAGAAAGTAATTTTGGCTAACAGAGACTTCTGGAAGTACCAAAGGTGTGATCAAGCGCCTTGGGGATGTATGCACCCCCAGCTGACCAATTACACTCCCAGTGATATCATATTATTAAATGGCAACAGCATAACCGCTCTAAGAATTTCGATTTATACAATAAATGAACAAAACGATTTCAGATGTTATAATACATCATCTAATCAAAAACCAATCTTTTCCCCAATGCATATCATACAAGAATAGTTTTATCAAAATCATTACATTGTAAATCCCGCTTGCATAATGCAACTATTTGTAAAGTTTATAACTTCAGAGACAATTGAGGAAATATCCGTACCAAACTCTCCCACAGAATGAAGTCAAGACGATGGAATCCTTAGCACCAGTCATGTAATAAGGGAAATACATTTGACATATTTTGCGCCGTAGGATGCTACAATAAACACTAAAATGGGACAAGTAAAATAGTGGGTACCTAATACCTAGGATAAAACAATGTTGCCATTCTCATGTTTATAGCATTTACAGGGAAATGAACAACCACGAGCCTATGAGAAAACAGAAAAGGACGGGATCAGGTGGAATGAGCATCCCTTGCTGACAAAAAACACCAGCCGGGAGAGCAACAAATTACGATAAAATAGGATACTTGATCGATCGAAAGCTTAGATTTAGACTAAAACCGCATTATATCGCTAGCACTTACCACAAATCTGTCATTAAGTATCACCATTAGGTACATTATGCTATTGCAACGTTATCCTCCTTCCTTCATCGGTATTGCTACGGTTTCTGGTGCATGTTTTCAACTCAGATTCATACGTTGGTTTAATACTGATAAATGCGTGTGAGCTGACTAAACTTATACTGAAGAGTGTCATTGCATATTGACCGGAAAACACAGGGTGGTGTCGAAAGGAGTAAAAGATTTCTCTTGAGCAATTTAAGACGCCCTTTTTCCACAATGTGTCTACTTTTGTTAGTTCTATGTGGTACTATGAAATACATTTGATCCATTGTTGCCTTTACTTTCCATAATTCAACCGTTTTATACTGTATGCGAATAGCATCAATCATTCTATCAGAATGCAAGGTGTGATAAACATGTACAACGTCCATTTATAATACATACAGAATACGGAAACCATTATGTTTATGTGACTGTGCTCACAGCACTGTATTACGGTGGATTCTAATGGACCCCTAAAAATTAGAGGTAAAGCCACGGGTCCAAGAATGGTTTTCTGTCTCCTGTTTGGCTAGTCAAACACGACGTGGCTAGCCAACACCGCCCAAATGCACAGAATTTTTACCCAAGCATTGAATAAATTGAATGTGACTTTAAGTTGATTAAGATGTTTGTGCTACAGATAAAGTCATCGCCATGAAATATTACGTTCTTGAAAATTGTATAACTGATTTGATCCATCATAAACAGTAACAAAAAGGTATATAGTACAGTAACCATAATGGGGACAATCAATTCCCTATTAAGAAATATAGCAAAGATTCATTACTGGTTTCAAAGTAAATGACTACCTTAGCCAAACTCGACGGTGAAAATTGGCAGTAGTGTTGTAATAATCTATTCAGAAAGTTGTAATGTCACACTTATCAACGAAAGGGTTAAGCATCTGACATTAACTACTTCGAAACAGATGTTCTTGGTTAAACAAATTCAATGATAATAAATCAAAGTATTATACAAGTATCTCGTTACAGTAATTATATTGTTCTTTCGAGAAGTGCCATGTTACCTGTTTGCACACTTCGTGTTATGTAATAAAAATCTCTTTTAATGACGACATAAATCACTGGCCGCACAGAAATGTGAGCAACTAAGAAGTTTTAAATCATTTATTATAAATGAAACAGAGGAAATTCAAGAACCATCGATACATTTTTGTCTGAAGTTATCCATGCGTTTTTATCATCTACCGGTTGGGAATATCAAGTGTGTAGATGGCAATTCCGTTTAAAATTGTTGAGGGATACTAATACAAGTGTCAAATTTATGTATTGACGAAAAGTTTCCATTCCCAGAGACAGAAACGAAAATAGATAAGGTTGGTAGGAAAATCAAAATCCACTTTTATATACTTTAAAATTGGTTTTCATAGTTGACATATTGTATTTCAAACATTAGCATTTTAGAAATAGTAATTCAAAGTGTCAATGCGCAGTGCGGAGTATGAAATTACGTATGTATTTTTACATAAAGCTAGAAACATATAAGCAAATTATTCTGAATTCTATTCACCTTTATATTCAACTTGAATATGGCTTTTGAAGAAAACTATAAAACTTTCAAACTATTATAATTGTTTTGCATACAGAGGAATTTTACTTATCACATTTTCGAACGAACAGTTCAAGAAAAGATGCACTGTCGATATATTAAAAAGACGTACAGTCAGTCTGCATCATCGTTAACGTAAGCACACTATATCCGAGATGTCATAATGCAGGAAGCAACTTGAGCAGTTATAAATTTCCTCGGAAGTATTCAACAAAATATTGGCTGGTTCGTTAATTGTACGCCTCGTCGACATTTTGTCGTTTAGGAATAAGATACTTCGATTTTTTTACTCGATCCCGATTATTTGATGAAGAATAATCTGAAGAACATGGGATTGGTAAGCATGGTCGATCCCGAAATAATTAAAGCGTGATCAAAGACAAATGTTGTGGAAGTAACTGCTAAATTACAGAGAGACTGCTGCAACATATAATTAATTATTCCTTGCTCCGGGACATATTCTAGAGTTAAATGATTTGTAAAACATTGAAGGTATTGAATCAATCTTGCAAGAAAAAGTCCCATAATGGATTTCTGCTGTCGATGATGTTGTGTGCTTTCTTTCAATTTGTGGTCTCCATTTTCATCAAAGACTTCATAACGATTGTCCGAAAGATTTTCAAGTGTTTCTATTTACGTAGCGTTCCATGCTCGTTAGACGCTCAAATTCCCAAAATTCCATAGAAATGCTATCTAGTTTTTGATTCTCCTCTTTTTTTTTTTTTTTTTTTTTTTTTTTTTTTTTTTTTTTTTTTTTTTTTTTTTTTTTTTTTTTTTTTTTTTTTTTTTTTTTTTTTTTTTTTTTTTTGAATTAAGTGTATAATTTATGGTGTCTGAAAATGTTCGTGTTAATCAGTGCAATACGAAGATATATATAACACGTGCGCGATTTTATAAGATATGACTAATAAATACGACTAAATGTTACCACAAACATTATCGAATGCGTACGTTATATCTTTGCATTACCTTCAGTACTATAAGAATGGAATATATTGATACACAGTTATGCAAAGCATTAGCGTAATTAAACATCAGGACTAAACTAAGATTGTAAAAACTCACTATATACTTGTTTCAAACCTTTTAGTTTCCCATTAACATGCCTGTATCGATAAAATCTCATTTAAGTGCACAATACCACTTGCTAATCTACCAAACCGGATGTATAATGGTTCACATGTGAGAACTGAATTACACTTTTGCGTACAATCAACAATTAATCTCAAAACAACTTAAAACAAGTGCAGAGAACATAATGACTTTATTTCCAGCTATAGATGATATTCCAGTTCAATCAGTGTGGTACAATATCCTATGCACTTCTGTAATCGTATCCGCCTGTTGAATCCTTGACTGATTTCGGTGCACATATTTAGAGTACAGATGTAAATTCTAAACGTATGGCATATCGCAATTATTACATAGGTCAACAGATAACATGAAGAGCATTTCTATTAACTCAACAGGTCCAACCGAAATTGCCTTCTCTTTAAATATTTGATAATAATTCAATTAAAGTTAATTTATTCAAATGGTACCTAACATTTGTTCAATACAGCCTGTCTAATATTTGCATGATATTATGTAAACAAAATATAAAATGAAATTAACTGGATTTCACGTATAGATTTAGTGAGGCAATGAACTTTTTGCACCTGATAAATTTTACTTAATGCCTTCTGAAACTACTTATACATGTACACTGCTTGTTTTACCCTTAATACCTTTCAATACCGGGTAAATATATTTGAAATTTTGTGATTGTGTTTATACTTATGTTTGAATATAATACATCTCTCTAAAATTGGGTCAAATGTAGACGATAGAGGAAATCACAAAAGAAAAGGTATATAGTGAGAAAGACCGTATTTTACCGCATTCCTTATCTGATTGTATATCTTGTGAGATCCTTGTGGAAATTTGAATTCTTGTGGTAGGATGTAAAGATAATGGATAAATCCAAACCAAAGTCCGAAAGTCATGAAACCAGAGGACATACAAAATCAGTGAAAATTAAAACCAAGTGGAAAATAACAAAAATCTACTTAAAGAGCATATGTGAAGCCCTATGATGGAGTGAGATCAGGTGACCGGGGGGAGTGAACATCTGCTTGCTTGCAACACCCGTCAAATATACCCAGTAGAAAGAGTCATATCGTACAAGTCAGTACGTTTTACAAATGTTTATTATTATTTATTACAATTTAAATCATAACATGTACACTGTCCTCAAATAACAAAATAAAACATAGATTGAATCATTCTGCATGACTATTATATGTTATAAGAAAATATTTTATGGCTTAGGCAGTTTTGATGTTAGTGATTGTAAAATTTGGATAGTAAAATACGAATGCCCATATTCGTTTTCTTCCCTTGTTGCAGGTATGAAAAAGTTAACAGAAGAAAATTTGCTTGATGAACCCTACTTTTGTTTATGAAATTTGATAAAAATAATACAGAACATTTCACCTCGCAATTTTTGTAATTTGATCACTATTTTATAATTTATAAGCAAAACTAGCATGAATATTTGCCGTAGATTTCTAGAAATCATTGTCAGACAGGTTGACTTCCTATTTATTGGTAGACCTTTTAATACCTTTCGTATTGCAATACTGACACTGATTTTATTTTTTTTTTTTACCAATTATGATTGTGAATTCAGTTATACCGTTACCATTAGATATGAGTTCGAGTTATACTAGGTTGCATTATACTATGACATCACGGTTGGTGTGATAGGTTAGCAGGGGATGCTTACTCCTCCATGGCATCATCTGATCCCACCTCCGGTTCTTCCGTGGATCCATTATAGCCATTATCTCTTATTTGTCTTGTAAAAAAGAAGCTTCTTATCCATCACTTTTCAATATCTTGAACTTCTTGACTTTGCCCCTGTTTTACTTATCAGTATTTATTTATTTTACTTGTAATCACTTGTAGTTTGTGTTCAAAATTTTAAAATCTGTCTATAGATCACACGAACAATATAGAAATAATAGATAATTTTGTGGAAGAGTTTCTGCCATCATATTTGAATAAATTTTAATGTGTGGCCCCTTGTTTAGTTGTATTTCCCTTTTAGTAACAAAGCCTAACTTCAAATGCCTGTCCTATGGTTGGAAATGCACGAGGCCGTAGTGTGTGTGTGTGTGTGTGTGTGTGTGTGTGTGTGTGTGTGTGTGTGTGTGTGTGTGTGTGTGTGTGTGTGTGTGTGTGTGTGTGTGTGTGTGTGTGTGTGTGTTTGTGTGTTTGTGTGTGTGTCTGTGTGTGTTTCAAGTTGCAATGTATAGCAGAACTGGATCTCTTCTTTGTTTTTCATGAAAGAAAAAAGAGGAGTTACTGGCTCAGTTATGTGGCAGAAGTCACCATAGAGCTATACGATACATGAATATAAATAATATACTAGCACATATAACACATTACAAAACTATTTGATTGTAGTGCAATTACGATACCGACTTAGGACGGTCATTTAATTTGACCTTAATAGAGAACCCTAATACTACGCATCTTTATGTATTCATATCCGTAATTAAATAGTTTCATTTTAAAAAAATATTCGATTTCTGTCCTGTCTAATTTCAAATTACGTCACCAGGATGACTCGAATCTAGCAACAATCTGGGGCCGAGAACTTCATCCGATTGTGATTGAAATTGCAAGCAGTAAAATCTGCGACGACATAATCTTGTTCAAAAATATGTCTTTGGTTACCACAAAAGACCTTATATTTCCTCTATAATTGGACTGGATATTGGATTTTTGGATTGCGGAGTAATTGTCCCTAGTGCTGATCATCGACCATTAACCCACGGTTACAGTCTGGAGGTAATTATAACAAAAAAGTAATTGCTCCTCGAATGGGTTCGATACGTCGGTGTTTTACGAGACTTGAACGGATATTGAAAATTGAAAAAAAAATGACGATATCACTTTGAGACTCGATTGAAGGATATCTTTTTATCATATTTTTATCAAATAAGAGAAAACCTAGCGTGTGATATCATATTTAAACGCAAATAATGATGGCATGGTTATATAAATAGGTGAAGAACAAGTTAAAGTTTGATATTGGCGTGCTTTAGGATATAATTTAAGATGCTTTTATAAGTTTGCATGCATTTTGTAATTTGATTTTGGTTTTTTGTGAATAACTAAAGAGAACATTTTCGTAGAAATTCTGGACTTAAATTCACCTGGGCTAATATGACAGCTTTAACATTATACGGGATGATTTAATTTTTAAATGTTTATGTGTTTATGTTCCGTCATCCTCTCTTTTGATATTCATTTAGCTTCTTCAAGGGACACTGCTCTGTTACAATTAGGTTTTATGGCAGTACGTATATCTACGCTTACTACAGTGTAAGATATGCTTTCTTTTGTGTCCTTAATCTTTAGTTTGCAAATTAAGTCATGTATTTCACACAAATTTATGCTCATCTTGAAAAAAGGGAAAAAAAACGTTTTTCATGTACATTAGCGAATCACACATATATGTACGTCCGATGACCGATTTGAGCAAGTTCACACCAATGGAAATATCTCTTTCTCCCCGCCCCGCCCCTTCTATCTATCTTCTATTCTTCCGATCTCTGCATCTTTAACAATAGGTATCAGAACATACGTACACGTATTAATTTTGGAAAATCTACTACGTTTGGTGACCAAGGCGTAAACTGTTGAAATCGAATGTAAAGATAGTAAAAGAATAAAAATTAGTACCAAAGTGACCTTATGTACTAAATTAAATGCAATGGTAAAAAAAAAACCATTTAAGGCAGTAGAAGCGATCTAAGGGACGTAATTCTGAAAGGTGTTTAAAAAGTTTAGATGTATGGGCGCTTTTCAAGCATGTTTCAGATCTAGACCTATATCGTTCACATAACAACCGTTATCAATGCTTTTCAATCATGTACGTGTACGCACGTTTTGTTTTTGCTTTTTTTTTCAAGTTTTTTTTAGATAAAAATCTAGGATATATGAAAACATAACAGATGATCGTTTCTCCCATATTCGCAGAGTTATCCTCATTATTATACCGGAAATGGCGCTGAGCCAGTAACTGGCATCAACCTGACGTCATTGCGTATTGAATATGGCGTAAGGCATTTGTGGCGTTGTAGATTTTATGGTGGATGATTATGTACAGTGAAGTACAACGTCAGTATTTTCAAATATACATGCATTCAGTAATTTTAAGTGCTTCAAAGAATACTCATGATAAAGTTGTTTGTTCTCGGCGGCTTAGTGATTAAATCTAGTGGTGGGTTGGCTCTCCTGTGAAATGGGCCAAATGTGTTGTTCCGCATGGAGAACCATCTATTTGCAAAAAAAAGCACATGCCAATGTTTGCAAACAAACCTTGTTGGTAATAACTCATAGTTCACAGTCGAGATCGCAATACAATTTCACCTTAATATCATCAGAAAGGGTTTGATAAATGAAGCACACATACCACAGGCGGATCTAGAAATTTAAAAAAAAAGGGGGGGGATGCAGTCTCCAATGAATAATGTTTTGCAGTATTCGGTCCGAAAAGGGTGTTGCAGCCCTAAAATTATCGAAAAATACTTTTGATTTGTAAAAACTTTCCAAACCTTGCAACTCCCCATTAAATCCCCAATGCATTCCAAACGTTTAAAGCACGTTTCAACATTTTTACTGCAAATTTGAAGTTTATTAGTCATTCCTATTTACTGTATCTACCTTACTTAATTGTTGCTCATTAATTTATCTTTTTATCTACGATACTGTAATTGGTGTTTTACATTGCATTTGTAACTAACACTCAATAATAACACAGTAATAATGTTTTTCTTACATACATAATTATAAATGTATAAATATTCAAAAGCCGGCGTGGCCTAGTGGTATCGCGTCGGACTCCTGATCGGGAGGCCGGGGTTCGAGTCCCATTCTGGTCATGCCGGTGTCATGTCTTTCGGATGAGACAGTTAAAACCGAGGCCCCGTGTCGTGGTATGCATGGCACGTTAAAGATCCCTCACAGCTTCGGGTGGGTCCGTTGCAAAGGTCAAAATTTGTATATGGTGACGGCATCTGCATCAGGCAAATGCCGTCACCATATACGTGAAATATTCGTGGTGTGACGTAAAACAAAAGTCAATCAATCAATCAATCTAAATATTCACACAATATTCATATTTCAAATATACTTCTAAATTTTACATAGACGTCATGTGCTCAGTTTTTCTCATCGTAATAATTATACTACTTTTAAATCGTATTTAAAATTTATAAATAAAATTTAATTAATAAAATTTATTATTGGAAGCATACGATGTAAAGATGATGGATAAATCCAAAGCATTGTCTGAAAATCATGAATCCAGAGGACATAATAGAAGATCAGTGAAAATGAAAACCAAATAGAAAACAACGAAAAATGTCTACTTGAAGAGAATATGTAAACCCCATTAATGGAGTAAAATTAGGTGTCCGGGGAATGTGAGCATTTACTGCTTGCTAGCAACATCCGTCACATATACCCCAGAAGAAAGAGTCAAATCGTGTAAATTCCACATATATTTATATATGGAGAAGTCAAAGTAGATAGCCTTCTAGTATAGAAGGTGTCAAATCTGTGTAAAATTACCGGAATCGGTCTCCGTCCAGAATATCATTTAAAAGTCTGGATAACGAGATATCATACTGTGTAATAAGAGTCTCGTAGTAACCATAGAACTTCCTCAGTGACGTTGTTAGTCTACACATATATAACCCTGGTTGAGTAGTTTATCTGAAAGTCGCATATCCCCCAGAACAAAGGCATTGTAATTTGAACATGATCTGGAATAACGTGTTAACTGAGATATGAATACGCCGTATGCTGGCGATGATGGAATGTTGCTACTTATGAAAGGAAAGTTTGTGGTAGCGAAATTGAATCGTCACGTTTGTCCAAGAGTGAGTTGTTCAATTAACCATCAATGTCGGAAGACAACATAATATCTAAGTACGAAGTAGAATTACTACTTTCTGTGGTTTCCTTGAACTCCAGTTCACTTGGATAGATGATGCTAAGTTAATCCGCGAATGAAGGATTATTAAATAAAAGCTCTCAACAGCCACAACAACAATAGATGGGTAGAAAAATACAGATGTCACAAAACATTAGATACAACACTGCAATTGCGGTGCCAACCAAGACAGTCGACGGAAAGGACTTTCTCACAACAAGAGCAATGCATTTCAAAATCTTAAGACAACCCTGCATTTATAGAACAACTATAAACCGAAGTTACAAGATAAGAAATACACAAACAGAGATGTGATATCTTATTAAAAGAATCAGAAAATACCATCAACTGGAGATGTCCAAAGTCTGCCCATTTAGAAGAAAGCTGACGTCCCCGGTTTATAAGAGTCCCGAAATACTACAGTAAATTCCCCTTTGTTATAATATGAATAAAGTAATCCTTCAGAGATACATAACATTATGGTTATTGCGCTTCTGTGTAGGAAGCGGGAATGATATATGTAGCTTTCTTTCCATGACAAATTGCAGACATCATCAAAGGAAGCAGAATGGCGAAGTGGTTGACTATCAGTCACAGATTATATGTATCATCCTGTCACGTCGACGCTGTGTGCACTCTGCGCATAATATGGATCAAGGCATGAAAAGAGTGATAAATCTCCATACACGCATGGAGACCATTCTATACGTAACATTGCTTTGTGCTTGAATTAGAATACAAAATATGGATCAAGACAGGAGTGGTGTGATAGATTCTTCTTCTTTGTATGTTTTGACAGAGTTTTAAGATCATATGTGCAAATATTTATTCTAATGGACATGAGATATCAAAATTTGATGAGTAAATGTGTATCTTGAAGTTAAATGCACGTCTGTTTGTAATATGAAGAGCATAGGGTGCTCCTCCATAAGTTCAATTTTACAACAATATTTACATGTTTATTATTATAATCCAATAGACATGAAGGAATCAATGCAATCCCAAATTTCAAATATAAACGGACAACATAGTGGATAGTTCCATATTAAAATGAATGTGAGTCAAATTAAGACTGAATCGCGGCTATGTTACCCGTAGGAATGAGCTTCTCCTGCTTGCATACAACAAATGCAAAAGTCCCTTAGTAATCTGTCACGTCTCGTAAAATACTAATTTTCGAATCCTGTATAGTGAAAAAAGATTGCCAGTTTATATGATTTCTCTGATCATATCGCAAAATTTCGGCTGTCATTTTGAAAGAAATGACCTCACCCTACATGAGAACCCTAAATCGACCATAGAATTACTTAATGAGAGTTTCAGACGTGCGTCAGCAAATCTTTGTGTGAAGTTAGTAGTTCCGAAGCTAGTAAATGGGGCCTCAAAACGAAATCTTCGTAATTAGAGCATTCTCTGATATACATTATCAAGTCTAACGCCATACATCTTATCACAATAAAACTTTATTCTGTTGACCTCTTCAATATATTTTTTTCTATATGCTCCCTTTAAATTCATTTGCATATTAAGATTAAATTCAGACTTAGGATGTTTAAGCATGCACAGATGTCGTATTATCAATTTATAAATCTATTTTTAACATATTTATCACTGAAAAAGTTGTCTGTCTTCTAGATTATATAGGATATTCACAGGTTACTGTACATTTGTTAGCGCAAAGCACTGCTAATTTGTTACGACCCTCTGCAAACTCATTCTGCCATATGACACAATTTCATCGAGGAAATTGATAGCATTACAAAAGATAGATAAAAATACAGAAATATTTGATTGTAATACAGTTGCAAGATCGTCTATGCTCGGTCTACAAGTAGTGTAGTTATTACAAAGGAATAAATTATCAATTTACGGGATTACTTATTCATAACACAAGCGGTATAATCAAAGGGACAAACATTCAATCTCTATAAATCACCTTTAATTTAAAACAAATGGTTTTCGGTGTGAAATTTGCTCATTAATTTATTAATATGAGAATGGAATTTAAATCTAGGTATTAAAATAATCACGAAATATCAGCTAGAGACGCAATCGCCCTGCCGATCTGAAAAAGAGCTCTGTTGCCTGTTTCTTGTAACCCGACAATAACATGACCTTAATGTTGAATGTGATTTGAATGCAGGACAGCAAACATGTTTTCAAAAGACAAGGATAACGTGACATTACGTGAAAATAACATAGGTGACGCGATGATAATGACATATCAAATTTCTAATAGCACAAATATCCATTAATCCACTAATCATACTTATGATATAACTTTGATGTCGTTAGCATCATTTGAATATCTCATTTCCGTTTTGTAGACAGCGGCAATGCATAATGTACACCTTCAAAGTTTGTCGTTGATTCCACCGGAATTTAGCACAGTTAAACTCCATTTACTCTTTTGCACATAACTGGTAATGAAAATGCATTCCAAGAAAATATAAAGGCGTTCGTTTTCAAAAACAGTTCTTGATGAATCCGGTGGATTTCTAAACACGTATATGTATTGATATAACAAAAGGAGAATACATATGGAAACAAAAGATGTCCGTGAATAAAATGAAACCGTGACTTAATATTTGAATCGGTCAACAAGAATTGAAACAACTTGTTGAATTTTATTATAAGTCGTTTGAAAGTAGATGAACCCAATCCGCCGACTTTGAATTTCAACAGTATCGAACTTGAGCATCTCAGATCAGCTGTTGAAATGCGTTAAACTGCTTTTAATTAAGACAAGTATATATTTCTTATATCTATACATCACTTTGATTCAACTCTTGTTTGCAGTGACTTAAAAGAGGAGACAGAAGACATCTGACCAAGCTGTATGACACAAAACATCAAGGACATACACGTAAAAGATGATAATACTCAAATAAATACACAGAACGACATCACGATAGTATACGATTGTACTCAGTAACGATACCGACTTCGGACGGTCAATTAAAGTAACAAATGTTACTCAATTGGTGTGGTTGAGCCGTTTACGGACGCCCACATTCCAACCCACTCGTGCGTTTAACTAACTCTTTCAAGGGCTAATAAAATTCAATAGAATAGTGGGAAACCTATACTGGACATTCCTGGTATGGAAACCGGAATAGTTCACCATAGCGAGAAGCCAAAATGGAAAAAGTACTAAATATGCATGCTGGTTTCAGTCCGGTTCTTTCCAATAAGAGGCATAGATAGCATACTTCAGAGATTTATAAAAAGTAATATAATTCAGCTCAAATTAATAAAACAAAAACAAACAAATAACAAACCACTGGAATGAAGAAATGCACTGATACATGTAGATCAAACACAATCACAGTTTAACATGTCCAAAATTCAGATAATTCAAATTAAATTGCGACTAGTGTTATAGCCCACTTTCCATTACTCGATCTTCCTTAACTCGACTTTCCCGTTAGCTCAAACTGTTTAAAAGTACCTGTCCTATTTTTTTTTTTTTTTTTTTTTTTTTTTTTTTTGTACTTGTATATAAATATCCCTAACTCAAATCTCGCTTAATTTGAACTGTAGTAAATGGGCATTTTAAGTTCGAGCAATCGAAAGCCTGTTCTATATTAGGTAATAGAGAGGGAGAAATAGAGAAGGGGGTGGGGGGGGGGGGAGACAGACAGAAGTTGTAAAAATTAGCTGAATGAAAATATCCAGACCAATTCGATCAGAATTAAAACAAAAAAGAAACAAGAATGCAGTGCTTACTTTAAACATGTTAATCACAATTTATAAGATGTTTTTAAATATACACATATTAAAAGATATATCCACAAGGGCATGTTAGCGAGTGTTAAACAAATCTCTGATAAGCAATGACCTTAAGATACGCGATATTATAGTCTACTTAACAGGATAAGTAGATATTGAGCACAGTACAACCACTTGAAATCTGAAGGAACATTTCTGAGGTCATTTTGATAGTTTGTTTTAGATATCTATCTATAAAAGTTGCAATATTCAGTATTGATTGTGACATTGACCGATATTAGTCGGCAAAGTGACGTGTAACATCTTTATTTGCTCTTATAACAGTTTTTCAATTTGAGTTTTTTTCGGAGATGATTCCTAACCGTATATACATGACACGACATTATTTGTCAAAATGCACGTATGGTAAACCGAATTATTGTTGGTATAAATGTTTTTATACTTATTATTAACAAACGCCAGACATCAGATACGCTGCTCGCTCAGCAAGACTCTAACGTACGACCTTCCGTTTACGATTCACAGAGTTATGCATGCTGTGCCTTATAAACTAAGCGTTTGTTTTCTTATTCCAATAAAGGATTGATAGCGGACCATTACATGTCGGATATCAACAACAACAGCTGACTATTTCATAATACACCAAGCCTTGTGGCTAATGGAATGATTTAAAATAGATATTTTCATATCCGAGCTTATATTTACATTTTTCTAATCTTGCATATACACATTGATTTATGATATACGTGTACAAGTGTATTTCTACCTGTGTAATTACAACTGCCTTCTATAATTTCATATTACAATCCAACATTCCCTCTATATTCTCGTTTACTACATTTATATGTGTAACTTTATATCACAAATACAATACATATGTATAAATTTTCAGGTAAAAAGAAATGTCTGTATAATATCAACTCATGAAAAACAAGTTATTCTTCTTCGTTTTTGCTAATTATTAATGCCAGGTTTTGAGTATGTTTAAAATCCTTTCGATTTTTACTATTCTTTACATATCATACGGTTATTTTTATGTAAATATATATGATTCAGGAATGTAGATACAACGACTTAATCCGATTAACGATGTAATATAAATCTGCATACATTCTATTACGGATGCATCTGTTCTTACGTCCCTGAATTTGCAATTAAGATTATATATAACTGATGACTTACCTCCCCTATGTCGTAGTCGTGCTTTGCCGAAGCAGCCTGCAACGAGAATCATGCGAGTTTTATGTCAAGAAACCAATGCTTAAATCTGATTGCATGAAAATGAATGTTTGCCTGTCAGCTTATGCGACTAGGGAGACCCAGCAATTGATCGACATGTCTAATCACACTGCATCCCCTTAAATGAAATTAACGTTTGATATATTGAATTTTGCCTCGTAATTCCCTGCCCTAATTTATACAATCAGTTACTTCCCATTCTCCTATAGTATATTTTACATTTAGGCACACTATTATATCGATGGCTTTATTAAGAACTGAATAAATTATAATCATGAAAAAGCAACTTTACGAAGCATAATGATGACTAATTGTTGTCCCAGTAATGGAGCCGGAACCACAGAAACATCTTAATGTCTTATGGACAGCTGATCAGCTCATCAGTTGATTACGTACAGTTGGACTACATTGTGTCGAAGGTTGAGGTTTTAAAAGGTTTAAATTCATATGTAAACCTAACAGGAAATGCATCAATAACAAACACTTTTGCACTTCAATCAATGCCGTTACTTCTCTCTCTGTATAGATTCAGATTTGGAATTTTATTTGACTCGAAGCAGACATAGAAATAAGCGTACTTTAGTCGTTTACCTCAAAAGCTATATACAGTCGTTTGGACAATCGGTTCAGAAAACCTGTAGCCATCACAAATATGAATTAGGTAAACGGTACATCATGTTCAAGGTGGGCCCGTAAACCGGTTAACCACACCATTTGTTTGACTTTTGTCAAATTAAATGACCGACCTAAGTCGGTATCGTAATTGCACTACAATCAAATATTTTTGTAATGTGATATATGTTCTAGTATATTATTTATATTCATGTACTGTATAGCTCTATGGTGACTTCTGCCACATAACTGAGCCAGTAACTCCTCTTTTTTCTTTGACTTATGAAAGTTTGTTGTGTAATATTTTCACTTTTTTCAATTCCTACTGATAATGTCGATAATATCAAATTTGAAGTAAATTTCCTTGATTGCAATCTCTCATTTCACAATCTGTTAATGTAAGGAAACACGCAACTCCTTCATCATTGATTACGGTTTGAATTCCACTGCCAATCTCCTACATATGGTCAATTGAAAGTGACATTTCATTGCTTTAAATCAGTAATTTATCCCCATTCTATCACGCAATACTCAACTCAAATTCTACGTTTCCGTGTTCTGATTGGTCAAACCAATTCTATAAATATATCTTGCAAATGCATTGCTTTTAAGAGAGTTGTTATTGTTTGTGATGCGCCGTATCGTAAATCCCAAAGGAGTAACGAAGAAAAACGTCAATATAACATTATTTGGTGATACCGCGAAAGTGTATATTACGCCTTCAGTGAAACGCATTACTCCACCTGTGACGATGTGTTTTAAGAGGAAATGTCATCATGGAGTTTGATACCAAAATAAATGTATATCATTAAATATGGATGGATACGATATGTCGGATTTTTCAGGTGTTTATGGCATTTTAATGAGTGTCAACAAAATTTAATACGGATTTTATTAATTCAAAACAATAATATATAATTTAATTTGGAACCTGTCAGGCGAAAAGAGACCATAGGGATGGATACTAGATGCAATGACGTCATGAAATATCAACAGATTTTATAGCTTTATTACATACATAAGATGTACTTAAGAAACATGCGTTTTTCTTTGTTTACATCCATTTTAAACAAATATATGAAACAGAATGTACATAGAATGTAACATATAAGCCGATCTGGTGTCATATCATACACAAACGAGGTACTGAAGAATTACACTTACTCCAGTCCCTCTATTATTATTATTTTAGTTTTGCTTTATTTGGTTCTGGGAAATTAAAAGTAAATTAGAGGGACGCGGGCAAGTCTACTGACGAATAAACAGTATCGCAATCCAGTATAACAAATGAAACAATATATGAGCATTCACTGTCTACCTGCTATATCCGCCTTCTACTAGTATATAAGACGTGTACAATAGTCATAAATGGTACAAACGACTTAATATTGACTACTCTTAAATTATTCAACACTAGTCGAATTTCCAATGTTTCTATGCTGACCTGAAATATTCTAAACATTTTCTTTTTATATCAGTTTGTTAGTAATTGTAAAGCATGACAATGATTATCTCATACATATGCTATGTTCTAATTTTTGAATTTACGTGGGGAGGGTGGGTGTAGTAAATACAAAAATTAGAACTTGACACATAGCGGTATCCTAAGCATTGTACAGTAGGGCATCAATTGCTACTGTTTTAGGCTCCTACTTTAAGGCATACAGTCCTAGATCGGACGATGGCATGAGTAGACAGTGTGTGTGTGTGTGTGTGTGTGTGTGTGTGTGTGTGTGTGTGTGTGTGTGTGTGTGTGTGTGTGTGTGTGTGTGTGTGTGTGTGTGTGTTAAACAAAGCATTTGAAATTATTTTTTATAAGAAGATGTAAAAAAAATTATTACAATTTAGAATACGACAGTAAATTATATAATTTATATGTGGCATTAACGGCAAAGTTCGATACAGGAAATTCAATGACCAAAATTGAAAAGAGACAATATGAGCGGGAGAAAAAAATTACTCCTACAAGATTAACTACATCATCATCCTCGAATGCTTAAAACATACAGACGGCACGCAATATTCATATCTTCATAGACGAGATTAATGGGATATGTCCACACACAAGAACTACTGCGATTCGCCAATGGTACAATTCAGATACTTTCACCAAAACCATGGCATTTAATTGTAAAATATTGAAACCTGATAAATAGGATTTCCCTCTAGGGAAGAGAATTAAATTAAATATAGTCAATCTGTTACCACACAATTGATATACCTGAAGCTCCCCGATGGTGCAATCAATGTATTTCACACAAATATAAAAACAAGATAATCTTCAACCAATATTTTTTACATCATAAGTTTTAGTATATGATGCAAATATGCATTGTATGAGTAAACATTAAACAAAAACCAACTTATGTTCGCACGGTCATTGATGATTCTGAATTTAATTTTACCGAAGTTACTGAATGTATATTAAAGTAAAATGAACTAAACTTATGTCATAATATTTACAATATGAACACATTGGTGTTCCACAAGAAAATGTTTTAAAGAGAGTAATACAAAAGTATTTATTCGGAAATATGTTAGTGATAAAATGAACAATAATGTTCACTGTAAAGTCGAGTAGTACAGATCTAAAGTACATAACTACTTGCGATAATTGTCTGTGTTCAGACCGATTATTGTGCAATAAACCGAATTTCCCTCTTGAATTATTGACGCCCTAATCTCAGAACAGAGAATTGTGATGCATATGTAAGGTATCTAACCCTTTGATCAATCAGAAATATATATGTTGGTATACTTGTTCCTGCATATATTATTATCAATACCACTTCTTGTGAACTGATATTTATCCATGTTATGATCGGTTCATTTATCTATCCTTGAGTACCGATAAATGTAATAAATATGTAAAAAAGACATTCGATATAATAAAATATTGTGATAATACCACAATATAACTGTTTTCATAGTTTATCAACTACATGGGGCGCCTCTACTTATCTCAGTTGCAATGACATTAATTCTGGCAATGCAATAATCAGTGACATATAAAGTGAACAAACATTACCAGAATTAGAGTTAGACTTGACAAATCCTGGATGATGACTTTTGTTTGTACCTGTCTTGTAATAACACCATAGCATGGAAGAGTAATAAAGCATAAAGGCTAACTATAAAGTGCAACGCAGGTGAATTTACATAAAGATCACTACTGTTTCTGGCAATTCACATATTGTCTGATGTCTGATATTTTGTTCACGTTTAAATGCAATTCGAATGAATGATGTGAATTGGTGACAGAAAAAAAAAGAAATTGCAAACAGTAATGTAATGAAATCTGGATCACTGAACGTAAACAAAGTCTAAAAGTTCGAACAAAACTTGGAAAGAGGACAAGTACGGATCCTGGAATAACCAAAAATGGGATAAATTGTCATGGAGGAATGATCATCTGCTGGTGATCGTTCACAAGTCTGTGAACGATATGTGTTAGTATCCCAGAAAAACTCGTGACCACAATAAGTGTTACAGTAATGACCGCTGTCACAATGATAAATCGTCACGATCGATATGAAAATATGATATTACCCTTCCACGACACAAACAGAAGAAATATTCCATATATGGTACAGGAAATTATGGTATTGTCAGCGCATATTTGAGTAAACTATTGATTATAGGATAAGGTAAAGAGAAAATGAATGTTAACTATTTGGGCTAAACGAAATATATCTTTTAACTGTCATTTAATTGTGATATTAATTATAAGAGTTACCTTGCCCTGTTTAAGTTCAAGTAGGAATGTTCGTATCCTAGTGTAGTAAGTTTTTTTTTTTCATTCAGTAGCTAACGAAAGACCATATACCGAACGAGCTCTTACATTTCCCTGGTGATAAAAGTGGTTCTACCGATTTATGGATAATTATAATAATGGTATCTAATTTTCCTCAGCAATATTTTATGGAAAACATTAACATTAGAACGGAATAGGTTGTATCTTTAAGTTTGAGTTGAATATGGAATGTTGTGTGATTGCAAGTATTAAAGTCTCCATTGGAATATATTTTAGTCAAATGCAAATATTATCATGGTATCAGATCTGATGTTTGATTTATAATGGAGGCTAGTTACTTCTGTGTTAAGTCATTAGGTTTTGTAAAAATTCAGCTCAGCAGAAATTAAGCATCTAATCGGTTAGTACAAGTATTCAATTGATGTCTATTTAAACTCCAATATCACAATCAAAATTATATTACGGTTCTAAATATTGTAACCTTAGATATATAATTGACATTGAGCTTGATAAATTTGTATCCAAGCATTCATAACAATTTCTTTCCCACAAAACATTACAATGTCCCACTGTTTCCCGCCGGTTAATACACAGTGTAGTCATTCTCCAATACGTTAATGGATGAATACATTCATTCTGCCTTAATCCCCCAAGGATAGCGACTCTCCATTATTTCACAGTGTAATCAATAATAAAAGATTAATAAATAATAGATTTAATTTCTGCAAAAGAATTTCGCTTAAAGATGTCAAACTACAGTAGAACGACGACAAAGTGAAGACCTGGAATTACACTAATTACAGTTAATAAACATGTTTTTTTCCACGAAAAAGGAAAGAACACATGTTGATATTTATTAGACACTAAGGATTCCAGCTTATGATATTGACATAAATATTAGGTATGAAATCTGGTCCAGTGTTTCTAAGAAAAAGATACAATGAGCAGCAACTTTGACAAGTATTACATATTCAAACCACTCATTTCCTTATGAATAATAGATCTACGGTTTGCTTATTGAGACAGAGCAGGGCCAAAATGTAAAATCAAAATCACAGGTACATATAAATGTATAAAAAAACATATTCGTAATTGTAACATAATTTATAGAATTTTAGAATATCAGGCGCATACTTATTCTGTTGCAGGGCTTTTACGACGGATGTTTCATGCAACCGGGGGCCGCTTACTCCTCCTTGGCACTTAGTCTCATCTCGATTTTATTGAGGTTCGTATTTGTCTGAATATGACACAATACATGATAGTCCTTTCATTCCATGAAGTATGAGATATGGTTTACCCATCGGTATTTCTTTTTTTATACTGATAATAGACTACAAATAAGCGACGTGAATGGCAAGTACGAAATTAGACTAAGGTAGTCACAAATGTTAAATGCAAAGACAAATCATCAAACAATGAAAAGATAAGGCATCTTAGAAAAATGAGTATCTCTTATGGGAAAGCCAAACCTGTAGAATTCCTCGGTAGAGGTACGATATGGCTTCTTAAAACAACTTATAAACATGTCATAGTTTAACTCATGCATATTTTGACAACCTTTGTCTCTTCAGTGAAATACTTCCCATAAATGAAGGACAAAAATGGAATGACATTATATTTAAACTGCAAAAATCAGGAGATAGCATGAGTGAATGTAACAAAACTGCTGTACTTTTTCAATCGATTATTACGCGTATAAGAGGATCCACAAACTATACTTAAATATTAATATCCCATTATGCCATTTACAATCTGGCTTTTACAAATGATATCCGTGACATAAATCAATCGCATAATTGGAAACCTACTATGTACTAATCGTAGGTGTCTGTGCAATGAAACAATAAATATTATATGTACAGAGAGGTATATTGGTATTGGTAATCTTTCATTATTGAGAAGCATTGATTTAAAAAGACGAGACAAAAAGCTGTATTTACTTTCCCAAATTCTGAAGAAACTTTTTTTCTTTTCTTTTCTTTTCTTTGTTTGGTTCATATGTTCGATATATATATTTTGTTTCAATCACTCTCATTTTAAATAAAACTCTATAATATATTATGGTAGCCAAGTTCACATTATAAAACTTAGAAATCCTCGTTAAACCATTATTATGATAGCCAAGTTCACATTATAAAACTTAGAAATCCTCGTTAAACCGTTTAAACTGTGGTAATACAATATCGCACATCTTTACTTACTCCTCCCGGGCACTTGGTCTCGCCTTTGCATTTCAGGGGTCCATGTATGTCCAATGTGGTACATTGTTGTTAGTGCCATAGTCATGTAAGGCCAGTTACTTTCGCATTTTTCATTAACGTCACACTTATTCCCTTTGCATTGTGGAGCTCCTAATACAGTTCCCCGCAGTGGGTTTGACTTTAATGTTATCATAGCTTTTTCCTCATGTTATGTGACAGTGGCACTTTCTTCATAGTCTTCGTTTCTTGGTCACATTCACGTATATATAGTGCTGAATTATATTTGTGCCGTCTGTATGTTAGGGCATTCACGGCGGATGTATCGAGCCAAACAGGAGACACTCACTCCTCTCGGGCACATGATCTCATCTACTCATTTCAGGGGACCGTGTATGTTGGCACATTGTCGTTTATGCCATTATGATGTGACTTCAGTTACTTTCGTGTTATATATCATTATGAATCTTTACCGATTGTGACTACGACATTTTTGTTACCACCTCATGTTACGAGTTATAGTAGTTCAAAAAGCATGCTGGCATTGCTGCGAGTGTGACTGGTCAGCAGGGAATGATGTTGGTAACTGATCCAATTTCTAGTTCTGGGATCTGTGATAGCCTGTATCTATATTTCGCCTAGTAGAAATGAAGTAATTTGTTGACTAGCGCTTGGTACTTTAACACATTTCTACGAGAACAATGATAACAGGACCTAAATCTCATCTGCTTCATCAGATAATTCTTAAATCAGAATCTCTCTTTTGCTTAGTTCTGACATAATTTTAAGTAACAACATATCTATTTCATGTGACTTTGACTTTGTGCAAAGAATCAGTAATCCTTAACATGTCATCGTTTACCGTGACAGAATATAAAGAGAATGAAATAAAGAAAATTATAAACCACATAAAAAAATGAAAAAGACAACCCAAATCCATTATTCCGGCAATAAATACCTTCCCAAAGTAATTCGTCTAATGACATAACTCATTTTAGTTTATGATGAAAATTATAGACCTGACCACCGCCTATTTTAATAGATATTCATTTTCACTACTATACTCGATAAACATAATCTGCCCCAGTTCCTCTCGACAATAAATGATGCATTTCCATGGTGATTAGACGCCTGGTATAAAACTGAAAGCCTCGCAATATCGTCTCTCCCATAATACCGGATCAAAAATGTAAATTTTACAGCTCTTTTCTTTTTCATTATTTAGATTGCTCTACTTCTCTGTAGAATACAGCTTTCATGTTGCTAATGGTGAAGATGTCAATTACGGTATCTTTAACAGAAGGCAACAGAACAGAACGTTATCGTACTACTTTTCTACATTTTATTATTCAGTAACTTAGCGTATCTTTCAAATGAGAAAATCGCTTACAAATCATTTATATTGTCCTATGCTTAACTGAGATATGCCATCTTAGGATCTCGAGTTACAAAGCTAAAATTTACGATTAACTCTTATGTGCATCTGAATTTCTCATAGTTGGCGATGTCAATTTGTTTGTGTTGGTATGAAGGGAATACATTTATAGCATAACCCGTAGCGTTTCCCAGAGACAAGTTGGCATACATGAATATATTTATGCAGATTGATCTATACAGTTCATATTATATATGCAACTGTTCTATGAATGGTATTATAATTTACTTTGTTGTTTACTTGAGGTAAATGTCAAGTTGACCTTATGACAAGGAACCGAGGACATCAAATGACCCTCTACTAACCTCTTCCTTTATATGGAGCTGAAGTCAGATACCGGAGGTTGATTCCTGTAATGCATGAAAAGGGTTTTAAGATACTGATTGTGTGCAATTAGGATGAGGTTTACATAGTTCACATGCTCAGACTCTGGCTGTTAAACAAAGAACGAAACGAAAGATGCCTCTTAAGGGAGTTCGTGTTTTCAGCGGCATATTTATGCTTTCTTTCAAGGCAATGCATTTTATGGGAATACAATAATTAAATAGAGACCGAGAATGGAATTAATGTGTTAAATCAAAGTTATGTATTATCAATGTTTCCGGAATAATCAATTGAAGAACGTGAGGGGGAGGTCTAATACAAACGGGATCTATTGATATACAATTAGATTATTATAGTAAGAATTGATGGTAATTTCCTCTCTCAGTTTTATCAAAAAGGAAAAATGTCTTTCAAAAAACAAAAAAATAAAAAAAAAAACGAAACAAAAAGAAAAAAAAAATAAAAGAGAAAGAAAAAGAGAGAAGTAAAGAAACCTATAAAGAATTTTTAAATTATAGAATTATTTATTTATACATTTATTTATTATCATTTTTTTTTTTTTTTTTTTTTTTTGCAATGTTAAGTAATTTACAATTGACTGATAAATTCTGAATTTTAAATATCTATTCACCTTTCATATTATTTTCACTTTCTTAATTTCTATTCCATTATTTGAAAAACAAACTATAACAAGAATCAAATAAAAAAGAATACACTGAGTGATATTTGAATCGCGTATTTGACGTCATAACACTTTAAGTCTGAAGATGGGCAGTTCACGGGGATATGGAAAACCCGCAGCAGAGAAAATGCACAAACCCGGAACCTAATAAAATCCAGGGAAATGATAAATATCTTAGGATCCACTTTCCAACTCACCGTAAATGAAATACAGTCAACTCAGAAACCATGCCGTTGATATTAGTTACTTTATGGGATGGGTATATACATATTTTACCACATTGATAGCATGACACAATAACCTTTGTTGACAAGTTTGAACTGTATTTAAGAGCACACATACCGGAGATGCAGTCATTTTAATGATTAAAATGTTTTAATGTGATGGATAATGACAAAATTATAAATTAAGTACAGTTCCATGTAGAAGTCATGTAGGGGGTGATCCATGTTGACAAATTCCATTTTATAACTGAATTTAGATATTTATAGCACTTAACATTTAAAATTCTATATTGCAAGTTCTAGATATTTTTGTCAATAGAATTTACCTATAGAAAGAGCGGCAGGAAAAATAGGGAAAACAAAAGAATGAAAGGAATAAACAATGAAAGGAATTCATTCAATTTGACAACCTTGAATTCTGAATTTGCTACTTGATAAAGAAATAAAAATCCCTATTCATTTATCCAAAGACTGAGATGGTGAATTCTGTTCATTAATCATCATGCGACTATAAGCAGCCAATATTGGTAGTTTCTCAGTATTTGCCTGAATTTTACAGAAAACTATACTTAAATTTAAAACAGTGAGTGTTAAAGTAATTCCACAAACTATGATGTTTTTGCAATGTTGAAATATACCCTCAGCATCTGTCATTATATATGGAAAATAACTTAGAAATGTTAAAAATGAAAATTATGTAATATTATGCATCTGAAAAGCTCTTCAGCGTTTTTGCTATACACATCATTTATATATCCATTCTTGACGAAAGCGTTTCGATAGATATGACCCTCTTCACTCTTTAGTATCACAATGCTATAAATGTCTGGGAACACCGTTGAAAGAATCGATCAATGGTCGAATATGGGTCTGTTAACGCATAATCGATCATCAAGATCATTTATTACATTTCATTCCATTTTCTGCAAGATTCGCATGTTTCACTACTTAGATAGAGAACTTCAATATCATTTCACGTAATTCAAAAAATGTGTATGAAGAGTGTTGAGAAAGCTAGCGGTAGTCAATAAGTCATATCTATTACACTAGACAAACTAGAAATATCGGCTATCACAGACACTGGAAGAAGCAGAGGTTGGATCAGGTGACGTGGTGGAGTAAGCATCCCCTGCTGGCTGGTCACACCCGCCGTGGTACAATAATTTTATAGAGATACAGGTTATCACAGAGCCGTGGAAGAACCACAGGTGGGCTCAGGTGACGTGGTGGAGTAAACATCCCCTGCTGGCTGGTCACAGCCGTCGTGATGCAAAAATCAGCGATGAATCATTGTTGTAAGGCCACTTATTTAAACGAGGAATACTACATTTCCAACTTAAAGATACAAATAAAAAAAACCCAAACAAACAAACTAAAGAATACCCCCCCCCCCAAAAAAAAAACCCAAAAAACAAAAGAAAACAAAACAAACAGATAAACACACAAAACAGAAGGGGAAAAAAGCATGTTTTACTCATCGATTTTTTTCTGAAATCTGTTGTTGACTTAAAATCAGTCACTTTTTGCAAAATAAAATACGAAAGTAACTTTCGCGCGAATCTCTGAAGAACCGATAACAGCCTTATAATGCACAAGATAACATGGCACATACATGTCTGAACAATGTTCACATGCAGTAAATTTGGATCTACACTACAAAGTATGCCATGAACATATAACAACTGAATAGGGTACATCTCTAGAAGAATATAATGCCAAATTCTTAACCCAGAAACCAAAAATATTCTTATACAAAATACTTGAACGAATAGTGCCATCCAAAACTGACACTAAATAACAATACGAAAACGTTCTTATACAGAATACTTAAATGAATAGTGCAATCCGAATCTGGCACTTAATAACAATGTATTACGAACCCCGAAATCAGAGGTTAAGCCATATGCTATGTTAGAACTTCGATCAATCATAAATTACATCTTCGCTCTCATTTGATTCAATAAGCTTTTGTTGTTTACTACATATGGATTTGCGTGTTGAATCCAACGGAATATAAATAGTTTTCGCAATCAAGGAATCGATATCATTAAATATGAGTTAATTATCACCAAAGACCTATTAACATTTACAGTGTAAATGTCTGCACATTGACATTTTTGGAAATAGATTGTTAAGAAATCATCGACTTATGTAAGCATAACATCCACAGATCTTATCAAAACTTTTATTAATTTCAGTGTAACATTAAAAAACAAAAACAAAAAAAAAAAAAAAAAAACCAAAACAAAAAACAAAAAACCAGAAAAAGAAAAACAGAGAAAACTCAAAAACAGAAAAAAAAAACAAATAAAAAATTTTATGTTAAAAATTCTTACCTATAAAATACAGAATTCCTGAAAGCCAGCCTTGTACATCACGTCCCCCTCATAAAATTTCTTACATCAGATGTTTACGGTTACTGTACAGTTCCATACACCAGTACTCAGATGTATATTTGTTCACTTACTATATACGATTCAGACTCCATAATAACTAATAAAAGGCAAACAACATTACAAATGTAACTCTTTGCTCATTTAATTTCATTCATACTTTCGTGTTTCTATTTTCTTAATAGTTCAATGCATCCATAGGAATTACTAGTTATCCAAGAGATACCGTTCCCTATTCGCAATTGGTGCGAGTAAGGCTTCAGTCCGACTTCTCTCGCTGGGATAGTCCTTGTATAGTATACAGGTTAACGGTATAAACCGAGCTATATTCTTTCGTGAACGACCATTCGGGTATAGCTGATGTCCCGGTAAACCCCCGGCACACACACTATATATATATATCGTCCTCTGCATTCCAGCATAGTGTCACACGGGAATACCTAACTTCCCCGGGAGTCGATACACCACTAGCTAAATCAATATACGATCTCGGCAATGGATTAAATTTTCTATGTAATCATGTTTCCTGATCGTAAAACCATTTGCAACTGTTACTGATCAATTCTCTTCACCGATTCAATACCTTTCAAGTACAGTATATAATGCTAAAAAATGTTTAATGCTTTCGAGTATGAACTTCGAACATTAGCCCTGTCAAGAATAGCAGTTACTCAAAACTTGTCAGTTATGCAATTTACATTTGACACGGCCTGTTGAGCATACTTTTGTAGAGAGTCCAAATGCTATTTTCACACAGTATGCTAATTTCCGTTTATTTCTCTAGTCCTTTTCATATGTTGTTTTCAACATAATGAACAAAATCAATGATCGTAGGATTTGACAAACATATAACAGCGCAGTGTGTTCCTGGTTGCTCTCGAAATAAGGTCAACAAACAATATTATCATTCATTAAATGATCATTTTGTCACATAATGCTCTTGAATCAAACGCCTAAAATCAATATTTTATGCTTCCAATTAAAATAAAATAATTAGCTGATCGCCGCTTTTTCTTTTCCTAACATGGGAATGCTATCAAACTTTATATCTGTACAAAGCCTTTGTATACTTTAGACAATTATGTTAGAATTTATATAAAGGTGCAATTAATTGTGAAGTGCAATACGTGTTGGCCATTGAAGGAAATTATTTCAAATATCCCTAGAGATGAATACTTTCAGGATTCTTACATTCAAAGGAGATTGAACTTTCCACTAGAATTATAAAAAAAGTGAAAAAAGATAGAAAATGAAAACTCTCATGACATCTGAATTTAAGATACTGTCGAGGTAAATTGCAGCATACAATCTAGCGCTTGTCTCCGCAAAATGAGAAGTCTTTATTTCTGTTTTATAAGATTACTATGATACTCAAAACAAATTCACATAATGATTATTGATTGATTATTGATTAACATCACTTCGCAATTATTTCTTATATATGGTGACGACATCTGACTGATGCATCGCTTATAAATTTATACCTTTAGAAAGGTAACTCCCGAAGCAGTTAGGGATCTTTAACTTGCCACGCCTATCGTGAAAATGGGTTTTACTGTCTCATCCAAAATACAGAACACCGATGAGCCTATGCAGAGAGCCCCCCCCCCCCTCCCAAATACGAGCCGAGCACCTTGTCCATTAAGTCAAAGAGGCAAACATTTCTTAGAAATACCAGATGCAAGACAGTACAGGTGAATGCGAATAACAAATACGATAAGATGAAGAACTCTTTACAATAGAGCTTAAAACTATTTTGTTATTTTTCATTCCTCAGTTCACTGACATACTATATTTACATTTAAAAGCAACGATCTCTGAATAATAAATGATTTGAAAAAAGTTCAAAAGTAAAATTCTGTAGAATGGTTCTTCCGTTAATGGTATCATTATTTTCTGCTAATGTACCTTTTTGTTTCTTTTTTAAAGAAAGTGAGAGGTAAGCCCTCTCTTCAATTTAAACTGCTACAAGTTAAAGACATTTTTAATTTGAAATTTCATGGTAGTTTTGATATAGAAACAAATAGAAATCAAACCAAAGAGCATCTATGTTAGGAAAAGATAATAGTATTTGAACTTAACTGTATGCCAGAAGTTATCACGGAAATGTACTAATAACAAAATAATTATTTGATTTAAAACACATAAGAACATCACAAAAACTTTCAATGAAAGTACAGTTCCGATATCGACTTAGGAGGGTCACTTGGTATGACAGTAATCAATAACTCGGTGTGATTACCCGATTTAAGGACCCACCTTCTCATTTCCCACAATAGCAATATGAAGTGAAACACTTAAACTCTATCAATACTCCTCTATATAGAGCAAGGATCAACAAGTTTCTCAAGTTGAGATGTCATGAAAATATAAACACTATAGTAATGTGGCATAAGACCAAGATATCAAAAATGTATAATTGGTATTAACATGAGTAGACCTTGCTCTGCCGTTTTGGAAGCGAGCATAGACCCATGATCTGTAAGAATGAACATATATAAGATCAGTGAATAAGATCAAGAGCCGTGGCATCTCCTGTCCTGGTGTCAAATTTATGACAGGTGTGGAAGATATCAATCAAGAATACCTCTCATTAATCTGATACAAGTCAATCATGTGATTTTAACAGCTATAATTATTTTCTTTTTTTAAATACTTCCGATATAATACATTTCCTTTACATGTTATGATTTTAACAGGAAATAAGTATATGATAATGTGCACTATACATGTCAGGATGTGTCTTAATAGTGCGATATATCTCTTGTATTTAATTTATTATTTATTGTATAATTATTAGATGTAACGAAATTGTCTATGATATCTGTTAAAAAGTGGTATGCCTAAAATGATTTAAAATAATAAATAGTTAGACATGACAGAAGTTCAAATCAAATATGATACTGATATTTAATATTAGATTAATATGAGTGATATCTTTCCACGCCTACACACTTAAAAATCCTACAACATTTTAACAAAGCCTGCAAATATAATTGTGCTTAACAGCCTTTTCCAAATCTTAATACATCCACGTTAATCAAATCCTTAACTCTTAGAAAGGTGTGAAATCCATCGTTGAATTGAATTATCTAAATTAATCTCGATATGGATCTATAATTTTCTCGCGTTATTTCGCGCATTTTGCGAGATTTGTAGTCATCGCTAGTGACAGCTAATTTTACAAATGACAACAAACGGAAGCTAACGAACGGTCAGATTTATCTTTGTGTCGGAATAAGCGTCAACATCCGTCAGGGTACTGTTACTCTCATATGACAAAGCTCTCAGACGTAGTAATCAAATTACAAGTGGGAACTTCGCTTTAATACGTGACCTTGTATGCTATGATAATGAGCAAAAACGAAAACATCAGCATTATACATTGACATATTACGAAAAGCAGCTGACAATATCCACGCTTTTCTAGTGCATCATATAGCAAACATGAAAATATATATATATATATAATATAAAAAAACACATTCTTTATCACTTTTATAACTAAAATCATTCTTATATTATTATTATTATTATTATTATTATTATTAGCAGCAGCAGCAGCAGCAGCAGTAGCAGTCGTCGTCGTCGTCGTCATCGTAGTAGTAGTAGCAGTAGTAGTGGTAGTAGAATGATAAATTGTACAAGCACAATGATATCTGCCATAAATGATCCTACTATCAATATGTCTAGAAATATATCTTTATATCTATGGATTATTTAGAACACTTCTATTTCCGCATATTTAGGTCATTATATATCTTAATAGAAATGTCATCTATGCAGACAGAAACATAACCCAAATCATTGGTATTGACCTCATTAACCAAACATTGCCAATATTAACCCGATAAGATGAAGTTTGACATTATTGACCCAAGCGAGGGTTGATAATCATTTTTCTTTCTTTTAGTCGTTGATGCGAAGAATCAATACTATTGACCTGAATAAAATAATGTTAGATTCGACTCATTTGTTTCATTTCGTAGATTTTGGAAATCTATATTTTATGAAACCATGAATTCTACTCTCTTAAATTGCTTTTTATTGCAACAGACATACAGTACATCAGACAAATTGACCTGATGACATGATGATCATGACATGCGAATATAACACAGTATTGTTTCCTCATAAATGCCATAATAACATTTTTTTTTCTGTAAAATCAACATAGAATGGATTTAACAATTATATCGGAACAAACACTTTTACTATATTTATAAAAACATATGTCTATAGAGATACTATTTAAACTCTTATAAATATAAATACGTACATTAATTGATAGATTTTTGCTTAACGTCACTCCACGATGACTTCACATTGTCACTCCAGTTTTTGCAGAACATTTATATTGACGTAAATCAGGAGCAGTTTTATATTCTACTGCATGCATTTGGAGATTTTAAAGTTTTTACATCACAACGTGCATTACATTAATAACTGATGAAATTTTTTGACCCAACACATGAATGCATAGTTTTCATAAATATTATATATATCTAAATACCCTGAATTCTTACTGACATGGAATAAAAGTAAACTGTACTAGTATTGTAGATTCTACAAACTACATGTAAATCTGACATTGAACTTTAAACACCTTGTCTTGGTCATCTATAATAATACATATATGTAGTCTATTTTTTATATATAATAGTTCATAAACTACAAGCTTTTAGAAACCGTCAAATTGAAGTTTAATAAAATAGAATCATGTGAAATGAGAGACAAGAAGTGTAGCTTTTAACCCCTGAGCATAAGAAGTAATCAAGAATTAAGAGTTTTATAGTTAATTTGAAGCATGAGATATAATGGTCTATTTTACAATGTGTACATGTATTCAACAACTGGATTTTATATGGAAACATTATTACAGGTACAAAGGAGTTATAAGCATCTTCCACCAGCATCTGTCTTAATGCTTAGTCTAAATTCAATCAATCATGTTATATAAAGGGGAAAAGATACCTGCCTATGTTGTATAAAAAAAAGTCGCTACGGACATACAGAGAAAAGACTAATGAATACAGAATAAGACATTGCAACACATTCCATTTTGACGCAATTACGTTAATAAAACTTTTCTCCAATTTTACATGATGTAAGGGGCAATAGTAGACAAATGCAAAATATCTGCTTAGATTTAAGTCATATTACTATGAAGCCACGGTCCAAGCGTTAACGTCATAACAAAACATCCGATAAAAAGTTGATTGTCTGGTATAAGACCCCTTGCATAATTTAAAATCGGAAAAAGGGTCTATTGAAGTAACTATTTTTACTCAATTTGTATGGTTGTCCAGTTTACGAGTCCACCGTCTCACTCACCACAAAAACAGTCCAAGTAAAATTACGTAAAAATAAACAACAGTACACTATTTTCATATTGGTCTTATGATAATATTCAACAATACCTATTGTTTGTTTGTTAGACATCAACTGATATATCTATTGTCTTGTACCATATCGAATGCTGGTCGGGCTTAGTGGATAAGGTATTGGTTCGTGACCGAGAGGTCGAGTGTTCGACTCCCGCCGTAGGCAAATAGGTGTCACGGTAAGCATGGTACGTAAAAAAAATACCGAACTGCTTTGAGTGTATTCGTTTCAGAGATCAGTGTATCAGGCAGGCACCGTCACCACATACTTGAAATAATCGTGACATGACGTAGACAATAATCTATAAATCAATGCATCATTCGGAATTTTCCAATCCGTTTTGTTGATGCAGTTTATTTTCATTTTTACATCTCTGACCTAACACTTCATTCGATTAAACTTCTTACATGTTTAAACAGTAAACTCTAATGCATTTTTAATGTTCGTTTGACGTTAAGTTTCTTAAGTATTACTTATCTATCAAGAAGCAGTGGGGACGCTTTACAACACGCGGATATAGTCGATAATGCAATGCATAGACCAAGAACTGAAAACCAAAACAGATAATTCTGACGATAGTGTGGAAACTTGGTCGATTAGATGACTTGGTAAAATTAGAATCTGATATAGGAATTTGTCGACACTTTCATATCTAAATAAATAAATACATTTTGCGAAATCAGCAGAAAACATCTAAGTCGTTGATACAGCAAGATAAGAGGAATTTGCATTATGAATATACAATTTGTAATCTGGAAGGAAGTTTAAAAGAAAAGCCCAGAACAAAAATGTGTTAAGACTGTAATTTATAGAGTAAAGTACTGTTGTGAACTCGGAATATATTGATTATCTAGATAATTTACATATTAATGTGTATTTGATTACAAGGACCTCAAAGCGTTCATTGATAAACGACTACTTGGTAATGTCAATTACGCATTTACAAATTAACCAACCACATATTCTTACAAATAATCATGTCTTTAACCCCCCCCCCCCTCCTTTGTTTTGTAGCGGTCTCTGGTGGTTTGGTGTCAAATATGCCCTCTTTCACTTAATTGCTAATTATTTTGGTTTTTGCTCTTTTGATTCTTGTTTTCTATGTAAATGTTATAACTACATGTAATAATAGATATTAATTGTTGTTATTAACTTGTGAATATGCTTAACTGTAACCGGTCAAGAGGGGATTCTTATTCATCCATTTCACATCAATCCAACAAATTCAGTGTTCTTTAATTATTTTATTTTGTAATAATCAGATTTTTGCACTCTTGTCAGAATTTCACGTTGACATCAGAAGCAGTCGAAAGGGCACGTGGGTTTGATGTTTTTCACGCCTTAATTTATCTCTGGTATTACCTGTAGGTCGAGACAATTGTACATTCCGAATAGTGTCGCCATTTCAATCTGTATTACATCGGCACTGTTACGCAATATACACTTTATACCACACAATTATGAATCATTTTAGAGTTAAGAGTGTTTCTTTTTTGTCATATGACACAAATCACCAAGGACATGCACATAAAACATGATTATAGTCGAATAAACACAGAAAACGACACTACAAAAAAATGTTCGATTGTACTGCAATTAAAGTAACAAACGCCTCTCAAGTTTGAAATGATCTTACCTCACAAATACACGTATGTTTCACTTGAATATCATTGAGCAGACTTAATATGTGGGAATGCCCAAATAAAGTGAATCGATATATTGTGTAGTCCATGTTAAGTCTTTTAAAACACTAGGTTTATGTATAGGTAAGGATAAAAGAAGTGTTAATCTGCTCTCAAAGTCCACGGAATAAAAGGGCAAGACGTGTACAATGCCGTATTCATAAAAATGCTAACCCCAAATAAACTGAGGTGAGACCAGGTGCCCGGGAGGAGTAAGCGTTCCTTGTTCGCATGAAACACCTGCCGTAAAAGTCCTGCAACAACTATTCAAGTTCAGGGAGTAAATAGATATATACACACATGAGCCTGTGTAGGAGATAAGGACTCTAAAGCAAAGGATACCTATAAAACAGTTCAAAATTTACACACTAGAGTTCATTATCACATTTTTACACATTTTGCATGCGCTTCTGTTTCATAATTTTTAAACTATTGAGTTTGTTATCACCTTATTACTTGTTGTAGCTAATTCCTTACGTCCATGGTAGCCAGATGAATAAACCGCCTTTCAAATTATAAATGCTTTGCATGTATGCGAAATCTAGAATAGTTCAGGATAACGCGAATACGGGGAGATAATATAAATAATACAGATATTGAGTATTACAGACAATGCTAGCACAAAATCATTTTGTCGTGAATCTACATCCATCAGGATCTCTTCTTAATGGACATATAAAAAGAGATCTTACTTCTACTTCATCGATCTATGTAAAGTGGTTCACTTTTATTGGACTATACAGGGTCCCATAGAAAATAACAATCCATCAAATGTAATTTTTTATATATCATTGCCGTTATTGATAATTACTGATACGCGAAAACGAAAAGTCTGATAGATAAATATTCTATACTTTCAACATCAGACGAAGTTATTGTTATTCGCATTGAAAAGAGAAAAAAAAAATCAAATACTGAATATCACGGTTAGCAACACATGAATAAAGACAGAAATTTAGTTTTTAATAACATAATCAATCCAAGTCACACGGAAGTAGAAAATAATTTGATAAATTTTTGAGCAAATATCAATGTTGTTCACTTGTAATCCGTTTTGTTTATGCTAATTCTTATGGTTTTTGTTTACTACACACCTACGGAGAAATCCTTACATTTAATGTTAAGGTTTTGTTATAAACGGAAACGGAACTCGGAAGTGGCCTATTGAGTGAAGAAAGGACTTCTGACTCAGTTGAATGATAAAAATTGCTACACACGTGCAAAGAATTAAGGAATAAACATACAAACGATATCATGAAAATATTTTATTGTAATGTACTTGTGCTACCAACGTCAATTCACTGAGAATCGTCGTTCAAGCGGTGTCAATGCCGGTGTATGTGTTCAATAACCTACAAATCGTTAAATTTATAAACTTTTGACGAACGAGTTTGATAACACGTTTTTGTGACTGAATGATAAATGATAATGCACCATCCATTGTGTTAATGATTTACACAAATTCAGCAGGTGTTACAGGTTGGAGCACTTATTTCTCTAATGCATCTGATACAATATTCACTCAGAATCAGTTTTAATGTTATCATTCTAGTTTCTAGTAAATGATAAAGTATAAAATATTTTAGAATTTATCGAAATGTGAGTAATGCTGTCCAATTATTGCTGTTTTGAATGAAAGGGTATCTTGTGAAATGTACTCTGAGCATTTCGTAAATGCCATAGATATGAATTTAGAATCTTCCTCGTTCGATGCATTATGTATGTTTAATGCATAATTGTTATTTAAAACGAAAAGGAAAAATCAGAAAGAAAGCGTCTTTTGCAGCCTTAAAGAAGAAATTGGTTGGTAAATGTATTTTTAAACATTGTCAAATTTAGATTTTGACTGTGCAGATGATTTCTTTTTATTATGTTTTTTTTTTCAAATGTGAAATTAAGAGAACGATAAGACGATCTGGCTCACCTGGACGATGGAATGAGTATACTTTAAGACAGTATCACTTTTACCATGGATATACAGTCAAGAATAAATCTGGAGGTCGTGGGTTCGACTCCCGCCCTGGGCACATCGGTGTTCTGTCTTCTGGATGAGACAGTAAAAATCGAGGTCCTGTGTCACGGACGGCGTGGCACGTAAAAGATCCCTCCCAGCTTCGGGTTGGTCCGTTGCAAAGGTTTAAATTTGTATGCAATGCACCATACCGATGCCATCCCCATATTCGTGAAATCATCGTGGAGTGACGTAAAACAATGGTTAATCAATCAATCAATCATACATACCTTACCACTGATCTAAGCAATTACACCCACACGTTCCTATTAAGATAAGAATGACAAAAAGGTTATCTGTTCAAGACGTAATGAAAATATATTTTAAACTTGCAAAGGTTCATGAAATAAATTCAAACTTTAAGAAATATAAAGCCACATAAGCAGTAACCTGGCAGTGTGAAGGTAACCATTTTACGTGATATCGTCAGAACAGTAAGAAGGGGCGAGGTGTAGAAATCCAATTCCTCTGAATGGATTTAGAAAAGAGCTTGCAGAATTTCATAGTGCCTATAAATCAGTTTTGAGTAAATATTTCACAATTAAATAATTAAACAAACCCAAAATAAAGCAATATAAATCCTAAATCCGGAAATCACCAATGACATTTATATAAGCATGCAAATCCAATGGACGGTTTGAAAGCAAAGTATCCAACGGTTAATGCAAATAAATAGGTTAAAACGCTATTTATTTTTAAATGTATAAAGATGATGTGTACTTCCATAATGATTATATTGACATGAAGAATGCAATGCCTTACTTATGACAATAAAATCTCATAGGCCTTAATTGATATTGATTTTTCTTTGCAAAGAATTACACAAGAATTACTGCATCACAAATTTAAATAAAAGAGTTAAGAAGCTGAAATAGTGATATCTGATGTTGTTCATTATTCTGCCTTCTGTAAATTAAAAGCTTTTGTTTAAACTTGATTGAATTTTCTGTTCGTAATGTTACAATCTGTGGAATATGTTCTGAAATAGGTTTTATAGTGCATTGACATGTGTAGAAGAATTCAGGCTACCGGAAGTGGAGTGAAATAGAATCCAATACTGCCCATTATAACTAAATTATTGATAATTACTAGGAAGTTATCTAATACATATGAAATCATGCAAACAGATAATTTCATCGTATATATATGCACCAAAGAGTCTCTCTGTCAATCATTGACACAGTTTTCAATTTGTACGCATAATTCAATCAAAGTGTGAAATTATATCTATTGCACCGTGTTAAATTTGGGAGAACATACTAAATTAATTTATCAAGATCGGTAGACGATTAGTCTGGAGAAGATAACCTTATAATATTGTCGATCGCATTTATCACGGGTATATAAAATCTTTGTTATTTGGGAAACAATATATTTGTTCTGTCAGTCTGTCATCTATTTATATATGTCCATTGCTTCATTTCATTCGATCTTAGAACTAGAAGCGATTATACAGATGTCTTTGCGGCAAGAAGTAATTGATTACAGTTCGTTTGAATGGATCAGATTTTCGCGTACTATAATAAAATTTTCACACAAAGAGGGCGCACATTGGCCAGAAATTATTTCACAATATATCAGTAACTGTCACGGACCAGTGAATCTGTTTTATAATCCATGTATAATGATTAAAACATATAGTTAAAGTACTTTAAATGACTTCCTAACATCAACAATCTATTTCATTTTATATTATGACGAGTTATTTACGGCACGGCTGATCATTGAAGATAGATTTAATGGGCATTGTACTTTACAGAAAACATATAAAATAACTACAGTTTTCATGTGAACATGAATCACAGCTTAAAGATTTAATTTTCTTAAGGTGCTATACCATATGAAAATATCATGCAGTTATCGATAGTCAATACAAAATACGACACAAACAGATAAGAATTCGTAAACCAAACGTTAGATGCCGGAAAATTTTCCCTTCACCGTTCTCATCCATTAATATGTGTCAAGTGTCAAATAAAATTCCAAGATTGTCTTTCAAATCATACAAGTATTGATATACACTTAGGATATAAAACACTATGGTTATCATAAATATTCCAAGAATCAAGTACTGAGAGTTAACTAAGAATGGTATTGTCTCGTGATATTATAAAATCTAATTTAGTGCATTCAGGAAAAAAGAACAAAGATGTTCATGGTATCTACTTAATGCATTTATTTATTGTGTGCACTTCGTATTATATAATTCGGAATCCATTGTGCTGATATAATGGACAGAAATAATTGTATAAATACAGAGGAACAAATTTGTCTCCGCCAGGAAATAAGTGATGGTAAACAAATTAGTTCATTCATATACCGTTTGATATACTCATCACAAACATACCGATGCATGTATTAAAAGGGTACAGGAGACATTACGTAATATATATATATATATATATATATATATATATATATATATATATATATATATATATATATATATATATATATATATATATTATATATATATATATATATATATATATATATCTGTGTTTGTGTATATTTGCTAATTGCTTTTCCTTTAATGGACATTGCCTACAATATTTAGTACTTCTGAAATCATAAATTTACATCATCATTATTGTATATTAAATACACAATAAATGAAGGAACAAGTAAACAAATACAAGATGTGACTTAATCCACAAACAGATGTCAATTTCAAGCAACGGAAGCCCATTTGTCAACTATTCGTGATGGGAATATTCTGCGACATTAAATAATTGTATTTGTGCATGATTTTTAACGGATGTTGCATGCAAGCATCGCATCTCCCGAGCACCTGATATCACCTGAGTTTAATTGACTTTACATAAGAGAACTAAGTGACTGTTGTTAGGTTTTAGAAAAAAAAATCTCATTTATATACCATGATTCCTAAGTGTATAAATAAATGTGTTGCTTACTTAAGATATTTAATGGCACGAAATTCATATTTATATGTCTGTCTTTGTGTATCTTTTTTAAAACTCAGAGTTTTACACAAGGATAAGTTTAAGACTAAGTGTGAAAATCAGCATGTACTCAAATGGTAATGAAGGACAGGTAACTTCAACATCGGTCGCTATTCTTAATATTTCTTCTATTGACTTTTCTCCTTCCATTGGATTGTCATACGTGTACAGAAACTCTGCGTTTTGATAACTGACCAAAGAAACAAACACAATTCCTTCAGAGAATAGCGAAAAGGAAAGTGTAATCTTTCAAGGGGTAGGAAGCCATCTTAGTGTTGATTAAATTAATATTCTTCTTGATAATTGAGTTATGAGAAATGAATGTACGATTTCTTGTGTTTATTTAAGTAAATACTTGAAAACTGACGTCAGACATAGAACAGTCCGCTTTAATATTAGTATATATATTATATTACTACATTTCATTTCATATATACTTATTAGTCTAGGATATTCTAAGGAGTAATATATTTATTTGCAGTGATGCGAGGTTTTAGTAGGTTCTTGGGTGATAAAGAGGTCAAATACACAAATGGTGTAGATGAGAAGAATGGAATGTTAAGTACACAATGTACACAGAACTAGTTAATCGTCCCCTTAATTCGAAATTCAATTAATCTGAGTTAGCGAAACAATCTATCACTATCGAACCCCTTTTTCAGAAGTTAGCATAACCTGAAAGATAATGAGGACATTAGCACTGTATCCTCGAATCGAAGTAGAGTAAGTCCGATACCCTATCCGTCTTGGTCGATGCGGGTTCCGTTTTCCATTTATATCCATTACCCACCTGACCCTGGAGAGACATAACATGGTATTAGTGCTGAAAGCAAGATTGATTGTCTCTGAATACACGAAGAATAGTTTCATCAAAACACCACCCTGAGTATGAGACAAGGTACGAGTATTGAATACCGGAAAGACATATTGTTTGTGTATTAAGATGAATTGCGGCAGTGAAGTTGTGAATGCCCTCTGTATCATTTGTATGAGAATGTTGTGATATAATGAAAATGAATGGTAATATTTCTAGAACACGTATTTTACAACCAAACTACTGCAGCTAGAATATGTAAATGGATGGTAGTAGAAATTGCCGCATTGGTAATAGTGCCTTGTATGAACAACCAATTGGTTTATAGGAAAACACTTTGAAAGTAAGACCAGGAACATCGCACATCCTCAATCACTATCTGCATCAAATACAAAAAAATTACAAGCAAATAAAATAACAATACACTTTTTTACAAATTTTTATGACGATATAATATAATGATGGAATTTACATAAGCTTTGAACAAATTTCTAGTTTTTATCCACTTCATAAAGGCCAGCAGGCCAAAAATTTGTGAAAAAGAGTTGTTATTTTTATGCTTATATATGTTTCCATTTGGAGGACTTTAATATCTCCAAAAAAAATACTTTGTCATGGATGTTGAAGGTCGAAAAGTAGAGGTCTTAGAAATTTTTCATAGGCAGTAAACACCAAATATTTCTATTCAGGGAGATCCAAATCCGTTGAAAAAGAAATGTGCGTTAAAGGAACGTAGTCTTTAGTATTCACATAAATATAATTAAATTACAACCTTACTTTCGTTCATATATTCTAATCAAATTAAGAAATATTTACAAATAGATAAAATCATGACATGGAAATCACTCAATAAAATGAAAAATGAAAGCCCTTGTCCTCAGCTCAAAATTTGCTTCTTTTTTTCAAATTTGCGGTTTTATAGCAAAATTTGCGCCTCTTACGGATATTACTAATAATATAAGATCTTTCTTATAGTTTATCAAATTCTAGACTTTTCAAATCCTGTGGAAATTTTCCAGGTTGTATGGTAGGTCAGACAATACACAGACTCTGAAGTGTTGGTCGTGAAAGACGTGTCAAACACAGTCAGTGATATACCGATCTCTGTGTTTGCATTTGACAATATGACGTATTGATACCCAACGAACGTATAATAACATTTGAGTCAAAGAGCGTCATCAAGCAATGACATTTTACATATTTCTATATGATTCTGAATGAGCTATATCTGCAATCTCGCTATTATCTATCTATTTTTAATCATCAATTCCACATTGATAAAGACAAACAACGAAGAATGGTCAACAACACCTCGAAGTCCATGAAATAAAAAGAGAATGTCTTATATGATGTCATATTCAGACAAATTCGAACCCCAAGGTGCACTCCCTTTCGTGAAACTTTGCCATGGATATGCCCACGTGATGTGTCTTTTCGCCTACTTGAATATATACTGAAAACAATACTTGTATTTGATTACGAATTATTTGTACATTATAATGGAAAATAAGTATTTTAAACGCGCATCATTCCACAGACACCTACGTTTTTAAACATCAGGGATAATTTTCTGTACGAGACATATCAAATTAAAGCTAAATCAGATGTCTTTCCCTTTCCCTTGTCATAAAAGAATGAATACTATTTCATTACATACTTGAATATGACTTACGGAAACCTTGCGAACCCAATCGGACTTTGCCCGATTCGGCAATTGTACGTGACGGTTGTTGCTAGCAAGCAAGATACATTTTCTTCCCGGCACACCTTACTGCATTCCCTTTTGCCGGCTCACAATCTTTTTGAATGCCCATTGGAGTCATGAGTTTTCAACTATTAAATTGGTTTAATTCCTTTTCTTATGAACTTAATATTAGTGAATCATAGACAAGGCGTCTTTTATACTATAATATAGTTATATTCCATGTACTTACTCTCATTTATGTCTTTATCATATTCAGGAAGAGACTCCGGAAATACTAGATATCACATGAAGACTGGAAGTGCAAGTTAATCAATTTTACTATAACATGTAGCTCAGTTGGATGTGTGCTTCGCTCAAGTTGGAAATGTCCGGTTCATATTTATGAATTGTAGACAGTGAAAACCGAAGTTCCGTCAAACTATACATCGGAACGTAATTTTTCTCATACCCAATCTTTCCCTTGCATAGCTGTAAATTTGCATGCAATGTATAATAATAATAATAATAATAATAATAATAATAATAATAATAATAATAATAATAATAATAATAATAATAATAATAACAATAATAATAATAATAATAATAATAATAATAATAATAATAATAATAAATAGATAAATAAATAAATAAATAAAAAATAATTATAAGAGCGAACAGAAAACTTAAGTTAGAACGAATTGTTTAAAGTTTATTTTATACTGTTTAATGGAATGAATGAATAAAGTGTATTTCAAAAAATGAGCGATAGCTTTATGTTTCAGTGAATTGCACCAGACGACGGTCATCTAATGCGGGTAGTGTTGTATAAGATACATATCGCAGTAATTTGATACTTCTACCACTTAAATCTCTATTCAATGTTCAAACATAATCGATTTCTTCCTCACATCATTGTGCATACAGCACTTCAATCATTTGAATTATTTGTGATAACTGAGATTTTGTGACAAGATTACACAACATGAGTTGACATAAATTACCAGCTAAACAGCATCATATCAAAGTAATATACATGCATGTATATTTCATTGCCAATCCTACAATACTATCCCACATTACCGTAACAAACGTGATAAGATACCCTGTCATCTCACGCAATATATATCACAACGATTCCCCTCAGAAAAGCCATAAACAAACAATATATTGGACTGTTAATTTGCAGTACATCATATTCACCAGACCGCAACATATCCATCCTTTTTCATTGGTATACCAATCCTTTCTTAATCACACTACACCGATTGAGTGACGTTTGTTGATTTCATCGACCGTCCTATGTCGGTATCGTCACTGTTATACAATCAAATGATTTTGTAATGTCGTTTTCCATGTTTATTTGACTATAATAATGTTTTACGTGCATGTCCTTGGTGATTGGTGTAATTCAGCTGGGACTGAAGTCTTCTGTCTTCCCTTTTAATCAAAGATCGATTGATAACATAGAAAAACCAATATACCTTATGGATGCAAATATTTATTCATGCTTTCCATACACATTTTAGCAATTATTTATGCCATGCATACATACCTGGATTTATTTTCATTTGGATGCTTCTTTGCAAACGTATTATGTTTTTATTTACACCATGTAAATATCTATCGACAAGCACTTTAGAATTAAATGTTAGCCGTTACCTTCCTATAAATGCTAATGTTCAACTCATTCGATCATCTACTTAGACATGTATCACTGACAAATCGCAGGGTTTGAACAATAATGAATCGAGCTTACATAAAACACTATTTATATATTTCAAAACAAAATACTATCATATATATTCACACGAAGATGACGTGTTCTTAACGACCTCACAACATGTTCATGTTGTAAAGGAAACCAGAGGTGAAACAAGACGTTTGGGAGAAGTAAGTTCCTCTATGGCTAGGTTATTTCCGATTAATAACTGAAACAGACAGATGATATAAAAACATACCAACCCCGGGTATGAAATGAATGCAGAAAACAGATTTTTACAGAAAATAGAAAACCGAAAGGTATGACACTCAATGGTGAGCAATTTGCCCATCATCACCACCACCACCATCATCATCATTATCATCGTCGTCATAATATTATTGATAATTCCCCTTTTATTCCATGGACTATGAGATAGGGTTACACGGTTACCCTTCAGTACTTCTTCGGGTTTTTTTTTTTACTTCCAAACTAATTTCTTAAAAACACAATATACTGACATTTTATCATTCAAGCTTTACTAAAGCACGTCAAACATGTCGTCAAACTATTACAGCTCACAGACTTTCGGATACCATTAAGCTCTGATACTAACTGTTGGGTTCCTTAGCAATCAACGCATCAAACGAAACAATGATGCTACTACTTTTACAGTTTGATTTTGAATATTGACTATATAAATTTATATGTTGAACAATATAGTATAGCAGTACTGATTTCAATGATATTTAAGCTATGTGACTATTAAATAATGAAATGCATTGTTAAGTCTCTTGGACTCTTCTACTGACATAAAGTGGACTAGCATTGAATAAAGTGTAGGATTCCGTTTTGAAATTGGCAATAATTATCTAGCAAGGTCACTGAGATGTGATTGCCGATTTTTCATATATTAGAGATGTTTACCCACTGTGGCTCAGTGGATGAGGTGCTCGGATTATAACCGAAAGGTCTTGGGTTCAAATCCCTCCGTGGACACAACGATGTTCTTTCTTTTCGATGAGACAGTAAAACCCGACGTCCATTGTTACGGTAGGCGTGGCACATAAAATATCTCTCATCGCTTCGAGCGGGTTCGTTACAAAAGGTAAACATTTCTATGCGATGCATCAGGCAGATACTGTCACCATATAAGTGAAATAATCATGGAGTGACGTAAAGCAATAACCGATCAAACCAACTTTTGTTCATTGGAGTAAAACAAATAAACAGAAATTTATCTACAATTAAAATTATTTAGTAATTTATACTGAGTCATAATTGCATTTACAGCAATCTACCACAGTAGGCAAGAGCGGCCATCTAGTAGTGAGAAGTGAGGCAAAACTGAACCCATTAAAACACACCAAAAAGTCAACAAACATTGAGATATTGCAAACATGGAGAGTAGCATTTTGGGTTTATATTGAGTAACTGTTTCCTCCATTAAATGTTAACCGACATTTTCCTATATTACAGTGTTAAGGTATTTACGTCATCTTTATTTTTATGTTTGTAATGTAATGCAAACAGGAGACGCCTACATTTCATATTCCTACTATCTAAGTTCTGTATCCAAATTCTATGAATGGCGACGGAAGCGCATGTCGTAGTAAAGAAGTCAACATAGATGTGGAAAGGGGAAAAAATCACATGAAATATATGCAATTGTAATACCAACTTAGGACAATTGACATGACAATTGTTACTCAATTGATGTGGTTACGCCGTTGTATATGCCTCAAAATAACACTGCTTACTTTATTTAACACTATGCTACAATTGTTAGCTGACATCCTATAGGTGAAGTATCAGAGAGATTCAGACACTGAGATCGAACATTATGAGACATTAATTAGACAGTTGATATAACATATGATCGTACTGTGTATCGCAGCAGTAGTCTGTGCGTCAACGTAGACATCACTCTGTCTGCATAATGATTGCTAAATAAATCAAACCTAAATGATATTCGATTACCGCCAATCATCTAACACCATTCCAAAGACATTAGATGCTATCATGTTTGATGCACCTCATCTCTAACAGACTCACACTTGCATTCTATATTTACACTAAGTTGTTACGAATGCTGTTAACACATGCTGTGCATGTAGAACAGACAAACGAAATAATAAAACAGTAATGGTGCAAAAGTACTTAACATATATCTTCTTCTTTACCGATATATTGCGATATAAGAACAGCAACCTGTCTTATAACTGTATCTTATGACGTAATATGTTACGTTTTATTTCAATAGTAGAGATTTCCCTATGTAAATGATACAGGTTGCTTTATGTTTAAGACAAGAAATCCCTTCAAACGTGCAATTACATATGACTAAATATTGCTTGTAAGGCAATCCAGTGTGTTAACGCAGCTTTCAGACAACGCATGTGACGCCTTGAAGAAATTTACGTGACTGTCCTGAATAAAGTAAGCGCGTGTATTCAGAGGTCCTGAATAGTAAACATCAGAATTGACGGAAAATCAACATGATGTCACGTTAGAACTCCAAATATTTATGTAATGGGTGCCACATTACAATATAAAATTTTATCATCCCAGGTTAAACAAAGAAATAGAATATTCATAAATGTCTCATGCCTTTGATTTTATGATAGAATTTTACCAGCTTCATTTAATGATGTATTAGAGTTGTAATTCGATTTGCATGCACGGTCACAAAACTTCACGTAGTGTATCGAAAAAAAGAGAAGTGTTGAGTTTATTGCTGACGGAATGATTCAGATTCAGAGACGTAAATATTGACAACCCTTGCATTATCTATTATGCATGTTTTCTTCACAAGTCTAGTTGAATAATTTTCATTATATGTGTTTTGCTGACTTGAATGAATTCCAATCGATGTTATCTTTATTGATATCAATGTTAAAGGATATGTTCCACTTGTCTCGCTTTGATATGATATGATAATTTGTCTAATACCCCGTTATTTGCAATTCCAGTCTGTATCTGTTGACGATATTTAGACCAATAGTCTTTGTATCTTAAAACAACTTTATCATATTAAAACTATGTATATTAAATGTTTGATACCAGACAGCATATCATTGTGTGGACTCGGTAAATTTATAATGCACTATACTTTCTTTTACACTTAATTATTAATGTAACATTTTGTTAATATTGTATTCTCCGTTTACTGACAGATGCTACCTGCCGAACAGAAAACGCTTACACTTGTTGAGAGTTGGGCTCACCTTTGATTTAGCTGCATTCATGCATGTCCATGGCACGATGTTGTTGTGCGACTTACAGCGACATAACACCAGTTAATGACCTGTGGTACATTAGCATGTTGATAATGCCTTTGGCATGTGTGTTATGTAGCCCAAATGTTTATTTAGCTTGAATAATACGCTTGCCAAAAGGAACATATCTTTGCTTGATATATTAAACAGTTTCCATGCCCCAGATGCGTGCATACAGACTAAAACATATTATAATTATATTGTACATCTTATCAATATTGTGTAAAGATTCTCCATGAAGGTCAAATATCAATGTGGCAAGTAAACCTCACTATCACATAAATAATCTTTGGAGCAGATATTTTATGCTACACTAAAATCAGACTTGAGTTTTGTACATCACAGGAAACACTGTTTCGTACAGCAAAATACAGACTCCAACATTTACATTACAAATAGGTGGGTGATTGGTGTTTTTACGTCGCTTTCAACAATTTTTCAGTTATATCGCGACATGGAAGCAGGAGGTGACCAACCTCTTAAACGTAGTGGCGAAACCCGGGAATCGAACCCGGATCACATAAATAATCCTTGGAGCAGATATTTTATGCTACACTAAAATCAGACTTGAGTTTTGTACATCACAGGAAACACTGTTTCGTACAGCAAAATACAGACTCCAACATTTACATTACAAATAGGTGGGTGATTGGTGTTTTACGTCGCTTTCAACAATTTTTCATTTATATCGCGACATGGAAGCAGGAGGTAACCAACCTCTTAAACGTAGTGGCGAAACCCGGGAATCGAACCCGGATCATCGGCGCCGCAAGCCAAGCGCTTAACCACTACACCAAGCCTGTCCCTACATTGAAAAGTGTTCCAGTTGTTTTAAAATCAGATCACATTAATCATTAGCTGGCGGTATGATTGGATTGATATCAAAATTTTCATGACGTTCTCTATCTGTATCCGTTTGTGTCCACCTAGTGCATCTTTTTATCACTAATTTTTTTCGGGCAAAGGGAGAGGAGGGGGTCCTTTAAGGTGACAGAGTAATATCTCTCAAATTATCCTTAAATAAGTGTCTTGGTAATACTAACAATAGGTTTACTATAATGCCCAAATGCCCCTACCTCTTATATCACCATTTTAAATGTGTGTTGGTAAATATCGAAGGCAAGGTAATCGGAAACGAAACATAAACAGACACCTTATTTATGACGAACCTTCAAAAAGAAAAAAAAAATACACCCACCTAAAAAACCCTACTCTTCCAGTAAAAACAAATGATAACATCAAGAAATAAGATACACATTCCGACATTATTAAAAAATGGCAGCCGCAATTTCCATTTACTGGCGTAACCCACGATAAAACTAACTTTGACAAGGACAAATCTGGTTCTGTCTATATGTGCACTGAAATGGATATCATCAAAACCTTTCTGATAAATCACATTATGTGGTATGTAGAGGCATTGGGCATCCCAATGGACACCAACTGTGCCCCCTCGTCGCTGACATATTTCTTTACTTCTACAGCGCTTCATTCAGTATTTCTTAGATTGAACTTCACATACAATACATTCTATATTCACAGATTACCTCAGTTATATCTAACCAAGTGAACTAAAACAGACAGAAAATAATAATTCTTTTATTTCATCTAGATATCAATATCTTACGACATTGATAGTCACCGGAACACCTCACGCTATAACATACGTAAAAATGTCAATTTTGCCATCACAAACTTTCCTTTAATGAGTAACAATATTCCATTATCGCTTGTTTATAGCATAGTCATATTGAACTTAATTCGCTCCACAAGAGCGAATTTATATGGTACCGACTGATTGCAAGGCGACTTTCTGATGATCGGCTCAGTCGGCGAAGTAGTAGACCCACAACACCATTGAGGGAGACCTATGGTCGATACGGACTCTTATTCTACAATATGCTATCGTATTGTCCAGAGTATTGAATAATTTTCTGGACTGAGACCTATTCAAACCAATTCACACCTGAGTTGACAATTTCTACTTATTCAATTATTGTCCGAAATATATGTTCTTGGTTTGCTGTCTACTAATTATTCATTGTTTGTTATGTTGGTTGGTTATGTTGGTTAGTTGCTTATGTCAAATGGTTGGTGTATGTTTATTTCCTTTGTTATAATGGTTGATTAAATTAGTAAGTTTTGTTGGTAGTTATGTTAGTTCGTTGGTTGGATGTGTTGGTTGGTTATGTTGTTCTTTTACTTGATTGGTTGAGTTGTATGTTAGTTATGTTTTTGGTTGTATTGGCAGTTTTCTTACATATGATATGATGGTTGAGATTTAGCCTTTCCTGTTTAGTTAATTCTGACGTCGACTGTTAAAGTAAATAAGACAGTGCTGCGTGTATAATTAGCATTAAAACATGTTTGTGATGTTAGGGGATAATTCAATATGGACCTTAATTGTGCTTTTGGTAATGATAACATATTATGGGCCTAGGTTTTAGATACAGGTATGTGCATCGACTGTCATGTTAATTTGGGAAAGCAAAGAAATATAATTGTATAAATTATCATAATCTTTTAAAACTTGAATTACTTTGACGTATGTTGATATTCGCGGATACAAATCTCTTTTCTCCTGTTAACAATTAAAGGGTTTACTGAGAAACGGAATGTTAATTTCTAGTAAGGATTATGACAGATTGATCTCAAAACAAATACGGAGAGCTTATGTCTAAAACAGAGACGAAGATAGCAAATCAAAAGCGGAGGGAACAAAACCTTGAATATATATTTTCGATGGCAAGATCAACTACAGCCTTATTTTACGTTATATATGCATCACCATAAAATAATTGCTTTCATTGGTTGTTCAGGGCTTCGGTGACTGAGTGAACTATACCAATGAACTAGAACTTATTTTAAAGATAACCTTGTTAAGTCATTTTGGAGTTCAAAACGGGAAGTGATAAGGCTGGTACAATTATATATAGAAATGATGCGGCGAATGCACACTTATTAAGGTCAAGATGACAAGAATGACGTCACACTAGAATCAATATATGTAACCTTTTTTTTTTTTTTTTTTGGTTTTTGCTCCATTACTTTCATCGACTAGTCTTAGAGATTGCCTACAGCTTAAGATTATTTTTACCACAGACAACCCGTCTCTGTCTGCGTGAAAACTATGTTAATTAATTTTCCACCCTTTTAGATATTCTTTTTGCATCTTTCAAGCACGAAATAACGTATGTGAATTTGATGTGTGGGGTTAATCGTTTTATTATATTATGTCTACCTTTTCAATTATGTATGGGTGTTCCATCCGAGCATTTCATTTGACATCGTTTGGATAGAAAATGTGTCCAATTTGCACATATACTATATAGTATTTAAAATGAATTTTAATCAGTTACGTTTTTAACATCTGGCTGTAAAATACGTGAGGAATTAGTATTTATAACTGTCGCACTTCTAACTCACCCAGGTAAATATTCATAGAATTATAGTTCATTGGAGATTGGGTTATAATATTACAATAAAAATATACCTCATTATGTTATAATATTACAATAAAAATGTACCTCATTATGTAAAGACATGCCTTGGGGCAAATCTAATCTCATACTTTTTAAATGCTACAAGAGACTATACCAGGTATGGTTTCACATAAAAACGAAGGTTTTTCCTTCATTCAAAAATTTAGGTGTAAACGTCTCCTGCCTGTTTACAGCAACTGTAGCAGCAGTCCTTTCGGAACCTGTCACATCTTGTAAATACATATCATCGAATCGGGTATAGTCAAAAAGATGAGGACGGTCAGTTCTCTGATCATGTCACAAAACATTTTAGATGGACCTCCAAATTCATTAGATTCCACAACGACCAAAGAATTCCCATGTATTATATTATGTGCACGTAGTTTCTTTGCTATTAGCTCAATTCTAAGGAAGAAATCTGTGTATTTAACACATACCCTGGCATAACGCATAAGTTTTGAATTGAAAACGCCATATGCAGGAGAGGATGGTATTTTGCTATACAGGAAAGAGAAGTTGATGAAGCTAAAGAGAGGGGTATAAATAACCATTATCTTTTACTGTGGTACGAAGCAAAGTAGGTGTTCTGGGTTTATCTTTTGAGTTCATTGGAATAGCTATCGTCAAGATGATCCTTAACGTTAAAATTGTTGATTATCAAATATTGTTTATGTAAATTTAAAATCGGGATGCTTATTCTTTCTTTCTCACTCCTCCCGGGCACCTGGTTCTCACCTCTGAATTTCAGGGGTTGGTAAATGTCCGCTGTGGTACATTGTTGTTAGTGTCATTGTCATGTGACACCAGTTACTTTCGTATTTTACATTAACGTCACACTTACTACCTTTGCATTGTGCAACTCGTAAAAGAAGTTCCCCGTTTGACTTGTGACACCAGTTACTTTCGTATTTTACATTAACGTCACACTTACTACCTTTGCATTGTGCAACTCGTAAAAGAAGATCCCCGTTTGACTTAAGTGCTGTTATACCTTTATTCCTGATGTTATGTAGCACAGTGTTTGTTCACATTCATGTATATATACTGTGCTGAATTATATTTGCATCTTATGTATGTAAGTGCATCCACGGCGGATGTGGCTGGCCAAACAGGAGATACTCATTTTTCCCAGACACGTGGTTTCACCTATGAATTTCAGGGGTCCGTGAATGTCCACTGTGGTACATTGTTGTTAGTGTCATTGTCATGTGACAAAAGTTACTTTCGTATTTTATATTTCATTTGGAGAACAGGCACGAATGCTAATGCTTAGTAAGTTGCACGCAATAAGGTGAATAATATGTCAGTATTTTAAGCTTTAAGAAACGAATAATAACAGAATGATTATTTATAGAATTAGAATAATAATAATTATTATTATACATCAATGACCAAAACATTGATTTTGACAACAATAATAATAATAATAATAATTATTATAATCATCATCATCAATATCATAATAATAATAATAATAATAATAATAATAATAATAATAATAATAATAATAATAATAATTTAGGATATGAACCTCTGTAAACTAATTATGATTATTCTGCCGGTGGAATATTGATCTGAAGGGTGAAAGAGATACAGACGTTCGTTACCCTCACTTTCACATTCCAAAAAAAAATTAATAGATTAACAAATAAATTACAAAACTAAAAACAGAGACAAAGCTGTAGCTCCGATTGCGACGAGGATCTTTTGGGTATATGAAATCCTTAGCACTGAAAATTAGCATTTTTCTTATTCTCTTAATGAATATGTGGGCACTGCAAAAAAAAAATATGCTAAAATCGTTCCTAACGTCATAATTGATTTCTAAACCGAGTGTTCGATAGCTACAATAAAAATTTAGTGAAATTTCATATTATCTGACAGTTTTCAAATGATTCATTCCTATTTTAGAAACATCAAAAGAGATCTGACAAAACCAATCACAAAGGCATAACAAATACTTAATAATTCGGTACCTATTCTGAACAGCTGAAAAGACAAATATTACTCGTAAGTAGTGCTTCAGCAATGTATTTACCAATTTTCCTTTACACAGAAGTACAATCAAAGATAAAAGGATCCAGTTTAGTTTCACTTCATTATGTTTCCATTTCATTATCAATCAGAAGATCATGTTTCATTTAAGTTCGATTTCTAATTCTCTGCTGATGTTATCAATTATCATTTGCACTTTAACGAAGACTTCAATTCGGCTCCTTATAGTACAATGGATTGTCTTTTCATACAAAAGAACGTAGTTCATTTTCAGCATTTGCGATAACCTTTCATAAAAATAATAATGAAGTCTTATTTCTTACATTCTGACCCATTTTTTCTTTGTATTGCGATATAAATAAAGCTACTGTTGTAGAGCAACCATTGTTCAATACATCATATCTGTCTCCTCGTGATCCGGTGATAGGCAGTAGTTACATTTAAGGTACATAATAGTAACATACGAAAAACACATCAAACTTGACCCAAAAACTATAAGGACAATACATTAATCAAAATCACATGACTGTCGTTATTTCCGTATTTTACATTAATATCACACTAATGCCGTTTAAGCGTTAAGGGTTAGAAGAAAAGAGTCCTAGGTTCTGATTCCAGCATTATAAGTACCCTTGTCCTAATGGTTTATGACTGTGTCGCTTTCTATATTGGTGGTGCGGTACGGAAAATTGTTTATGTCGTTTACATGGTAGTTATAGAGGGAATGTCTGATCAAACAGGAAAGATCTTCTCCACCCGTGCACTGTACATCACTCCTGCCGTGCAAGTGTTCATGAATGCCCATGTGGAATATTGTGGAAAGGAAAGGATAGACGATATCTGATTTACTTGTATGAGAAAACTCGCTACGAATACACAGATAACGTGGGAACGAGCACACAAAAGTGAACTATGAAAGTAACTGGTGTTACATGACTGTGACACCTACAACAATGTATTACAGTGGACATTCACGGACAACTGAAATTCAGAGGGGAGACCAGGTGCCCCGATGGATTGAAAATCTTCCTTTTGGCTAGACACACCAGCCGTGAATATTCTTACATACAGACGAAACAAATACAATTAAACACTGTATACATACATGAAAAAAGAACAATTCAAAAATATTCCATGGCAAATCACTCGTCGTACCGTCCTTTGGACTGTCAATTGCAATGAAAATTACCACACTATTGGTATAGTTAACCGGTTTACAGGCCTAATCTTTACTATATTAGCAATACGATGAAAACATTAAAAATGTACCAAAGATATATGATATTAAATACTTTTTTATCTAAATTGTTTTAATATCTGGCATTACATATTATGTCAGGTTACTTTCTACTTTCAAAAATGTCATACTTTGGATTCAAAGGCACAGCAATTGTCAGTCTGTTGACCTTAGACTAGTCAGGGTACAAATTTGACGTACATATAGCGTTAATTTCTCGAGCATATCAGATAAAGACAGTTTTATATCTTTTCCGGCAAGTTTGATTGCGAGATACATTGCGTGTCAACATGATTTTCATTTTCTAATCTCTAAGTATTGAAGATTCCCTTGATGTTTTGAGTGTCTGGTCAGATATTGCATAATAGCAGGCAGAATCAAATAGCAATATAAAATACGGAAAAAAAAAACAGTTTGTTGTGTTATGTCTATTTGATACTATGAATAACGAAACTCGGTGAACGTTCATAGTCGTTCAGGATATCTGGATATCAGATGCAAATATAGATACCAGTCAAAAGAAAAAAAATAATAAAATATTATTGAAAACCTTCATTCATGCAAATTAGATACGTAACTTTCCGTAAATGAAACTATGTCTGTTAACATACAAATATCAAACTACGTTCTATATGCTAATAATTTGCACACAATTTGTACGTTTATACCTTAATAATTTCAAACGCTGCTTTAGAATGTAAACTGTGAGTTCTATTATCACTAATGTTTCGATTATGACATTCATCATTTATTTTCATTTCACATTCACTTTTATCTGATTGTTCTTAAACGTTGCATGTGTTGCTTTCGTATCGTACATTTCAAAGCCGGCATGGCCTAGTAGTATCGCGCTGATCGGGAGGCCAGAGATCGAGTCCCACTCTGGTCATGCCGGTGTCCTGTTTTTCGGATTAGACAGTAAACACCGAGACCCCGTGTGGCAATATGCATGGCACGTTAAAGATCCCTCACTGCTTCGGGTGGGTCCGTTTGCACAGGTCAAAATTTGTATGCCCCGCATCAGGCAGATGCCGTCACCATATACGTGAAATATTCGTGGTGTGACGTTAAACAAAACTCAATCAATCAATCAATCGTACATGGCAGAAAAAATAAATATAAGAACATATATACATATTTTAATCTAATCGCCCCATATGGGCATAGATCTCACATTCCCTATGACATTTACACAAAGTTTTACAGAAAGGTTTAATCTATGTTTTGCGGCGCCGACGATCCGGGTTTGATTCCCGGGTTGCGCCACTATGTTTTAGAGTTTGGTAACCTCCTGCTTCCATATCGCGATATAACTGAAATATTGTTGAAAGCGACGTAAAACACCAATCAACCAACAATTAACTTTAATCTATGTGTCAATTTCATGTCCATTCAAATTAACTGAAAACTGAGTTCAATATGCACTGTCCTTTCCAGTTTCTTTTTTTTTTTTTTCCTGCTAGATTTTCTTTGCAATTTTATTCTGTTTGGTTGATACTATGTTTTGACATAACTGATATACAAGACTTCGTCACACGAAATATCAATTCTTAGTGGATATTTTAAATTTTACCATATATTTAAATAGTGTATTGAAGTCTCATTTGTTTAATATCCTAAACAGTTGCTATCTATTTCAACAAAAATGTGTATCTGATATAATAACATCCATTTATGTAATATTGATAGAATTTGTGGAAAGCTTAAGGTTTGAGAAAACGCACACTTTGGTCCTGTACCTTCTGGGGTATTAAAATGAAAGAACAATGCATCGAACCTATAATGCAATTCTTCAGAAGCACCAATAGGGTATACAATGCATACCTACGTGTGTTTTGTTAAATACCTAAACTCGGATAAGTTTTGACTGAGGCATGGAAACTAATCTCAGCAGAATACAATTGGAAAATGTATTATGGTTAAGGATACCGCCTAAAATATACACTTATAACTAAATATAGAAGGTATGAAGAGGACATACCTCCAAACATTATTTCTTAATGTAATGAATGAACTCCGGTATGCTTCACAATTATACACAGTTCAGAAATCATATGCATATATTGTATCACGACTTGCTTGTTTAGTATGATATGAAAAGCTTTAACAGCTTCCCGCTGCCTTTATACGGAACGGCAAAATATTTAGGTTTTGTTTCATAACAATAATGTGACATATTATTTCTCGATATAAACAATTCAAAAGAAATACATTTCTATATCAATTTTTGATCGCTAATATTTAAGTACCAATTCTTTTTCCTTTGGTAGTCTCTGCCAGATATCAATAGAAGAAGGTCTGAAACAATCACAATGTAGAAATGAAGACTGAAGTCTTCCCTTGTGTAAGATTAATTTCATGTGCGTAATTTCAGAAAGTGTCCCTTTCACAAAATAATTGAAATATATAGCTGCTCCTGGTGAGCAATTTATCTCATGACAAACAGCATTTATAATCTATAAGACCAAGCAAAGTGTATTGAATGTTTATCTAACACATTCTGAATACAAGATAGATTGACTGATGCTTGTTTTTACGTCACTCCACAATTATTTCACGTTCGTGGAGACAACATCTGACTGTTGCATTGTACAGAACTTTATAATTTTGCAAAAGACCGAACTAAAACATTGAGGAATTTTTATATTCCACGCCTGCTGAAAAATGAGGTCTCCGTTTACCTGTCTCAACCGAAAGACAGAAGATCGGTGTATACACGGCGAGAATCGAACCAGGGACCTCTCAGTCACCAGCCGAGTACTTCATCCACAGTCACACCAACTTCAGACTAAAAGAATAATGGGATCACAATGCCCTTGATTGCATGATAACTTTCTAAAACAACCAATGGAATGAATCACGATTGCCATTTTGATTAAAACAAAGTAAGATAAGCAGACGACAGGGATATAAGCTGGGATTATATGACATATTTGCTCAGAAAGAAATAAGAGAAAGCATGTAAAAGTGACAAATGGAAACGCGGATTATCCACATGAACCAAGATGATTAGATGCCCAAGTATAAAATTCATTGTAGTTTTATATAATAAGGCAAATAGCACTACTATTACCTAACGTGTTTTCCTTAAAATCATCACCATCATCATCAGTAGAAGTAGCAGTAGTAGTATGGTAGTAGTAGTAAAAGTAGTAGTAGTCGTAGTAGTAGTAGTAGTTGTTGTAGTAGTAGTAGTGGTGGTGGTGGTGGTGGTTGTAGTAGTAGTGGTAGTAGTAGTAGTAGTAGTAGTAGTAGTAGTAGTAGTAGTAGTAGTTGTTGTTGTTGTTGTTGTTGTAGTAGTAGTTGTTGTTGTTGTTGTAGTAGTAGTAGTAGTTGTTGTTGTTGTTATTGTAGTAGTAGTAATAGTAGTAGTAGTAGTAGTAGTAGTAGTAGTAGTAGTAGTAGTAGTAGTAGTAGTATCATACATGTAAGTAGTAGGTAGTAGTATTGCAATTGTCGTTATCGTCATCAAAATAACATGCGTAGCTGTCCGTTTGCACCCTCGTTATCAGCAAATATTCATACTCAAATTGTACTTACGATATGAATCATCCCGTATAACTAACCTTTTCCTATAGTCAAGAAAGCAAGAAATCAGTAATTCATCGAAAATATGGATGAAAAATAGGAAGGTACGAAACCATCGCTAATTTCAAAAACTTCTAAAATTTGTTTGTGAAATTAAAAATTTACTAATGTCCAGTCCTCGTTGTAGATGATAGGATAAAATATCTAACAAGTTCAACATATAAAGAAATATGAAAAGTAAAATGATGTAATGTTCGATTTAAAAGAATTCTGTTTACACAATAAATCACCAAGAAATGATGCACACAGTAACCTGTTACCTCTCTTTTTTTCGTATACCTCGTCAATGTGTATTGATATTCGATTCTGAAACGTTGAACTCAAATTTCTGTGTAGTATTGTTTATCACATAATCTTCTTATTTTCAACAATTAGGAATAAACAGCAATCACAAGGAATATCTGCGATGTTAATGAGAAGTTTACATTACCCTTGGAAATTGTTTAGCTATGCTATGAAAACGAAAGTGATATTTATCAACATACCAGATGAGTTTATTGAACTCGGTTCCCGTTTAGATCCATGTCTCGTCACGACGTGATTTTGGGCGATGTATACATTGATGAATGTGATAGTAGAGCAGCAGATGCTGGGCTGGCTAAAACCCGTCTTATATAAATATTATAGGAGATTCTATTCAAAACGTGGAGGGCCATATCGCAGACACTTTACTTCAGACTCTATTTTAAATGTAACATCAAGAAGGTGAATTGCTTTTTAAGTGTTCGATTAAAACTTTCTGTAATGTACTGTAGATGGAATACGATCGTGTTCAACAAAACTCATCAAAGAATTGACTGCGAAAATTGCGTTTGATGTTGCACTGCTGACCAATAAAACGTTATAATTCCTTCAAATCCCTCCTAATAACTCTATGATGGATGTGTCATTAACAAATATGCATCTCATCAAATGTCAATTATTCGCCTTTATAACCACCCGTATGCTCGTCAATGCGTTACGCTACACTATTCGAACATGCTATTTTGCAATCTACAACTCTGAATTTGACATGACGGCGTCGACAGATGTTGCGGTTCATTAGTGAACAGCATTATGGCCCTTTGATGGAAGAATTTTATTATGCACAGTTCTCAAGCTTCCTACACACCATAACGATCTTCACTTTTCTTGGTGTCTAAATACTCTTTTATTTTTGGATTTTTTTTATTTTAAACTAAGCAGAAACAAAATATTGATATCGATATGCAAAGGGAAATAAAGAAAACGGGTTTTTTCATGTATATCATTACTTGCTCTTTAGTAATTTCTGTCCTACAGCTTAGCCATTTCTTTCCCTTTCGATTTCTTATGTTTTATTGAGTTTTAGATTTCACGTAGTACTTAATTAAACAACGTAACAACGATACAACTGGTTCAGGCTACTTATTCAGAAATATTCTACAAATTGAGCCTGAGTTTGGTCATTGTGCTTTTAGGTACACGTAAAAGAGTATGAATATTACAATCATATTCCCCTAGGACGGATATAAAGACGGATTGGTGCCAGTCTTAGTATAGAAATAATGGTTGCAGTACTTACGGACTCCTCTGCTAATGTGTGAGCGATACACTGATCGATATTTCAACAAGAAGCGACATTTAATAGAAACTGAGCTTTGTGACGTTAAACCAGAATGTCCTAGCCCAAATGATGTCATAACAATGAATGTTTGTTTTACATGGCTTCACATCAGAGGAAAATGGGTTGTTGTATTCATTCATGTCATCATTGTGAAAACATCAACATATTTTGCTGACCAATTTCCCTCGCTGGCATATGGCACGAGCATTAATCAAACCCCCATTATCTCGTAGTCACATTTTATCATGCTTCTGATATTTGTTGTCATAAGATTACAATTTTGTGCGTTCATAAACAAGCCTACAAGCCTGCTCTATCTATTTTGAAAATACTGTGAACATAAATACTACGTTTCTCACAAATTGACTGTAACAACGAGTTTTACAATTTGATTATCTCTTTCGCGTTAATTGTCATTACATCTGTTTCATTATTGTGCGAGTATTCCAGTGGTTTTCTAGAATACAGGCAGATTAATTGATAGATTTCTCTAGGAAGCTTAAGTCAATTTAAAAGTGATTCTCCAAATGCAACCTGTATGATTTGCGATCATCAAATAGAAAAAAATAACAATAATCTCAGAAACACAGATGCATGTAAATCAATTTCTTGCAGTTAGTTAGTTCCGTCCATTAATGCATTGATTACAAGAAAGATACTTTAGTCATAGGCGGATCTAGGATTTCCTACATTTGAAAGTGAAGCGTTTATATTTTTTCTGATTTCTAACTAATTAAAAATCAATACTAAGTGCAGGTTTTGTGTGTTTTCAACCGTATCATATAGCTATGCCTTTTTCATTTTTTTTTTTTCGCGAAAAGAGGGGGGGGGGGACTGTAAGTATACTAAACTCTTTGAATTAAAACAACACAAGAGGCATATTGGACATTATTGAATAAATCTTTGAATATACAAAGCATTAAATCATCTTTCAATGGCAAATCATGATTGATTACAAGACTAAATTGTAATCAGACAATTATATATAATATAACAAAAACCAAATTGTAATCAGGGAAGTATACATAATATGACAAAACCTAAATAACAAGCACTAATTGTGATAAGAGAACTACATATAATATGACAAAACTAAATTGTAATCAGAGAACCATGTATAATATGACACAAAATAAATTATAATCAGAGGAGTATATAAAATATGGGAAAAAAACTAAATTGTAATCAGAGAAGTACATTCTCACTTTCATCTTTCTTCGGAAAATTTATTGAGGAATTCTTATTATTTAGTTAAATTTCTTCATAGAAAAAACAACGCAGAGAACAAGGGCTTGGATATGAATAAATAAATGTACGTAAGTTATCTTATATATGAAGATATGTAAACATTTGTAATTTATACGAAAGAAATATCATAAACATAGATCTTAAGCTGTTTAAAAGTAGCAATAAACGAATAAAAAAAATTAACATTACGTAGTGGAATATTGTATTTTTTTATTTCATTTCCATATTTCCTGTGTGAGTGATTGACTGTGAATAGCACTTATCATAACTAGTATATTAACGGAAGGCAGTTTGGATTAGCGTTGATACTCTGAACAAATGTGTAGGTAAATAAGTGGAACCTTCTCAAACAATCACTTATCAAAGACAGATGTGTGTCTCAGCGGTGGTAACACATCTTTTTGTAAGCCATTTTATGGGCTAGTAATTACTTCATTATTAAATAGGATTGCGCTTCCTTAGTACCCCGTGAAGTCAAGGGTCTGTTCTATCGTAGAAGGAGTTCCATCATGGCATAACGAGCACGTATAATTTAGGTAACAATTGTAATAAATAGAGAGGAATGAGTTATATGTGGTACATGAAGAGAACTTGTCCTATCTTTATTCTCATGGTGATACGTTACCCTTTTTTCACTACAAATATCATTTGTTTGACAAAAAGTTCAGAGAAATATTTCAGATAAGTGTATTTAAGTTTCAAGTTTGAATTGCAGAAATTTCATATTGAAGTTGAAACATGAAGCCCGTGTAATACATTTTCAAAGCTACATTTGATAATCAACCATCTCATGTCAAAATATCATGGTTCTTTCGCGCTACAAAACACTTCAGCACACACTTTCAATGCAATTACTCCGCTATCTTTCTTAGAGTGCGTTGTCCACTGCTAAACAATAATTATTTTTGACAGAAAATGTTGTAGAATGGTAAGAAGTGTTTGTGATTCTTATGAACACCAAAGAAAAAAGATTGTAGACACTTGATAATCACTCTTGACCTTTTCCTCGCCACGATTTATAATTGATACAGCATTCCAAAATATTACAAAATCTATAGCACTGTCCAATCATGTTACCAAATAAGGAAAGGTATCATATATGGTTAAAGGTGTATATGTATTGTGTGTATATATTCACTATTGGTATAAGAATGTATATCTATACATTCTACTATGTTATCATTTGTATATGATGCTTTATTCTTATGAATTTTAAACATTATGCTGATGATCCGGATAGCTTAAGGCTGATAAAGAATCGATAGCCACCGACACTATGGGGTACGACCGTTCTTTGTTGACTTACGAGACGGATTCACAAGCCTGTAACAGATATCATCTTTCAAAATTTTACCCAATGAATATATTCATTGTGATTTTCATTCTATTATTAAATGCTAAAATAGCAAAATACATTTGTCTTGTCATGTATTAATGCTTTCCTCATTTGATAGATTAACCAGTAGAGGAAAAAAATGCTAAAGTATTTGGTTCCAGGTAGAAAAATGATGGCATTTATTGTGCCAGAGCAGTGATCTTTCGGTAACTCTAAAATTATATGCAGGAGTTTTTAGTCGCAATGCATATGTACTACAGGAGTCGTATAACGACCGAGTCAACTGAGTGACAATTGCCATTGCAATTGTCTGTCCTCATTCGGAACCATCAATTAAAGAATTTTGTAATTTTTTTGTATGTTTACTCTTTAATTACATGTATCTGTATGGCCTTGGCGACTTTTCAGTCACCCTCTTCCATTTTTGTATAGCTAACATCAACCCAGGTGACCGAGTCGGTTATTTAATTAATACTGACGGTTTCAACTTGTATACGACGTACTGTTTTATCTAAGAGGTACACCATTCTACGGAAGATCTGTATCAATGATAATTCTTTATTTTCTGTAACGCATTCTGTATCTAATTGAAGCTAACAAAGATTATGAAGTCGTTTTCAAAGCGCATAAAACGATACGACCAGACACAACAAACACATAAATGTCGTAAAAAAGCACACAGATATCTTGAAAGGGTAAAGGGCTAGAAGCGACCGAAGCAATAAGTTCCTGTTGTAACGCTAAATCTAATATCTGGTCTCATTTGTATTTAGATTTACCACCAAATTCTTCGGAACACAAACATAAATTGTACTAATGTGACTTAAACCTACAGATGCTAAGTCATTTGGAATTGACATGGCGCCCCTAAATGATACACTATTACCATAAAGTCCATTATTCCGCAAAAACATCCTTCTGTTTTCTTGCATGTCAAATAATAAAAGTTTCATTTTGAGAACATCTATGAGATGTAGGTTAGGAGCATGACACGTAAGGCAGTATAACTTCATTCAGTCAGTTGTTTAGTGTTGTGTGCGTGGAATTTAGTTCAGTATAAATCGGTCATTTTGCACAATATCTTGAAAGACACTCGTTTTATTTAAATTTCATTTTCTTTCTTCTTTTTTTTTTTTTTTTTCTTAAGAAAAGAATATGTTCAATATAAACCTATGTACTATGTCAGCTCAGCTGATACATTTCCATGAATATGATGACAGGCGTCAACAGTGAAGTAATAAAAAATAAGTGTTTCAGCTCTATATGAATAACATATTTGATTCATAACTCTTACTTTTACAGTAGAATATATGTCCCTTGTTTTACGTTAATTACGCCCATTGAGCAAAAGACGATATGTTCCATAATTATGGTTGGTAATTAGAAATAAAGACCACTTGCTGTTGAAACAAATGTCATTTCTCGTTTCTGAAACACTTGGGTGCATGTACATGCAGTAGATATATAGTCGTTGATACAGAGTACGACTTAAAAACAACCGTTTATATCGAATTACGGCGGATACTATCGATGGGCATGCAAGCTTACACCTCCATTGCATATATGAAAAGAAGATTTGGTTTTGGGGGTTTTTTTTTGGGGGGGGGGGGGGGTCTTTGATTTTTGTATAATTGAATACAAAACTCTTTTACTCTATTAGTAGCATTGAAACTGCTTTTAAAAACCACCTTCATTTTGCAATTAACTCTGTAAACGAAATCAACAAATTAAGAGCCACCTATCTAATGTAGCTACTTTTCAAACTTCTAGTGGCCGTTTGAATGATATTGCATGTGTATTGACTGTGTATTTCATCTAATTAGTCCCATTTTTCATTAAAAATATTAAGTAGCCACTTCTTCTTCCTGGCACATTCTAAATTACACACTTTGAATGTTGAAGCAGTAACTCGCACATATAAATATATATATATATATATATATATATATATATATATATATATATATATATATATATATATATATATATATATATATATATATATATATATATATATATATATTATATATATATATATATATATATATATATATATATATATATATATATATATATATCGAATAGAGATATTTCCAAAAATGCAAGCTCACCGAAGATTATTATGAAGATTGAAATGCTCAAGCACAGTGATCAGATCTTTGATATGGCTCATCTAGCTTAATAGGTGAATGGACGGTTTGATTCTGATACAATCTTTCGGAACCAGAGATCATAAGGATTATCATGTGCACTTTTCTATAATTGCATAACATCGTGTGGAAGAAGCATTCTAAACGCATTAAATGCATAGTTTGAAAGCATATCACTGCATGTCAAAACAGCCGTTAGATCATTTCAGAGAATTTTATCAATTGTTTGCTATTGACAATTACGGTTTCAGTGAAGTATTTTGCACTAGGTATTCATCTAAGTTTTGAGAAGGGTATGCTAGGCATGCTACCTTAGTTTTGCAATTTCGAATTATTTATTTGTTACCTTTTATCATATGTCACTTCTAGGCTGAATTTCTCCCTGAGGTATTTGCATTCTATAAATAATTTAACTGTTTCATCCATACACCTCACAAACAAATTGATCGGTCAATATAATCAATTATCATGTTTCCGTTTATTCAGCCAACGGGCATACGTATGCATGGAAGTAAACAAAGGACATGTACAGATGAATAAAATATCATTTAAAATGTAACACATGCCAACAACGGGTGCAGTGTAAAGAGACAAGCTAACATCTAATTGAAATGTCATACATCGTAGATTGGCCCCCTGTGAGTATACCAGGAGAGGATGTTTATGTCATATATGTAAACCTAAACCTTTTACAAAACCCATTGGAACTTGTATGCCGATATTAATTTGTGCACTTTATACGTATTTTGAACAAAACATGTCTCTCAAGTAATACTTATGGTCAGAGACAAGGAGGTCTTTAAAAAGCAAAACCGATTTATACAAATGACGAAAACATTGACGAAAAAGTCAAACACCATCTTACAAGAAAGCTATGCATTGGGAGCACACCTTAATGTTTGAAATATAAATAAATATATATATATATTATATATATATATATATATATATATATATATATATATATATATATATATATATATATATATATATATATATATATATATATATATATATATATATATATATATATATATATATATATATATATATATATATATATATATATATATATATATATATATATATATATATATATATATATATATACGTTTCTCACAGTAAGTCTTGAAGTTCATATTTCGTATAATTACCGAAACACTTAAAATTGGACTAAGTATACCCTGGGGCATAATTTAAATCTTTCGACACCAAGAAATAGTAATTTCTAACGATATAAGACAAGATTAAAATAAGGTACAATCTAGAAGAAAACTGCAGCTGGTTCTATATGCCTGCTGTAATGCATATTATTTAACAGAACACGTGTTTACATACAGTAAAACTTCGTTATCGCGACATCGTAGGGACCGAGAAAAATATGTCGAGACATCGGTAGGTCGAGATATCCGAATTTGAAAGTTGAATTGATATTTGTCGCCATACTTTCGTATTATCAATGTTTCAATCGGAAACGCCAGGAGGCGTAGGGTGAGGAGAACCTATATGTGACAATACAACAACGGATTTGATGAAATTCCGAGAATAAAAGCCCTTTTAAATGTTTACATGTGATTGAAGTTTGATATACTATCATTAGATGAAATTTTAATTAGTATTATCTGTTATCAACATTATTCATTCCATCATCAGATGAAAATTTAACTAGGATCATTACTTAAATAAATAAACCAATCTGTCGACGCGTGGACTGTAACGGTCGAATAATTACGTCGCGCGTGTACAGCGGTAAGATAAAAAACAATTAAGTCGCGGTCAAATGTAGAAGCCAATGTCGTTATAAACAGGTAAATCTTGACATCGGGACTGACAAATTACGTCGAGATAAGCATGGTAGTCGACATATCGAATGTCGAGACATCTGAGGTGAATTTCATCATTTTATTAAGAAAAATGGTCTTGGCCGGCGGTTTATGTCGAGATAAGCCGGGTAGTCGAGATATCGAAGTTCTATTGTATTAGTAGTAAGAGTATAAACGTAAATCTGTAAAAAGCCATGCTTTTCTCGAAAAGTGAGATATTGCACACGATAACAATACCTACATTTACATCAATTATTACGACTTCGATTACTACGCTACCACTATCAGTTCTATTTCGCATAATCCTATGACCTCACGGCGAGTTTGATCGACCAGAATGGGGAGACCTACTTCTCCATGGCACGTGATACCTCTTGCTTATGCAGGGGGTCCGTGACTTCCCGTATTGTCTTTTTCGTTTTGTAATATGGATATTGAATTTTAATTCGACTTGGCAGCTTATTATTTTCTTTCTTCACTGCAATCAAATAATGAAGCCAAAATGCCAAACCGTGGTTTCTGATGTACGAATACATAGGTTTTACCGTGATCGTAAAATTTATGGAATGTTGACCCAAGACGTGATTTTTCATACTCGTCTGAAGTTAATTTACCAACAGGGAAAAGAAACGAAATCGGTGAATATTATGCAAGCAATGTATTGTTTAGAAAATACAAAATAACTGGGGTCACATGAGTATGTCACTAACAACAATGTTCCACAGTGGACATTCACGAACCCTTTAACTTCAGAAACCCTTGAGACCAGATGCCCGGAAGAAGTGAGCTTCTCCTGTTTGGCCAGCCACACCCTCCGCGAATGTCCTTACATACAGAATAATATAATTCAGTATTGTATATTTACATGAATGCGAACAGACACAGTATAGAAAGTGACACTGCCACATAACATTAGGAAAAATAGTATAATAATGTTTATGTCAAACCCTTCGAGGAAACTTTTTACAAGCTCCACACTTCAAAGAGAATACCCAGCCTTAAAAAAGATTAAAACATGATCCGTAATACTGTCATATGTTTAGTAATTTTTGTAATATACATATTATTCCATAACCGATATACTTCAATTGTCATAGTGATTAATATCTATATTTATTGATCATTTAAGATCGTTGACATTCCTTACACGCATCGAGGATGCAATTAGACAGAAATGAACAAAATATCTCATATCGTATTATGGCTACTTAGGCAAATTACAAATGCAGCTGAACTGATTTATTTCAGAAGTGTTTACTATATTTTGGTTTAAGAAGTACTAACTGTGTTTAGACAATACGCCTTTTAAGAATTCGCGAGAGTTATATTTTCTTTTTAAAAATGTGCCCGCCCAACAAAGTCATTATACATTATATAGTTGACAACCTTAATAATGTAATTCATTACAGGATTCTATTCAAATGATCCCAATATTTCAAATGTTTTGCGTTGATTAAGACAAATGTATATTAATCGCCGGCCTTTTATCATTTATTTTCATTGATATTTCCCACTATTTCCGTGATGTCAGAGGCAATCGAGAATGTGGGTATATAAATCGGGCTACTCTGACCAACACAAATGATTGCTTCGAAGGAATACAGACCTTTTGACAAAGAATAATTCTGAGGTCACGCTCTCACGTCATAAATCTCGCATCGCATCATATAACGTCAATAAGAATGTATCAAGGAGTGTTCCTCTTATTTAAAGAGTATGGTGCATAAACAAAAACTTTTATCATAAATTACTCTATGCTACCTACCTCAATTTACTACTTCAAAGAAAACCCTATTTATCACTCCATTTCACCTTGATTCTTTATACCAAAATGGTCAATTTCAGATGGTTTGTGACGTTCCCTGAAGATGTTTTATATCTACTGCGTGTGTTCTTCATCTAAGAAACGATTCTATTACCATTACAGGTGTAAGCATGCGTAAAGTTTAAATTACACGAAACTGATGTTAAAGTGGCATGTTGAATTTGATCAAGGCCACATCATTATCTCAGCGAACACCCCCTGCATAAGATTTGCCTAAGAGTTTTTACCGATTATTGAATAGCTTTTATGAGAGAAAGTTATTTTTCAAAGGAACAAAATTCCCATTGCTCCATTTCTTGTCAAATTTTTTTTTAAATTAATTATTGATTTACATTTGATAATAAAAACGTGTTTCCATTCGGATCACCTTCTGGTAACCTTTTTATGCTCTTTTTTTTTTTTTTTTTTTTTTGGTTGACGTTACATGATATTTTATTTCTTAACTTCAAACTGCAAAATCGCTTAATCCCACAATAAAAAATTATTTCGCATAATGTTCGTCGAAATCAAGGCTAAGCGAATAATAAGTTAACAGGAATTCTCACCAAACCTTTGCACAGATGTCATTGAACATATTTTTGATACTAGCATGTCAATGCATGAAAAGTTTCTTGTTTAAAAGTTGTATGAACTCTCGTCTTGAGAAACCTGTTAATCGTTGTTCTCTGTGTGGAGGTTTAATAATAAATGTCAAGTGTGCTGCTTTTGCAGTGAGCATGAAGGTGGAAGCCCGTAAATCTACTCCAATTTAGTGATGTTTGTTATTAATTGACCGCCCTATGTCTGCATCGTTACTGCAATACAATCGAAAATATTCGTAATGCCGTTTTCTGTGTTATTTGAATATAATAATTCATGTGCAAGTCCTTTGTGATTTGTGTCATACATTTTGATCAAATGTCTTTTGTCTTGTACTCTTGAACGAAACTATAATCAAATCTTTAAACTGATTGATTTTTGTTTAACGTCACACCACGAATATTTCACGTATATTGTGACGGCATCTGCCTGATGCGGAGCATACAAATTTTGACCTTTGCAACGGACACACCCGAAGCAGTGAGGGATCTTTAACGTGCCATGCATACCATAGACACAGGGCCTCGGTTTTTACTGTCTCATCCGAAAGACAGAACACCGGCATGACCAGAGCGGGACTCGAACCCCCCCCCCCCTCCCGATCAGGAGTCCGGCTTACAAATCTTTAAACCAGATCAAACAACAGGTGGTTAGAATTTTGTCTCAGTTGATTGACAGAATCAACAACAACAACGACAACAACAACAATATTGTTTTATGTTATATAGTCACTTGCTTGTTAGAAGTCAATAAGTTTAATATTCTGATCATCATGAAAAATACGAAGGTATTTGGCGCCACATGACTATGGCACTAACAACGTGTACCACTATGGACATTCACAGACTCCTGAAAAATCATAGGTGAGACCAGGTGCCCGAGAAGAATAAAGTAAGGATGAAAATTATGTCATTGAAGTTTGAATAAATATCATTCAATATCATGTTTTTACCGGACTATTGAATTTATACATGTAATTTGGATTTGAAATAATCTTGTTTAATTACGTGGTCATTGTTATCGAGGTTAATCCCTAATCTGATTTGAGTTAGTTCTTGCTTTTTACTGTCCAAATCCGCGGCGGGTTTTCTCATACATCTTAGATATATGTATCATTTACATTTTATTTTACAACACTCTCTATGTTTATAGATTTTTATTAACTCTCAACTTGTGCTGTTTGTTGGTACGTTGTTCTCTATATGTAGAGTTAGTGAAAGAAAATTAATTTTTTGTCATTTAATCATATAGCTTTTGTGATGAATGGGAAGGTGAAACCGTGAACCGGTTAAGTAAGTGAAATGATCGGCTATTAGAATTTAAAAGAGTCTTTATCATGATATCTGCGTTGGTGCCACACCTGCTTTATAATAGAATCAAACAGGTTACACTGAGTGGGTAAATGGGTCCGTAAACTAGTTAACCACAACAAATATATATAACAGATTGTGGCATTTCTACCTTTTTTCTCATTTCGGTGTTCGCTATCACTGTTTTAACATACGACTGACTAAGGTATCGTTTATTTTCATTAGAGAAATGTTAACAATTCCTGAATTTCAATCCAGGCATCTCAAAGATTCATTCTCTTTCAATTGATTGACATCTAACGTATGGAAGAATCGGGTGGGAGAAATTATGTATCGTGGGGATTTTAACATCCCCTGGCAATCAGTCACACTTGTCATGATATTGCTAAACAGTAATATGAATCAAGAGATGAAAAATATTAATAATCTTAAAATGTTGTAAATCAAATAGTTGGACAGATAAGTATATTAAATCAAAAATTAAACAACAGCAACAAAATTACAGAGCTTAGTTTCTTTAACAATAACATTGGTCCAATAATGTATAAATAATAATATCCATAAAACATCTCTATAACAAAAAAGATATTCAAATACGTGAACATCTACATACAAATGAAGTTGATCGACAAAACTAAACGATAATGGATACACATTTGTATAAATTATTAGACACCAATTAACTTTTTCAGTTGCACTTATAGATATGTACTTCATGAATTATAAGACGATGAATGTGTTGTTCGAATTGCAGGAAGATGCAGGTTTTCATTCAAACCGCCTAACTAAATGGTTATAATGATACACTCCCATACGTCTATACTTGTAATTACCTGACGCAAATGAACACCCAGTTCCACAGAAGATGAGAAAAACATAAATCGAGCATTATATATAGAACCTAGTCAAGACTCATGAAGAGAAGATATTACAAAGTCGTGTTCGAATGATAAAACAATGAAACTAAAATCTTCATGTTGCTTATCGCATCAGTTGATGTTACGTTTTATTATTGCTTGGTAATCAATTAGCATGACATTTCTTAATGATTATTGGAAGAAGACTGGTATTACAGCTTATGTAATTCATATTGAATAATCAGATGCAAGGTATAATAATGAAACATCAGAGAGTACGTTTGGTATATCTAAATATCAAAACTTTCTATATTTCATTATTAAGAATCATTATTTATAGGCACAATTTATAGTAACAGCAAACAAACAAACAAGAAGATGTAAGCAGAAAACACATCTTCACCACAATTAAAGAGATGGTTTCGAAATCTAAATGTTTTCGTTATGTATGCACTACACCAGGATTTTAGGTATTATTCTAGATCAAAATCCTCAAAGCATTGTTCGTGCACTACGTAAAACTGCAATCTGTTCATTGTTTTAGGATTGTCAGGAATACCGGCTACCTGAAGGAGACGTGATTAAAGAAAACGTATTTGCATAGCCTTTTGAAGTTGCTCATTATTTCTTATCCTTGGAAACAATAAAAGTGATTTTCAATACACTTGAAATCTGGAATCCTCTGCATAAACGCGGTATGATATATATGTTTTGTATAATGCAATACCTAAATCATATTTTACCGCACCTGGACGAGTTTTAGGCGTGGATTTGGCAAAGAAATAAATGAATGAATGCTTTATTATGGAAATATAAAAGAAAAGATTAAATATGTTTCTTAAGGTGGGCGCCCGTAAACCGGTTAACCACACCAATTGAGTGACGTTTTTTACTTCAATTGACCGTCCTAAGTCGGTATCGTAACCACAGCACAGTCGAATTTTTTATAATGTTCCGTGTATATTATGCTATTGTCATTATTTGTGTACAGGTCCTTGGTGATTTGTGTCATACAGCTTTGTCAGATGTCTTCTGTTTTCTCTTTTAACTTTTCGTTGTATCTTTGAGGTGTATAAAGCGGGCATCTTAAGGTATCAATATACCAATTGACTCTCACTAGAGTCATGTATGTGTTTTCTTCTACTCCAAGTTCTGCTGGGGCTTCTGGGTTGATATTTGCCAGGTTTATCTTTTTGATTGAAATGTTATTTATGGTCAGGTGACAATATTACAATTTATTTAATGGGTCAGTATTTTTCATATCAAGGGTCAAAGTATTTTCAGCAAACACATTTTCTGCGGACTGAGGGTAAGTTCAAACAAGGCAAATTTTGAAAATGAAAATCCGCGGTAAGGTATTTTTTACAATTTATTGGGGGAGGGGGATCTCTCTATTTTATAAAATGTAAAGAAACTTCAAATGATCCTCTTTTTCATAGAAACTTCTCAATTCATAAATGTGTAGCCCTATGGACAATAATTACTACATTAATATCTTAAAGTACACATATTCTTTTTAATGTCTTTCAATGTTTCATTTAATGTATTTTGTGTATCTTTTATACCTTATAAGGCAGCAATGATTATGTTAATAAACATTACATAGCAGATATTGTAATCATGCTTCACTGTCCTTCAGTCACTTAAAATATTAGGAGGTGCATCCCCCAACACGGGATGATGTATCCCTGTAATTTTATACATAAATACACATCCAAGATATTGTTCCGAAATTCACAACTCGAAATCGAAGAAACACGACAATACATATGTAAATATAATATAAACAATCACGAACCTCTGTCAAAACAGAGGTGGGATCAGGTGCCATGGAGGAGTAAGCATCCCCTGCCGAACCAATGAAAAGGTTGAAAACACTCAAATAAAGTGAGTAAAACTCCAGATCCCCCCCCCCCAAAAAAAAATTTTCAAGTATTTTGGCTAGAACTTGACTGTCATATGCTCCAACCCCCTTCTCGGAAAATCTGGATCCTTCACTGTTTTATAATATCATACATTCAACCTTAGATAAAGCTAATGTTAGGGCCAAAAGAAATGTTGATCTGTATGCAGAAAATAAAACTCCAAATAATAGTTGTTTGCAGGCTTTAAGCATAGACGCTGACACAGTATTTTAGCGAATAGAATATGTCAACGATAACATTTCTCTTTTAGTCTAATTGATTTACTCTCCTGATTCATTTTTTATCTTATTATAATTTTCCCCCAACTTATTTATCAAGAAAGCCGGCGTGGCCTAGTGGTATCGCGTCGGACTCCTGATCGGGAGGCCGGGGTTCGAGTCCCGCTCTGGTCATGCCGGTGTCATGTCTTTTCGGATGAGACAGTAAAAACCGAGGCCCCGTGTCGTGGTATGCATTGCACGTTAAAGATCCCTCACTGCTTCGGGTGGGTCCGTTCCAAAGGTCAAAATTTGTATGCTCCGCATCAGGCAGATGCCGTCACCATATACGTGAAATATTCGTGGTGTGACGTAAAACAAAAATCAATCAATCAATCAATATTTATCAAGATATTTTTTAATTTTAATGATATATGGAACCCTATTACCTTTGATAGCAATGGCTTTCATCGGTATATTGTTCTCTCATTCTTTTTATGGCGCATAAACAAGAAGTTACATAATGTATTATGAGAAGAAATGTAAATAATGAACTGACAGCGACAGCAGTAGGTCGTAGGTGGAATACCACACATGTATACACGCCTACAACATCGATCCTATCTTAAGATTAGAGTCGTGAAGGACATTATAATTGTTAGTGAAAAACAGCCAATTCGCTTAGTATATTATCAAGATGGTATTTATTGTCTCTGGAATTTAGGGTTCAGTGGTTTATACCGATTCTGTGATGCTATCATAACAAGACATCCGTCAAAGTGAGAAGTTTTTGTGTAATTTGCGTATTTACACGTTCATTTCGACACTACAGGAAAAAACAAGGATCTTGTGTTAAACACAAGATATCTCGTGGTTGTACAAATATATACCATATTGAATATAATCTAAACAGAAGAGTTGTTTAAGAAATAATGTTTGTAATTTCATGTTTATATAATGAAAGATTTTTTATATTCTGTGCGAAGCATTGGTGTATGCTTGCAGTCTGTCTTGCAAACATAGACCAATGCTTCGCACAAAATGAAAAGCAATCCTTATAATTCTATGTTTTTAGCTTTACGAAAAAAATTGAGCCCGCTGGATCCCCATTTTTATGTGTCAAAATCGTAATTCCAAAGAGGGGGCGATCAAGTGAAAGAATAGCTGCACTACCTATGTGGTGACATAACTCTGATGGGGTCATGACCCCAATGCAAACATCGGAAAATGATGTGCAGCTTATTTTTAGCTTGCATATCGAGAAAATGCAGTCGGTATGTAAATATTGAATATTCTGTTAAAAGTATATTTTATGAATATCATATGTAATTTTGTAAATTATTTGAACACTTTCAAGTGTCTCCCTTGAAAATTGCAATGTCTCTGGTTGTTTTTGGATCTTTTCATGTGCTCATAAAACTAAGCCCAACATAAACAGACCCATGTTTTGTGTACTGGCGGTCTTTAACATCACAAAAGAAACATTTTTTTGTCAAAATATGCATCTGATGCACTCAATGTTGGTATGTATGTTATTAGAAAAGTAATGTTTATATCGGTGAAAAAAATGTACATATCTATGTAATGTAGTGTGTGTATAATGAATATCACATGTAATTTAAGGTTTATATTATGAATAGCATATGTGATAATATAATTATTTAATGCATATATATTAGGGTATTAAAAGTCTTATCTTTCTCTTAAAGTCACTACAACTATACACCCTGAGATTAAAGTACATGGCCGTAGGAACAGGAGGAGCGGAGAACCTGCGCCTCCCCCCCCCCCTTTTTTTTTATTCTTTACAGTACCTTTGAGCAACATAATTGATCATCGGTACTTCTCATAAAAGGGAACAAACTTCTACAAAAGGAAAACATCATCATCCAGTTCATCGAGTCTACTCTTAAAATAGAAATGACCAAATGGGGTTTTCTAGATCTACAGTAATCAGTAATCATGGTTCTTGCGCATTGAGGAAATGAACTTTCAATCATTCGGTCCTTCAGCACCAGAAGGACCGTCTATCCTTTTTGTATAGTGTCTTATGACAAGTAATTTCTACATACGAGTAAAGAGTTTGAGTGTTAAAACACATCTTACAAAGTCCCTAAATAACTATGTCATTATTACACCCTAAAACGGCAAATGTCAACAGCCTCAGCTAATATAATTGAGAAAGATATAATTCCCCTGCTTCTACTTTGACGACCGAGTGTTGGTTGATACCAGCACCATAACAGTATGGTTTTGACCTATATATTACAATTCAAGACCCTGACACACGAAGCCTAATTAGCAATGGGAAAAACATTTGAAGCACTCCTGAAGATTTCGTCTGCGAAAAAGTGGCCCACAATGGTATTTCAAAAATAATGATTTTGTTAATCTCGATGAAACCTCATAACATCAAAGAAATGTCAAACGTAATGAAAATTGTATTCTGGGAAATCCACTCTTATGTAACAGCATAATACGACGGGCAAACTTTAAGATCAAAGACAGCAAAAGGTATAGTTAATTAGTACTTCGTTTTTATTGTCTGTATGAATGCGATATGAAATGTTAAGTCAAAAGAAAACCACTAAGAATAGTGAAGAATGTACATCATCCCTTTTCAACCCTACAGCTTTGTCCACAATTCAGCATCTTCCCACTGTCGGAGGTGGATAGATGCTTACCAAAGTATTACATGCTTACATTCCTGACTCAGTAACGTTAAAAGGAAGTTTATCCCATGAATAACCAAAGTGGCACCTTGTTTTGAGTATTATAGTAACATATCATCAGGTTTTTCTTATGTACATTTCGTATCGTGTATCGTATGTATCGTATCGTAAATTTCAATTCTTAAATATATATATATATATATATATATATATATATATATATATATATATATATATATATATATATATATATATATATATATATATATATATATATATATATATATATATATATATATATATATATATATACCTGTAGATCACTACGTCCGAACCAAGTGTATAAAATATGACTTGCACCTTTTAATTGCACAATGATAGGAATAAGTTCTCTAAAATAAATTTTCAAATACAAACTGAAATAGTAATTAAATCAACAAAAAGGAAAAAAAGGAAAGGAAAGGACGGGAAAGGAAGATTCATCACTTTCATCCTTACACACCGCTCCGTGGTTTTTGCTCTATCCATTAGGTTCGTTTAGCTAGAAATTGTTCCAAAAATATTTTTGACATTTTCAGCTTTGAATATCACCGAATGAACAGAAGCCCCAGAATGCACATATTGTGCAAGAAAATTAACATCGATATACCTGATCTTACACCTACTCAGCGTTTATATCCGTTTATTAGCAATATTGACAAGGAATACTTACCGGAAATACGTGTACAAAGCATTATAATGAGGCAGAATGACTGAATGATGACAGATAAAATTTATCTACAATCCATATCTTAGGTTTTGTTCTTGGATTCTGTTTGGAATTTAACAACACGGAAAGACATAATCACTGGATAAATGATAAAAAGGTGACACAATAGTAAAATTAAAAACAAAGATGACACATCGGATTGATTATAATGGGAGGATGTTATTTTTACGTCACGTCATGATTATTTCATGTATATGGTGACGGCATCTGCCTGGTGCATTGTATAGAAATTTATACCCTCGCAACGGACTCTACCGTAGCAGTGAGGGATCGTTTAGGTGCTATGACACGGGATCTCATTTTTTGCTGTCTCATCCGAAACACAGAACACAGGTATGTCCGATAGTAGTCGACCCGGAGACCCATTAATTTCATACATTATAAGGTAAAACTAATCTTTATATATAGAGAAATATGAAAGGCACACGATTAATGCATTTTTACAGGTATATATCTTCTTGTAGGCATCAATACCGACGGATCGATACCGCTAATGGTGGACTGTCAGGACCCAGGGATATCTACAGCCAAGTGTCCAGTGCTTCAAACTTTACAATGATGTTAGTTTGTAAATTATTCTTAAATTAAGAAGATTCTCTGGCATGCATAGCTCTGTCCTTGATTTTGGTTTTCACTGAAGAGATACGCGTTGTCAAAATGCGCAAATGAAGCAGTAATTTGATGTAGGGCTTTGAACTAATTTACACTTCATATATATACTGTCAAAAGCGCATATACACTGCAGAATACTGAATATAATCCGTTTCACAGTACCGGATTGATATATGTTAAATATACTTTAAATTAATACATATTATATTAATTTATTAGATTTTGTTCATATGAAGGGTATTTGTAAAATTTTATATTAAAAGTTCATCAATCACATGCGCGGATCCAGAAATTTTTATCAGAGGGAGTTCAACCAAAAAAGCTTAATTTTTCTCTTAGACGAGGGGGGTCCAACCCAAAAATGCCCAAATATTACTTTTTTTTTTTTTGGTAAAATTTTCGGATACCCCCCCCCCTCTGTATCCGCGCATGAATCAATTAATGTTCTTTACTTCAAAATCATTAAACTGGTGTTGATACAGGATTGTTTAAGAAAATACATAGATTTCTAAACTATTACTTCTTGAACGAATTTTAGATGATAAATATATATATATATAAAGTGTAGCTTCACCTGAGAACACTTAAACTAGGGAACAAGATACTCGGGATTTCTTATTTCTGATATATTGGCGATTTAGTGTGCTTATAAAATGTGTTAAATGCCAAACATAACTCATTTTGAAGTACTACAAGTCAATAACAAATGCTTGTCATATATACTAAATGGCATTTTGAGCACATATCCACTTCAATCATGAAAAGTCAAATTAAATACTAAAGACTTAATGGATTGGCGAATATGAGTTTACATATCACGTGATCATATCCACGATACACTCATAGGAATAGAGTTGAATTCACCCTTCAACGCTTCGTAAAAGAACGTGTTGTTCCGACGATTTTCAATTGTTCTATTTATAACGTCATAAACAAATGCGTTATTAGTTGGACTTTTGGCGGACCTCAGATGACGTCATCAAAATAATATTTAATGCGGATTTCTTTTTTTTTTTTTTTTTTTTTTGTAGAGGATAAAGATCAATCATTGAGGCGCTTTCCTCATGACCTAAATGTTTCAGGTTCGAATCCAGCTGATGGCCTATCGGTGCACTGTCTTTCGAACGTGACAGTAAAATCCAAGGTTTCGTGTCATGGTAGACTTGGCACGTAAAAAGATACCTTATTACTTCGAGTGAGTGTGTTGCAAAGATTTAGGTTGAGGATTCATGGGTAATAACTTGCAGCAATTCAAATGATTTATTTTTGGCGCTTAATACTTTTTATAAGCACTCAATATATTAGAAATGTCTCTGCGTTGCATCAGGCAGATGCCGTTGTCATATAAATGTTTTTGGGGAGTTTTGGGGTTGTTTTTTTTTTTCATCTAAGGCAAAAAGAACTTCTTTTTAATAATAAGAGGAATTATTAAATTTAGTATTTTCTTAGACATGTGTCACTATCCAACAATTTATCCAACAATTTTTCAAAAGCATGACTCCTACTAGACGAACGGACAGACTGACGGACTTACGAATATGCGGGCGGACAGATATACGCTAAACCAAATGACCCTTATATGTCGCGTTGTCTTATGCAACACAATAAAAGCTGATGAAAAGTGAAAAGCTTGTATTGCACACGTGTTTTGAGAACATAATTTACAGAATAATTCAAATAGATAACATATATATACAGAGATGAACTACTTACCACAGTATCGTCTGTTTTTATTTCCGTGCGTAAAAGATTCTTCGTTCACTCGGGGCCTATGTTACTTCCCCGAGTGTTGCCAAACCAATATACAGTATTATACCGCAAAGAGCACACTCACTGGCAACGTAACACGGAGAATGGTAAACAAAGGTCTCAAATATTCTCTTTTTGATGCTCATAACATATTGAGTGTGTCGTAATATTCTACGTCGAAAAAAAATTCCGATTACCTTATTGTCTTGTACGAAACAGAGTTATTTCACTCGTCGCATTTCGTGCCAGATCGTTTCATGTTTTTAGTGTTTAAAAATGCATAAAGGACGCGAGGCATAATTATGCTCTGTATCTGCCGTCGTAAAGGCAGAGATATATCTCGATATTAAATTAACAATCTTTTTCTACGTGCTACGGCCATTTTGAATAATAATAATAATAATAATAATAATAATAATAATAATAATAATAATAATAATAATGATAATAATAATAATAATAATAATAATAATAATAATAATAATAATAAAAATAATAATAATAATAATGAATCAGAATAAAATAAAATAGAAGTATTTTCTTCGTAATAGATCAATCTCTTCTGCGCCCTATTGTTGACGACGTCATACCAAAAATATTCAAAATTTAGTTTAAGATATGTGTAAAATGGCATGATTTAATATACACTGGGAAAAACAAGCACTTGATTTTAAGCAAATATGCCATAAACAGGCCGTTCAGTGATACCGTAAATCATACTCACGAAAACTTCAATACCATATCACAAATGAAATATTTAATAATTGCATTACCATTTTGGTAGTTTTCATAAACATATTCAAGATCAATGTAAGTTTAAATGTACATCGGGACTCCAAGGATATTACTGAACATATTGCATTCAACCGTCTTTTGACAAACAAAATGGGGGTGGGGGGAGTTCTGTCTTTTGGACGAGACCGTAAATACTCGAAGTCCCGTGGTCATGAAAGACGTGGTACATAAACGATCATTCAGTGATTTGGTTGTGCTTTCCTTTCAGAGGTCTATATATGCATTGCATGAATCAGATACAATAATCTTCATGTGAAATAAAACAAGAAACCACTTAAAACGGTATGGCCGGATTGCAAAGCAAGTTCGTAAAAAGGTCATGGTTACAAGACCATACATCATGGTATAAATTGAAAGCACTCGTTATAAAAACCCTATGTGTAATGTACCAAAGCCCTATCCCTATTTATTCAAAAAGATATAGTCAAAGTTAAAGATTCTTACAAGTAGGTCAAAGTTCAAGGTCACTGTGACAAAAGTCATCGCATAATTTGAAAGCTCTTGTCATAAGGAATCTTTGTGTGAAGTATTATGTTTATACTCCCGTTAGTTGCTGTGATTTTGCTTCAACCAGACAACTTAACCAAAATAAAAAGACAGACGGACAGACAGACAGACAGACATCGCCAAACTATAGACCGGAAGTGCTTTGCAATTTGACCAAAAATTAAAACAAAGAAAGCAAGTCTGATGAATTTCCTGAGCAAGCCTATACTCAATGTTATACAATGTACGAGTTCCTAAGGTCACCACAAGGTCATCATTAGTCAGTGTTTATGTGTTTAGGTCAACACATTGCCATTGTTTTTGCAGAGTATTGCCTGTTTCGTTGTGTATTGTTGTGTAGGTAGCGGCAATGCAGTACTTTGCGATGCAATCTTACAGTTTTGTTATCGTCTAACATGATTATAGTTTGCACTGAATCTCTCTAGAATTCTGGTCAGGCTACTACATGTAGGTTATGTTCATAGCTTAGGACCGAAACAGGTTCATCTCTGTTGTATACCAATGACCGGCTTTCTAACACATTATTGCAAGGTGTTTGTAGTCTTGCACCTGCAGTGGCGAATTAAGAGTGGTAGGGGTTGGATTTTTTGCAATAAATTTATTAGCTTATATAGATAACTTAGAGAACAGTCAAATAATATGAGTAAAACTCCAAATTTGGCACCCGAAATAAGTGAGCAGTTTGATTTATACTTGACTTTCACATGTGCCGCCCCCCCCCCCCTTTTTCGGAAATCTTGGATCCACCACTAACCTGTCAGGTGCCGTCATCATAAAAAGAAAACAGATTAATGTGGCTTTAATAGACAAATAGTTGAAGTTCATATTAGAATCTGAAAGCGAATGAACTGGCCATAATGAAGATCGTAAATAAGATGCAAGAGGCAAGAAAGGGGTTAACAGGATAGCAACCCTCAGCAAATATAACACAGAGGAAGGAATTAGGTCATGTCAGAAGTTCGACCTTGAAACACATTTTTAAGAAATTGCTGGATCCGCCTCAGAATCTTTTAAAATGGAGTGAAGCAATGTAAGATCAAAGCACAATATATCTGAGATGATTAGATAAGAATGTTCCTTGCAGTGAGATCAAAGTGGCACATCAAATATTTGTTTGATTTCTATGTTCTGTACTTTTGTCCTGTATGTTTGAATGTCAGCTTTACTGTGTGTGCGTTTTTTTTTTTTTTTTTTTTTTTTTTTTTTACATATGTTCTTTTACAAACTGTATTCCATTTCAATAAAGTTAACCAAATGAGATATAGTTCTTGTGTTATTGTTAAGTGTATTCATCATTCCAAGAGTAGAGATAGAAAATATTCTCCATGCGCGGACACAGAGCGGGGAACCGGGGGTTTGGAACCTCCCCCCCCCCCCTGGCATCCGAAAATTTTACCAAAAAAGGGTAATATTTGAGAATTTCATCGACCTTGGTGTCATTTGAAAAGGCGTCATTAATTGAGTACGCATTTCAAATATGAAGCCTCTATCCCCCACGGTTCAAAACTTATATCCAAAGTTAAAATAAACAACAGACAGACAAACAAACAAACAGAGAGGACAAAAACAATATGCCACGATCTATCGATCCGTGGCATAGTAATATTTTATTAGAAAAAAAAAATAATGTGATATTTTCGTAGAAACATTCACTCTTAATAAATGTCGTTATTAGTTGATACTACTGTAAATTAGTGGTAAGCATGGCTATCATTATAATAGATGTACTTATATTACAATATATCATCTACTTATATTACAATATATCATCTACTTATATTACAATATATCATCTACTTATATTACAATATATCATCTACTTATATTACAACATATCATGTACTTATATCACAATATATCATGTACTTATATCACGATATATCATGTACTTATATCACAATATATCATGTACTTATATCACAATATATAATGTAATTACATTACAATATATCATATACTTTTATCACAATATACCATGTACATATATTACAATATATCATGTACTTATATCACAATATATAATGTAATTACATTACAATATATCATATACTTATATCACAATATATAATGTACTTATATTACAATATATCATGTACTTATATTACAATAAATCATGTTGTATCATGTTCAGTCACTATAGAAAGAGAAATGGTATACAGCGCATAATCATCATGCATTAAAAGCCAAATATAAAAAAGACTTGTATTGCTTATTTGTATCTAGTTTATTTTCCATGATATGGTATTTTATGGTATTCAAATGAAATCAAAAAGATAAATTACCAGCACTTTTACATTTCCTAGACATGCTTTCGACGTTGTACCACCAATAAACACTTTTGATGCAGTCCTTCCATAACGAATGGCATTTGAATTTTCAAGACAGGAAATTTATTGTTTCGGAACCTTACATATCTAACCTTCATCTCTGTCTGGATACCGATCTGTCTGACATTTGCAGTCACAACTAATTCAGGATTTCAAAGAAGAGCTGCCCCTTATCTGATCTACAACTGCAGTTTTACCAACCCATTAAACATTACTTGTACATCATAAACAACGAATAAATAAGCATTATGGATACAACAATTAAAAGATCCACAGATATTTCAGAGGAGAAACGGATGCCAATATTGTCGTATGGTGTGAAAGTAATAAAAATCAAGGAAACTTATCTTGAACTTGTCACTTTTAGTTATTTGATGATAGTGCCAAACGAATAACTAGAGTTTGGAAGGAACACATGCGTAGCTTGATATCCATTTTTCAAAAGTATGACTCCTTTGTACATACATAAGTACATATATACATACATACATACATACATACATACATACATACACACACATACATACAGACATACATACATACATACATGCATACATACATGCATACATACATACATACAGACAGACAGACAGACATCCGTCCGTCCGTCCGTACATACATACCTACATACATACATTCATACATAACTACCTACCTACCTTCCTACCTACATCCATCCATCCATCCATCCGTACGTACGTACATACATACATTACATACATACACACATACATACATACATACATACATACATACATACATACATACATACATACATACAGACATACATACACAAAGATACATACATACCTACATACATACATACATACATACATACATACATAACTACCTACCTACCTACATCCATCCTTCCCTCCATCCATCCATACGTACGTACATACATACATAACATACATACACACATACATACATACATACATACATACATACATACATACATACATACATACACACATACACAAAGATACATACATACCTACCTACATACATACATACATACATATAGACAGGCAGACAGACAGACACAGGCAGACAGACAAACATACAGACAGACATCACATATGCCACAATGCTTCGCAGAGACACACACACATCCAAAAAGTACGAAATGTAGAGGTTTTAGAATCTTCTGATTGCTGTCTGTTTAAAAATTATAAAAAAGTATGTCAGTCAGAATCTATTGCCGAGACCTAGATGACCATAATAGCATTGCTACGTTTCTTCATCTGGTTTGCTCCTCAAATTCGTATAAAATTTGAATAAAATCCTCATGAATAAACCTGATAATTCAAATTTATTTTTCGCTCGCAGACAGTGTGATAAAGCAATGTTATAGGGTGCGATTTATTAACAAAAACTTGAAAATCTGAACATTTAAACAACTTGTTCCCCCATAAAGAGAGGATATCTCTTAAGAAACAACTTATGCGCGCCATGATATTTCAATATGATATAACTTGACGGTAGGGGGCGTACATAATCCACGTGATAAGATAGGAAGAAACTTTTGATGTATTTACAATATGAACTAGTCTATTTCAGTAGTTGATAAAGAGCTTGCTAATAGAAGAGGTTTGTTCAATGATGGGTCAGTGTGTTGAAAGGCGTTTCTCTGTGAGAGGAAGATGCACTTCTGAAAAGCTAGATTAGAAATCGGATAGATATTTGCTTTGTTTCATAGACAATGTCAGTGTAGTTTGTTTAAAGTGCAGGTAACACTTTGAAATCTAGGGCAATGTAAAACAGACACAAACGAAAATCACTCTGCCAACAGACGCGACACATGCCGAGAACGACGAAGCCTGTTGCGAGTTGTCTTATTTTGATAAAAAACGGTAATAATTGCTGTCATTTCCGATCATTATCCATAAAACATCAACCAATGAATAAATTCAAACTTTAACACCAGTCGATGATTTAGAGGGACAGATAGAGAATTACTTTTTTTCCGTCACTGGGAAATACTTTAGCATGAAACCGAATAAAATGCGAAAGCTAAGTTAATACATAACCGCTTTGTTTCGTTTCTTCGTTGTTGTTGGTGGTGATAGTGGTTTGGTTTTTTTTTTTTTTTTTTTTTTTTTTTTTGCTTTGTTTGTTTTGTTTTGTTTGTTTTTTGTTTTTTTTTTTTTCATTGTTTTGGTTTTTCTTTTTTCTTCTTTAATCATACGAAGTACTTCTGAAAATATTTTTAAATGTTCTGCAGGGCGTGGGGAAAGGAACTGCGGAGGACACATTCACAATTGAGGAATTACAAGTCAGAGTGTGTCCTACTTTTCGCAAAATACTGACAGAAAATTCTATATAAACTGTATTTTTTTCATTTCAAAATGTTAAAAAGATTATGCCAAGTAGTACCTTTTGATTTTATCTCATTGTGAGTTGCAAGTTGTATCCCTCAATTTTTCGAACCCGGTTGCGTCATTATTTTGTGTCAACCATTTATAGGCACCAAGCACGTTTGAGTCAATATCAACCGGACCATTTGATCGAAAGAAACAAATAAATCGTAAATTTCTGTCTCAATCTACATCAAGTTTTATTCGGGTAATTGATTGATTGATTATTGTTTTACGTCACTCCACGATTATTTCACGTATATGGTGACGGCATCTGCCTGATGCACTGCACACAAATTTAGACCCTTGCAATGGACCCAACCGAAGCAGTGAGGGATTTTTTACGTGCCACGCCTATCGTGACACGGGACCTCGTTTTTACTGTCTCATCCGAAAGACAGAACACCGGAGTGCCCAGGGTGCTCTCGGGACCTCTCGATCACGAGCACCTTAACCACTAGGCCACACCGGCTTTATTCAGGTAATTAAATACCCTTCAATGCGGTTTCGTAAAAATGCATCTACCAAAATTAAAAACTCTGTCATTACTGCTACTAATTTGTTTAAATGTGTCGTATAATTAACAATGACGTGTCATATCATATTTCCTTCTGAAACCGGCTTCAATCACTTAAATCGTGCGTGAATTTCCTGTCAGTAAAGTTGAACACAACATCCCCCCCCCCCCCCACACACACACACACACACGCACAAAAAAAAAACACACACACACACACACTTCTCCCCCGCGTTTACGAATTATGCTGAAATTCTGAAGTTTCACTTCGTTAAGCATAAAACCACAATTATTTGAATCTTCTTTTTATCCGTTTTATACGAATAAAATTTATCATGCCAGTTAGAAAAGTGGTCCAAAGAAAAACTTAAATACAATATAATTAGATAGTAACAAAAATTTATTGATTGATTGATTATTGTTTTAATTCACTCCATGTTTATTTCACCTAAATGGTGACGGCATCTGCCTGATGCATTGCACAGAAATTTATACTTCTGTAATGAACCTACTCGAAGCAGTGGGCGATCTTTTACGTGGCACGTCTACCATGACATAGGACCTCGGTTTTTACGGTCTCATCCGAAAAACAGAACACCGAGGCGCCCACGGCGAGAGTTGAAACTTCCGGTCACGAGCCGTAGCAGTTCATCCACTGAGCCATATCGGTTTTGAAACAAAAAGAAAATAAAAATAGATAAGGTATGATAAATATAATGGGATCATTAAAATTGTAGAATCCCCCAGCCTTCTACTCAGTGTATTAAATCTACCTTTGGATACTGGAACCAAGAAAAAAAAATGCGCATGATTAATTCATTCTCACTACCATCTAATTCATTTCACAACAAAAGACAGATGAAAAGCCATAGGAAATCAAAGAGCTCATCCTGTAGTTCAAAAAGAAAGCAGATATATATTTATCGAATATTCATTGCTTTCGTTGGCGTGTGAAATAATACTCCAGTAATTTTTGTTTCTTGCAAGATAAAATAATGCCAATAACAAGACTGTAATTAATCACAGCTCTATGCAAAATTATGAGCGGAGTCAGGGGTGTTCAACCTTAAGTATAAATGTACATCCTGAAAATGCAAATCCTAGGCGAGCAGGGGTGTTTATGTATGGATCATTTCAATAGAGTGACTTATCTGCCCTTGTTATTAGGGTTGTAAGCAGAAATTGAAAAGGAGCAGTATAAAATTCGGGCAACGACTGTTAATTAAATTTATTCACACTGTCAGCTGACCACGGTAAGATGTGGCCAGTCAAGTCATAGTCACCTTTATATACCTCACCGTGATATGCAGAGAGCAGAAGAGTTCTTATCAGGGGCAGATAACTCACCTTGTTGAAATGGCTTATACATGGTATCATAACATTCAACATTTTTTCCTTTGACTTCAATGTTAAAGTCATAAATATAGGGCAGCACTTCCCGTTGGTTGGTTTCTAAAGGTGCGTTGTGTATGCAACAAAATAGAACAAGAGCAACGCCTAGCGTGGCATAATACGCCCGTCGCTGAATTCGGACGGGATCAATTCGCATTTGGCATGAGTTTCATGAAAAACATCTGACGTTAAAGTTATTTGCATTTCATAGCATTTTATCATAGGAATAAGTCCAAGGGCAATAACTCCTGCAAAAATAGTCCTATCAAACCCATCTTCGAACTTGACCTGCATCTTACCTTGATACATCTGTATATTAAATATCATTTGAATCCATCATACCTTCACTGAGATAACGAGCGGACACCATCATTTTAATGAAATTTTTAAGTCCAAGGGCAATAACTCCTACAAAAATACCATGGTAATGCAAGATATTTTCTTTGGGAAAGACTCATTTACTAAGGAAATGAACTTGTAGAGAAAACATTACCTTGGACAGATGGTCAACCCCCCCCCCCCCCCCCCCACTAAAATTATAAATTTCTCAAAAAAGAAGACAAAGATATTAAAACCCGCAATATATGTGATAGTTGGTACGTTTTACTTGTTTCACGATAAATTTCATAATGTTTTGACATACAGTAGATTTTTAATGAATTAATGAAGAAAATCTTGAAATTTATAAGTCCAAGGGCCATAAATCCGTCAAAAGTAGGTCAATCGTAACAAAACTCGAACTGGTACTGACGCCGCTTGAAATAAATTTATATATCAAATTTCAACTCGGTATCTCGAAAGACGGCAAAAAAAACTCCAGAAAACATGACCCCGGACGGACGGACGGACGTACGGACAGCGCCATAACATAATACGTCCCGTCTAATGACGGGCGTATAAAAATCGGTGAAACGTTTTTAACTTAAATAAAACTTCGAAGCAGCAAGGCAACGACGGCTTCGTGTGCAAAAAAGGGGCAGACCCGGCATTTATGATGATCGAAATCAAGTCTAAGTCTGAAATAATTCTATTCCCCAATGTACATTTATACCATCCCCATATATAAGAGTCCCCATAAGTCAATTCCTACTATTACTACTGCCATACTCCACGAAGCCACCTGGTGCAACAAATGTTTATATATCAAGAATAATCGACATATAATACAATTGGTAAGAGTTTACTACAATCTACCATAGCAGAGTCTATTGACCATGAGATGGTTACGAGTTCACATCAAAGTTAGATAATGGAGTCATTCTGTCACACTGACCACTGCAGGTACACAGTTTTCGGTAGATCAATGGGTGGTGCTCCTTAGGTAACGATCTATAGGTAGCGTAGTACGCCGCTTCCTTACATAAAATTCCCAATACATCTTTCAGTATTAAAAAAAAATTAACTAAAATTATGATTATAAAATTTCAGTGGTACCAACTCAACACTTCTTTAAAATTACCACTATAACATAGGTGCTCACGAAGGCAGAGACAAACGCTGTTGTTAAAGTTCACCAACTGTTGTTTTCGTATTTCCCATAGACATGCACTAGTGTCAGTAAGTGTATTCGCGAGAAAATTACTATGGCGTAATTCCGCGAGTATGACATCACATGAAAATAAAGTCCTCCCGTTCTTTGATATACATATTTGAATTTAGAACATGTTGATGGCTTCGCGTGTACATGTATATTAAGTCTCACGAATATATCCAAAGTGAAATCATCGCGAAAATTTATTCACGCCAAATATACGTGATTTGCAGTATACCGTAACACGGGTTCTGCGCCGTTTCCATCCTCTTCGGTCTTTTCATTACACTGAGTTATTTCCCATTTGGGTCGCTATCTGACATCAAGTTATTGTTGCAGCATCATATTTATGAAAACCAGTATAAAACTCCTGGAAAGGATGGTTAAAAACATTTCCGTAGAAAATTTATGGCGTCATTACTGTTTTACGTCAAATGCCGACCCAAATGGGAAAGAACTATGTTTTTACGAAAAGATTCAATATGAAATAACGATAAAAATGTAAGTAAAATATCCATTTTGACCATCTTTTTGATGATAAAAAACTCAATGACACGTGTGTATTTCCATAAGCTATACATATATTTTGATATTCAGTTATTCACTATGACCACTGTATAGATATCGCTACTGATGGAGTGTTAGATGCCAAGAGTATCGCAAGCCCAGTTTTGAGTATTTCTGTGCCGAGCAGAGATATTTTTTGAATTTACCGTTACAAAAGATTGTAAATTAGTTGTCGAAATGTTCATACGGTGTACTAAATACGTCAGTGGCGGATCCAGGATTTCCGAAAATCGGGATCCACATGTGAAAAGCAATAAATAGCCAAAATACTCAACTGTTTTGGGGTGCCAAATCTGAAGTTTTACTCATATTATTCGTAAGTTTTCAATCGTATCATCTATATGTGCTTTGTAAATTGTGGCGGAAAAGGGGGGAGACCCAAGACCCTCCTCTAGATCTGCCACTGCATGTACATATGTTTCTATATCTATTGCAACCACTGGGTCAATACCGCTGTTGGTAGACCGTTAGTTATCGGGAGTATTCGCAAACCGAGTCCTGAGTGCTTCTGCACTGACCCAGAATATATAGTCTAAATTTACTGCAACAAAGGTTTGTAAATTATTCAGAAAGTAGAGACTAACTTCCTTATACATAGGTCTGTTTGAGGGTGAGGTTCTTTAGTTCTTATTTTAAGTCAATAGATGAATTCCCAGTTTTCGATTACGCTTTAAAATTCTTAAAACACCATAAAAAGCACGTCACTACGGGAAAATATTGACGTTTCAATCACAGAATTTCAATTACGACAAATCGAAGTGCAAATTCGTTTTGCAGTATTGAGTGGATATCATTTTTCACTTGGCGCGTTCACTTGTAATCCTTTTGCTTTAACCAATCTTAAAAAATATTGTTCAAATCACGTGCGTAAGATTTTATAATAAAAGAAACGAAACTCGGAAATGGCCTGTTGGGTAATTACTTTGCTCTCTATGTGTTTATACTTTGGATTACTACGATTTCGGCCTTGATCATCACTGCACCGACATAATTTGTCGAAATGCGCATATAATACACAAAATTAATACACGTATAGATGACCGTATATTTATTGTAATATTCCATTCAATGCTATCCTATCCAAAGGACAAATAAGCAGGAGAAAATTCCAAATCACTTTAGAAAATTCCTTTCTGATTGCCAGGTTCGAACTGTGAGAGACAAGAAAAAACCCCTTCAAAATAGTTTAAATTCTGTGAATTTAATTGTTTCTTCGTGCCCTTGTGGAAAGCAAATACTCGGTGCAATATGAACATTTTATTAATGCGATGGGTCTAATAGTCGGTAACCACAGAGATGAAAACGAGGGTTAACAATGACATTACTGCAGCGAAGCACTTCAACAACTCTTTCCTAATTCAATATGTTTATTATGTTGTATTCTTTGATGTCTTCGTACGGTAGAGAAAACTATTTGAAATAGCCTATTAAACCGGTATCCACAATGTCCTTCGTAATCAGATTAGCATACAGGGAATTCAAATGTACGTGAAATTATCTGAATCTGAAGTCAATGCAGCATGCTGTTTCTCAGGGGCATCATCACGCGTCGGAACCATAACGTAAGGTCAATTAGTTACTGCGAATTGTGTGTATTTTATGACCCCTTTTCTGCAAAGCTCTGCAAAATTTCGATCTTAAAAACAAATAAAGTCTACAGATCACGTGATTTGATGGTTTCAATGACACATGACGAAATTACCAATTAGAATTTCATTGTTTGCTCTGTGATGCTTTCCTCGCTCTTCTTATATCCCTCTATTCATGATGTGAAAGTTTATTTGTGTACTGCATCTGTTGATGTACTTAATACTGTAGAAACTTTGATTTAACACCTTATTACTATCCGAGTGTGCAATCTATGAGCTCCTGTTGCTTCTTGTCCCCGTAATGGATTGTCATTTATAGAATTTAAAAAGTGCATACTATTGACATTACTGCAACGAGCAGTTGGAAAATGGGCCCGTGAACTAGAAACGGGAGTGGGGTTTGTGTGTTGTTTTGTTTGGTGGTTTTGGTTGTTCATTTGTAAAGATTTTTTTTTTTTTTTTTTTTTTTTTTTTTGGGGGGGGGGGGAGGGTTGTTGTTGTTGTTGTTTTTTTTTACCGACACAAGACCTATCTTATATTTTCAGATGATTTGTGTGTTTGTTTTATTCACAGGATTCTACTCCAAGGGCCCGAATTCGATTCCCGTCGCCGGATTTCCCTAAGGCGATTTAACGTCTCTTTATCCTTCTTTCCGATGAAATAGTATAAACTGAGGTCCCTAGTCACCCGGTGTATATATCTCAGGTCCGATTCCCGCCCTGGGCACATCGGTGTTCTGTCTTTCGGAGGAGACAGTAAAAACCGAGGTCCCGTGTCACGGTAGGCGTGACACGTAAAAGATCCCTCACTGCTTCGGGTGGGTCCCTTGCAAAGGTAGAAAAATTTTATGCAATGGATCAGGCAGATGCCGTCACCATATACGTGAAATAATCGTGGGGTGACGTAAAACAATCAATAAATCAACAGGTGTATATACCTTAAAATAGAAAAAAAAAATCCTTCACTGCTTCAGGTTGGGAAAAAATTTTGCACCAGAAGGTTCTGACACCATACAATTGAAATATCTTTGACTAGCGGTAAAAAATACAAAAATAAATACATTTACGTACTTTCTCGACTTTCATCTCTACACAGATTTATAAAATGAGAATCACCGTGTGTGGGGTTTTTTTTCACTATTTTTCTTCTTCTTCTTCTTCTTTTTTTTTTTTTTTTGCTTTTTGGGGGGGGGGGGGGGGGGGGGGGGGGGGGGGTTGTGTGTTACGAGTGAGGTCCACCCATACTTAAGCTTGCTCGACTCCTCTCCTACTGATTATGTATAAGACATTACGTAGGATGAGATTTGAAAACACTTTCCTTTTTGAGGCACATAAGACTGATTTTTTTTTTCTGTGATCATTTCCTTACAGCAATATTAACGCATTTTTGTTCATGTTACATATCTCTACTAAAATTCTTTGAGAGAGACAAATTCGGAAATGACACATTTACCGGCACGGTATGCATTTCTGAAGTTGACCCATTCAGAAAAGTACATCGCCTTTAATTAAAAAGCGCTGCAAGTGAAAAACAACCAAGGTGTCCACGAATCTTAATATATGACGTCTGGATTCCGTTTTGTTTCAAAAATAGAAAACCCCCACGTTGTGCTTGTAATATTAAATAACCCAAAGCGGTTCATTAAATTCCGGGTCCGGTCTGTTTCTCACTATTAAACACTTCATAAACGAAATCTTCCCGATACATCTGTCATTCTCTCAGACAATCCCCTTCCGAGCTCGAGACAAGATACATGCGATGTTTCCCGCGTTATTGCAAACTATTCAAGGTTTCATCGTGTTTTTCTTTTCTGTCTATGCGAGGATGCTTGCGTTATTTACCAGATTTTAATGTTGAATAACGAGAAACATGTGTAATGGAGAAGTATTTATTTTTCTTTTATGACAGTTCTTCAAATAAATGTCTACGAATACCAACGCGTTTGTAAAGATGCAAAATGTAAATAAACGTTTAAACCACATTAAATTATAAGTAAAGAGAAGACAGAATGTAAAATTAAAATAAATCTTTATAATGACAAGTAAAGTATTTAAAAAGAGGTATTTGTAGCGTTTAGTCTGTCACTCTGTTCCGGTTTATATTTTCTTATTTTATCAGAGACGTTCTCAGGGGAGGGTTCGCCGGAACAACTTCTCCCAAAAGTCATCGTAAAATATGTCAAAACAGGTATCCTTTTCACCTCGATTATCTTAACCCCCCCCCCCCCCCCCACACACACACACACACACACTTTTCTTTTCTTGAAAATAAAACCCCAAGTCTATCACTGACTTGACTGTCACACACGTGATTTCAATTAGAATTTCGATTAAAACAAATAAGTTACATTAAGGGATAATTTACTGGACAATAACAGCTTAAAAATCAATGTTTTATAACAATTAAGGAAACCAAAAAATATATATGTATGAGATAGCTTTGCAGAGTAATGCAGTTGAAAGGTCTTAAATATACCAATATCTTACAAAATACCCTATACACGATAATCATGTGTAACAACAAGGATGTATAGTTTAAGATCTATACTTCCCTGGTAACCAGCATTCCGAGGGTACAATGTATTACTAATGCGATACATGTCCCCTACTGCTCCCAACATCGTTTACAATGTACACTTTCATAAGAGGCTGATAATGTAGATACATTTTTTTTTTGGAATATATAGTGCAAAAAGTAGTCGTGTTATAATGGATAGAAAACTTTTTTTTCTACTGAGTGGACCAGAACAAAATTCGAATTTGATCTGTAACTTGTCATGGTAAAGCAATGTGCCAAAATGATAATATGCAAACATGTATAAAGAAAAAGAAAAAAAAAAGAGCTGTGTTTGTGAAACACTAATGGCACCAAGTCCAAAAAGTTATTTTTAGCATGAAGGTCATTGTTAAAGTCAAAAGGTCATCGACCTTGGTGTCATTTGAAAGGGATTCATTAATTGAGTACTCATGTCAAATATGAAGTTCCTATCCCTTACGGTTCAAAAGTTATAGCCAAGTTGACAACAGACAGGCAAACAAATAAACAGACAGACAGGACAAGAACAATATGCCCCGATCTATCAATCCGGGGCATTAAAAAAGAGAAAACTTCGGAAAACTGAGTTTTGCATGAATGTCTGTGTCCAAGGGTCATAACCCAGCTAAAAAAAAATAATAATAACAAACCGGAAAGATTCTAACTTGTCATGATAAAGCAATGTAACAAACATCAAGTTATAATCTGCAAACATGACGAAAAAGGTGTGGAAAACTAAGTATTTGAAATTTTCTAAGTCCAATGTCTATAACTCAACAAAAAATTAACGAACCGGAACAACATTCGAACTTGATCTGTAGCCTGTCATGGCAAAGCAATGAACCAAATATCAAATGATAATCTGTAAGCATGCTGAAATAAAGTGCGGAAAACTCATTTGCCAGACTGACAGACGGACGGAATGCAAACCTAAAGCCCCCTTCGGCGAAATTCGCGGGTAGGGAACTTAATCAAAATATGTGAAACCCCAAATCAGCACGGTTTCTTTTAAAATGGCGCCAAAATATTAGTCATGTTACTTACAACACAGATATTTTTTTTCTTGGCCTAATATAAAAACAAGTCCAGGTCACGACATTTTCAGTCGGAGCCGTAGAATTCGTCTACGAAGTGAATGAGATGGATGGGTTTTTATTGGTATGAGAAAAACAGCTAACTCTAAATCAGTTCACATAAACACCGATCGTAGGAACAAAGGCAAATCCGTCTCGGTTTGATGCCCCCGTCGGAGAAACTAGTAAATGTATACTCACCGAAGATCAGTCATTTCTCTGGATATTGCGGCCTCTTCCACCACTATACACCGGCTGCCACCATATAGGGGAAGGGGTTTTTAGGTGGCGTTACTTAACAGGTGAAAGACAAGCAAACGGACAAATACATATATGAAGATTTCTACTGACAATTACCTAGAAGCATACACCTTTTCTGTATAAAACTAGTAAGTAGCAAGCTTAACACTGGTTGGCTTTTATTAAAAACCATATCAGACCTATTTTACCTGTACCGTGGTGGCACCTGTCTGATGCAATATCCAATATATTACAATCCATTCAACACCCCCACCCCACCTATGAAGGTTCTTCAACAATCCAACATTTATCGAACCTTGATTTCGTCATATAGATCCCAAAGAGACTAATGCGACTTTCGAACTCTAGACCTTTCAATCCCGACCGGAACAACTTATTTATGGGCAATCCAGGCTCTTTCGTGTCAATACACTGCTGTGAAGGAAACCATGTACTCATTTCACATTTTCCCCGACAACTTCCAAAGAAACTATTGATACAAGTTTAAAGTTACACCGACACACGTTTGTTCTCTATGTGCTCTTATTTTAACGTTACTCATTTTATTTTCGTCATTCTTTGTGCATTGATTTATCACTTCGCTCTTATACATGTATTCGAATACACACTTAAAGCGGGGCGTTCACGGTTCATATTTTGATTTTTATTTTATGTCGTACCAAGATTGCATCTGGAACACCGCGTCGGTTTTGAGTATTAGAAAACCAGACCCGGACGTTCACATGGCACTATCAGTAGGGGAATAATCATCAATTCTAGATTTCGAAGAAGAGGTCGCATTTTATTTTATTTATTTATTATATTTTTGATGATGAATTATAGTATTCAGAAAATATTTCTTTTACTATAAAAATGGTTGATTGATTGATTTTTGTTTAACGTCATACTACGAATATTTCACGTATATGGTGACGACATCTGCCTGATGCGGGGCATACAGATTTTGACCTTTGCAACAGACCCACCCGAAGCAGTGAGGGATCTTTAACGTGCCATGCATACCACGACACGGGGCCTCGGTTTTTACTGTCTCATCCGAAAGACAAAACACCGGCATGACCAGAGCGGGACTCGAACCCGAGTCCAGCGCGATACCACTAGGCCACGCCGGCTTAAATATAAATATGGATCTTTAATATTAAGAGTAATAGCTGTCAGAAGACAACAGAGATTGTCAGTGGCAACTAAATTTAAATAGCAGAATTTTGGCACAAGGTCTTGGCACAAGAATAACGCACATGAAATATTAAAGCCCTGTCACTAATGGTTCTAAAGTTATGAGCCAGGTTTCTGCAGTAATGTTTTTTGTCTACGGACGGCGACGACAACAATGGCGACGATGCCGGGGTATGACAATAGCTCTCCGGACATTCATACCAGTAAGCTAATAATCGGTCTCATGCATGTTTAATTTTCGATTAGTTCTTGGCCCAATCAAGCAGTTTCAAACTTGTACGGGCGATTTACGTGTAAAATTTATACATATTCATACATTCACACGTAGTATAAGAACCGACTCGGTGTCCCGGATGATCAAGATTGCTGTTTTATATGGTGACAGAACATGTCAGACGCAAAGGCTTTGCAAACGCACAGAAATTTATTCCTATGCAACAGACCCACCCGAGGCAGTGAATGATCCCTTACGTCACACGGGACCTCGGTTTTAATCGTTTCATCCAGAAGTTAGAACACCGTCGGTCAATCGGTGGGACTCCCATCCGGGACCTCTCGGGCAAGTACATGTACAAAACCAATTGTGCTACGCTGGTTCATTTATCTATTGTTCCTGAATGAACCAATATATCGGTCTATGTTCAATACGGTGTGATAGAATGTGGCTGTAATGTACTTAATGTACTTACAGTATTAAATCTTATCCAGATTTTCAATGATCTTAGTCTTTGAGGTGTGGTAGTTTCGCTGGAGTTTTAGTCGCTTTCGTCAAATTTTTACTTTAATTTAAATTTTCAAACATAGTGGCGCAATTCGAGAATCGAACCTGGATTGTTTGCACCATAAGACAAGCGCTTATCCACTACACCAAATCGTCTGCCCCCCCCCCCCCCCTTTTCAGGTGTAATCGCTATCATCGTTGTAACAAAGCGCCTTTCTACACGGAATATTATGCCCAGTATGACGTTTTTTCTATGCGGTATGAAGATGGTAGATGCTGTAAAAAAATTTTACCGACAGATTAGTTGAATGATTATTGTTTACGTCACTCCACGATTATTTCACGTATATGGTGACGGCATCTGCCTGATGCATTGCATAAAATTTAAACCTTTGCAACGAATCCACCCGAACCAGTGAGACATCGTTTACGTGCCACGCCTACCGTGACACGGGACCTCGGTTTTAACTGTCTCCTCCGAAAGACAGAACACCGATATGCCCAGGGCGGGAGTCGAACTCGAGACCTCTCGATCACGAGCCGAGCACCTTATCCACTAGGCCACACCTGGCTTTTTACCGACAGAAGAACAGACATTTCACTGTAGTCAAGGACGAACATATGAGAAAGAAGAACACAACACACTGACACATATCTATACTGCTCACATAAGCACCGTAAGCAATGTCAGAATAAGAAGGTACGTGCGTCAGTATTTTGCAACGACCAATTGATTAATTGATTGATTATTGTTTTACGTCACTACGACTGCCTCATGTATTTTGTGACGGCATCTGCCCCACGCATTGCATAGAATTTCATACCTTTGCAACCACCCAAAGCAGTGAGGGATCTTTTACGTGCCACGCCTACCGTGACACGGGACCTAGGTTTTCAATGTTTCATTCGAAAGACAGAACACCAGTGTGCCCACGGCTGGTGTCGAACCCGGAACCTTTCGGTCACGAGCCAGGCACCTCATCCACTCAGCTACATCGGTTTAGTTTGCAAAAAGAGTTTATTTGTTAGTTTTTTAACACCATACCAGGGTTATGTGACTTCTGAAAAACGACCGTGGTTTAGTGGTGACCAAAACCAGGAAATACAAAAACAAATCTAGCTACTTTTATCAAAATTTACCCAAATATGAACCCTCGAACGTTGGCTTGATAAAGGTGTGATTCTACAAAGATATTCTATGCACTCGATCACCGCAGTGATGATTCCAGGTTCCACTAAATTGGGAAAGGGGGGGGGGGGGGGCATGTGAAAGTCAAGTATTAGCTAATATACTCAATTATTTTTGTGTGCCATATTCGGAGTTCATTCACATTATCTGAGTGTTTTCAACCATATCTATATATACTTGTAAATGTGTGGCCAAAAAGGGAGCCCGGGTCCCCTCCCCCTCCCCCAACCTCTCCAATTCCGCCACTACACCGACAGGAAACCAGATTACTATAAAAGATGATATACAAAGATTACAAAGACACGTGCTGAAGTAAAGGGTTAGACACCAACACGTTGTTTGTCTTGTGTTTCAGATTTTTAGGCCACTGCTTTGACCCTTGAATTGATTGATTGATTGATTGATTTTTGCTTAACGTTACACCACGAATATTTCACGTATATGATGACGGCATCTGCCTGATGCGGGACATACAAATTTTGACCTTTGCAACGGACACACCCGAAGCAGAGAGGGATCTTTAACGTGCCATGCATACCACGACACGGGGCCTCCGTTTTTACTGTCTCATCCGAAAGACAGGACACCGGCATGACCAGAGCGGGAATCGAACAATCAGGAGTCCAGCGCGATACCACTAGGCCTCGCCGGCTTCCGTTGACCCTTGAAACATCATCCGCTACAAAACGATGCTGGTGAAAATAAAACCGAGGTTCACTGACATGATTTATTCGATTTCTTTAATTTCATGACGAATTTATCAGTGATGTATACAGCAACGATATTAAATGTCAAATCTATTCACATAAAATAATCACATTAATTCTAAAATGAACTGGAGAGTTGAGTTCGCAAAATATCACCGGAAAATCTTCCGTCGACATCCATCTTCGATTCGTCTAACATCAGCTGCGTCGCGGCTTCCTCTCCCTATGGATCTAATGGTCAACCCCAAAGCAAGCTGAAAATAGAAAAAAAAAACATATTCCGGATTACAAAATGCCAGTGACCTGTTAATAAATCTAGATACACAAGTCCTATGTTTCATCCGACAGGATTCAATAATGGAAGACAGCAGGACATTATCTCTTCAAACGCAGAGCTGAAGTGGATGTGATGATTGCGCAATCTCGTTGATGAGGCTCGAGGAACACGAGAAGCGATGCCGAGCTACAAAGCAGATTAATGGCAAGGTTTCCTCGTTTGTGACGGGGCTTTGAGGCAGACTCCATTTCCTTAATGAGAATCCATGTTATTGCTTTGGGGAAATTATTACAATGCAGCAGACTTGGTTTGACATTTTGTCAGGCGACATTCTGCAAATGTTATATACATTTTCTAATGTCCGCTCTTTACGAAAGTGAAATGAGATATAAACAATGAAGAGTCAAATTCGAATTCCGAGAAAGGGTTGCTATAATAGTGATAACTATATGGTCAACTATACAAATACCATATGGTTTCGCTGAAATTACTATATTTTATTTAAACAAAAATTTATTCAATCAAACGATGGGGTACACACACACACACACACACACACACACACACACACACACACACACACACACACACATTTATATAAATAAGATAATAAATAGTTTATTTCAGTGTCACATGTTTGACCAACAATACAGATATATATATATATTATATATATATATATATATATATATATATATATATATATATATATATATATATATATATATATGTATACAATAAAACAACGTTCTCACATCCAGCCAAAAGATGACTTACGAGAGACTATCTTTTATATAAAGATAAAACATAAAATCTTTCAAAAAAAATCCAAAACATTTACGTGTCTGTGATATAGGTCTAAAATTAATCTTATTTTTATATATGTTTTACAATTATAGCCTGCTACATAAAATTTACATTCTTAAAATAAAAGCAAAATACTAAATAGTTTCAAATACCCAAAACACATAACCGATAATATGTTATGAAAAAAAAAAACCCGAAACAAAACAAGAAAAAAAAAACAAAAAACAAAAAACAAAAAATGAAACGGATGAATAGAAACCAACACATCGTAATACGTGACGTCTAAGAAAAGTATTCTAGTGGAAAATATTTTAAAACTATGAAAAAATCAATTAAGAAAACATGCTGCGATTGGGCAGAAGGTCAAAGGGAAAACTACTTTAGACATCCCATAAAAGACTACAGTATCGAATGCGAGAAAATATCTCCATACCACGGTATCATTTGTTGATTTACAACCTTCAATATCCAAATATGAATCCGCAAATGACATTAAGGCTGCGCGACCCATTATCTTGGTCTAAAATGCGTAAACGAAATATGTCCTATGGGATAATAATTTTCAAATTATGTCATCATCTCTGGAAAAGATTTTACACCATTGTCATATCTGGAGTAAGTGGAGACGAGAGGAGTTGTTCTTTACAACCGTGTTAAGTGGTGGCAGCGATTTACACGTGGTGGAAGAAACATGAAAAGTCTATTTCACATAGTGCGTAATGGATCCATAAACATTCACTGTATGATGGGCGATTGATAACGATTGAAAATTCATCAGTGGAAACTCTTAATTAAATGTGTATGTGTGTGTGTGGGGGGGGGTTTACAGATAGGAGGAAATTTAAAGCATTTTGTTAAATGTCACAAAACAAAAGGTTTTCTGGGCTAAGGATTTGATTAAAAGACTAGAAGAGGTGCTCAAGTATACGGTAACAGAAAAAAAGATGTGTTTGCGAAACACGAATGCCCCCGGCGGCAAAAAGTCAAAATAAGGCAAAATTGCACACATGTGAAATGTAAAAGCTTAATAGTTATAGTTAAAAGTTATAGCCTGGTCTACTTTTCGTAAAATTAGGTCAAACTGCAAAGGCAAGGTCACAAGGTCCATTTTTTGTACTAGCTGAAAGGTATTCCCATTAGATATGCACTTGTAAAATATTAAAGTACTATCTCTTAGCATTCAAAAGATGTAACATAAGGTTTTTGTCCTAAGTACACGTCAAATACCAAAGTGAAGGTTAGAAGGTCAAATATTACTGTACACAAGGAAAGGTCTTTCCACACGACAAACACATGTGAAGTATGAGAGCCCTATCACCCACATTTACAATGTTATGTCTCTTTCATTGAAAGCGAGATTGAAATGACGGTTTGACAGACCGGACAGACAGACAAACAGACTGACATAAATCCCAAACTCTATATGCCCCCTTGGTCTACAAAACCGGGGACATAAAAATATATGGGACATAAAATTAGATCATAACTATCTGACCTATGCCTGATAGGCCTCGACTGGTCGTTGACAAGCCTCGATGGTTGGTTGGTGTTTTACACCGCCTTCAACAATTCTTCAGTCATATCACGACATGACGGCAGGATGCAACCAAGCCGTCAAACATGGCGGCGCAATACGGGATTCGAACCAGGACCCAAGCCAAACGCTTTACCACTTTACCGAGTCTTTTTTTTCCAGTTGACTCGAACCCGAGATCTTTCGAACACGAGCACAGCGCGGTACCGATGCTGTATCTTCATCTTTACAATATCTACTGTGTGAAAGCAAGGGATGACAGCATCATTGTTAAAGCTGAATACACCCGATGCTGTTGAAAGCGCCCACAAAAATCATTAAATGTCTCCATGGTGCATCTTTCACCATTTACAATTAAATAGACATCACACTGTTGATTAAATCCCTGATTTATTGCAAATGGCATTACTTTCGTAGCGTAGGTTTGAACTCGCGACCTGGTGCAGACGAGCTCTCCGTGGTAATGGCATAAAAGCAATTTGATTTCTTGTGTTTCTGACCATGAAGCAATTACATTTAGTAAGTAGAAAAGTATTTATGATGTTTACTTCTAAATAGCGTCGAGGCAGCTTTGGCGTGTTCATATTTGCCATAATTTTTCAAAGTATTTAGGATGATTACTTCTATATAGCGTCGAGGCAGATTCGGTGTGTTTATATTTGCCATAATTGTTCAACGATTAGTGATTCCTAAGAGTGGCATAAAGAGAAACAAAGTTCTCAAGAAAAGGACAAATATGAAGTCAAAAGGGACATCAAGAGAGGGAGGGTTTAATTTTTTATTCACAAAAGAGCAATATTCTGCATCCATATTACGTAAATTATTAGAGGGTTTTGGGTGGGTTTTTTTTTTCTCTAGAAAATTCTAAAATATATGATGTGTTAAATTTCACATTATTTTGAGCTTAGCATGTCTCAGATCTATGTCCTCGTTTCGAAATTTCTAACATAAATATATTACATCTGAGTGTTTATTCTCTAGAATTTATCATTTGTTTAAATATTTGTTTGACGCCGGGGTCCGGCGCCATTAACTCAGAATATACTTAAGTCAAATATTTCATTTTATTTTATTCCATTATCAAATGTTCAAGTAAATTCTCATGTAGAATGGTTTCATTCTACTGATCAATGGAATACGACTAAATAAAATCCAAATCCCAGTTATTAATTCATTGATGAACAGAAGAATAAGAAATTATGACTTAAGTATTATAATAATAATATTCTAAATTTATGGCGCCGGACCCGGATTTTTGTAACCACGTACTAAGAACTTATCATTGTCAAAACACGGCAACAAGGAAAGTCACCTGGATCGATAAAGAACTGATCAGCATGTTATGTGTAGTTTTCGAATGCATGAAAATAAATTGGAGTTACTTCCCTTTTCCGCCTTTTAACAGGTGAAGCTGGAGTTTTGCTTGATATTCATACCAATTACATTGCATTACTGTCGAAAAGTTGTCTATAATTTCACTCCTCTGAACACATTTTGACATTGTTCAATAGTTTAATACAAGAAGTATCCTTAGTTTGGAGAAATTCTTTACAAAATATGGTTAATTTCTGCACAAATATTCAGTCATTTACCTCCAATATGGCTCAAAAGGGAAGCAACTCCTATTAGATTTTATGCATTCGAAAACTATCTATAATCAGCATAAACATGGCGGCTACATAATATGTTAAAAGGAACAACGAAAAATCCCGATTCTGATTGTCCCGCTGGGTCACGTTTGATCTGGAAACGGGATGTTCCCCAACAAACTATAGATAGTTTTCGAATGCATGAAATTTAATTGGAGTTACTTTCCTTTACCGCCAATTTGGAGATGAAGCTGAAACTCTGGAGTTCTTGCTTCGTATAAATACCAAGTGTATGGAATTGAACTGGTGTTTTGGTTTGTTTTTTTGTTTTGTTTTGTTTTTTGTTTTTTTTTTTTTTTTTGGTGGGGGGGGGGGGGGGGGGGGGGGTTTTTTTGGGTTTTTTGTTTTTGTTTTAATATTTTGACATTGCATAACAATTGTAAACATTCAATAAACATCCTAAGTTCAGGGAATTTCCTTACACACTATGGTTGATTTATTCACAATATGGAATCATATACCTCCCAGGCGGCGGAAAAAGGAAGTAACCCCAGTAAAATTTCATGCATTCGAGAACTAGCTATGGCAAAGTGTCAATCGTAACAACTCGTCCATTTCTGTACGAAAATATTTTTGTATAAAATGGCGATGGTGTTTCGATTGTGGCGAGTATGTGTAGTGGCTTGACGTGCATAGATTCGATCGCTTCATTATCGAAGTCGCCGTGACGTGGTTGTCAATATTGCTCTATGTAGATATGCAATTAATAGACTTTTTTCCAATTTAACAAGATGTAAGGGGCCTTTTTCAGACATGCTGCTTTTTACCGGGATTTTTTATTGTGATGTTAATGCTAGCATACTGACGTCAGAGTAAAATGACGCAATATTTTACGGCAAATTATCGTATGTCTAGCATGGAATGAAATACAAGATCAATAGGAAAGGGTCTATTTCTATTCTAATTAAAAAAAAAGACGTGTTGTATAAAAACGTGGGGTTTATCGTAAGCAATAATTCTCGAAGTCGGACATCTGGGTATTTGATAACAGACATTCGGAACATTTGGGGTAAAGCATCGGACTTTATCATCGAGAGCAATGCGTATTCCGAAAGAAATTTGGTAAAAAGGAATAAAATATTTTATCATTCAAACAAGTAAATTTTGAATACATACTTTACACATTTTTGATCGTATTTTATAAGAAAAACCCTATAAAATTGATACAGTAGAACTCAAAGTTGTATTAACCCTAACGATAAACCCCGAAGTTTTACCCCAAAAATCATTACCAGACTCCTCGGGTATCTACGTAGACGTCACGCCGACTTCGACTGATTGATTGATTGATTTTTGTTTAACGTCATACCACGAATATTTCACGTATATGGTAGCGGCATCTGCATGATGCAAGGGACCCACCCGAAGCAGAGAGGGATCTTTAACGTGCCATGCATACCACGACACGGGGCCTCGGTTTTTACTGTCTCATCCGAAAGACAGGACACCGCCATGACCAGAGCGGGAATCGAACCCCGGCCTCCCGATCAGGAGTCCAGCGCGATACCACTAGGCCACGCCAGCTTCGCCGACTTTGAGAATACAGCTCTAGTCTCTAGAGCTCCATTTCTCTATTTCTTCTCTATTTCTTCTATTTGTCCTATTGCGGATAAGAAGCGGAATAATGAAATGGTTTTAATCAGATTGGGCTGTGCTCATAAATTAAAACTACGATCAGAAATGTATGACAAAATTTTTTTGCTTTAAACAGAGACGTCGACTGAAAGTGATCTATGTTTACTTTAAACAAAAGATTGATTCAAAATTCCAGTTTATGAGATAATAGTCAGGACTGAGTAACATGTTTTACCTTGCATGAGAGGCTATCTCCTAAACATAAACAACTAGAGCTGTCCTGAAGGTCTTGACATACCCTTGGGTCATGTACAACAACTGTGTGAAATATTATCCTGATCCGACCAAGGGGTTAGAAGTTATGACCCGGACAAATGTCAACAGACGGACGAACGGACGGACTGACAGAGCGACAGACAGACAGGATGATTCCTATATACTCCCCCCAATCTTTGTTTGCGGGGGGTATAATAAATTACTAGTATCTAAAGCAGACGATACATGCATGTTACATTACAATTTTTTCTTGTTTGAATAAGAGACATATAATCACATCATGTCTCTATTTGAATGAGAACATATATCAATATTTCCTCTTAACTTAAATCACTCAAGGAACTTTCATTGTTTACTATGATAAAGTCCGATGTCTTACACCAAATGTTCCGAATGTCGTTAATTTTAAAAATACTCAGATGTCTGACGCTACTATGTTATAGAGGTTAGTGCCGCCTTCTTCTATTTTGGGACATGGTAGAAAATTTGTTGAAAGTACTTGACTGATTGATTGTTTTTACGTCACTACGCGATTATATTTCACGTACATTAGTATATGGTGACGGCATCTGCTTGATGCATTGCATAGAAATTTATACCTTTGCAACAGACCACCCAAAGCAGCGTGGGATCTTTCATGGGAGGGGGTGTCTTTTTCCATCTTACGGCCGAGATGTGAAATAATGCCGACTTCTAACTTCTCGGTTGATCCATTACACACATGCACATATGTCTAAACATTTGACCATCAGATGGGGTCCTCTTTACATAATCAGTATCATTTTGACCTGACATAACAAAATTAACACACCCACCCACCCAAAAAAAAATGGATTTCTTCAAGTGCTCAATAATTAGGGCTAAACTTCAGCAAACTGAAAGAAGGAAAATAAATAGTTTTCAAATGCATAAAATTTAAATGGAGTTACTTCCCTTGTCTGCCATCTTGGAAGTATATGACTGAACATTTATGCATTTCTGCATAAATGAACCATATTGGGAAAGGAATTTCTCCAAAAAAAGGAGCTTCTTAAATTTTGGCAATTATTATGCAATAGCAAAACTGCTAAACAATGTTAAAATGTTTTCAGATGAGTGAAAATATAAACAACCTAAAAAAAAAAAAACAAAAACAAAAAAACAATTGGTATGAATAAGAAGCAAAACCTCCAGCTTTACCTCCAAAATGGCAGAAAAGGAAAGTAAGTCCTTTCATCCAATCCAAAACTATCTATACCATATTTTGTATTGAAAGAAAGATAACTCTTTGTGACTTCAAATATAAAGCTTTTGAATGTTACTCTGAACGCTGCCTGGTGTATTTGCCATTAACTTTCGTTTTATCTATCAACTTCACATGATTGGATGCTTTTTTTTCTTTGTTGACACATAGTGAGTCTCGGTGGAGTTTCACACTACAGGAGTGAAATAAAAATTCCACACCATGAGTGTGACCTTTCACTCAATCTAAAATCAGTTAAGAACATCCTTGATTCACCGGCAGTCTGTGGGTGAAGCAACACAAGTCAAAATGGACTTAAAAAATAATTCTAACTTGTGGCAAAATTTCATTTCAAAATGAATATGAAATATAAGATCTGTAATACCATCCTATGGGAAATTGACTTTCCATGAGGTCTTAACAGACAAGACAAAATTTTATCATTTTTCATTTGCACCAAAACCAGTAAAGGAACATGCCAAAAAAAAAAAAATCTATAATTGAAACTGCCCTACGAAAGGGACACACCCTTGGTAACAAAGTTGAAACATGCAGTAATTCATTCCAAGATACATCACTGGTATTAAGTAAAAAAAACCCCTTACTTTGTTAAACTTCTTTTTTTTTTCTCTCTATTTTTTTGGAGTGACCTTGGCCTTTCAAAAATGATCCTGAGCAACCTTTTTCTGAAAGCCAATATCCTAAGAGGAAGTTAACATTTATGTAAAGCAAGATCATTATCTGATAAAAATTTACTTAATATTAGCCCTCTATTTTGTATTTTTCTCTCTGTTTCTCCGAGTGACCTTGATGTTTCAGAAATGACCTAAAGCCAATTTTCTGTGTGAAGTATGTATTGGACAAAATTCTGATGAAAGGTTTAGAAAATATAAGTTTGGACAGACAGACATAGGGACAGACAAATGAACAGACACAGGGACAGACAAATGAACAGACACACAAACAAAATAATCAAGAATTAAAAATAACCTAGCTCTAGTAAACCAAAATAACATGTGGCAATATCTGTAAAATTAGTTTCTATTCATAGTAACCTGACCTTGCAATGGACAGAGGGGGCATCCCTTCTTCCGATCCTTTTCTGAACCCTAAAAAAAGAAAATGTGAAGTTTATTTTCATATTAGTAATTAGCTTTAAGGCAATGCACTTCTGTCATAAAACAAGTAACCCTTATTTTGCTGATTTACTATAAAGTTTTGTTACTAAATTTAAAATGGTTGGGTGTACTGACATCTTTGGCAGAAGAAGATCTACATTTGGTCTTCAAAAGTTTACAAGGGATGATCATCCATGCAGAAAAAGTGTATCAAGATATACGGTTACTTCTTTACGAATACTGATTGTGACTTTACAAAGTTTGCTGGTGGCAACCACATTTAAATAGTAAAAGCTTTTGTTTAAGTAGGTCAATTTCAAGATCAAGGTCAAAAGGTAAAATATTTGATACATAATGAATTGTCTTGTCACAAGGAATACACACTATCTCTTACTGTTCATAAGTTATGACCAGGTAGGATTTTTTTTTTTTTTAGCTTTAGAAGCCAGGAACCTTGGCTGTTCAAATTGGGAATTTTGTGATGTTTTTCCTGAAATTGGGAAAATTTCTTCCATCATTATATGGAACTTTATATTTATTTATGAGTATTGTGGGTCAAAATGTGTATTACAATATATTGTGATATTCGAACATAAAGTAAATTCACTATCACTGAATCTTTAATTCCATTCAACAAAAGAAAACAGGAATGCTAAGAGTAAGACATAAACAGGCAACATTTTCAAGTCAGTTGACCCCCTTTTCATACACTTAAAACAACACATTTATTCCATATTTGGCCTTTTTATTATGAACAAACTCTTGTTCACTTGCCATCTAACAAAATAAAAGTATGAATATATGAAACATCGATCTCAAATCTTTTGAAAAAATTCTGCAAATTCATAATTGAAATGGCTGAACGTTTTAATTAAATGAGTATCAAGTTGGTGAATACATTTCTCAAATTAAAAAATTCCGGCTTTTTCAATTTTTTTTCTGTTTATATTGTTAGCATAAATCATGGTCATCACAACACTCTAATTTAGTTACTATTGATATCAATTTTATAAAACTTCAAAGTGATCGCGATGTAAACCATCTCTAAACATTCTGAACAGTCAACATGGATACAGAAAGTTTCTTGACATCATTTCAAAGCTTTATACCAGTCTTACCCAAAACTCACTAGCCCGACGTCTGAGGCTAGTAATTTTCGGCTCGGGCTAGTAAAATCAGGCCAGTGGGTAGCCCGACTGGCTAGTAAAAATCGATCGTAGTTTCGCAGAGCGAACTGTACTTCACACTAGTCGTTCTTTCTTGTCGTGGTCATGCATGCGCTTTTTTAATACAATGGTACATCATTTCAGGCGTTTTTATGATCATTCCTCATGTGTACGTTTTTTCTCCCGGTTTGCCGGATTGACAGTTAGAGTGACAGAATTATTAGTTTCAAGATGAATGCCTTTGAGGCTTTGAAAGCAGGGTCACTGGCCGTGGCCAATAAAAAGAGAAAGCAGAACGAGGAACTGCCGAAAATAAATGTTACCTTTAATATAAAGAATGATTTTGTTTTGAATATTTTAGAATCTTTCAGTTCCGGCTAGTAAAAATTTTCATTGGCTAGTAGATTTGTGATGATCACTAGCCCTACTGGCTAGTGACCTGAAAAAGTTTTCGGAAAGACTGTATACAATTGCCGAGCAGCACCCCATCATTAGAATCTGTGACAACAGACACAGAGTTCAGGTATCGATGTTTGTTGCTACGCGTCCTACTACCTCATTATGAGGTAATACCATACATGTCAACTAACTTCAATACCTGAACTCTGTGAAAACAGATGAACAAGATGAACCACCAATTAAGAAAAAGAACAAGAGGCCCAAGTGGGCCTATATCGCTCACCTGAGTACCTAGATTATCAGTCATGCATGAAGGAGAATTCATTTATTTTTGCATTAATGTGACTAAGTCAACACAGATGTTGAAAATATGTCAAATTTTATTTCAGGCTAGAATAAAAAACAACACTTTTTTGCACATCCATTCAGGTGATTTTGATATTAAGCATTTCCTTTGTCTCTGCAAGAAGTCATTCAGGGCAACAAGTTAGTCATTTTCTTTAGGTGGGGCCTTTTGTTGACTGATTTCAAGTCTGGGTCATGAACAACAATTGTTTCAAATATTGTCCAGATCTAACTTAAAATTGCCTAATTTCATATGTTGAGTGTTGAGAAACATCTAAAAACTTATTTAGATGTGTAAAGAAATGAAAAAAAATTTTTGACCACAGCTGGATTTGAACCGCTACTCTCCATATTTCAATTACCAAGTGGTATATGTACTATTGTGAGAACTGCTTTTTAGACATGGTGGCATTATCTGTTAACCAATTTGGATGAAATTTACCAAATTGATAGAGGACTTTTAGTACTTCATGTATTCCATGTTTCATTAAAATCTTTCATGTGGTATAACAGCAGAAGTGAAAAATGTGATTGAATTGTTCCTATACACCCTCATTTGGAAGTCTTAAAAAATTCATAGAAAATCCAAAAATTGAGATATTGACAAAATTCTTTCAAAGTAACAATCCTTACCATAATTATGATCACAATAGTCCATAAGAAATCATTATTATCAATTAACTAGGAAATATGACACTTTTTTCTGCATTGAATCACCAAGTCCAAAGAAATGTCGAAAAAAATTCTAAAATTTGATTTTGGAAGGGAACCAAAATGACAATACATCTTCACTCATCCCTCTAGATCATTTCTATGCATTCTGTTTGTCTCTGTATACAGCCCGTATGAAAAAGAATATTGTTAAACGAGGGAACTCTTTTGTGACCTACTCTTGACTATGGTGGCGCCACCTGTAAAGAGGTCTGGACGAAAACAACAGAATTTGAAGAGGATCATAAGTGACTTATTTCTACCAAGATTTATTAAAATCCCTCAAACAGTTTTGTAGAAAAAGTTGAAAATGTGAAAAATGGCCAAAACACCCCCCCCCCTTTTTTTTTTTGGAAGTCTTAAACGTAAAATTCCTAATTTCATATGTTGAGTGTTGAGAAACATCTAAAAACTTATTTAGATGTGTAAAAAAAAAAAAAAAAATTTTTTGACCACAGCTGGACTTGAACCGCTACTCTCCATATTTCAATTACCAAGTGGTATATGTACCATTGTGAGACCTACTTTTAGACATGGTGGCATTATCTGTTAACCAATTTGGATGATCCGCACAAAAAACAAAACCTTTGAAAAGGACTATGAGTACTTGCATCCTACCCAGTTTTATCACAATCCTTCAAGTTGTTCTGTAGATCAAGTTGAAGATATGAAAAATTGTCCCCCCCCCCCCCCACCCCCCTTTTCTTGGAAGTCTTAAAAAATTCATAAAAAATTCAAAAATCGAGACATTGAAAAAATTCCTTCGCACCAGCATTCCTTACCATAGAAATGATTAAATGAAACCAAATGAATGCATCAATGTTTACTAAAAGAAAATAATAACTCTTTAATGCATTAAAATAACAAAGTCCAAAATAAAAATGAAAAAACGTCAAAAATTTGATTTCGGAATGGAACCAAAAATATCAACACTTCTTCCCATATGCCTCTAAATCATTCCTATGCAGTCGGTTTGTCGCTGTATGCACCCGATCTGAATAAGAAGTTTGTCAAAGGAGGGTACCCTCTGTGACCTACTTTTGTCTGTGGTGGTGCCACCTGTTCATGGATCCTGACAAAAATGACCACATTTGTCGGGGACCTTGAGTATTTGATGCATGCCAAGTTTCACTGAATTCCAACAAGTGGTTCCGAAGAAAAAGTTCAAACTGTGAAATGTTTACACCAATTATCCCACCCCCCTTTTTTCTTGAAAGTCTTAAAAAATTCATAAAAAATCCAAAACATAAAATATTGAAAAATTTTCTTCGCAGTAGTATTTCTTACCATCAAAATGATCAAATTAAACCAAATTAATGCATCAATGTTTACTAAAAGAAAAAAATACCTCTTTTCTGCATTAAAACTACCAAGTACAAAAAAACGTCCAAAAAACGTCAAAAATTTGATTTCGGAATGGAACCAAAAATAACAACACTTCTTCACACATCCCTCTAGATCATTCCTATGCATTCGGTTTGTCTCTGTATGCCCCCGGTCTGAAGAAGAAGTTTGTCAAAGGAGGGTACCCTCTTTGACCTACTTTTGCCTGTGGTGGCGCCACCTGTTGATGAATCCGGACGAAAAACAACAACACTTGTAGGGGACCATGAGTACTACATGCTTATCAAGTTTCATCAAATTCTGTTCAGTGGTTCTGGAGAAGAAGTCGAAAATGTGAAAAGTTAACGACGGACGACGGACGGACGACGGACGACGGACGGTGATTGATCACAATAGCTCACTTGAGCCTTTGGCTCAGGTGAGCTAAAAATGTTAACAAAAGTAACAGATCAACTTGATTTACAGAATTTGGATCGTTAATAGAAAAGAAAAGATGAATTTTATTGTCAGTTCTGTTATCAGTCATTTTTGTCCCCCGCATTTTTGTGAAAGTGTGGGGACATTAAATCTCATTCGTCTGTCTGTCTGTATGTCCGTCCATCTGTCTGTCCGTTTGTCACAAAAACTTTAACCTTGGTCATATTCTCGTAACTTTTTAATCATAAGACGTAGGGCCTTCATATTTAGCAAGAGTGTCACTAATTGCAATACTTTTCCATTGGTACCAAAATTTTTATCATGTGACCTTGACCATGACCTTTGACCTGCTTCAATGTAACTTATTCACCTTAAGACGTAGGGACTTTATATTTGGCATGTGTGTCCCTAATTGCAATGCCTTTTTGTTGGTACCAGAATTTTTTATCATGTGACCTTGACCATGACTTTTGACCTACTTCAATGTAACTTTTTAACTGCAAGATATAGGGCCTTCATATTTGGCATGTGTGTCTGTAGACATGCACAACCATGACAATATGTCACAGATCACTGCACCCTAGGCCTTACTGATAGAACCCCCAAAGCGGGGAATCACAATTCTCTGAATTCGCTTGTTTCAATTTTAAATTAAGTTATTTTTTCAATATAAATTTTCTAAATTTCTAAGTTGTTTTGTCTTTGTATACATGGCTAATGACTTCCATATTTAGCTAATTAATTTGTGCTTGCATTAGCCAAATGACTATTGAACAATTTATGCTACTGCTAGCACAGTGTGTTTATAACTGCAGAAGTTTTACATCACCAAACTCGAAAATAGTACTTCCTACAGGTCAACACCTTTAGCAAACATTTTTTCAGCATGTACTGTAGATATGCGATTTTAAGTTTCAGGTCAAAATTATAAATTTGGACTTTTTAGTTCTTGAAAACATCCCTCGTTAGAGAGACATTTTTTTTAAATGCCAGCAAAATGTCTCTCTAAACAGGGAATGCCTGTTTAGAGGGATGTGCCCAACCAGATGAATGTGACATTAGGCCCCCCCCCAAAAAATATATGTGTTTCCTATAACATGGCTGAAAATTTAAAGGTCGGTAGGTCGACTTGAGTCGGGGGGTAAAAACAGGGTCGGTCGGGTTATAGGAAACAGAATTATTTTTTTTTTAGGTCTTAAAGAACCATAATCCCCAGAAGGTGCACAAAGGCTGCTAAATTGGTGTAGACAAAACAACAGCAACCTGGATTTCATGTTTTCTGGATGATTTCGGTGAGTTTAATGTATGGTATTTATTGTTGACAGGAAAGTAATGTATATAATAAACGTTTTGGCTCTTGATTGAGAGTAGTGTCAACAAATAACAAAGTTGTGAGAGTTTCAAAAGAACCACTGATAATCATCGATCATCGTTAGTTTCCTTCTCCCTCTTAAGTTACACTCTATTCTCGAAGTCAGCGTGACATCACGCTAAGATCTAAATGAAGATGATCCCCGAAACATTCCGAGGATGACCTGGGGGATAAACTCGGTGTTTATCATAGACCATAATGCAACTTTGCTGAACTATATTTTGAGCACAAGAGCTAAATGAGTCTTAAAACGTTTGAAATTCATTGAGGAATCTCACGTCGATTGACTCTCTTTCCTTCTTAATATTTTATATGTCCACAGTTTGCAAAAATGAGATTTCAAAATATCAGATTCTTCATAGAGAGCAATAATGAATCCAGAGAGTTATCCCCCAACAAATATGATGCAAATTAGGCCATGTGACCAGTCCGACTTCAAGAATACATGGGGTTGTCACAAGACTGTGTATACGCCCTTTATATACCACAGATGAAGATAGTCAGACGAATAACAAGATATTGCCTGGGAAAACACAAGGATATTGTGTCTTTTCCTATTCATTGTTCTAACATAATGACATTTAAGTCATAACTAGCACATAAATGTTCCTTGAATCCACTTTGCAAGTGGTCAGAGGAAATTCTATTGACAAGAGATTTTGTATGTATGAAGTCATGCATCTTACCTAAAAATAAAACAAAAGGTATAAATCCGTATTGCACTGTAACTCGTACGAAAGAAAACAGTGACGTTAGCCTCCTTTCAGCAACGGGCCCCATGCTTGCGACGCGATGAAGGACGTAAATCTAGGTCGATTTTACGTACTTATTTTTTCTCTTTATATTCAAACGTTTTGATGAAGTATTGTTATCACCATAAAAATGAAAACGGACGACACGTTCCGTGTTAAATAGAAATAAATGGTATGGTGACACAGCTTTCCTTCAAGTGGTGGATTGGGAGGGGGTGTTTTCTTACAAGTCATACATAGATGATAATGTTGAAACATTCAAATATGGCTAAATTTCTAGATTTGACACCCAAAATGGCGGAATATTTTGGCTAATAGTAAATATTTGACTTTCACATTTATACCTAACCCCTTTTTTCGGAAATCCTGGATACGTCACTGCCGATCTGATTTAAAAAACCATATCTTTATTCCGCTTCTCTATTTGTTCCATTGCGTATACGCAAAAATGGTTTTAATCAGGTTGCGTCGCTGCCTTCTACACATTGGCGGAACCAGAAGGGAATGCCAGAGTTGAAATTCTCTTTGCAAAAAAAGTTTTACCACAAATTGGTATTCCCCTTATTTGAGAATCCGGCACGGAATAGTTAATATGAATTTGCTACATACTTCAAGTATTTGTTATCCACGACACAAAGTTCTGTATGTGTTGAGCTTGACACGAAACTATACCTAAATAACCAAGACCACCGTAAATTGATAGTATACACCCCCCCCCCCCAAAAAAAACCAAAAAAACAAAAAAAAAAAAAAACAAAACAAAACAAAACAAACAAAATAAAATTGATTATGGTTTACTGCCCATGACACAACTGCTTGTCAATACGGTCATTTTAAGGAAGTTGGAGGATGTTTGCCAAAGGGTTGACAACCTCCTCCAACCCTTAGAAAAACTCCTGGATCCGCCCATAAATAGTATAAAAAGACGGAAAACTTCTGCGTAATGCGTTACGCGCAGAGATGCAGTTTTCCGTCTTTGTGTGCATGTGTTTGTGTTGGAGTGTGTGGACTTCCATCCCCCGCCCCCGAAAAAAATTCATTCTTTAGTTATATGTCCCTGATGCATGAGTCTACCATGGCATTGGTTCCAAGCTCATTTTCCTACATTCCGGCCTAGCTCCATTCGCACTGCAGTCCTGAGAAAGAACATACAGAAGAAGAAAAAATGAATAAATAAGAAGAAGAAGAGGAAGTAGAAGATGGTGATATTGGTGATGATGATGATGATGATGATGATGAAGGAAAGAAAAAAAAAAGAAAAACAGAGGAAACGAAATAAGAAACAAAGAAAGAAAGAAAAAGGAAAAAGAAGAAACCAAATAAATAAATAAATAAAATAAACTTGAACTTGACCTTTTCTTCTATAGATATTAAAATAACACACGATTCTATTTAAAGGTCACTTTGGCTTTTCCCATTAGTTAAAGACCACAGTGTTAATTATAGTTATTATCAACGATCAAATACTAACTTCATAGATCAATATGAAGATTGGGAAATTTAGCAGATGACATAACAACTTCAGACAAGTAAAGAGTGAAGGAGGACTTAAGAACGAAGTAAGAATTATTAATATATATATATATAATTTTTTTTTCTTTTTTTTTTTTTTGTGGTTTTTTCTTTGTTTATTTGTTTGTTGTTTTCTTTTGTTTTTGTTTTGTTTTGTTTGTTTTTTGTTTTGTTTTTTTTTTTGGGGGGGGGGGGGGGTTGGGGGTGGTGGGTTAGGGGTTGTTTTGTTTTGTTTGTTTGTTTTTACAAATAATTACATCATTAACAATGCATTTCCGTGGGGACGGCCGAGGCGGATGCATTTTGTTTTTTCCTTTGTTATATTTCATGCATCGCACTACTATCTATACTTCAGTATCATGTATTTCACATCTTGTAAAAGATCTCACATGAATTTATTTTCATAATTTCTCATTTTTTTTATATCAGTACCCAACAACACATAAAATTACACTATCACGTTGAGCATTTTATAAATACCTTTTGTCAGAATAAAATAACGAAAACTGCATTAAACACTGATCTGTCATCACTATGACGTTCACTACATGGTTAACCACTGGAGATCAAGGGCCAGTTGTTGGAAACTTTAACCACTGGTTAAGCTAATCATTGGTTAAATTTCATCTGTAATAAAGACCTTAAGACATAGTCTGTGTATTAACATTTAGAATATGATACAAGTTTTTTTTTTAGATAATTAAAAGTTTTATACAGAAATCCTATAACTTAAACTAATTGTCTCTCAAACTTTAACCACCGGTTAGCTTAACCGGTGGTTAATGTTTCGAACATCTCCTGCTTAGCCACAATAACCTAATTATATAGAGGCAGAGATCGCAGTGGAGATAATCCCGACTGTTTCGGAGCCACACTCCACCATTTCAAAAGAGTACAACTTTTCATGTTAATATCAAATAAAAGAGATTAAAAAAATCAACCACCTGCTATCGGAAGCTTGTGGTTACTAGGTAACGTGTATAATGTACTCAGCTATCATTATGTCGTCAGGGCAGGTGCCACAAGTCTATGGGGAATACATACTTTTCCGTGATAAATATTCCAACAATACATTTTTGAAGGGCGACTGAACAGATGATAGATAAAGGAAGAAAGAAAAGTTACTGACTCCACCGTATGGCAGAAGTCACCGTGGAAAAATAGTTTACAACGTAATGATATGATAAACCCAACTATGAAACCGAAAGACATATAAAATCTTGTTAAGAAATATCAAATGAATCCGTTGGACGATGGTTGTCTAGTATCTTTTCATTTCGCAATTTTACCTCCTTTTCTGCAGTTCATTATCATCAGAAAGACTTTAAAGATGGCGTCTTTATCAACGGAAGCTTTAATCGGCATTGGAGCAGGACTAGGTTGTTTTGTCGCCATATCCTGTGTGATTTGTATCGCTTGGAAATGCATATGTAACTTGTGCTCTGAAGCGGATGAAGAAACCGGTCTGTCAAACAGAGACAACACTGATGTAGATGAGATTTCCGACTGGATGCCAGAAGAAGAAGCTAGTTTTCAACAACGAAATAAGTATAGAATGTATTGACAGTCGTACATAATATGATTGATATTGTATTATCACTCATGCTACGTATATTGGTTGGTCTTCACGATCGAACCCAATAAGAAGATAGTTAAGAGGAAGGACTTTTGGGCATTACATATTCTCTCAATATGTGATAAAGATGTAATGCAATTATACAGCCTGAGCCATAACAATTATTATCAAATGCAAAATGATTTCAAGGATTGTTTTTATACAAGTAATTTTGATTCAAAAGAAATGATATACATTGTATGTTCACATACTTGAGCTTTGTTGCCTTTTAGCTTCATAAATATTTTTGGTATAGCTTCATAAATATTTTTGGTAGTGTATGTCTCATGGTTTTGAATTATTTATTTTCAAAATGTACGTCAGAAGGGTCCTTATATATTCAATATATATTTTAATCACGTGATGAAGATATATGTGTTTTATTCTGATTTGCTGTTATCAAATGTTAACCGCAAAAATTCAATAAATTTATCAATGTCACAAAACAACTTGATAACACTTACAAACCCCTTCTTTTAAATATCACTGAAACTTATTACTTTGTTGATTTAGTATTTTACAATAAATATAATATGTTGAAGCAACCTTATCATGTGATTTAGATTTCTCGTCATTTCATATTAAAGACGAACAAGTGTCGCCTTCATGTTTAAACTATGAGAAGTTTTCTGATCCACACTTAATTTTGATTTTAGTATATAATTCAAGTAATGTATGACAGATTTTAAAATGAAAGTAAGTTCTTGAAAAAATAAACTAGTTATCTAGTCGACCGCAAAGTGTTTTTATAAAGATTTGATAATGTGTCCACTATTTCTTCTATAATATCTATAATATGGAAAAGCTCATAGAACGGTTGACAATGTGATCGGTTTAAATGCTGAATAAAGATTCAGATTATATATATTATTTTTGTGATTAATATCCGTACTATTATAATAGTATAAAATTACACAGACCCTACTCATTGTAAAAGGTGGTAAAAGAGCTAAATGAATGACGATGTTATTGACGTCATTACCATGACAAACATTATTATGACCTATTTCGAAAAAAAAGAAAACAAGTAAAAAAAATAATAAAATAAGATATAAAAAACACACACACAATATAAAAATGATTTATAAACATATATCAGGGTCAAGTGAAATCGGTAGTACAAAACAGACATATTATTAATGTTAATATCGAAAGCTTTCTTGATAAATTTACCCAAATTACACAACTTGTTTTCTTTTGTGTGAACTTATATATACATGTTAATGAATACTAGAAAGTAATGACATTTATTCCTAAACAAACAAAGGTCTTTGTTGACGTGAATACAAAGATAAAACGCAGTATATAAAATGTTAAAATGACATAACAATCAAACATGTTGACAACACATGCGCGGATCCAGAAATTTTTGTCAGAGGAGGTCCAACCGAAAAAGGTAAAATTTTATCTCTTAGACGAGGGGGGGGGGGGGTTGTCCAACCCCCAAAATGCCTAAATATTACCTTTTTTGGTAAAAATTTTCGGATGCCGGAGGGGGGGGGGGAGAGCCAGACCCCCGGTACCCCCTCTGTATCCGCACATGCAACACACAAACCAAAGAGTCCTGACGGGCCAACAACTGTAATAAATCAGTATAAGACGATGATTTTATTTTTTACTGAGATACCGTTTTACCAAAGTGCATTATGATTACACGTATTTAGAGTTTGAATTGCATGTGTTTCTTTTGCTTTTCCCCTTGGACTGTACATACTTTATATATTATCATGGTTTATTGTGCATGTCCTTGGTGTTTTTTATCATACAGCTTTGTCATATTTAACATTTGATGGGGAGCACCATCAGATTAATTATATAAATGGATAGCAACCATATCAAAATGACATCATTTTAACATGCACTCATTTTGGCATTCTCGTACAATTTTAACAAAATTGTGACACTGATGTCAAGAATTCTGTGTTAAGATTTTCAAAACGGCTGCCAAGAGAAGAAGGTCAAGGACCAGTACCATAGTGCACTGAACGACAAAACCTGACAAAAATATGATCAGTTAACTCAGTAAAATGGTACTTGTTACAACCGGACGACTCGAATCTACTGGTCGTTATCATAATGTTAGAACTACCGTGTTATTTGTGCATTCTCATTCTTCAAAGCCAGTAAAAAATACCATACGGTAAGGAATAATTTGGTAAAACGTGAATTAAAATGAAGATATACAGGCAAGGTTGTTTTTATTATTATTTATATTTATGTATTTATTTTCGTTCAGACAAATTTACCGCGGATCCTTACAAAGCAGCATTTTCTAAGGTGTAAGCATCAAACAACTGTCTGAACCAATCAAACGCTCTATGTTCATACCCTCAGTGACGTTATAGGAATATCTAGGACTAATCAAATTTAAGGATAAATCTATGAATGACGAAGATCATCCTTTTGTTTCTATCCTATATAAGTTGCATTTATAACTGAATAGAAGTACACTGTAATCATTAGTATTCGAAAAACGGTGCATTTTTTTAGTATTTAGTTATCATTTATTACCGTTAAACAATATAATTTTATGGTAAATTCTTTCATGCAAAAATCTAATGTCACCATATCAAATGTGTTACAACTGTTCAGTTTTCATTGATACACAAATGTTTACATATATGCCATGGGATTAGCAAAATATATACAAATAAAATGATAAAACTTTTAAAATCAATTTTTCGCCCTAAACTTTAACACATCCAAATATTTAATTACGTAAAGTGATCTTTATTACTAAAGCTACTAATTTAAGGTGTGCTTGACAGAATGTATTATATAGGCCAAAGATTCTCCCATGCGTCTTAGATTATTAAAGCTTCATATGTAGACTAAAGAAAAAAATCAATATTACATGAGGAATGAACGGTCCCGAAAAGGACAAGGGTTAGGTCGGTATTCAGTATGTACAGTGTTTTTATATTCTTCACGACAGGTTGGGGTCATTGTTGCTCCGTGAATGGAGTGTTCGGCATAGCATATCTTTGGGTATAGCATACGAGTGGCTAGATGTGACAGTGAAAACCGAGATCTCGTCGCGGTATATGTGAAATGTAAGAGATCTCTCAATGCCTCAGGTGGGTCCGTAGAAAACATTGTCTCAACACACATTTATTCTAGGTGTAGAAATTATGATACTAGAAATAAGGACAACAAAAGTATGTGAATACAGCCTCTAAAACATATGCATCTAAAAATAATTATGACTTCTTATCCCACTTGAATCTAACAACAAACATTAAAATGTACATAGACAACAAAGAAATTCACTGTAAGATTCTGCACCGACACATAACCGTCAATATATGGACAGAAGAAACTCAAATAATATGGCGTGGGCATTTCAGAGTTGAAATTAGAACAGCATAATACGAAAGAGATTCATTGACTCATGGAAAATAGAGACGAGATCAAGTACCAAGAAACAGTGAAGGTTTGAATAGAGACACTCATGACGAATGCTATAACAAAGTGAAGGTATACAAAACAAAGATAAGACGAGGAAAGACTTCAGTACTGTACTTAGCGGGCTCAATATTACAAAGTGAAGCAGTGTAATAACAATGAAAATAATACTCTAACTGAGGCAATGCAAGTGTGATATTCACATGGAACTGCAGTGGCATAATGTGATTTAAAAAGCAACACATACGAAGATTTAGCTAATATTTGACAGGATGTCCTATCTGCAAGAATTTCGAATAATGCCTGTTATACGACTTGTCTATTGTTCTCTGTAGCATTATATAAGGGCATTGATGGAACAATAGGCTTGAACGTTGCACGAAAATTCACTGAAATTTCCTATTCTCTATAAATTCTGCGTTCAAAGTATTCTCTGTTTACCTGTCAAAGATCGATGTTCCTCTCGATCTAGTCAAATCCCCTCTACAATGTAAGAAAGATAAATATTTGTGGCGTATACTTTCTTACTGATTTTCATATGTATCTGTGTCAAGGACAAGACAAAAAGACATTTGACTCAGTTCTTAAGAAAAATTGCTACGGCCGTGCAGATAATAGGGGAAATAGTAAACACAAAAAGTATAGGTTTTTCATTTTCTATATTCAATAGAAGAATACATTGCTTTTGAAATAGGTCGATTATTGGCGACTATTGACTTTCAGAATAATCGATTTCAATAAACTAGTTGGTATTCTATATATAATGTCGTCATTGAAGCTAAATAGTATATTCAAAAAATATAATATAATTTAAACGTGGAAATTTGGGCGTCGGGATAATTTTCGCAGTTTTCGTGATTACACATAAATCTTGAAAATAGCTTCTACGTGGAATAAAACCCACTGTGGCATCCATGGATTCCAGGCTTACGGCTAATTTTGACTGTTTATACTTCGTTTTGAATCTCTTTTGTGTGTGCAACAAACCAGAGATAATAAGAATAATAATAAAAAATAAGAAAAATTAAAAAAAAAATAATCATAATAATGATAATCGTAATAAATGAATAAATAACAATAATATATAAAAAAAAAATGGAAGACCATGTTTCCATTTATCTGATAGTCGAGAAGTATTAATACCGTCCTCGACATGTATATATCAATGTCACACAACGCAAAGTCGTCTCGCACATTCTCACCTTATATACATGTATCTTATACATATCATAACTATAGATTTTGTGTATTACGGATGTTTAGTCTATTCTAAATAAAAGTATTTCATATTCTACATGATATAATGGGCCTGATTCCCGACAAACTACTTTCTGCCTAATTTTTCATTTTGACGTCAATGTTTCGATTGTTACGTTACAACACAATAACGCAACTTTGAACATCATATTAGGGAAAAAATCTATTGTGACTGAGTCTTTTGGTCCTTAATGATCAACTGTGCATGTATTTGCTTTGGGTACATTACACCGGCCTGGCAATTACAGCAGCGATAGTCTGTACATCCTGCAAATGTTAATCTAGTAATTAAATGCAGTATAACAGGTTTATTATTAAAGTAACCTAACTGAGTTGTAATGCTCGATAGTGGCGGATTTAGCAAAGGGGAGGGGGGGGGGGACGGGCCGAGGTCCCCTTTTTCGCCACAAATTTACAAAGCATATACAGATGATAAGGTTGAGAATACTCACGTAGTGAAAGTAAAATTTCAGATATGGCACCGAGAATGGTTGAGTGTTACAAATATAAAAAGCTAAAGCATTCAGGAGGTCAATGAGGATTTTAAGTCAAAGCGTGACGTGTTCACTGAGCTTCTGAGATTTGTGGTAATATACGTAATGCAACAGACAAAGATTGTATGCAGTAGCCAAAGTGATGACGATTCCGGTCAAACCATAGCTTTTTGTACCGCATATCGTAAGTATTTGAAACAAGGAAATTTCAAATTCGTGGAAGTTATCTTTTCGCAATTTCATATTAATCTCACGCCAATACGGCCATATTCTTCACTGTGTATAGACAAATTGTTATGTACACATCGTGGCAAGCCATGTTTTCCCCGGTATATTCCGTGTCCGTTCCCCTACTTCCGATACACGCGATTATGTATATTCATTAAATTATAAGGAATCTATGGTTAGGCCATTTCTGTTCTGAATACCAACATGTATGATTTGACCTAAAATTATTAATGCAAATCACAAATGAAACTGGTACTATGCCACTAGTACTATAGCATACACAACAAAATTCTGGGATGGACCGTAGAAACTATGGTCATGGAATACAGAACGAAAGCAAGCATCTTTTCTTCCATATTTTTGCTGTTCATAACTATGTCCTATTCCGATCTCATGCTGTGAAAAATGATGTAATATACAACATACCATTTTCCCAGGAGACTTTAGTTTATGCATTATGGGTAGTTTTTACGATTCTTTGTAATGTAATTGGCGGCATGATGTTATCGTTTGGTCTACGTGCCGAATAATTTATGAGCCGGACTCCGACGCCAAGCTTAAAGACGTGCATTCATTTAGATTACATTACTGCCACCAGATATATCTTTATTGGATAACAAAATCATAAGATCTGAAGTAAGTATTTGTTGTTCAATTATTCTTTATCAAAAGTTTATAAGTTTAATCATTTATATTTCGCAAGGATTTGGGGGATTTTGGAAGAAACGATATATATCTTATGTTTTGATAGGGAACTTATTAACAAGGACGTCATTTTCACGTTATAATGAAATCATCATCATCATCATCATCATCATCATCATTCAATATTATGAATATATTAACTTTTCACTTTATATGCCCTTTGGTTACATGGTTTTATTCATTATATACATGAATGTAAATTCTAATTACTTAGTACCGGTAGATCAAAAACTAGATCATACCATAACTGCATGTGTATGAACTTACAATATATCTAAATAATATCCTCTCTTTTGATTTGTGACATTTGCTACGAGAGAGGTAAAGGTATTAGTATCATTCTTTAGTATGCGTGTTTGGAATTCTTGTTATGGATAGAATGTCTACAGAAATTTAAGACATTTTTACTAAATGTTTACAGTACTGGGAGATAGAGGACCAATTACGGACTAAGACCAGTTACCGGCAAATTTATAATTTCTGATTGCAAAACGTGAATTTACATTTTCATGTGAAAGTTTTTAGTGCGTAGAGCAGCTAACATTACATATGAAAATTTGGAAAATTCACGTTTTGAAGGAAAAGACGGAAGACAACGACCAGGCTATATGACACCAATCACCAAGGACATGATTGATTGATTGATTGATTATTGTTTTACGTCATTCCAGGACTATTTCACGTATATGGTGACGGCGTCTGACTGATGCATTGCATACAGATTTAGACCTTTGCAACTTACTCACCCGAAGCAGTGAGGGATCTTTTACGTGTCACGCCTACCGTGACACGGAAACTCGGATTTTACTGTCTCATCCGAAAGACAGAACAACGGTGTGCCCAGGGCGGGAACCCGGGACCTCTCGATCACGAGCCGAGCACCTTATCCACCAGGCCACACCGGCTTCACCAGACATGTACATAAAACATGATTATAGTCAAACAATCATAGGAAACGACATTACAAATATATTCCATTGTATTGTAGTGACGATACCGACTTACGACGGTGAATTAAAGAATTTACGGGCGCCCACCTTCCCACCTACAGCAAAATCAACACAATCAAAGGACACACATATAAGAATTAATAAATAATTATTCATATAGAGAACACGGATCAACAGATTTCTCGAGAGGAGAGTTTAAAAAATTCAAACAAAACATCTATGGAATAATATGCTAGTATCTAAAATAAGTAATGCGACATCAAAATGAGTAAACCGTGCTCTGTCAGTCTGTAAGCGAGCTCAGATCCTTGATCAGTAGGAGTCCCTACTAACAGTCAGAGGGGGCGCCGCTCATGACCTTGTCTCCTCTAAAAAGTTTTGGATAATCCCTACCATAGAGTCTCCACCGTGAATACTCTTATTATGTAGTAGCTGGTAGCTGGCCTTCACCGAGTAATGGGTCCTATACAAGTGCCTCATAGTCTTCTTAAAGAGTTTTATTCAACAAATTACAGATAATGTTCATTTAATGACATAAGATCTCGGATTAACACGCCAGATAAACCCTCATCCGATTTTACATAATGGTCAATGCCAGACAAATGACGTATGGTGCTCAAATTGCTTCATATTATTGTGACCTCACTGTTCAAGAACTAATGTTATATTGAAATTTCTAACAAAATGCGAATTGTCCGGTTTAAGACCCCTTACATCACTTAAAATTCGAAGAAGATCTATGGACTGTTTTTGAATTGATCGTCTTCAGTGGGTATAGTGACTGTAATATGACTGTAATTTTACTGTAAATCGGAGGTCGGTTTATGCGATTGTACGTAACTATAATGTGACTGTAATTCGTTGGACCATGGATGTCCTCTATCTATTTGTTATTTGAATATTTTTTATGATACACATGATTGAAAATTCTGTCTTAACCGCCAGGTCTATTCTTATGTTTTTATGTTGAACCCATTGTTAACGATAGAGCAAGAAAGGAGGCGTTAAATCACATGCACTTGATAATTGGAAAGAATAAATTCCTAAAAATTGTAGACATTCGTATAAAAATACTCTAAATCAATATCTATTTGAACATTTAAACAACCATTTAAATAGTCAACAAAATCCAATTAATCGAAAATGGAAGCATCTTTGGATATTTTTGTCTTTGTTCTTGCTAACAAAGCGGCTAATACCATTATAACGTTTCGAAAATAATGTTATGTTGCAATTCTTTTCAACGAACACATACAAAGCCATCAAACAATATAGTTTTTGAACACCGGAAGGTAATGTACATTTCAAAATCAATAACTTTTATCTTCCTTCTATGTATTGGCCCCCTCAACCACATGGAAACCCACACACACAAATCAAGTTTTATATCAATTTCTAATCATAGTTCGACTACCATTTTTGTCTAAACACATCTTTTCCACATATTATTAAATATTGTAATGTGGGTTTTAAAAACAGCAACATCAATTACTTTTGGTCAATAGATATGGTCAAATTATTGATAAACTTAATTCTGAAAATTATCTAGGGATTGAAATTTCTACTTTTGATTTTTCCAAGTTATATACTTCTTTACTTCACGAGTTAATGGAAGAGAAATTGTTGTCTCTAATACGCTGATGTTTCTGCAGAGAGTCTCAAACATACCTCTGCACTTCTAATAAATCTGAATTTTTTTTCTCTTATAAATAATAGAATTTTTACATGTATTGGACTTGCAATGAGATTTGTAATGCAATCATTTTTCTGGTGGACAAAATTTATTTGCAATTTAACGGCAAGTTATATAGACATATAGTAGGATTCCTATGGGCACCATCAGCGCCCCTTTTCTAGTCATTGCTTTAGTATAAGGGGGACTTCATGATTTAAGTTCAAAAATCTAAACGTCTTGAATTTATTGATAATTTAACTACAGATCTAGATATCTGGATGATATACTTATCAGCGATAACCCTGCGTTTGAAAAGTACGATAAAGACAACTGTCCTCTGCAACTTCAGCTAAAAAAAAGAAACACATGTAATAAATATCTACCTTTTCAAAATCCTAATATCAAGATTAAGAAGCCGGCGTGGCCTAGTGGTATCGCGTCGGACTCCTGATCGGGAGGCCGGGGTTCGAGTCCCGCTCTGGTCATGCCGGTGTTCTGTCTTTCGGATGAGACAGTAAAAACCGAGGCCCCGTTTCGTGGTATGCATGGCACGTTAAAGATCCCTCACTGCTTCGGGTGGGTCCATTGCAAAGGTCAAAATTTGAATGCCCCGCATCAGGCAGATGCCGTCACCATATACATGAAATATTCGTGGTGTGACGTAAAACAAAAATCAATCAATCACTCAATCAAGATTAAGGATAAAAGGTATACACACATTTGTTTTGATTAAAAGCATGAAAACTTCGGATTTCCTAATGTTAATTTTCTAAGGTTAAATGGCGATTTTCCTAGACTACCATCATATGGCTTTCACATTTTCTAATTGGTTCTGTATGTTAGATCATATGCTGACGTTTTGGGTTTTTTTTTTTTATTTTAATAACAAAAATGAGCAATAACTTTTTACAGATATCATGATCTCAGAGAAACTTTCGGAAAATTTATCAAATTTTGGAAATATTACGTCCAAAATAATGTATTCACGTAATTTCATTCCTACATTTTACGGTGACATTGTATATAAACTTAGACGCGTCAAAAGCTCCGATGATGGCATCCGGATTAAAACAGTCAAACGCCTTGGCTATCGCCAATGTGACCCTCATGCACTAGACCCCTCTACGTCCGTTTACAGACATTATCTGGGTTTTGTATAAACTTCCTCAGAGGACACACAAGGTCCTGAGCCTAGTCCTCTCTCACTGTTAGTCGGGACTCGCTTGGAATAAGGACATTTACTCGCTTTCAGAAGAGCTTAACTCGGTAGGCTCAAGTTGACGTGACTTTTATATTTCATATATAATTTTTACACATTATACATTTCTTGTTTGCATAGGCCTCGCTAACTGGGAAGCTTTTGGTCTTAGATGTAAATGTATGGCGTATAATTCATATAATGATAAATGTTTGTCCTTTATTATACCCCCCGCAAACGAAGTTTGGGGGGGGGGTATATAGGAATCACCATGTCCGTCTATCCGTCAGTCCCTATTCCTGTCCGGGCCATATCTTTTTATTGGATGGATGGATTTAGATAATATTTCACAATATTGTTGCCAATGACCAAAGAGTGTGTCAGGACCTTGACCCAAGGTCATAAATCAAAGGTCAAGATCACTGTGGACTTGGTTGTTAAAACAGTGTCCTGGCCATATCTTTTTATTGAGTTGATGGATTAAGATAATATTTCACAGGATTGTTGTCCATGGCCCAAGGGTGTGTCATGATCTTGACCAAAGGTCGTAGGTCAAAGTTACTGTGAACTTGGTTGTTAAATCGTGTCCGGGCCATATCTTTTTATTGGGTGGATGGGTTTAGATAATATTTCACAGGATTGTTGCCCATAACCCAAGGGTGTGTCATAACCTTGAACAAGGTAATAGGTCAAAGTCACAATAGACATAATGGGTAAAACTTTGTTATACATGCTCTATGGATGCCTCATGGGTTGTTATAAAGGGATGAATTAATGCATGTCTCCACTTTGTTGCCGCGGGGGGATATTTGTCCCATTAGGACAGCTCTAGTGGTTTTTTTCTGCCGTGGTTGCGAATGGGAAGGTGGGCCCACAAACCGATTAACCACACCAAGTAACTGGCGTTGATCCGATTGACCATCCTAAGTGGGTGCCTCAAATGCATTACAAATGAATTTGTTCTGGTGTCTTTCTGTCTGTGATACTGAATAAGATGTCTTTATGCATTCTTGAACATCAATGCCATTTTCCACATTATGAAACTTATCAGCCTCTTCGAAAAAGGTCAACACTGCATAAAGGTAATTTTCTTTTATCATTTGTCATTGTCACATGAAATATAAACTGGTAAGAGAACATGCATGATATAATCGAATAAACGGCATATCTTCCTTCTTTAGGCAGCACCAGTGATTGCAGAGATAGAAAATGTCTAACGCTTTGATAGGAATATCAGCAGGTCTAGCTTCCTTCGCTGTGTTTGGCACTATAGTGATAATTGCATGGAAGTTTTGCTGCAAAGTTTTTGCTGAAGCACAAGACAAAGAAAATGAAATGGAAATGGGAGGGACTCCAACCGAAGATGCAGATTAAATTGATGATATTGGTTTTTTTTTCCGTCGTTGATACATGAACTATAAAGATTGGCGAATTTTCCACATTTCCTTTTATTTTTATCGTTATCATCGTTTACAAACATATCTCGAATGGATCTCATAATTTGACGACATTTCCGGTTTGAAGTGATTCGTTAAGGGCTATAGCAACCTTAGTTGATATCACATAGCTCTCAGGGGTAACAAGGCATTCAGTTTTACCTGCAATATAAGAAAGATGACAGAACAACTTTAGTACAAAACTTGACAATCACCTTTCCAATATACGACGATAAAAATGTATATACAATATCTGTTTAACACTGAAAATAAAATTACACATATAATGTACAGTTTTTGTATTTTGTTGGAGACCTTCCCTCAAAGTATTGCATTGTCCGTTGATCTAAAGGTCTCTGAAGAGATTACGCTGATTCAGTACGCACAATATTGACTAATTTTCATTGACTATTGCATATTTTTTAAATTATAAATCCGTATAAATACAGAGGTCGCTAACATTACATTTGTAAAATGTCAGAAAATAATGAATGTTAATTATCACTGTATTGATACATGTACAAGGACTTATTTTACATTTATTTATTTATTTATTTGCGCATGTCGACAAGTTATGTCTGTTCTGTGATGCCCGAGACCGGAACTATGGAAATTCAAATTGATGAAGAAAAAGTAAGAACCATAAAAACCAATCTACAGAAAGAGCTTTGCGTGTGGGGAAATTCTTAAGTTTCCTGACATTATCTTATAAAATCAATGTACATCCCCAAACATTACTTTGAACAATAATGTTACTACTATCCTAGTAACAAGGTGAAGGTCATCAAATTGTTAGCACCATTGACCGTTCCAAGAGTGCATATTTAGGGCGAATATCTTTGTGAAATTTTATTAATCACAATGAGTGACAGGATATTTTGTTCTGTAATATAATGATCGCTTAAGAAAGACTCAAGTACCTGGAAGAAAATCATAGCCATCGACATGTCCTCTGAGAGAACTTCCATTTTCTTTGGGTAATCTTCCTCGAAACTGACAAAAATAAAATACGGCGGCGGATTAATGAAAAAGGACTACCTCATTACTTTCATTGCGTGTTCTTGGTCATCACTTTCATATTTCAAATAGCATTTTTGCCATTAAACATTTCTTGTGGGTATATTTAAGATCGGGAAGATCGGTCCGTAATCGATTAACCACACCAACTTATTAACTAGCGTTATTTCATCTACCGTCGTAAGTTGGAACCCCAACTGCATATCAGTTGAAATTTAATATCTTTATTACTTGCTGTTTTGGCTGTGATGAGTTTTGTCTTACGGCTAAGTCAGATATATTTATGGCTTTTTTCAGACCCATTTCCAATAGAGACATTATTGCGCTTATTTGGTGACTTCATCTGCCTGGTATAATGCACATAAATATAGATTTATGTAGCGGGCCCGCAGGAAACAATGAAACATCTTACGTAGTGCAGGAAGGGATTTTTCATGTCTACTTAGACCGAATATCTCAGGTTTTACTGTCTCATCCAAAAGGCATGGTACCGAGGAGCAGTCAACAGGTGTTCGAACCCAGGACCACTCAATCATGACCCAAACACCTTACCATTGGGATCTATAGCAGCCAGAATATCATACCGACAGCCAATATCAATATTATCGTAAACAGAACTTTATTTCCAGTACCGTACCTATCATTGCCTCCGTGTATGCAATGAAAAGATGTAATCAAGATTCAATATAGAGATATATGAGCATTGTTTCTCAGTCTTACTTATCATACATTATTAAGTTTGGAATCTTGTATTACACGCAAGACAGGAATAATCATGTCGGTATTATGTGCGGCTAAGTGTTATGTAAGACGTAAAAGAGGAGATACTAATCTGGTACCAAAAGTTCACCGTGGATTCTTCACTTACAGTAGAATGTAGAAAAATACAATAGAAACTTGCATTGTAACTGTGGTGCCAATATTGTTATATCGAGGTAGTAATATATTAAATTACCTGTAAAGGTAACGTCTCTTTTGTCAGTTTGCGTGCCAAAAACTTACAGAATTAAGACATTGGTTCCAATTTTCATGATATTATTTATGAAACATGCAAGAAAATGTGTAAATTAATAGAATTAAATGCAAATAAACGGTATATCACAGCACCATACGGTGTGGAATAATATATCTATTACTGGCAGCTGACCAATTCTAATTATATACATAATCTTGATAAGGCTGTTCATTTTAGCGGTGGCATTATGTCAGAAATAGTCAATTAAACTGATTAGTAACTGAAGCACTGACGATTCAGTATTAAAATAAATACAGAAAATAAGAGAAAAATCTACGATATGATCATATATATGCTTGTTTTGGATCAGAAAATCTTATCTACGAAATTCCTCATTATAATATATATATTCCTATGTGATGATCAAAGCCGGAATTATCGAAATCCAAAATACAAATATTTGAAGAGTAAACCAAATTATGTACAAGCCTAACATAAACACTTAGGACAGTGTTTTTATGTAGATCGGAGTTACTCCTTACTTTAAAATACTTTATGAAAAATATTAGAACATATACACATTATACTTTTGTGCTCCAGATGCACATTCCGATAACTTAAGTCTCTTCAGTCATGCTCATAGCCGAAAGGATTCTAGCAATATTTAAATGTTTCAAGAAAAGAGGTAAAGCCAAAGTAGCCGAAAACGCGAGCCAAATATTTAATCTAAAGACAGAGCTATATAAACTTTTATCACACTTCGGGTCAGAATGGAAGCATTCGAACAAATCATTAGCCTACATGTTGATGTAAGTAGATATTAATTTCTGGAGAGTAAAAAAAAAAAAGAGAGCAAAAAAAAAAAAAAAAATAGATAGATAGACAGAAAAAAAAGAAAGACAGAAAATAGAAAAGAAGGACAAAATGTAGAAAAAAACCTGATGGTGATTAAAGAGAAATTAAGAAATTTTGCAAATTAAAAATGTTGCTGATATTGATAAATTGATCTAGTCTGTTATGATAATTTAACAATTTCTTATCGTTTGTGAATAGTCCATACGTTCAGACTAAGACGAAATTGTCCCCTGAAAATTCAACAAAACGAGCCAGATTGTGTAACAGGAAACAGACAGAGATGTTTATATTACCTTCTATAGCATCAATAAAATGTTCCATTTCTACTCGGAAGCTGTCTGCATATCGTGTTATAAAATGGTCCAATACGGGTGATTGTTTGATTCCCTCTGCTGACGTAGTTTGTATCTCAGATTGTTTTAGATTATTAGACTGCACAACTGCTCTAGTGCCAAGCACCTGTAAATATGGGAAAAATTATCGTACATTTATCTATGAAATGTAGAAATCTAAAAGACCACAGTATAAATTCGTTAGAGTACAAGTAAATGTTCTATCTCCAAAATCAAATAACAACTCTACGTAAACCTCTTGTGTTTGGTGGTAAATTATCCTTTTTATCAGGCGTTCGTATTCAACGATTAGCGTTTGAACTTTGGAAATAAGTTCTACATACTGTTAAGCCGGAAATTTTCGCAAGGTTTAAATTCGTAAGATCAACACAACCTATTTATTCGCAAGCATATATATATATATATATATATATATATATATATATATATATATATATATATATATATATATATATATATATATATATATATATATATATATATATATATATATATATATATATATATATATATATATATATTTCGTTTGTTTTGTTTTGTTTTGGTCCATATTCTCTTAAACTTTATGTATCAGATTAACATTCGGGAAAGTAAAGTTATAAATAACTTTATATATAATTATCACATATCAAAACACCCAAATAGATACAAGTTAGAACATCACACGGGTCACATTCATGTAATTAGATAAAACAGTTGTACTGTCATATTACATGTACTATCTGATAAGCTCATGAGCATTGCCAGAAGTGCCTTTACCTGTTGAAATATTGAACGCTTAATAATACCGACAATTCAAGACTAAAAGAGCTTTATTCAGCTATGCTTAAAGTCAATATAAATAGATACTTGATTTGCATTTTATAAATCACTTTCAAAGTAGGAATCAAAATGACCACACCGTCTTTAGCAAAGTGATTTAATGATATCTAAGTGTCCAGGCCGACGTTGTTGTTCCAAACCAGTTTAATACATAGCATAATCGACTTCTCATAACCTGATCAGTAAAGACAGTCATGTTTGTTTACTATTAACAGTTAATGTTCTTTATGTGAACAAAATCAAGGATAAAGATTCGAAGTACGGTACATAAAATGTAAAAGAACACAAACACGCTGTATTGCAAATTTTCGGCCTCACGACCTTTATCAAGCAATTTTTCAGATGACATACAATGCAATACAGAGTGTTTATGTTCTTTTAAAATCAAGGATAATTGTGACCTACATGTTCGACAAGGAGCGCTTTGTATAATGAATATAGAGCATATATACCTTTTTCACGCACCACGAGATATGGTCCCGAGCGAAGCGAGGGAGCATATCGAGGGGGCGGGGGAAGAGTACATCAACCGACTTGTTCATGGTTCTGTATGTAGTTAAAGGACAAATTCTCATTGGTTTTGAGATTTTCCCAAACAATAATCTATATGAGCCCATGGCAATACTTTTGTTATCAAGTAATCATTGAATAATTAGTAAATTAATATCATTTACAAATTCATTCTTCCATGATATTTCAATATTCGGGTTGTGTCCAGCAGTATATTATGGATTTTTAATTAAAGGTATTTAAAAATGATGACATTATCGATATATCTACCCATAGAGTATTATTTCATCCGGAAAATTCAAATGATAACAAGCGTTTTGGTCTCTCCACTACCGACTCCGAGCTAGAAAAATAACGGTACAAAAGAATACCATAACAATGTTTTTTCTATAAATGTATGGAGAGTCTCTGCACAAAATCGGAATTCAAAACTGAATATATCGTTCGAGGAGTACTCTGTGGTACATGTTGCTATGAACAATACATCGGAACCAGAGCTAAATTATTGGCTATGTCGTTTTGTGAATTAAGCACGTCGTCAAGACGGTAAATAAATAGACCATTTATCTTTTAATAGATTTTCATGAAATAGATAAATACTTTAAAATTGTATCCATTCGAAACCTGGTGAGATAATGTCAAGACAGGCATTCGAACCCATGATCCTTTTCATTTGCAAATTTACAGTTTCGGTCGAAACTAATATAATCATAAGTACGAATTAAGAACATCTGTTGAATGTAATCTTCATTAAATGTTTAAATAGAATAACAAATTATAATAATAATTTCATATCTTCAGACTTTGTTTGTAGAAGCTAGAATAAATAGCAAAGTAAATAATCAGTCCGGTAGAGTTTATAGTTGTTCACCGCTTTACCATGCTGGATTTGAAGAACAAGAAATCATGCAGCGCAGTGGTCATGGGAGTACATGGGAGTACATGTTTGAGTGTATAAGCGGCCATCGGAAACCAAACTTCAAAATATATCTGACGCATTTCAACCGCCACCACCTAAAATCTGACAAGGAGAATATTCCACCACTACTTTCGCCGAAACTTTACTCTCAGTCAACTGAAACCAATACACAAGATCCATCTTCTTCTGAAACCAGACACATGTATACACAGATTGAAATTCCGGAATGCATCAACTCAATCATTTTAATTGAAAATGGGAAAGAAATATAATTATCTTTATAAATTTATTTTAGACGTGATGTGATTCATGTATTTTTCTTATCACTATCGGAATTAAATTAAAATCTATTGACGGTCTTATGCATTTTTTTATTTATTCAATTCGACATATGGTCAATTCGAGCAAAGACAATTTTTGACAATATCTAGATTTGGTTCGAGTGGATTCATTCCATTCTCTTCCATTCAAATACAGTGAGGCACAGAGCTCTTGACTTGGTGCGCACCAAATGAAATATCGAAGGCAAGTATCTATTGTTCAAAGGTGTGAACCATGTATTAATTGATGTGTGTAAGAAACATACGGGTGAAGAATTAATGTCATTACTAGAGAAACATTATATGAAATGTGTGTTTATATCAGCGGCATGCATCAACCAATTACAACCTTTGGATATCTTACCAAACAGCACCATCAAGTGTTCACTGAAACAGTGTCTCGAGGACTGGTACGCGGCGTACATAGCAAAACAAATAAAGAATGATGTTGCAATAAAAATTGACATGCGAGTATCTATTCCAAAACCATTACATGAAAACTGGCTTCTTAATTCATTTGATACACTCAGAAAGAACGAGGAACTTGGAAAAAGCTGATATTTAGCCATCAAAATAAGAACAGTCGAACATGAACTATCTTATGTTTGCATTACCTCGTTCTTCATTTGTGAAACTCTTATAGCGGAGGATAATAGGATAATATTTCAGCAAGGTTTTTATTTTCGCGAGTTGATGGACTCGCTAAATTACGCGAAAATTAAAACCTCGCGAATAAAACCGGATTTACAGTAATCTGAATTCGAAGTAAACTATTACACGATCTTTGTGTGTGTGTGTGTGTGTGTGTGTGTGTGTGTGTGTGTGTGTGTGTGTGTGTGTGTGTGTGTGTGTGTGTGTGTGTGTGTGTGTGTGTGTGTGTGTGTGTGTGTGTGTGTGTGTGTGTGTGTGTGTGTGTGTGTGTGTCTGTGTGTTCTTTGAAGATATTTCTTTAGTGAAGAATGAGGATGTGAGCGCGTAGCCCGGAATACTAAATTAATGAAAATTGTATTTTCAATGGACCACCCACGTCCGTACCTAAGCTACAGTGGAATCGATTATTTTTGTGATTCTATCTTATGAGCCTAATCTTCTTAGCTCTGCGCGTCTTTGGTAATATTTGTCATATAGCTTTATCCAATGTCTCTTTTACCTATCTTACCCCGAGTCTTATATAACTAAAACTACATTCACTTTGTTTTCAAAAACACTACATTTATGTATATATATTATCAACGTTTTCTAATTGTAGTTTATGTTAGCAATGCACATATTAATAATATTGAAATACCTCAACGTTTTGTTCATATCCATATCCACACTCTCGCGAGAGTTCCAGTTGCGCCATCACACCGGAAGGAAAAGTGAAAACAGCGCATGCAGTGTCATATTCACCAACACGTTTGTACATATCCGCTGAAGTTCCATTACAACACCCATTGGCATAGACGGAAGAAGGTTTCTCTCCCACCATCCAACAGATATAGTCGATATCGTGAATCCCCATGTCGAAGAATATGCCTCCTATAACGATAAAAATAATGAAAAATTTCCAATGTTTTTGTAAATTTGATATTATTAGCATACTGAAGGGAACATTAAAGTGATGCGAATGACATAGACGAGAATGACTTCCTTTTATGTCACTCCAAGATTATTCCACATATATGGTGGCGGCATTGACCGGATGCATTGCATAGAAATTTATACCTTGGCAAAAGACCCTTCCCAGTCTGTGAGTCCTCTTTTACGTGCCAAGTCGACCGCGACACGGGACCTCTGCATTTACTGTCTCATTCGATCGACGCCATGGCGGGAGTCGAATCCGGGACCGTTTTGTCACGAGCCAAGCACCTCATCCACTGAGCCACATGGGCTTAATCTAAATGAGAACTCGATATCTTACGATCAGGTAAATAAGGTGACTGGTACTTGATTAATCGTATATCCACACAGAACAATGGCTATACATTTAACAAAAGTCATTGCGCAATTTTCATACCATTATTGTTCCATATACATGGCTTACTCTATGATAGAAGGACACATAAATCATCTCATTTCACTGTCAAATAAGCGTCAGTAATAAAGGTTTGAAAACAACCTGTCTCATCCGGATTTGCATCTAAACAATCGTGCATCTCCATTAAGTGTTCAGACATTGTAAACAAAAGTTACCCGTGTTATTTTTGTAGTATTCCTCAGTGTTCCCAATGTCACGTGACTTCATTTTGATCACTCGAATTTTCCCAATTTTCCCAGAATTCTTCATCTCGTATATAGTTTTAAACTGACAATCAAATCGTCTGAAAATTTAAAGAATAGAAAAGAATGTGAAATATACTACTCAGACAGATGTTATATTATATTGATATTAATAATGTAGGTATTTACGAAAATAACTGCCGGGACAGGCTTGGTGTAGTGATTAAGTGTTTGGCATGATCCGGGTTCGATTCCAGGATTGCACTACTATGTTTAAGAGGTTGGTTACCTTCCAGCCTCCAATTTGCAACATAACTGAGACATTGTTTAAAGCGACGTATACCCCAACTTAAGTATGTCTGTAGTAAATGTCTCACACCAAGTAGTATAAACAAATGCATTATGAGTGCAAATGTTTCTGGAAACAAACCATCAACACTACTTTATTCACTTTCTAGAGTGCGATAATTCCATTCTTATTTCTTTCTATATAATATATCTGATCATCTGTAGAAGCAATGTTTCGCCGATGAAAATTCTCCATTTCAAGTAACTCCACCCAATTTAATATATTTTGAGGAAAACAGCTAAGCTTGTGAAATACATTTGCTATCCTATTTTACCCTTCCTAACATATGGTTTTAATGTCATATACCAGATTTAAACATTGGATATTTATTACTCCCTTTGTCTTCTTGCTGTTTACTATATACTTTTACCTAAAGGACGTGCCCTCTTATGATAATAATTATTATAATATCAAAGAAAAAAGAGGAGTTACTGTCTCAGTTATGCGGCAGAAGTCACCATGGAGCTATACAATGCATGAATATCAGTAATATACTAGCACATATAACACATTACAAAAATATTTGACTGTAATGCAGTTATGATACCTTCTTAGGACAAAAGCCAAACAAATGGTGTGGTTAATCGGTTTACGGGCCCACCCTCCCACTCACCGTAACAGCAGAACTATCAAAGAACTTATTATTATCCGATTTGGGGGTTCTTATTGGTGTGTTTTCGTCGAGGTATTCTATCGTTCCCTCATATACCCGTGAAATAATGGGAATAACATTAAGTATATTTTGCGTAAGAATGTCACTGCTGATAAATTATCGTATCAGACAGAAAGCCTTGCATTAAAACAAACTCATTCGAGTCTTAACGACATCGAATTTTGTCATTTCGTCGCTCACACAACACCTTTGACAAAACTCGCCAATCAAAAGCAGGACTGACACTAATCATACGCAATTTCTTATAATAAAAAGGCCGCTAAAATCGCTCTGATTGGATTCTAAGTGCAGGCAAGATATCATAATACGAAGTATAAAAATAGATCTTTCAGAGGGAAAATATGATTATCATATAAAACTTAAAAGCTAAAAAATGGAGTATATGTCAAAAATACGTTCCAGTGTGTTGTTAAATCGTGTTAGAATATTTAATTGCAGGTTGAACTTATAAATAAAGCTATGTCAAGGGTTTGAAGAAAACGGTTTAGCAAATACTTGACATTATGGAGGTGTTTGCCAAATTGAAGTAAATGTGTCAGGACATCTGAATAAAACATGAATTCGTTCTATATTGATTTGTTTGCACATGCTCTCCATTCAAGAAATATGTTGCCATTTATGAAACATTTAATGATATACCTATTTACAGCACACATGAGGATTTTTTGCTGACTTCGTGCTACATCATAACATTTTACAACATCCTCCAATGTTGGCGCCAACGGTTTCTCACAAAAGACATGCTTACCTGTATCATAGTACACAAGAGTAAAAGTAAAAGAGAAGGGAAAAGGAACATTCATTAGCAAAATAAGACCCTCTTGACCATAGCAAGCATTAGAATAATAAACACAAATATGTCACAGAGGTTATTAATTATACAGTAAATGTCAGATGCTGGGACTGAAGTAGTTCAACTGGTGTTTATTTTATGACTCATTTCTCACTCATACAAAGGGATAAACGCGGAAGTATCTACGTGTAAAAATAACACACAAGAGAACAGGCAATTCATTTATGTCTGTTTGTTTTACGTCACAACCACGATATAATTGCACTTATAATTATATCATAACGGCATCTGCTTGGTGCGATGCAAAGGCAGTTAGATCTATGCAGCGGACCCACTCGGAACAGTGAGGTATAGTGCGTCTTCTGAGACATGGGTCCTTTGTTTTTACTGTCTCATCCGAACCGTAGAACCCGGCTAGAACCTGTGACCTTTGGATCACGAATTAACAACCTAACCGATTGAGCTAAACTGGATTGAATTCAAATTCCGTAAGTCCGTAAGATAAAAGCAAAAAACATCGAAAATAGCTTACCGCAAAATAATAATTTATTAATTCTTTTTAAATTCGGTTTCATAATACAAGTGGTATTTGACTGTTGATATGGTTTAGTTTGTAATAGATGGGGGAAATTCAAAAAGATGTATTTTCGCTAATGGAAACCATTCCTTAGCGTGTTAAAATACATTATTTAGTATCTTAATTGCGAAACCTAATTTTGAGCAAAGGAACAATGCTCGCGAATTGGCCAAATTGATACCAGTCAATAAATTATGGTTTTCTCTACTCATCAGGATTATTTTCCTAAATCCGACAGTTACCTACATTTAAAGTTATACTTAATCACGTAATTAAGATCTGTCTTCCATCTTAATTATTTTATTATTTTACCATAGCAACAGCTGTATCTATTATTCTAATATGATTAAAAATGTCTTCTTATATTCTTAAGCTCTTTAAAGTATTTGGAATGGTAAGTACAAAACAATTTTACCTGAAGTTAATGCCTTGACTGTAATATCAACGTGAGAAGTAGTAGGAACACACACAACTACTAAATTCACCCTGTTAAAAGAAAAAAAAATGTAATTCCATTCGTTTAAACAGAGTGAATTAGGTTGAAATTAATTTTTTATGGTGTAGTAATATTGAATGTGTGATGCGGTTTACCACTCTTTCATGGGTATTTAAAACTCATTCTACACTATAGCGCTCTACCATACGCGTCAGTCAAATTTTGGGGGGTATTTTTCCAAAAGTAAAGTTAGAAACTTTTAGTAAATTATTGGGAAACTTGCACTTTTATAGCAACGAAATTATGCTTGTGTCGGCTACTGATTGAATCAGTTACATAATATCAAGACTTTATTTTCAAATATGAATACAAGTCACAGACACGAAAAGTGCACTTCCTTTATAGAGAGTAATATAATGTATTTTGAGATTATAACGATTATATATAATGCGTCAGGTTTATAGAAGATAATTATGATGCAGAATGTTGTGAATTAACTATACTTGAATATATTGTTATTTAGAATACGTAATAAATTCGCACGGGTACACATGAGCTTTATCCCGTGCATCTGATTTAATATTAGATTTTCATGGTGCTTTTTGCTTTCAATATTATGTTGAGATTCATGAGAATTAGTCATGTTCTTAAGCACATGAAAGTAATTAATACAGTCACTGATGAATCAATATTTACTTGAGGTACGTCTAAATTTATTTAATTCTTCTTGTAAAATAAGAGGTCGAAAAGGGGTTTTTATAATAAGATATAATATTTCGTAATTAAAAGTGTTGAATGAAATTCTGAATCGAGACCTTTAACGAACGCTTTAAACCCGGAATTTGACACCTTCAGTACTTGGAAGTTACATGATTTGATCATTTTTAATGAATGTAAGTGACAAGCAATAGATATGACCTTATGTTGCTGATAAGTAGGAGGATCTAACTCTCCTTATCACCTGAGGTCACTTTCCTTGAAAGGTCTACGTCTCCTTTAGTGGAGGCTCATTGATTATTCTGCTTTTTTTAAATTAGTGAACTTTATGGGGTTTTTTTATTTTTGTTTTGTTTTGTGTGGTTTTTTTTGGGGGGGGGGTGGTGTTGGTTTTGTTGTTGTTTTTGTGTTTTATTATTTTTTTTTTATTTTCATTTTTTTATTCATATTTTATTTATTTATTTATTTATCATTATTATTATTATTATTTTGGTTTCTTTGTTTGGTTGGTTGCTTTTAATTACTGTGTGAAAAGTATCATGATTATCAATAGCGTTCCTTCTTATACCCTGAAATGTTCCAGAGAAATTACTTTTCACTAAGCATACCCTTCAGCATTTATCTTCAGTTTCTGAGTAAAATCTTAATTTTTTCATTAAATATTTCCTTTTACTATGATTATTGCTTCAAGTGAGAATACGACTTTTTCATCTATATATATTTTTCCAGCGTTTTTCATGTAAATGCAACTATATCAGTAATGTATGACTGAAATTTTGCTTTGTAGTTTGCGATGAAACCAAACTCATACTTTCTCTTTGGCTTTTTGTAAAACTCAGAACGGACGTGTTTAGCTTGCGAAACCCATTCAAATCAATGCTCCATATGAGAATATATATATATATATATATATATATATATATATATATATATATATATATATATATATAAAATATATATATATATATATATATATATATATATATATATATATATATATATATATATATATATATATTATATATATATATATATATATATATATATATATATATATATATATATATATATATATATATATATATTTATATTTATATATATATATATATATATATATATATATATATATACAGAAAAATTCTTAAAAAGGCTGTTTTCTATAGTTATTTCTTGAGCAATGGTACTGATAAGTTACAACAAAAATCAAATAACTATGCTCCCCCCCCCCCCCCCCCCCCCCCCCCCCCCCCCCCCCCCCCCCCCCCCCCCCCCCCCATGTTGATTCACTGAAATTCTATTACAAACAGACAAGCCATCGACGGGAAGACAGTAAATAAAAAATTAACAAGTTTTTTACCTACTAGGTAAAATATATAAGTACGTAATTTGTGCATCATTACACTTTATATATCTTGAATCATCGTAAACGGCGAAGATTACCGAATGGTTAATCATATCTCGAAGTCCATGGAATAAAAGGACCATATCGTATACAGTGTAATATTCAGACAAATGCCAACCATAACTTGAACTGAGGCGAGACCAGGTTCCTGGGAGGAGTGAGTGTCTCCTGTTTACATGCAACAACCTACAACAACTATGGAGATAAGGACATTAAATCATGTATACCGAGCCAGCTAATACATAGCATTGCTCTTTGTTGCAGTATGCAAACATGTATCTTTTTAGACCTAACATTTTCGAAAAGTTGTCTTTCGTATAACATACTTTGCAAAAACAAAATAAGTTAATGTTAGTTGAATATTGGACATTTTGTAATTTTGCCCTGAGGTATACATAACACAAGAAACAACGATTGGTAATACAGAGCATCATAGCTGAAACATACCCTGAATCGGAATACACGGTATCAGCCTGCTCAATGTTAATAAAGCTCGTCTCTCCTTTCAGACGCAAGCTTCCTATTAGGGCCTCTGCTTTTCTCTCCATATCAGACACATCAACAATATATCTGATTATCATCCTAGTACACTGTACCATATTTCTCAAGTGCACCTCTCCGATCCGTCCAATTCCAAAAATGGCGGCCACATACCTCCCCATTTCAATCTGTTCACACTCTGAATATAGAAATAATTTATGTCTAACATATTTATACGTAAGTAATCGATGCGAATTTGGGAATAGAAAGACATCCATCCATGCATGTCACTGACAATTTGTAAAGGGAAATATACATAACCATCCGTGCATGGGACTGACAATTGTTTTAGGAAAGTATACATATCCATCCGTGCATATGAATGACAATTTGTAAAGGGATATATATATATACATACTTGCATGCACCTGGTGAGGCATGTGGATCAGCTGTTTACTTTTTTCGCTAAAAAGAGTCAGTCGGCTAATTTACCGATCCATATTTCAATAAAGAGCGTTTAGTGGACTATTGATTATTATGCTGATGACGTCATAATCAAATCCGACTTGTTTGGACATTAATGACGTCCATACAATAAAAGATTCACATAAATCGTTTCATATAAGAGAAATTTTTTTAAATAATAATTTAATAAAAAAAAATAATTTAAAATCTTCTTGATTTTCAAGTTGTGTGCTTGAATAAGATTAACCTGCCAAATTCAATCATCTTACAACTTTACTTTCGCTTTAGATGTAAACAATGTAAATCGAGGAAATGCTACGACATACGGTAGAAAATTATGACATATCAATACAAATGAAGGACAATTCAGAACCTTTACTGGGGACAATGTTATCACTTGGTTCATCATGTGACGCTGCGAATTATTTCTGGTCGACAATAAATGGAAGTGCGAACCGAAGAGCACGATCTGATAAAGATTGGTCAAAATTTTAAAGACTGAGATTATGCTATTCCTTTCTCTATCAAACTATTCCACCGGTTTTCACTGTACCGATTGGAAGGAATGGACTATACGATCCCTGTGACAAATTATTACACACTAAGCTCCTCCGTCTCGGGTTATGGCTGACATGTGCATTAAATCCGGCATACGAATATTGATAATAAGGATCTATGAATAAAACAACTGCCAGTGCAATTTAAAACATTTTATCTATCACAAAATAATTTTATTGACGTTGCAGTATAATAGTTACCATATGTGTGTTACATTATTTAAAAATGCTATTTTCAAGGTAGCTGCTTGTCATATTAATATATACTCTTATAACTGTTACAGTCCTTCATTTTTTGTTACTGATTCTTGTATTATTTCATTATGTTTTCGAATATCTGTGCTTTCACAGATAAAGCACACTAACATCAACTCAATTTATTATTATAATTAGTGTCAGTATTACACATACAATACTTATCGTGGAATACAAAAATAGTTAAGGATGTATCCAAAACGTGCTTCACCACAATTCGCTCTTAACTATATGATGTACATGGTAGAGGTCGTTTTTGTCCATGTTTTAAATAATAAGACATGACCTATTGATAAAACATTTTATATTACATTTTTCCATATATATACAACCTCAAGAACTGTACTGTCAAAACCACCAAAATGAATACTTAAATAGATTCGCTTTCCATCCATCAAAATATTTATAAGCTTATCATGTAGGATTAACCCAAGCCGGTGTAGCCTCGTCGATGAGGTGCTCGGCTCCTGAGCTAGAGGTCCCGGGTAAGACTCCAACTCTAGGCATACCGATGTTCTGTCTTTCGAATGAGACATTAAAAATTGAGGTCCCGTGTCACGGTAGGCGTGGCACGTAAAAGATCCCTCACTGCTTCGGGTGGGTCCGTTGAAATGCTAGAAATTTTTGTACAATGTATCAATCACTGCCGTCTCTATATACGCGAAATATCCGTGGAGTAACGTAAAACAATAATCAGTCAATCAATAGGATTCAATCTATGGAGTCTTCAGATATTCTCATATAGCTACATAAGTGATAGTTCAGATCCATAAGCGTATTCCGTCACATACCATTATCTTTAAATGTTCATTTCACCTTTACAACATAATTTCATGATAACTTCAATACATTCAAGAAAATGAAGTAGATCTATATTATTATAGCTTACAAAAACATACCTACAAATACAGTGCAACTGCAGAATCGTATGAGCCTATCGGTTATAAACTCGGTATATAGGTGAATATACCTATAAATGACGATCGATATAATGCAGTGACCATATTCAGAATATCCTGGTGTACTACACGCTCACACTTCAAGTAGATCATTAACCGATATCCCTTACAAGTCAACATATGTGTATCAGGTTATATCCAGTAGCCATTGACTTACAGGTAAAAGCGCATTAGATATTTGGGATTACACTAGCTCCATTGCAAGGTGTGGAAGATTAAAATTTAATGCATATCTCGTGCATTCTTCCGATCTCATTTACATTGTATAAATAAATATTAGAACATATATACGTGAATTAACTTGTTGCACTATACGCGCATTTCCACAACTTTTATCTTTTCAGTGATGCCCAAGGCTTAAACTGAGAACATTCACAGTATAGTAATTTGAAGAGCAAACTCATTACAAACATGACCTAAAATTAAGAGCCACAGAATCAATCTAAGGACAAACCTGCATGAAGGAGATACTCTTCAGTCTTAGAATAATTTATAAAGTCTTTTTACAGTAAATTTGAAGTATATATTAATTGTCAGTACAGAAATACTGAAAACTGAGTTGAACACTAGGGAACTTTAAGTTCACCATCAGGTTATTTATGCTTGTCGTGGAATCTTATTGGTTAGGATTATGACAGTTTTACAATAAATAAACCTGATTGCAGTCATTACATATAAACAATTATGAATTTAATTATGTACCTGTATTATCTAGAGCATCACACGGGCATTTCCATAACTACTCTTCCTCCAGTGATAATGCCGAAACTGTGGAATTCCAAAGTTTATATATTTGATGAAAGAACAAAAATTTAAATATGATATTTCATGATGTACTTGACCAAATAATAAAAAAAAATTATGAAATAACAAATAACATGGCTGAATAAGATGCCGAGCATAAGTCAAATCCGAATATCTATGATATAGATACATAAGAGGAAATACCCAGATGTAGGATCAGGTTCTATAGAACAGTGGCATCTCCTGTTGCACAGTCAGCCGCCGCGGTCTATAGTGTAGAGACACGTCAAGGTTATAGTGACTTGTGGATGTGGAGTGGGAGTAAATAAAATCGGAGTACCAAAATAAATCCATCAGCAGACTTACACCGTCGCATATTGACATGGACGAAATTTCAATCTTGACTTTAAACATTCAACAGAAGTGTGGAAGTGTAATGGGATCTCTGCGTCTACTTGTTATACCTGTACCCTGGAGGTCAGTAAAGAAAGCGAATATGGTACATTGTGCTCACCACTAAATAACAAAGATAAATTCTACAACTTACGCCTTTATCACAAAATAAACAAGTGAGATCAGATCTATATTACCTCAGAGGAGATACGAAGAAATAACTTCCTGTTCACGTTATTGTTATCATTTCCAGGTATACGAGTGTTGGTTTATAAACGACCCTAATACTAATACGAAATAGACGTGCAATGTATCAAAATGATCTCCTCACAATGTTAATGTAATACTTGCTATGTGACTTAAGTCAAACAAAAATACAAAACCCTTTATCCATGCCATTAAGGATCCATAACTTTCTCCTCAGTGGTATTTTTCTTTTTTTTTTTAGGGGGGGGGGGTTGTTGTTGTTGTAAATAACATAGAAAGAAAGTCAAGAACATCTTCGGTTTCTTAGAAATATTACAACATATTTCATAATTGGTACTTTGCATCTATATTTGTTCATATTGTGGAAAACGTGATATCTGCATGAGTCAAATTCTGATAATTTTCAGTCTGAAGAACGTGAATAAAAGTTTTACAATGTAGGTTGAATGGCTGGTTGATTGTGTTTTACGTCACTTTCAACAATTTCTCAGTTTAGCGCGAGATGGATGCAGGAGGTAAACAACCTCTTAAACGTAGTGGCACAATTCAGGAATCGAACCATGATCGTCTGCAGCCGAAAGCCAAACGCTTAACCACTACACAAAGCCTGCCCCTATGATGTAGGTGATGCATAGTGAGATCTATCTTCAACGTGGCAAGTACAAAGAAGCACTGCATTGCATATTTACCAATGAAATTACCCACCCTTTACCTTCCAGTGTTTGTCATGACGAGTAAAAATCCATTTGTGATCGGTGGACCACGGAATCGAGAACTATTGTTGTTTTATTGTTTACTTTTCTTTTAAAAAGTATACATGAAAATCCATATAAGTCAATGTGGCTTAGCAGATAAAGTGCTCGGCTCGTGACCTAGAGGTCCCGGGTTCGATTCTCGCCCTGGACAAACCGGTGTTCTGTCTTTCGAATGAGACAGTAAAGACCGAGGTCCCGTGTCTCGGTAGGCGTAACACGTAAAAAATCCCTCACAGCTTCGGGTGTGTCCGTTGCATAGGTAGAAACTTCTATGCAATGCAACTGGCAGATGCCGTTAGATGCTGTCAATCATGAAAATTTATATCTCAGCTCATTTTGATGCGTTTATGATCCTTCACTACTGAGAGTCCATTACATATATAAATTTAGGCAGATACCATCCTCTTGTAAAAAAATCAACAAGCTATGATTGCCATTAAACCTCAAAAAATCATTACTCGTACATTTGAGGGACCATATTCATCTGGGATACTTTTGTAAGCCAATGTAAATGGGTTGCCCAGATTCATAAGTTCTTTTCATAATATAGCATTTTTTTTTACTTTCATCAAAACAAATCACATGTAAATAATGGTCTCCTCAATATATGGTCGACATGAAAGGCTACAGTAAATTTTAGAGGAGCGCCTACGTTTACCTTTTCCATAAAAACTCCGGTTTCTAATGTAAATAAATATTATTTTTCTTCATTTAAATCAGTTGTTGCTTTTGACAACACTGACAGCTATCAAATTTACATCTAAACATTTAATGATAAATTTCTATATTAGTATCTGATAAAACTCATAAAGGGGACTTCCCTAAACCACTCCAACTACTTGTATCTTGATAAGTATCGTTTAATCTATGGTCCAAGCCAATAGGTATTATATCAGCGTCTGCATCAGCTTATTTCCAGGTATAAATCGTATCTCGAAATTTTTCTGTGTAAGTGGGTAGACAGTATGGACACTTGGCGTAAATTTATGATCATTTTAGCTGTTATTGGCACAACCACTTCCATTGATTGGTCTGGGTAAGTAAGAAATTTGTAAATAAATATGTAAATAAATAAACTCTAATAATCCATAAATATTTCAACTTAACAATTACTTTATATGTGTACTATGTATGTTGCATACCATAATTATTCATATTAATAAATATTTTCTTCAAACCATAGAACAATATGTCCATTTCTAAGAAATGACCGGAACAATTTAATGTCAATGGGTGTAGAGACAGAGACACTTGTACGTAAAATGTATTACACGCAAAGTAGCTTATACTGTTAGTTGAGCAAGTATACTGAAGTCCATAGATCCAAAGACAAGGATAATATTACAATCATTTCTTGAATATCAGACCGAAATGAGTGATTAATATATTATAACGTGTGTATAACTGTTAACTGACTATTCACAGCTTTGTTATTAAATTTATCTAGGTTTATCGCGTCGAGATGGCGTCATTGAACTTAACACTGTAGTATATGGTATAAACTAACAGCTAACAGTCTTTGAGGAAAATATGACAACAGCCTTTTGTTGTTGATACAGTTCTTGCGGTGATTGAAAAATATATTCTGGAATTTTGCCGCATTCGCCACTGAACTACTAGTATTTGTGCAAGTTGTAATGCGACTATTCTACTTTATACAAATATGTTTCATGCTATGAATCCGAATTTGACATGTTTTGATCCACCATCTTAGTTTTCAGGCCGCGTTATTATCATTGGCATATTCAATGTATTCAGATATAGACTGAACATTGCATAATAGTGACAAAGTGGATTTTTGCATTGTCTCTGAAAGGTGTATTATCAGATGAAAATAATAAAACAAATACACCACTGTAGTGCAAAAAGATAAATGATTACTTTATGACCTTGCAGGATATATTGGAGGATCTGAAGCATATAACTATCAAACTTTTAATTGTCTACTTGCATGGCAACGAATCAAATACTTTAGACATGTAGTCGATATAAATAAAATGAAAAAGAATTCTGGAAATCAGAAAATCAAGCCCTAATTTCAAATGCTAATTGGGTAAAATTTTCTTTCAAACTCCCTTCCCCCAAAAAGTAAAATATAAATAACAAAATACACAACTTAATTCATCTTTCCGCGTTATTTGTGGGGCTAGCCAAACAGTAGACGCTCACTCCTCCCGATCACCTTGTTTCAGTTATGAATTTCAGAGGTCTGTGAATGTCCGCTGTGGTACATTGTTGTTAGTGTCTTAGTCATGTGGCACCAGCTACTTTCGTATTTTACATTTTGTTGACTAAAACAGCGCCTAGAATACAACAAATTAATAAATATAAAGAGTATTTGTAAATTATATATACGAATATAGTATATTGTATTTTGCAGTATTACTGGATTATGTTTTACAATCTTAAATAATTTTCAAATGCAGACATGTATGTCCTTATATAGACAGCTTAACATCTACCTCCATGGAGTGTGTACGATATGGTGTAAATTGTTACCCTATGCAGTCCACTTACAGGTATGTATTTTCTTTTCCGAAACGATTTTACTAAACCCTGACATATATAGATATACATGTATATTATTGTTTTACGTCGCGCCGGGCATATTTCATCCATACGGTGACATAAATTAAAATATTTCCCTTAATGCCATCTGATTCCAGCAGTGGATTTTAAAGGGGTCAACAAACGACGCCGCTTCTCTAACTTTTTTAACAATTGTTGTAAATCCCACCATGTCTTATCCTAAATCTGTACAATGTTTTGAACATATTATTCACATACATGTAAGTCCTAAGAGATTTAAATTTCAGTATATATTCGTTGTAAACAGATAAGTACTCATTTTTTTATACTATGAATGGTCGAATGAAAAGAATTTGAGACATATAATTAGACCATGGGTTGGATTGGTCATCGTACATCAACATGTGTTTAATTCCCAGAGGCAAGATGTTGAATCCAGATGTGATGGATACATAGATAGAACTGTTTTGCAAAGAGTGTCACTTTGATCATTTCGTCTTTAAAACAAAATGAGGAAGAATTACATAATGAAGTTTTTATAATGTAGTATTTGCCATTTATTTCTGTTACAGTTGCTGTGAATGGCAAAATGTTAGTCGCACGAAATTTGTTGCAACACAACGATGCTGTCCTGGATGGTCTGAATATATCATCGGAAGTGGAAATTGCAATACAAGTAGGTCACTTAAACGTTTTATTTTCTTTTTCCTATATACGATGAAATTCATTTAGTTTTTGTTTTTCTTTTGGTAACTTTATGACGGAGCTTTGTCCAAACCTTTTTAGAGGAGGCAAGGTCCTGAGCCTGCTCTGTTCGCCGGTAATATTACATATCAAGGATCTGAGCTGGCTTACAGATGAGCAGAGCAAGGCTTACTCACGTTGATGTCGCTTTACTTATTTTGATATCAGCATATTATTCTTTAAACTTTTATTGGGAACATATTCTTAGGACCTCTCTTCTTGGGAAACCCGTTGATCCTTGTTCTCTACATGGAGGATTATTTATCTAAAAACTTCAAATGTGTGCCCTTTGCTTTTGTGGTGAGTGGGAAGGTGGGCGCCCTTAAACCGATTGCGTCAAATGCGTCAAACTAAATGGGAAGGTACCTTACTAAGTTTGTTACACAAGGATTTGTACCTACAAGGTGTATCTAATCTTTTTTTCTGTTTTTTTTTTTTTTTTTTTTTTTTTTTTTTTTTGTGGTGGTTTCACCACCTCAATGTAATTGTGGTTTGCAGTTGTCTGAATCTGACATTGTACATGATATTGTCTTTGTCCTCTTATTCCAAGGACTTCAAAATGTGATTAATTTTTCAGTACATTTTCCATTTTGTTTACTTTAATGATACATTACAACCATTTATACATAGATAACAACAGTCTCTTACTGCATTTGTACTGCATATTAGATAAATACAGTGTTTTCGTTTCACAGGTATCTGTAACGAGACATGCCCGTCTTATGAAATCTGCTCAGCTGAAGGACATTGCGAAAGTAAGTAATAAAATTCACATTTTGGTTTTTTTTTTTTTTTTTATAATCAGCACTACAGGAATTTTAGATATATAACAATATAATTAAAGATATATTTAAATATAATTACTCACAAACGAAGTGCTAAGATATCGAGCGACAGCCAACTAGGAACATCCATTATGAAAAATTAGAGATATAGGCTATCACGGACACATGCAAGAACCAGAGATTAGATTAAGTGTCTTGGACAGATGAGCATTCCCTAATTCGCCCTAATTAAAAGAAATTAAACATATTTGAGCTAGTATAACTCGTAGTAATATAAAGTGGTAACAGTATTATCATACTCATAATCGGTAAACATTTAGAATGAATAAAAATGTGAAATATGTTATCAGTTTTGTACGTTCGTATACCAGTTTTGTGCTTTCGTATGTACAATTAGGAAACCAAAACTCTTGATTTTGACATGTCTCTTAAGAACTGCTGTGAGGGGTGATGCATGCAAACAGGAGACGCTTAGTCTCCCCGGGCACCTGGTCTCACCTCGGAATTTTTCAGTATTTCGGGGTTCACAACAGTTTCGTTTTGAAACTTACACGATTTGTATCTGTCCTTGGACTTTGAGAATGATTAACGGTTTGGTACTTCTTCGATATTGATTTCTACTATCTTGTTTTGAACCGAAATCTTGTTAGAGAAATAAAAATGTGAAATATGTTATCGCAGAGAAAACGGTTTAACAAGGGTTACAGTCAAATATAAAGTCAACTTGTGATATCTGATTAGCTAAAAAAGGTCTTTGCTGCAACCGTTAAATATGTAGAAAGTATAATGTCAAACGTGGTTATTCTTATAAATGTATCACAACTATTTTCATTGTATTACGACTTTAAATATATGTGCACACTTCCAAGGAATTCAGGAGTCCATATATATATATATATATATATATATATATATATATATATATATATATATATATATATATATATATATATATATATATATATATATATATATATATATATATATATATATATATATATATATCAACGTGGCTTTGAGTGAGATATCATTTTTACGTACATTAAATGAAGTTTAGGTCTTTTTTTCCAGATCAGTGTCGGGGTAAAACCTCATCTGCTCTTCCGTGTTACCCGGGATCATGTGCCACAGGAACATGCCGATGTCAAAGGGGTTTTTATGGTTCTGACTGCTCAGGTAATATGAAATATCCTTAATAAAATTTTAATTGGCATTTAAGTTTCAAGTTATATGAAACATCCTTAAAGAATTTAAAGACAATTTTAATTGGCATAAAAAAGGAAAAAACAGCTTGATCTATTAACAAGTGCATATTGTAAAATATAAATGCATTTTTGAGTGATATTGAAATGCCTTATTAGATTTTAGGGGAAAAAAATATTAATTACAAAGTAATTTTTCTGACTTTTGCAAGTACAAGAAATAACAAATAATAATGATAATAATAATAATAATAATAACAATAATGATAAAATTAATAATAATTTGTACAATGATAGGATCTAAAAACAATAACAGCAGTTTGATAAAAATTCAGTGTGTAAAAAAATAACAATCTCGTAATGGTTTCCGACGATTTCTACAATATAAATACTCACAAACGAAGTGCTAAGATCTCGAGCGATATATAACTGAGCCAGTAACTCCTTTTTTTTCTACTTATCATTCCATAGGGATCAGTAGCTCAGTTCCTCCTAAGATCCAAAACGTACAGATACAACTGAAGACTGTCAATAAAACTTTATCAAATAAGATAATATTCCTGCATTCCGGAAGTGCATGGACAAATGTGTTTGAGTTCAACAGTTTTCAAATAGATATGGATTTGACGTTTCTGCATGAGGATATTCCTCCATTGCCTTTTAGTCTCCGAAATATATCGCTGTATGTGACAAATGCCGTTGTTTCAGTCACGCTCGAAAGAAGTGAGTGAATTCATATATCTGTGCAGTATCTCATTAAGTCAATTTGTTTTATTTAGTATTTATATTAATTGCATTATCTCCTGCATTATGTAATTTTGTTTGTAAGAAATGGTAGATTTTGATTTCTTCACAAAGTGGTAGATTTTAATTTCTTCACAAAGTGTATTATTCGCCTTGAGCTTCGCAAGTGGAAATACATATTTCAGATTTACTGTGACAAAAGTTTGTAAATTATCAAACCTTAAAAATATCTCCCTGCATAGGTCTGTCTTTGATTTATTTTATTAAAACTACTTTTAGGTTCGTAAAAGTTGAAATACTCATACTTTAGATTTCCACAGTCTCGGCCTTGGTATTACTGAAAAGACATCAGTTGTCGAAATGTGCATATGGTGCTCTATCTTAATATATGTATATATCTCCTAAAATTTATGAATAGTAATCATGAATACAGTTCAATTTTGTCCATTCAAGAATCAGAAAGGGCAGGCTTGGCGTAGTATATAGAACTTTTCTTGTGGTACAGACAATCCGGGCTCGTTACCCGGTTAACACCATTCTAGGAGTAATAGGATGATCACCTTCTACTACGTAAATCACCAATCTCTTAAGCACCACTTAATCATATTTCATTGCAGGTAAAACAAATGAGTCAATATCATTAAGCCATCATTATTGTTCGAGGACAGGCAATACCGTCATACCTTGTACAACGACAGGAACATATGACAGAATTCTGGATTCCAACGATAAGTAATGAAAAAGCATCATGAATACTTAACTTATGGATGGATGGATGGATTGATGAATGGATGGATGGATGAATGAATGGATGGATGAATGGGATGGATGGAGTAATGGTTCGATGGTTGAATGGAACAATTAATGGATGTATATATCATCCATCGATCGGTGCATCAAATGATTTATGTAAAACAAAAACATTTGGATGTCCATACATCAGCAACGTGATATAGCGGCCAAGGTCAAATGTTTCCAAGCCCTGGTCGTAAACTGGGTCTAGTTTCTGCCTTTGTAAAAACCGCCATTGATCCTTTGAGGGAATCATCCCTAACTTCTTGATCGCATGTTATATATATCCCAATGAAGTTGAAAATGGTCAAAAATTTCGTCGAAAATAGTTGGTTATACGATTGATGTTTGAGTTTGATTCTTTTTGCTGATATAGACTGAGAGATATTTTTATTTCATATTAATTGTTTGCAATTCAGATTCCAGGTGAGAGTAAGTTCAACAGTTCGTGGTAATTATATATTAAGAAATGGACGCTCAGGGACATATTCATCTTTATCATCTCACAACACATTCAGAATAACTTTCGATTTTCTACCTCCAAAGCATTCGAATGCTCCTGGAAATGCATTTGTTATCAAACCAGAGATATCAAAAGTAAGTTTAAATAACCCGTAGTAATCGTATTTTCTAATATATGTACATGCCTTTCGTATATTGATGAGTATATATAAGTACATGTAAATCATCCAATGTATTATCAATCAAACTTCATAAATCAAAAATCAATGAATGACCTCTAGAATGTCTACAAAATGTAATCAAATGTCAACATACAGTACAACTTCAAAATGTACATTAGAATACGTGTTTTAGCAAAAGTTATTTTTGTATCTTATATTCACATATAAGATAAGAAAACATAATAAATGTCAAACGTTGGTCTCGGGATCTTTCAAAAAACAAAAACAAACAAATAAATAACAATATATTTATTTTTGTGTATAGATTTGTATTCATTGAAATGTAATCTTGAAAGGCATATGTAAAAAAGAGGATTGTATTGTTTTCAATATGACAAAAAATGAATATTAACAGAGAGTGATATAGACCTTATGACGTACTTGAGATAAGTGGAACGTAAGCAGTAAATTTAATGAACTGGCATTTATTATTAATTTGCTCTTAACTCGATACTAAATATATATCGACAATCACTTAAAACCCGACATGTTTCATTAAAACGTACCTTGATTTGTTTATGTAGCGATAAGTATCGGATATTCCTCGCGTGCTTGTATTTCCTTTAATACGGCATTCCGAAAAAATCCATTGAGATACATGTATTCACAAGAGGGTTATTTTCATTGTTCATATGTTGCAATGGTTTGACACACTCCATACGGAATTGTTCATTTTTCATGTCTCAATGCTTTTAGTGAGACAAACATGAGACGCTTACTTCTCACATATAATATTTACTCTGATTTTGAGAAATTCATGAAAGTCCATCCCAGTACGTTTCGGTGACAACAGTGATATAGTACCAATATCATCTGAAAATGTAAACTGTATTAAATAAAAGTTAAGCCTCTGTGAAATTTATATTATTTATATTTCTGCACATTATTTTGAGAGATGGATATCGAGTCTTTGTCAACAATGTTTAATTTGCATTTATATCCTGCGGACAAAATATGTTATTACTCATTACCTGTTCATTTTTCGGCTGAAAATATGGTTTACATATATTGTTTTAAGTCCAAATTATAAACTTTATATATGTATCTTTAATCATTTCTTACTTTCTTACGTCTTGCTTGATAGGAACCTGTTTCACTTTCATGGCAAGGTTGGTCAGATGACTTATCTGGGATAAGAATGTATACTGTACTTATATATCAAATGAAATTAGACCATACTGGACACCTACGGCAACCATTTCAACCAGTCGCAAAGTTCAATTTCAACAGTTCAATGACGTCATTAATATACACACCTATGTCATCCGGAGTTTATTCATACATATTGCAAGTTTCGGATTTTGCTGGAAATATTGAGTATGCGAGGCAATTCGGAATATATGACCCAGATTCTAAAATTTATGTAGGAACAAATACAGGAATGCGCATGCTGGCACTGTCTGCAACTTACGATAGCAATTACAAGTGGCAGAATAAAACGGGTAAAATAATTATCTACTTCAAAAACCATTTTCAAAATAAGAAACAAGTTCTAAATGGGTTTTTAAAACCAATTATTCTAAGTCCTGAATTGGGTTACTATAATTTTTCCATAAAACCAATGTATGATGACTTTAATTCTACACGGTCTGTCAATGCTATTTATAATGTCGACGGAATAATTAAATTGGAATACATCGGGAAAAAAACAGTCAATGGTCAAAGTATACCCTCTTCAGGATGGAACACGATTCCGCATTCTAATATGTCAGCCGGACGGATAGAAATTCAGGATGGAAACTCAAATGGCAACTCTTACACAATTTGGATGCGTGCGCATGACATTATGGGAAATATTGCAACTGACATGATAACCGTTTTCTTCGACACATCTGAACCTCTTTATTCAACAAAAGAAAAAGTGTTAATTACCAATAATGTGGATGGGAAATATTCAACCAGGTATCTTTAATGGCTGATATGAATTTAATTCATTAAATGATTATTTATCTATATAAAATATCTGATAAATAAAGTTTTTTCTATTTTATACATTATAATTTGATAAAGATATAGACTTTTTTGTTATATATAATGTTAGCTAAAAATAATGTTCAATACTAAAAATAATGTTCATTACTAAAAAGTGTTCGCAATTATCTGTATAGAATCATGAAAGTAGTATACATACAAATTTTGAATTAAATGCTATAAAAGGGAAATTTGTATTTGAGCCTAGAATACATGTCAATTTTCGAATTTAGGACTATATCAGTGTAAGAATCGAAATTAATAAAACATATTGATGTTGTTTTCAGAGTCAAAGTCAGGGTTTATGACAGAGATAGTGGGATTCTGAAGGTAGAATGGAACGTAATTGATAGACAGACTCAAGAAACACTGGCATCAGGTTATATCCCAGGCAATATAACTGTACGTAGCCATACAATAAGAATCTAATAAGCCATTTAGCAGAAATAATTCGTAAATTATCTGAAATACACCATTAAAATAAATGCTGCATTCTAATTTATCATTGTCACTCCTGATAATAAAATACTGGTAGATGATAGTTCTATAACTTATAAAACATAGCTTATTTTCGATTACCAGTGTTATACTATATATAATTTGGTTTAAAGTATTATCAAATATGCCTATATGTTCTAGACTTTACAGAGGGTTTTATCACTGGAAAGTTTACGATCGATTGTGCTCTACTAAAGTCGAGTATGACCCTTACTGATATTCATTACCCAAATTCATAATAGGTTATTTCAACATGATGTATATAATTTATATTTAAATTAATATGGTTTTAAGGATACAGCACGTTGTGACGGTTTGCCAGGGGACTGTGACTGTATTCAGGAAGGGTCATGCTTCTTTTTCGATCACATCCTTTTTATTCACCACTGCGACATTCACTTATCGAATTCAAAACTAGGAAACAGAAATCTAGATCTTCGTATAACGGCTTATAATGGAGCATCTCTTACCAAGACAAAAATAGTCCAGGTAAAATAGTTTGCCTTTATCAAATGTCTTATTATTCCTTTCACTCTAATACTCAGTCACCATCTCTGTTTTTAACTAAACATTGTACTGTTTTGATTTAATATAAACTCGTTTTATATCATTGTAATAAATTTTATTATATTCCTGAACAAAACGTTACCATTTTCTTTATGGTTGTTTTACTTTCAACTATGAATAAGATTTAGAGATTTATTGTATTAAATATGACAATAATTTGTCTTTTATCATCGAATCACCAATAAAAATGTATATGAGTGGACCACTCACACCAGAAACGTGATACTATGCTCCAGACTAGAATAAGTAGCATTCACAGCTATAATTTGAAATAGCAATTATTTTGCTCTTACCGTGTTTTTCCTACTCCGACGTTCATCTGAAACTGGTTTTCAAAGATAGCCATCATTAGATTAGATTTTTTTTATATAAAATAAAAGATTAAAAAAACAAGTACTATCTAAAAACTTGTCATACAAAGAGAGTAACTGAATAATCAGTTATGAGACGCATTTTGAAAACAACATGGCTCCCGCCAATACAAAGAATGTATAGTCTTTATTATAGTTTAACTTAAATAATTACTCAGCATACTTCTATAAGAAGCAATGTATCGAAACATTATATAGTTGCATAAATATTTAGAATGTATGACTACATATATTGTATTTTACTGAGATCAATTACATGTTGTTAAAGTTGAAGCAATTGAAATAATTATTTTTCAAACAAATTATATACAAAGAACGATACTTTTGCACGCATTCTAATGGATTTAATTTTCTCCCTTCAGCTCTTCAGTCATCGTGTGCATTCCTTTGCATACTTCAAATTAACTAAATATAAGCTTTCCCACAAGCTAATATAGTAGGTTACCATTCAAATCTCCGACAGTTTCCAACACCTCTTTTTGCCATATAATTATAAAATATATATTTTTTTCGACAACCCTCCCCCAAATGTGCACGGCCGAGTATTATACCTTTTTAACATTTTTCAAATAATTGTCATGTCAGATTCATATTCATACATACAACTATCATCATCATTGATTCTTGCAGATGCCACTTTACATTCCAGTCTTTCTTATTTGAGCTAATATTTACACATGAACATGATTGAAGTGTTATGGTCTAATGTGCATTCTGCATGACTTTTATTGTATTGTTAAATATAGTTCCGGTGAATGGAGTTACCGCTCTTTGACATTCCCTAGCGGCTATTGTGAATGCTAGAATAAGCCATTCTAGTCTTCCTATCCGCTTTGTGTGACACTTTATTGTGCATGTACTTATCTGTAGACCTATTTTTCTTATCACGACTATTATGACTCGTCATATGTACCTTTCTGTATCCTCCAGAAAACATTTTACAATTACAGATCGTTTCAGACAAATAATTTGTGAAACCTATTTAAATAAATCGCTAATATTGTGCAAGTGCTCATTATAACCTGAGTTATCATTTCAGTTCGGTAGTACTTCGGAGATCCTTGGTGTGAATATGTTATGTATGTATATTTTTTTATATTGAATTCTTTTACTTGAATATATATATACCTGTGTATACTAGGTACCATCTGCAGTAAAATTCTGAATTGTAAATTAATTGGGATCTCAGAAAAGCATTGTTCACAACTTCGTCTAGGCTTCATGAAATAAAGAAAGGGGGAAAAGATTAAGATAACTTTTTATATGCTTGTTCTTGTTTGATCTGCATGACCGTCGCCATTTTTTTATCATACAGCTGAATCAAATGTCTCTTTTCATTTTCTTTGTTACATTATGGGTCTCTGAGTTTCTACCATAGTGTTAGCAACAAAATTATTCTTTCATCACTAACGGATAATGCACTATATGTCATTAGATATATGATATCAAATTTATATACTTTCTACTTGAATATTTTCGAAAAACGTCACTATCGTGAGTATTCAAGAATATGTGAAAGCATCGTTGACATTGGGTCATCTTTTTTTCCCACAAAACACGTTATCATAACATGAAAATTAACAGAATGTACAGAATGTCGCACCAACAGAGTAACTAAAGCTTCAAATGACCGTGTAAAGTCTAGACTTCAACTGCCTAGTATTCTAAGATTTATTTGGTAACTTTTCATGTCGTTGTTCATGTTGGCTGAGTATGTCCATGCGATGTCTTATCATACAGCTGAGTCTATGGTCTTCTTTCTTTCCTTTCCTTTGCCATGTATGTATCATAGGTCTCTGAACTTCTTGTTATGGAATCAATATTAGATTTTACATTTTAATATTCCTTAAGATCCAACGCCGACCATCACGAGTAAATTCGTATCTGATACTGGTGTACGTCTGGACTGGACCTACAAATCCATATGTTTCAACAACACAGGCATCGACGTATCTTACAAATCACCATCTGGTGAACGAATTCACCTTGATATACCAATGAACTCTGAATCGGTATCTGTCGAAGGCCTGAAAGCGACGAGCGAGTACACATTCTACTTCCAGCTTCATTATGGGAACCAGACCAGTAAGGAGTTGGTGTACACCATACATACGGGTAGGCACTTTTATAATTACCTTTATGTATCTAATTTAATATCATGCATAGCAGGTGTGGCCTAGTGGATGAGGTGCACGACTCGTGACTTAAGGCCCTGGGTTCGATTCCCGGACTTGTTTTTCAGACGAGACAGTAAAAACTGGAGTCCCGTGTCACGGTAGGCATGGCACGTAAAAGATCCCTCAATGCTTCGGATGGGTCCGTTGCAAAGGTAGAAATGTTTTGCCATGCATCAGGCAGTTGCCATCATCATATACGTGAAATAACCGTGGAGTGACGTAATTAAAACAATAATCAATAAATCCATCAATATCTCGCATATTCAATGAGTAGTACATAATGAGATATTGCAGAGCGAAGACTGATATAAATTTAACTGAACATCGATCACCAAAATGCCAATCATTTTGAATTTAAACATAAAGAACTTGCTATTTAAATATCTAATAAATCATAACTTTGATATCAGTGTCTTCAAATAATATTTGTTTTTCTTTACCCACATTAAGGGTTTTCTTTTGGAAAAAAAAAATAGTTATATGTATTTTCCACAGATATATCAAGGATGATTTCCACGACTTTCATTTTGTATTACTTTATCTTTGTAGAAGGTGTCAAGATTCCTACATCGTATATTGCAGGAATTACAGTAGGTAAGAACTGTAGCAACGAAATTGTTTATTTCCATGATAAATCGTGATACCTTTCTCGCATAGATAGGAAATGTAGTTTTCGAAAAAAAATCAAATGTCTTGCTGTCGATATATCATGCGAAAATATAAAACCGGCATAAAAGTAGATACTCAAGTAAACGTATAATTGTCTTTTGCAAACGAATATGTATATATGTGTGCGTGCTCATTTTTGTTTGCAGACCTATATGTATATAATGACCTATTTTATAGCCCTTCATCATCGTCATCTTCATCATTATCATCATTGATCTAATTTATTGCTAGGGATTTTTAGACGTCATATACCTGGATTTCATCGACGATATTAAATAACATTTAGCACGTGAGTGAATGTGAATGTGCCAAAAATCAAAATTCCAGAGGACGTTCTGATATGTAATCTGCAAACTGCATATCAGGGTTTTGGCATGTATTGAGTATGCATGTACACCTTTTGAAAAGAAATCGGCGTAAACCGTTTTGACACTCATGATAATTATTATAATGATAATGCATACGTATATAATATTATCATTATCATCGCCGTCGTAATCATCACCATCATTTTCATAAACTGATAATCTAAGGCACTACCATAATTGATATCTTATTCTTTTCTTCCCTGGAACAGTGACTTTATTCGCGGTTCTCTGTCTGGTGGGGTTCGTGTATTACTGCCGCAATCATAACAGATATCAGCAACTTCAGTCAAAATTATCTGACCAAAGAATTACAATGTCCGATCTCCAAGAAAAAAGAAACGAAAATAGAAATAGAAAGCTCCCTACATTACACGATAAAGTTAAGGAATTTGAGCCGGAGTCGAAGCCAAAGCAGGTAAATAATTCGCTTGCTTAATCATATAATGTTGACTCTATATGATAAGATAACCTACACGTAGACCGGAAGAATACGGTTGATTCTTAAGTGCTAGAAGAATTTTCATAATTTTTCTATATTATGTGCGAATTTATATATACGAGTTGCTGACAAAATATTACGCTTCTACGTGACTCCGATCACAAGAGATATATAATAATTCATAAGCAGATCGATTAACTTTTTTTCAGTCGTTAATGTTATTTTTCCCTGGGTATTAATTATGACGTTAATGTTCGAATTGTGATGTCATAGTAAAATGATATTAAAAGTTGTACAACAAGTTGAACAGGAAGTCTTTATTTTATTCGGTTTTTCCCGTAAAATCGAGGAAAATTGATATATTTTGTTATCTCTCAGAGAAATACTGAGGCAGAAGGAGCGGTAATTTTGTATGAATTTTATAATAATTCAGTTAAGATTTTAGGAAAATGCAAAATACCCCAGCATTCTAAAAGCACTTTAAAATCATGAACATAATTAGCGTAAAACTAAGGAACATCACCCTCAAACACAGCTTCCTCCTTATATGGCTTCTTCTTTTTCTTACTTTGGGTCAATTTTGTGATGAATTTGCTCTTCATATATTTATATTTTCGTTTTTCATAGTTTAGACATTAGAAAAGACATAGCATATGGTGCACAAAATTAATACACATTTATTATACGTTCTACTATTTATCAAAATATTGAAGCCGAATTCCCATGATGTCAAAGATTATCAGAAATTGGTAATTTATGAGAAATGTATTTCATTGAAAAAAAATATGTATTGTATATTTTTAAGCATCACGTGGACATGCATTCGGCATGTGAAATGCAAGATACGTATGACGATACTCTGGGAATTGTTGAGAATACTGCAGAAAATATTTATGAAGATCTTCACGGTCATCATGCACATAGCATTCAAGATGCCAGTCAGTACTCGCGTGAACAAATACATAGAAATGTGAGTTTCTCATCCACATATATATGGAACTGTTTCAAAAAGGAAGTGCAGTAGTCTGTAATTGTAAAAAAGAGAGATATAAATCTAGAAAGAATCTATATATGGTTTTAGCACCATTGAACCAAGGCGGTTTGATTTCTATTATGACTTCGACTATACTTGTAATATTCAAATGTCAAATTTTTTTTTTATTTTTTTTTTATTTTATTTTATTTTTATTTATATATATATTTTTTTTGTAAATTAGAAATAATTCACTCATTTTGATCTTTATTTTATCTGTATTAAACGAAATACGTGTTTTGAAAAGGAATGGATTACGAAATCAACAGCCACATTTCCTTTTCGGTATATTAAATTCATAATTATGATTTTGAGTTGTCTGATTTTAAAGGGAAAATGTTTGCCATACATTGATGGATATTTTCGCTAGCAAATTGAAAATAAATTTTATTCTGATTTTCCTGTGTTAAGGGTGCTTCACTGAGCAAAATAGACTCACCTATATTCATTTAATTATACGCTGTGACTTGACATATAGAATACGTGTATTCCTTCTAATTTAGTATAACTGATTAAAAAAAACTCATTTTAAAGTATTTAATGCAGTGCATAAAAACAATACATAGTTTTCAAATACACCAAAACGAAAAAAAAAAAGTTACAATTTTGGCTTTGAAATTTCCTTTAAAGATGTATAGTAATTTTAGGTCAGTTTAAATGAATTTGTACTTCAAATAATTACTCTTTGGATTTCCATAGTTTCGGCCTTGCATCAATTAACAGGCAAAAGTTGTCGAAATGCCCATAAGGTGCACTCAACTTATACATGTGTAGATGTTCTGACAGCGATAATATTCTGGCATTTTTTCTGAGAGATCACTCCTTTCTTTTTGGAGTAACAAATTATGTATGCTATTATATCAGTGAAAATGAAACGTAAATATACACTTTTATAAATCGTTTTTATAAAGCGCTAAGAAGCTAGGATTAAGCCGAACAGAAATTTCACAGAATTCCCTCTTTTCTGCGCTTCTATACTAACTCGAAATAGTTACTTTAAATTTACTTTGACAAAAGTTTGTATTCTAAACTCTAGTAAAAGTATCTAACTCTATCAAGGTCTGTGTTTTAGATCCGTTTATTATGCCGACTTTTCGATCACGAGCTGAGCACTTCATCCACTGAGCCACACTGTGAACGCCTACCACAGCTACCTGTTTTAAACGTACACGAACGTAGTTATGGAATATGCATATCGGGTTCACGTCCCATTGTTTTAATCTCATGCTAAAATCCATTGGAGTATCTTTGACTGTTACTATCTTTATATTTGATAAAACAGATATGTAGTATATACCCTAGTTGCTTATACCTCACGGTATGTGTCAACAAAAGTTGTGTAAAAAGATAGTATGGTAGTATTTTTTTTGCAGTAGAAATATACTATAAAATACCAAACAGTAAATTGTAGCAAAGTTTTAAGTGTAATGCAAAACGAAGGACAAATGAATAGGCATTGTGCAAAATGCACGATGTAATTGATTAATCATAAAATGACATCTTCTTGAGTAATACTTATTTTCCTTCCTTCTAGCTTAAGCTTCATGAAGGCCACTTCGGGACAATATATTCCGGAAATCTTGTGTATGATGGTGAGAACTATCCAATTGCAATAAGAAGCCACAACGTTACTGATACCAATGGTAAGTTTTCCATACTATCCTGTTGTTTATTTTCCGTGGTTTCACTAAATTATCTATTATATAACAAAATGATCAACTCAAATTTGCATGGAAATAAGAAATATAAGAACACGTAAATGTGTATTTTACGTGCACCTTTCTTGGTATACATCTTTTGTACGCATAAGAGGCAGAATTCATCCGATCATTGTTCTCTACAGGAAATGTTTAAACAGCATCTCAGCTCAATTATACATACAAATACATCGACGACGTTCTATTAATGAATAGATCAAACTTTCAAAATTGTCTTGGTCATGAGTATCCCGCTGAACTTGAGATCATGGACACAACATCGAGCAACACATCTGCTTCATAATACCTCGCCTTATATACTCATGGACATGGGCAGTTACACACCTCCTTTTATGACAATAATCACGATTTCAACTACCTATCAGTAATTGTCCTTTCCTGAGTTTTGTACTGACATGATATATACTTCAAATTTTCTTCAAATATATACTTCAAATTTTCAGTCATCAAATTAAGTAAATCATTCTAAAAGTAAGGAATATCTCCCTCATGCATAGCTCTGTCCTTAGACAGATTATTTGGTTCACTTTTTGGTCATTTTGGTTTCAACACTGCTCTTCAAATAAATCTATATTATGAGAGTTCCAATCATTGGGTTACGAGCATCACTGAAGAGACATAAGTTGTCGAAATGCGCATCTGGTGCACAGAATTAAAAGGTATATATGTTCCATATCTATTATAACCACAAGGCTGGTGTCACTGCTGGTGGACTGATAGTCCCTGAGGGCATCATAAGTCTAGTTTTCAGTGCTTCAGAGTATCCCGCTGAATTTGAGATCATGGACACAATATCGTGTTACACATCAGCTTCGTAATACCTCGGCTTACATATACTCATGGGGATGGGCAGTTACACACCTCCTTTTATGACAATAATGTTCTATATTTATTATTGCAGCATCCAGTTTCGCCAGCTTATGGCGCTTTAATTTCAATAATTATACCCTATACCAAAACGGCCAAGTGTCCGAACATTTGTGTTCATAAATTTTCAGTTGTGTTTATGCCTTCTCGTTGTATATGTTTTGCTAAATACGTTTTTAATCTAGGATCATCAGTAACTGAGTTTGAGTCATCTATAAAAGAGATAATATCACAATCTCAAAGTATTGGACAACATGAAAATATTCTCAGTTATTTGGGATATGTCATTGACAACGATGGTGAGTATAAGTAAATGTTATCACATACATGTGTTCTCTGTATCCCTTTATGACGCAGATAAAAAAATAAGATTTAATAGTTGAGAAGACCATTACCATTAATAAGTTTATTCGGTAGTTAATTCCATAGAGCATTTGATCATTTGACTTGTTTCCCCTGATAAGAACTCTGTCTCGCTGCTGTTGTCTGTCTAGGTGTTTCCAACCCCCCCCCCCTCTCTCTCTCTCTCTCTCTCTCTCTCTCTCTCTCTCTCTCTCTCTGCATATCATGGTAAACTACATAAAAGTGCCTGTTATTTGACTGATAACTCACTATGGTCCATGAACATCCTTGAATATCCACCGTGGTACGAAATCCTGAATGCTTCAAGATATTCGTATAATACATTGTCTGCTGAGTTATGTATATATTTATCTTTCAAGTTAGGTTACTTTAATATAAATTAAATGATACCCGTTACTTTTGGAATCTACACTATCATAAAAGCACCTGTAATGCTCGGATTGTAGTATAAAGTATGAAACCACGTTTGACAAATAATGAAATGTGTATCTAAAATGTGAACATTCAAGTATATTTTGTAAATTTAAACTAAAGAATATTAGAATAAACAATATCAAAATCAAAATTATATTCATTCATAAATATGATTCAATTTAGATTTTACTGAGCCTTAAAGTTGTATTTTCTGATAAGTAAAATATCCATAAAATACTTTTGTATGAAATATCTCATGACTTATCCTTCGTTTATATCAAGTCATTAAAAAGAACTCGAAAACAAATCCCCTTGCTAGCAAAACAAAATCCTACGTATTAGCATTAAAAGTATAACCATAAGTCAAAAACTTATATATGCTCACTAAGACATGCCACGACAAAGAGCTAGTGTTTGTTGTTGCATTTTATCTGTATTGCTATTGATTAATGCGGCTTGACAGCTATATGGTCACTTTTGTAGAACCTCCCATGCTTGTTATGGAACTATGTGAAAATGGTTGTCTCAGGAACTGGCTCGACAAAGAGCACAATGCTCTCCGGCAGAATCGTTACTTTATTTCCAAACTACACGAGATTGCATTAGGGGTAGCTAAAGGCATGGAATACCTCATATCTAAACAGGTGCGTCACATCATAGACTAGGGTATTGTTATAGGTTTTCGCAATTTTTTACTGAGTAAATGCACGCCATAATTATTTGTTTTCCAACGTGGAGTGACTATTGATTTACACAGAAGTTGTCTATATAATACAGATGTGTTATGTCTTGCAAACATTGTTACTTCATTGTGATGGGTTACACTATATGTAAAAACATATTTCCTTACAGTGTATAAATCCATTGAAAGATATGAGCATTTCGACAACGTATGTCTCTTAAGAGATACTCATGTCCTAAATAAATGCTGAGAAACCCCTCTAATGAGAGATATCAGCAATAAGAAACATTCCTTGCTCTTTAAAGAATTAAAAATTACAAAAAATTGGAGAGATGTGTTAGTGGCAAGTGCAAAAGCACTGAAAAGATTTTACAGATATTTCTGCCTTGTGTAGAAAATCGGTTTTCGATATTGTCCTCTGACATCTTTTTGGGTTTTTTTTTTTTTTGTTCTTTCTTTCACTCTTAAACTGTTTTATGTCACTCCATATTATTGTGCTCAATAGGTGGCGTCACTTACCTGGTGCATTACTTCATGATTTTGTCCTATGCCACGTATTCATTCATTTATATATACACTGCTGAATTATATTTCTTTCGCCTGCATTTAGGGGCTTTCACGGCGGATGTGGCTTGCCAAACGGGAGACGCTCATTCCTCCAGGGCAACAGGTCTCACCTGTGAATTTTAGGGATCTGTGAATGTCCATTGTGGTACATTGTTGTTTGTGTCATAGTCATGTGACATCAGTTACCTTCGTATTTTATTTTACCGTTACAGTGGACCAATCTGTCCATCATAAAATAATTTCATTATTTCCACATTGACTGTATAACGTATATACAAACGCATGGAGTAAAATTAACTCTAAGTCGTTGAGAGTCCAAATCTTACAAATTCATAATGCTACACATGATACAATCAGAATGTATTTAATTAACAGTGTTGATATCCATTTGATTCAGTATTTAAAGATGTAAACTGAATATTACTTTTAAGATTAGAGTGTTTCAGGTGATTATTTTATGAAAGAGTGATTGGACAAAACGAGGTAGGGGTGGGGGTTTGTAAGATGAACCATTTAATCATCATGAATTCTATAAGCTGGTGTAGTCTTGTGGATGAGGTACTTGGCTTGTGACCTAGAGGTATCGGTTCTATTCCCGTCCCGGGCACACCGGCGTTCTGACACAGTAGGTGAAGCACGTAAAAGATCCCTCACTACTTCCGGTGGGTGCGTTGCAAAGGTAGAAATTTCTATACAATGCATCAGGAAGATGCCGTCACCAAATACGAGAAATAACCGTGGAGTGACGTAAAACAATGACCAATTAATCAATCAATCAATCAATCAATTTTATAGATATGCCATGGTAGCCTGAACTCATATGAGGTGTTACTTACAGAAGGACAGATTCCGAAAATTAAAGATTATTTCAGCAACAGCAACACCAAGGTATAATTTCAAACATATTTTTTAACATTGTATTCCAGGGAAACAGTGAATAGATTGTTGCTTCTGGGATCCTGAACAATTTATGGTTTGTTCATTGATAATCAAGAACAGAACTGTAGGAATCCCAAATATTAGTTCAGTACTAATATTACCACATGACTTCATAAGAAACGGCTACTTTGTTTTCATACCAAATTGAAAAAAATATTTGAGCAATGCATAAAAGCGAAACCTTCGGAAATAAGTAGTCCATGGGTGATGGCATCAACTTAGTCTTGATACATTTACACCAATATGGAACTTCCGAAATATGCGCCTGCTTCGAAATTTACATACTTTTTCTTGAAGTGCTATGTATTCAATTCCCGGCATTGTATAAATAGGATACATCCGTAACAACAGAAATAAGGTGGAAGAGGACATACTATTCATAAACAAATTTTAATCACACAAAATGAAAATGACAGCAGTACAACTGTAGTTTTCGTTTTCGTCACTTCGAAGTTTTTCCGTAAAGGTTGTTGGCTACGATTGTAGCCGTTTATATTATACCGGACATAAAAAAAAAAAAAAAAAAAAAATATATATATATATATATATATATATATATATATATATATATATATATATATATATATATATATATATATATATATATATCGAATGCCTTACATTTCACTTAAATCGAATCACTGATGCGTATCTTGGAAGTCTTATATTGTGAGTTTTGTGTATGTGTGTGTGTATGTATGTGTGTGTACTCATGTATTATATATTTAAACAAAGAAATATCTGCCTCGGCACAATTGTTTATTTATGTTAATCTTCCGTCAGAGCTATAAACAATGGCAAGCACCTGAAATAATAGACAATGGAAATAATAGCCCACAAGCTGATGTATGGGCTTTCGCAATACTTCTGTGGGAAATCTTTGAAATGGGTAAAGTACATATATATAGAATATTACATAAATAAATATTCTTTCGCTGTACAATATATGCATTGCAAAAAAAATGTATTTCTCTGCATTGTACTCTAAGTTAAACTTCGCAAGTCAAAAAACATCTAAAGTGTAAGCTAATTGTTTAGTTAAACATAACGATAAGCATATACAGTTGTTTAATTTCTGGTGATGACCAAGTCTAGTACAACATTTGCAACTTTGTATGCTTTTGAGTATCTTACTGATCAAAGAATGAATAAAGTTCACCGATCACCAAAGACAGATATTGATTGATACTGATATTGCTTATTAACATGGTCGGTATCTGATTTCATTCAGACAAAATACCCTTCCACGACGTAGTAGAAGATCAACTGTTGGATTACTTGTATGACGGTAAACGCATGGAGATACCAAATACCTGTGATGAGCGGTATGTAGTCAAACTAGTAATTCATTCTCTTGTGAAGTAGTCTTCATATAAGGGACCTTAGCTCGCTGTCAGACGGGCAGGGCCCAGTCGTATCTGAATGACACTATACATTATATGTATGAATGTTATTTCATAATAATATACGTGTATTATCTATTTTAATCTATCACCTTGGTTAAGAATTGGTTTCTGTTCTTGCAATGGATATAACCTACAGATTTTTAATTAATTTCTTTCTCCAATTTTTCTATTCATTTTACGTATTATATAATTATCTTTTGTTTATTTGTTTATCATTTATTTATCTACTTAATTGATTAACTATTATTATAATCATTATTATTATTGCTGTTGTTGTTGTTGGGGATGGGGAGGTACTTTTGTACTTTTTTGTTGTAAATTTGAATTTATTTGCGCATCTATCTATTGTCAATTCATGTGACGGTCCAAATTCAGATATGCAATTGCATAACAATGAAACATGTAAAGACTTTAAGGGTACCAACACTATAGTTTGCCATGCATGTTGTCCATGGATGTTTTTTTTAGCAAAGTCTTATCTGCTGTAACCACTAGGCCGGTGTCACTGCTGGTGGGCTGATAGTCCCCGAGAGCATCATAAGTCTAGTTTTCAGTGCTTTTGTACCGACTTTAAATACATACTTAAAATTGCCGTCATGAATTATGTAAATCACTCTAAAACTAAGGAGTAATTCCCTCATGCATAGCTCTGTCCCTAGATTGATTCTTTGGTTCAATTTTTCGGTCATTTTGGTTTCAATACTGCTCTCAAACATTTATATAATATGAGAATTCCAACCATTCGGCCAAGTGCATCACTGAAGAGACATAAGTTGTCGAAATGCCTATCTGGTGCACAAAATTAAAATGTATATATTTTTCTTCATGTTGTAACCATACATGATCATGCAGTACTTATTAATTAACGTGCAAGAAACACATTTTATATAAATAGATTTAATCAGGAAGGGATACTTCCTTTTACCATGTGGTGTATACTTACATCATTGTTCCACTTTTATGTCATGCATGCAGTGCTGGACTATTTCGTAAATACTTTTAAACTAAGGGGAACCCCCCCCCCCCCTTATGCATAGGTCTGTCCTTAGAATGATTCTATGGTTCAATGGTTTTCGTCCATTTTGGTTTAAACTGTGCTCTTCAAATATTTATATTAATAGAATTCCAATCATTCACTGAAGAAATATAAGTTGTCGAAATATGCATCTGGTGCACAATAATATAACAATATTTACTGTACTAGTTGGACAATCATGGTGTCGGTGCGGGTGAGTGAACAGGAGATGTTCACACATCACATGACCTTGGTCTCTGATTTTCAAGAGTCCATATCTATCCACTATAATGCTGATTATACAGTGCAGTGGTGGATTTAGGGGCGGGCCGCATAAACATCAAGATTTGGCACCACAAATGGCCGAATAGTTTGGCTAATACACATGTGCCCCCCCCCCCCCTCTCCTAAATCCTGGATCCACCACTGCAGTGATACAGTATCGTTTACTGTCATATTTAATAGTATAATATATTGATATTCGAATATTTCTTATCAGGCATGCCACAGTGTTAAATCGCGCTTGGCAGCTGGAAGCACGTGATCGACCATCTTTTACCGAGATCATCCTGATATTAACAGATGATATGCACACCTCTGGGATTTATTTAAATGAAGAAGAAGAAGAAGGGTTAAGGACCTTTTCGCATAGCTGAATAGAAATAATATGATATCCATGACCAAACATGAAAAACATGGACAATTAATTGTAGATCTTAATCTTAGGTTGCATTACTTAGAAAATCTTACATTGGGTGCTAAAGATTAATATGATATATTGGAAATCACTGTGACAGTCTGTGTGTAAGGTGTGTAACCCTTCACACAATCATTGCATGTTTAATTATTACACTCAGTTCACTTCAATATTTACAATTAACTATACAATAAATTGTGTTTTGAAGTTTACATTTAAGGTGGACCAATAAACCGGTTAAAAATAAAAAATTAAGCCACAATTATTATTTCAATTGACCATCCCGAGTGGGTACCACAACTGTATTAAAACCAGATATAACATTGTATGCTATATTACTTTGTCTGTCCTGATTTTCTCCTTAACCGAGACAAGCATCTTCTTTCCTGTCTTTCAGGTGCATAGATCTACAAGTTTAACGTCCTATCTTATGTATTTCCTCCTTTCTCACCAAACCCATTCTCTCCATAATTCACATTTTCCTACACTGTAATTAACCTTGCTGACCATCCTGAACTGCATTATATAATCAAATGTTTTGTAATGTCTTGTTGTGTATATATTCTTCATTTCCCTGTGCATGTCTGTGAAGAGTTTTGCTTTATATCAGTTTCGGGTATCTTTTTCTACTTTTCGGTATTTGTGTAAAAACTCAACAAAAAAAAAATCAATAGTACAACATCCCTACATTGCTGTATGTCATAATTTGAAGATTGAATATATGTTGTAAGAATATAACTGTTTCTGTTTCTTGTTGATGTCTCCTTACATATTTTTATATCAACAAATTATTCCATAAATATTTCGTGTGTAATAAATTTTATGACCCCTCTCTTTGAGAAAACTGTTGGTCCTTGTTCTCTATATGGAGGATTATTTATAAATTTTTAAATGTGTGTCCTTTGATTGTGCTGCTTTTGCAGTGAGTGGGAAGTTGGGCCCTGTAAACTGGTTAACCACACCAATTAAATGACGTTTGTTACTTCAATTGACCGTCCTAAGTTGGTATCGTAACCGCAGCACAATCGAATATTTTTGTAATGTCATTTTTCAGTGTTTATTCTATTATTTTCATGTTTTGTGTGCATGTCCTTGGTGATTTTTGTCATACAGCTTTGTCAGATATCTTCTGTTTTCTCTCGCATATATCAGTAACAGCCACATTCCTATTGCATACCATTCATTTTATCTATTAGTGTTATGCTCATATCACTTTCATTGATATCTAATCGTACTGACTAGTGTGTACGTTCTTCTTTATCATTACTTAACTGCGTGTTTAACCACGTTATTTTCGGTATCATTTCTATATGGTGATTGCAGGATGATGATAAGTTTTATCATAAGCTAAATCTGATCAATGTGGTTCATTCTCAAACTCTGAGATGATCCAGACAAGTGACCCTGTATAGGATATACCCCTCGGGATTTATCCTCAGTTTCTAAGTAAACCTGATTTCTCTATCTTTTATTTTACTGTTATTATTGCCTAAAAAGAGAAAATAATCAGGTACGTTTCATCTATGTACATGTATGTTTCTAGAGTGAATTCAAACGTTGTCGAACATGAAGTGTACTTCATTCGTACAGGCATACATATATTCCTTTACTTCTTATTACCACTGGCTCGATACTGCTGGCGGTAAAGTGTCTTTGTTTTAATTATATCAATATCATGTTTGAAAATATTAATGAGTAATGTATTTTGGTAAGGTTTTCATTCAATCATATGATGGTGGTCAGAATTTCCAAGTGGAGGGAATTAGACTAACCGAAGAAAAACACTTTTTTCATACTCTGAATTTTTCTATCATTACTTAAATGAATACAAAATAGGACAATGCAGTAGATCATCATTCATTCTTTTATTCAGACAAAAAATCATACATGAAAGCTGATGTTGAAAAATACATATAAATATATATGTAACTCATAGAAAAGCTGTATGAAATCAGTAGTGATGTCTTATGTAACTTGAGGTAGTATTCAAAATATTTAGTTTCACATACATATTACATATGAATGTCACTTTCATTGCATTATATATGACTTATACAGATCATTTCATGTTATTATTAAAGTCAATGGTCAACTGTTTTAAAAGGTTGTACACCAAATTCTGTTGCAACGTCTCTCTGAAAAAATCGGTTTTATCTCAAAACGTCAAATAACGTGATTGTTTGGTATGGAACATTTTAATAACGCGAATATATCTTTTTTTTATTCGGGAAACAAATTGAAGTGTAAGAGTTTTAAATAAAACGTGAGCAAAGACTGTTAATCAAATTTACTTCTATATGATAAAATATCCATGGTATGGGATGGTCGGTTCGGTAAAAGTCACCTTTTCATATTTCACAGTGAATGGCCAAACATGGAAGATTCTTTAATTAAAGAAGAGAAACAATCTCACTGGATCCCATTAAATGCAAATACATATATATAATATATATATATATATATATATATATATATATATATATATATATATATATATATACCTTTAAAACATAATTAGAACAGATTCATTTCTGCAGTGTAAGGTGTAAATAAACATCTGAAAATTTTGTTAATGCTAAATTGCTTGCTTAATTGCTTTTATATATATGTATTCTCATTGTATTATACCTCATCACAATGATTTCACTTATATAGCGGTGATTTTAATGCTCGCTAGCTTGTATTACATCTGTGTAATGTATCATTGTGTCATGCTTTCTCACTATTATAGCAGAGGCATCGACAATGTTCATGGTATAATTTTCAACTTTGCAATAGAACTATCTCAAACAGTATGGTATCTTTCATGTCAATACATACAGCAGCAAGGGGTTTCAATTAACAGGGTCTAAGAGGACAGATAGGAAAACAGATTATCATAAATCCTTAATGAAAACTGTGTTAAACCATTCAATCAACCTATCCCTTTTGTTCAAACTGAGAATTATTCTAGAAATAAAAAAACAATTTGAAATGTAGGTCAAAGCTCACTGTCAAGGTCGCGAGATCAATGACCTTGGTGTAATTTGAAAGGGCTTTATTAGTGGAGTACGTATGCCGTATATGAAGTCTTTATCTCTCATATTTCAAAAGTTATGGCGAAGGTTCATGTTGACGACAGACAGACAAACAAACAAACAGACAGACAGGTCAAGCACAATATGCCTCCGATCTATCGACCAGAGATCATAATTGATATAAAAAAACTCGTACCAGATATTTAATTTGATTTTGATGATATGGCACTCCTCCTAATTTATCACATTTCTGCATATGTTGTCTTTCCGGATCACCAGGTATTAACACAGGTGAGTCTGCTTCTACCTGAAAGAGCCGATGCATAATGAACAATTATATTCAAAAACATGAAACAATAAATAATTAGCATATAGGAAATAACAGATAGTAGGAATACAGTATATTACTTCGTCAAGTATGTATACTTACAGATTCTAAATTTCTACAATGATCCATTAATTTGCTCAGTCTAGACTCAAACTCATCTTCAAAACATTTCGGATCAATCACAATAAAACAATGGCCCTATAACATAAAAAACATAAATAAAACACTGAGAAGATTTAGCATGGTGTCTAAATTTCTACAATGATCTATCACATCACTCAGTATTGATTTTAACAAATCTTCGTTGGATCAATTAAAATAACAGTAGCATTGTAACATTAACAAGAGCGACACCTAGCGTGGCATAATACGCCTGTCGCTTACTTTGGACGGGATGAATGTGAACGTATGGTTTTGTTACCAACAAACATGAGTCTCTTTGATAATACTTTTATGAAATACTGAAATCCAAAAAGAGGGATCCAAGTCCCATCTCTGTAACAACAAAATGGAATTTGCTCAAAACTGAGAAGTGGCTTCCCCTACACTATTTAAGCATTCTGTATACGTTTCATGAAAAACAACTGACGTTTACTTGAGTTATCACGTCACATAGCATCTCCATAGCATCTTATCATAGTAACAAAGTTTTATTCACTTTGCATGATGTGACCTTGACCTTTGACCCATGACCTTAGGTCGAGATCATGACACACCCTTGGGGCCTAAGTAATTATTCTGTGACATATTATTGATATCCATGCACAGGGGAAGAAGTTATGTACCGAACAAGGTTTTATTCACTTTGCATGTTGTGACCTTGACCTTTCACAATCACTCAGTATTGATTTTAACAAATCTTCGTTGGGTCCATTATAATAACAGTAGCATTGTAACATTAAAAAGAATTGGCGCATATGATATCTACATGTATAAATAGAAAATTCGAAAATTGTTGTGGGTTAGATTTTCAATATTCATGATTACATTTTTGATATCTCACATCGTTGAACTAATTTTAGATGTTTTGAATATTTACCAAATTAGCCTCTCTGTTGTAATGTTTCCATGTGCGAATGAATGGACCAAATTCGGAACCGCTCAGAATACCAGCCAAGATTTCTACCATCATTGCTAGACCATAGCCTTTATAACCGCCTGTAGTGTAAACGTCTTTTGTCTAAATGCCACATCAGCATAATTTAAACTTAATAGTGGAATCCAGTCTTATAGGTTGGGGAGAAAAACTATCAATACTTGTCAAGCATAGTATCAAACATTCTTGTCTTGTTGCCAAAAAAGCGATGGAGGATTATTTATGAAATATTTTTAATGAGTGTCCCTTGATTTCACTGCTTTTTTGGTGAGTAGAAAGGTGGTTTCATAAACTGGTCCACCACACCAAATGAACGATGATGATGATGTCACTTCAATTAACCGTCTTAAGTTAGTACCGCAACTGCATTTCAATCAAATATTCTTTTTTTTTTGTCTGTAACTTCAGATAATTCAGTAAAATCTTTTTTTTTTTTCTTTTTTCACCTTGAGATCACTTTCAGTGATTATTGTCAGTAAACAACAATGGAGTACTCAGGGGTTAAACATATCTAGTAGTCCATAAAATAAAAGGACAATATCGTGTACAGAGTCTCATATTCAGAACCCCAATTTAATCAAGGTGAGACAGGTGCCCGAGAGGAGTAAACGTCCCCCTGGTTACATGAAACACCCGTCGCAGAAGTCCTGCGACTTTTCAAGTAAATACATAAATATACTCATATGAGCACTTGAAGGAGACAAGAATACAAAGTCAAAAGTAGGAAATTCACGTGAACAAATGCCTGTATATATACATATTATGTCAAATCAAGTATAGTCAAAAAGCTAAGTTTACTCAAATGTAAAATACGACGTTGTAAATCATAATAGTTGTAGCACTCATAAAAATGCACCAAGATGGATTTTTATGAATCTCTGCAAATCCCGGACAGAAGAAGAATTAAGGAAAAAAAAGACATCATGTAGCAGAGATGATCAGAGGTTTGATCACAGAATATGCAAAGAGGTTATCTATAAATCCTGGAAGAACTAGACGTGCATGAAAAGAAAGCCTGCCCTGCTGTTCTGTTGTGATCCCGACTGAACAAAGTAGTCGACAAATTCAAAATATATTTATTAAGGATATAAAAAAGGTAAATGTTACTACATACTTACTACTTTCTTCCGTGCCACCTAACGGCAATAGTCCCTCGACATTAGCAGGATCGGTTGTTTCCTACACAGAGAAAATGTTGCCATATTTCTTTTCATTCTATATCTTTTAGTGGTAGTTTGTAAATTATTATAAATCTAAGGAGTATCTTCCTCATACATAACATACCCGAACATGGATACTTTGGCTCTAACTTTCGGGTTACTTTAATGATGAGTTTGCTGTTCAAATATTTGTACTTTCGATTTCCACAATTTAGACATAGGAAGAGACATAGGTTTTCGAAATGCGCATGTGGTGCACCAAATTAATACAGGTATACATGTTATGATATTTATCATCATTATCTTTACTGAAACTCATTGCCGAGTCGGTAACGTGCTTATCATTGGAATATAACTTCGGGCACTGAGTCGTCTCCTCATGACACCTCAACCTCTTAGTTCACCTAGTAATAAATGTATACATGTATCGGTTTCAGCTGGGAAGTTAATCTGTTTTGGAATGGTATTGTCTGTGCAGGGACTTTGCTCACCCTCTTCACATCACATAGGGTGTAAACTCCACCTTAAAAGCCTTCATGGCTTAGAGAGAAATTAAAATCTTCGAAATCCTTCATTTCTCCATCTTACCATAAAAATGGTCACTGGGCTGTTTAATGTCTCTTTTATCAATTGTTTGGTTATGTTGCCACTTGGAAACGGAAGATAAAGTAGCCTATTAACTACATGTAAGTTACTTTATTAAAAAATAAGAATTATTCCAGGAAAGATTTAATTGCAATTTAACATGCAGTGGGAAAGATGTCTCGACTGATTACCTTGCCTGCGGCATCCACTGCCCACCCATTCGGCAGAGGTAACTGTTTTCTTTGCTGTACTTCAATCTGAAGCATGAAAAATAGACTATTTAGTTACGGTACACAATACAATAAGATAATGTAACAATATCACCTTTTAAAATATATTACAATGACACCTGCTTTAAAAACCATTTGTATTAAGCAATCACCAGTATTTAGCAACCACCTCTAAGTTAAACTGTTTTAAAGGACCACGTTCCCTTTGCATGTCGCTTAAAATAAGTTTGCATTCTGTTTATAATTTTCATGACCAATCCCCAAAATATGATACCCGTCTAAATAAGATAAACATAATCCACTTGTACAGTATATCGGTACTAAATGCGTAAGAACGATCAACCTACATTAAATGACATATTTGCAACAGGAACTGTGAAATTAATTTTTAATAAGAATGCTCGGAATTGAGCTCATCTCCACAAAACGAATAAAACTAAAATTCATGTTATCCAACCATGAACCCAACAAATTGTACTGTAAGTTATTCCAGTTCAAACTAATAAGGTAGTAAAATATAATACACATAATGATTATTTACCTTTCCAAATGCAACACTAGAAGTGGCCATGTCCAAAATAAAACTATCACCGTTCTGTGCAGGCGCAGCACAGGAGATTGGATTTGTCCCTAAAGCATGCTGCACAATATAGAGAAATAAATATTAGCAGTTGCGATGAATTCAGGGTTCTATTTTTTTTCTTTTGTTTGTTTGGGGTACTGTTTTTGGGGGGGGGGGGGTTATTTTTGTCCATGGGTACGTCATTGGAAAGTCCCTTTAAGATAACTTTTAACAAACAGGCTACATGTGATTCGTGAATAAATTATAAGAAAATGTGGTATGTAATTAAAACTTTAGTTTATGATAATTGAAATTCTATACTTTAAATGTCAATGTTTGCCCAGGGTCTTGTGGGTTTCTTTTCTAGTAATACTTATAAAATTTCCAACAATAAGTGAAGACTTGGACATAGTCTAATATCATAACAAAGTCTTGAGATACCTCTGTCCAAGACATCTAAATTTATATAAGACAATGGTGCTTGCATGAAGTGTGTAACCCAGTGACTATTACAGAAAAAAGTTTCAGTTAACAATACCTTTTCACATTACTACTGTATCAAAGACGTTTACTACTACAGAGAGACTTGATGAAGATTGATTGATTGATTTATTTATTTTTGTTTTACGTCACACCACGAATATTTCACGTATATGGTGACGGCATCTGCCTGATGCGGGATATACAAATTTTGACCTTTGCAACGGACCCACCCGAAGCAGAGAGGGATTTTCAACGTGCCATGCATACCACGACACGGGGCCTCGGTTTTTACTGTCTCATCCGAAAGACATGACACCGGCATGACCAGAGCGGGACTCGAACCCCGGCCTCCCGATCAGGAGTCCGACGCCATACCACTAGGCCACGCCGGCTGACTTGATTAAGAGAAATTGGGTACGAATGTATAGACCAAAATAACGGATGGTATACCACTGTGGTAAATACATAGTTTATAACGATAAATGGAGAAAATGTGCACACTGCATCACTGAAGAGACAGATAATATGGATATGCGCATATGGTGCATTAAACTTATAAATATATACATCGTTTTATATTTATTTATACACCACTGAATCTCTGAGATGATACCATAAGCCATTGAGGAGTAAAAATCTCCTTTATGGTTAGCTACACCAGAAAGAGACATGTCTCCGAAAAAAAACGCTAAAACTATACATCTTCGAAATGAAGTGCAGAGCTATAGGATCAGGAAGACCACACCCCCCCCCCCCCCTGTTTTATTTTTTGGCCGATCATGACCAATTTTTATCATGTTATCAAATGCAACGAATTTTAAGGGTTGCATCCCCCATCACTTTTGAAATGCTTCCTACAGTCCTGAAGAATAGTAATGTACATCAGCTGTTAATATTACGAATTGTCAGTTTAGCAACTTTACCATTACAGTAACATGACCATAGTCTACAGTTTCCTCCCTTGTTTCATGTACCACGCACATAGTCCCGAAAAAAATTAAAGTTTGCATCTTTTTCGTTTTATTTACCAGTGTTGTCATGGTATTTATAGTGATTTAAACATGCCCTCTGGTAGAAAAGAGTTTGAAAAAAATTATAAAAATGATATTAAAGCTTTTTGGTGCATTCCTGAGTGTGTCATGAGGCTGAAATGTTGTCGCATGAATACACTACTGCAAGACTTGAGAGTGAGGTCATAGGGGTCAAGATGTGTATTGATAGATATTTTGAGTTTGGCGTATGCAATTTTTTCTGCAGATCATGAAATGACAACTCTTATGTAATAGAACAACATACGTAAATTTCAGAAAAATATAAGCGGTGGGATTTTTGCAATGATTTTTTAATTTACAAAGGAAACAACAGGAAAAAAAAACTGTAGTCTATGGTCACATGGCAACAGGAAACTACCTTTAAATATGTATAACCAAGAGTAAAATATATTTACGACTTACACCAATTGGAATAATCACGTCACGTGATTACTATGTATTAATCATTCAGAAACGCATCGATGCATTACTCTGACTTTGGCGTTTAATCCATCTAAGCATGACCTCTCATAACCTAATATCTTATCCCAAAAGTTTCAAAAATGAAGTTTTTGATTGAATACAGAGATTCACTGACCCTTTATCATTACATACACACCCACTAGGTTACCATGTAAGTAATAATTAATTTCTGATTATTTTTACATAGTCCAATTCATGAATTACTTACATTTTTAGCACGTGTAGGATAAAGAATGGGAGATGCATTGGTGAAAGACATCCCCTGAAAAAAAAAAACTTGTATATAAGCCAATTTAGTACACATTTCTGATATAAATGTACATGTCACTAAATTAGAACATTAAAAATATATGTATAACAAGAAACCGCCAAGACGGTATGGCCGCAATGCAAAGCAAATTCGAAACAAGTTCAAGGTCACGAGGTCAAAATTCATGGTATCAATCGAAATCACTCCTCATTAAGGACCTATGTGTGAAGCATCAAAGCTCTATACATATTGATTTAAAGGAAAATTTTCGCGTAAATTACTTTATCTGAAATAATCTTTGAAAAATGGTACAAAGATTTCAATTTTTTTCCAAAAAGGAAACAAAAAGACAACAATCCTGTCTGTGAGATGTGAACTTTTCTCTGCGTTTGATATACTTAAATGATAGTCGCAAAAGTGGCGAAAATAAAAACATCGCGAAAATCTGGATATAGAGTATAAAATCAATACCGTACCACTAAACCATGACTCAGGGCCCTGAGGGAATACCAGCCAGCGATACCGAAGTGATTGGAACCTGTAAAAGTTGCCATACTATTTGAAAACAGTTATATGCAAACGGGAGATTTTCACTTTTAGAGTTTTATAGTCAACAAAGATATTTCTGTAGGTGGAAGATCTTAAACCTTATGTTTCAAGGAAGACAGCAAACTCATGCGCAATGAAAGATGTATAATTCCTCTTATTCAATATGATGCATGACGTAAATATACACGCAACGTTTAAATTTTCTGAAAACAGTGGCCCCAACCACCTTTCAGACCAATATTTATACTAGAGGGTTTTTTTTCATTTTTTCATCATGAAAATGATCTCACTGTCAGTTTTCTATTGATCCTCCCTTCTCTACCCTACGATTCCTCACAGAAATCCTGACCATTATACTGCTACAAGTAGGTGTTTCCGTTTTTGTGGTTGGTATTAATTTTTTTTGGAAGGGGTTTATTATAATAAGGGAAAGGCGGACAAATGAAACTGAATCTCTTACCTCTTGCTGTCACCATGCCAATACCGACATTCTTTGCTTTTTCGATCGCTAGATCTACAGCAAATTTCCCTACCACCGGACCTAGTAAAAAAATTCTTATCATATGTATGTATCGCTATACACGTTTATATTACAAGTTCTCCTTAAATTCACTTAATTGAAAAGGGAACGTCGTCCATTACCAAAACAATGCTGCCTGGATTAATTACATTTTTTTTTTTTGTAATCTGTCAAACCCAATTTTCATATTTCATATCTCGGTATGGTAAAAGATATACTCCATAGAATTTAAAATAATTATTGTTTTTCACCGTGATAGAAATATACGGTGGACATAAAAAGTAATATTACTGATCTTTACCGAGCAGGTTATGGCCGTCTACCACAGCTGTGGCTCCCGTCTGTTTAGCAATGGTTGGTTCTTTACCACCACCAAGGCAGGTACCATATTTCACCTCTTTGGCATATACATCTACAATAGAATAAACCTAAATTTAAACGTTGAAATGTTTTTATGTAAATCATGAATTAAACCTCTTGGCAAAAAGACAAACGCGATCAAAATTTTGTTGGAAGGGACGGCGTTTACAGTAAGAGACTGGAGGGGGGGGGGGGGGGGGGGGGGGGGGGGGGGGGGGGGGGGGGGGGGGGGGGGGGGGGAGGGGGGGGGGGGGGGGGGGGGAGGTAGTGGCAGATCCAGGATTTCCGAAAAGGAGGACCACACATGTGTATTAGCCAAACTACTACTACTACCAAATGTGGATTTTTACTTATAAATATGTGGCGAAAAGGGGGAGGGGATTTAAATCCGCCACTGGGAGGAGAGATTGAATTTCATTATTCTGGATGAAAGTGTGTCAATGCCGACATTTTTGCTTTTGCGATCGCTACATCTACGGCAAATCTACCACCTTGGAAAAAAACCCTGACTTACAGGCCATGTATAGTAGATCTAGATCTATACACTGTCCTTATAACAGTCTCAGATTCCACGTGCATACCGCTTCAACAGAGAAAGGGACATACACATGAGACGTGACTTGTTTTTTGTATACATCTTGATGTTAAAGATCATCCACTGACTCAACTTTCTTGACAAGGCATGAACAAATTTAGCAAAAGTTAAAAAAAAACGATCCAGGGAGAGCCAGCTTCGTTTTCAAATATAAGATTGACTGATTGATTATTTATTCAGCCTCCCTACCCCCATACACACACCGGCCACACACGTTATGGCTGATCATAGACCATATGAAACAAAATTCAAGGTTTGGTCACCAGACTTTTAAAATCCTTCCCACAGCCCTGTGTAACTTCACGATTATTTCACGTATAAGTCGACGGCATCTGATTGATGCATTGCATAAAAATGTATATTTTTTCCACAGACCCATCTGACGCAGTGAGGGTTCATTTACGTGTCACGCCTACCGTGACATGGGAACTCGGTTTCCAATGTCTCCTCCGAAAGACAGAGTATCGATGTGCCCATGGCGGGAGTCGAACCCGGGACCTCTTGGTCACGAGTCGACCACCTCTCTTGGTGGTAAGCCAAGCACCTCGGCCACTGAGCTACGCAGGCTTCAGACGTTATAGCTCACGTCATAGAAATAAAATGATGATGGACTTTCTACAGTTGTCTCAGTGACACTATCCTTTAACATTCTACAACTATTAACAGTGCCCATTACCAATCAAGCTACGTACCTTTATTAACGTGTAACGTAACGGAAAATCGCTTTCGGTTCTACAATACAGTTCACTGAGAATGACCCTTTACAATATATATAGGGGGCTACCCCTTGCGCTTCCTAGAGATTGATTGATTGATTGATTTTTGTTTTACGTCACACCACGAATATTTCACGTATATGGTGACGGCATCTGCCTGATGCGGGGCATAAAAATTTTGACCTTTGCAACGGACCCACCCGAAGCAGTGAGGGATCTTTTACGTGTCATGCATACCACGACACAGGGCCTCGGTTTTTACTGTCTCATCCGAAAGACAGGACACCGGCATGGCCAGAGCGGGAATCGAACCCCGGCCTCCCGATCAGGAGTCCGGCGCGATACCTCTAGGCCACGCCGGCTTCCGCTTCCTAGAGACCTAATAAGATCATTAATCAGTGTTTTCCATTTTGGCCTAGTTCTGACTCCAAGGTCTGCTAATTAATAACCCTACAACACACCAGTTAAATGAGTCAAGGTTTTTTATGTAGTTAATATTTTCACCTTGATGAATAAGACAATCTTAATTAAGCCTTTACCTCCAGGCACTGTGTTAACAAGGATTATTTTTATATCATGCTAGGTGTAAAAAGTATTATTGCTTTTCAGACAGATCAGAAAACTTTTTCATCCTTAGTTTGAAATTGCGTTGTCACAATTAAATGATTCATAAAGCCACGGTCGGAGAGTTTGTTAAATTTACAAGTTGAAAACATAATTGTCAAATATGAACTTGGATACAGATTGCTCTACCCGCCGTGCGAACGTTCAGATAGCTGAATTTTCTCGGTCTGAAGTTAATACGTACTCGCCCTCTTCCGATGCGTAGTCTTCCAAAACCTCTATTATTAGTCATGACACAACCGTGGGTTATGTTGTTGGGTTTTATGATTCCAAAATGCTTCCTGAACAAACAATTTGAACAGCCATCCCCTCATCCTTTTATTCCCCCCCCCCCCCCCCCCCCCCCCCCCCCCCCCCCCCCCCCCCCCCCCCCCCCCCCCCCCCCCCCCCCCCCCCCCCCCCCCCCCCCCCCCCCCCCCCCCCCCCCCCCCCCCCCCCCCCCCCCCCCCCCCCCCCATTCCACTCAAACATACAAATACATACTTCTCGACGACAGCAAGTTAAATTGTACTATTCAAGTGATAAGTCTAAGCAGTCTTGTATTTATTAATGCTTAATTGTATGGGAAGTGATTCATAACAACAAACCTTCTCCACCCAACCCCCCAACCACCCCCTTCTTTTTTTCAAATAACTCTTTTGAACGGGAGATAACTCGAGATACTTCAGATAAATGGGCGTGTAGTTTCATTATCGCAATCGCTTGCTGATAGCTGATACACGTGTAAGTATTACATCTATATACAAGGTACGAACAAATACAATGTAAACGGAAGTAAGCTCATACAACTGGCTGAACATTTCATAATAAGTACAAGGTAGACAGTGCAACTTACCGAGACTTGCCCAATATAAACTTACAGCGACATCGGATTTCGCATTATCGCCAAACCATACCTAATCGATTGAGTCCATGACTGTAGTGTCCACGGTAATCAGCTGTTACAAGGATATCTGCCAACACCTCAGCGTGACTTTGATCCGCCCCAGCTGCACACATGCAGCGCACTACGAAATCCTTTAATTCTTGTCGAGAAACGACGATCTCCGTTTTGTCTGCCATTGTATTTAAACTGGGTCATTCGGCAGGTAGTTCTAGGGTGATAAGCGTCGTGGCCATGAATATTTGAAGTCCTCATGCGTTGAGTAGTTTTACTTCACTCACTTGTTTACATTACGTTTGCATCAAGTTATCCATATTTTTATAAAAGGTTCTACACCTCGCGAAATAAATCTCCACATTGAAGAGCTCTAAACAGTGGCGGAACTAGAAATTGTATTTGCTCTTAATTTAGCCTTTTATCGGGGGAGGTTACAACCCCCCTTTGATAGGAAATTTGACCAAAAAAGGTCATTTTCGACCATTTTAGGGCTGCAACACCTAGACCGAATAATGCAAAACCTTAGTCATGGGAGTCTGCAACCCCCATTTCAAAAATTTCTAGATCCGCCGATGGATGGATGGATGGATGGATAAAGAAGTGGTGGAAGGACGGACAGATGGACTTTTGAAAAAAAAAAACTGGCGAGTAAATGGACTTAGTTTCTTTTATCAAAAATAATTATTATGTCATATATCAAAGAAGAAAGCACATAATTTATCACCCCCCCCCCCTACCCAATCAGGTATTGTTTCACGCCACTCTAATATTATAGTAGACTTGCTCAAGTCTCTAAGTCTCTATGTCAAGAGTGTATTTATGTCCCTCATACGAAATTCTGCTCGTTGTCATACTGCATTCTCTAGAACATAGATATTTCACATTAACGTATTATAGGGAGCACAGAATGGAGGATAATCATTAATGAAAACATGACATAGAGACTTGAGCAAGTCTAATATTATAGCAACTAGATATGGTGGTTAGTTGATTATTGCTTTTCGTCACTCACAGATTATTTCACGTATATAGTGATTAGTGACAACATCTGCTTGATGCATTGCCTAGAATGTTAATCCTTTGCAACAGACCCTCTAGAAACAGTGAGGGATCTTTTACGTGCCACGCCTACAGTGACACGGGGGCTCGGTTTTTACTGTCTCTTTCGAAAGACAGGACACCAGTATACGGAAGTCGAACCCGGACCTTTCGATCACGAGTCGAGCACCTCATCCACTGAGCCACACCGGCTTCATTTATATAATGGCGGCACCTGAGTGCATCACGGGGCTGTAGTTATACTGCCCTGTCCGAAGTATAGTTCCTGTATTTGTTGCTTTAAAGGCATATTCTAATGCAAACATATAAGTAACACGAATTCTGATTGGATGATGAAATAGATTTGGAGCATGTAAACCTCGATTACATGCCGCAAATTTAAAATTTGTATTAACGTGTGATATCGATACCTGTTTACGCAAACGATATGGTGGATCTATAGTTACGACTGCAAGATTGTACTTTTCATTTAATTTTACATGTAACACGCAATTTGATTGGTTTGAAAATTTGTAGTATATCTCATACACGAAAGTTTTTCTCTGACTACGTAATTTCCCGCGTTTTCTTAACTGTGACGCCAATATTCACACCATCGCGGCAGACATTAATTTTAGAGATATTGAAAAATAGTACATACATAACGTACCAATTTCTGATGTTTGAAAGGAATTTAGAAACGATAAGGAATGAATCTAATTTGTTTTTCGTTGGATGGAGGTATATCACGAAAAAAGACGGAAAACTTATGCATCATGCGCTACGCGCAATGGTGCAGTTTTGCGTCCTGTTTTTCTTGGTATACCTCCTTCGAAAGAAAAAATAAAGCATTGGGTCCATTCCTTAAATTATTTAAACTTTGACCTGATGCATATCCCTTTTGTCCGTGATTACAAAGAACCATCGATACATTGCAATGGACCTTGACTCGAAGAAGTTTACCAATCGCACCTTCTCGGGCTTTTCCGTCAAGCTCGGAAAAACAACCTCCAATGTATTACGAAACACCTCATTAAATCATTTTTGTTATTTTTGGGTACCTTTTTAGTGAAATCAAGGCAAATTACACAAACTCTACCAATAAAATCTCGAAACAGAATGGAAGGAACTGTCTCTAATAAGTGTATGCAACAATTTTTATAATTTTATTTCAGATGATGGCAGAATCTTCGAAAAATATCGTACCCAATGCAGAACTGCATAGCTTTGTTGTCAGATGTATGGAAGCTGTTGGAACAAACACGGCGCATGCGTCAGTATTAGCGGATTTATTGGTTGCCGCAGATTATCGGGGTCACTATAGTCACGGACTGAATAGACTCGGTATAGTATTTAATTAAAATTATTTCCGCATGCATGTGTTGGATTACCAATGCAGAAGGAGTACTAGGCATACAATGACTTTATTTTATTATTATTATTATTATTTTTTTTTTTTTTTCGATATTAATATAACATGTAGAATGTGTAAAGAGTAAATAAGAGAAAACTCATCTTACATGAACGATAAAACGCTTGTGAAATATATTTTGTCGTGCTTTAATTTTCACGAGGATCTAACTTTGAATATATTCGCGAGACTTAATTTTCGCGGGAAGTAAATTATGTGTTATATTTTAATAGTCGAAGCAAGGGAGGCGAGGATTTAATTTTCGAGAGAAGTAATACGCAAAACTAAAACTCTCGATAGTTTACGCGAAAATAAAACTCTCGCAAAAAAATCCATCCATCAGTGTATAATATCTCACGTACTCTATTGTTACCTTTAGATATGTACGTCAATGAAGTGAAAGCGGGTATGACAAGCACGGGACAAGACGTAACACCAGAAATCGTCAAGGAAACGGTAGCTACGGCCTTAGTGGAAGGAAACAATGTGTTAGGTAAAAAAGTTCTAAAAATATGTCATAATGTCGATAAACCTATATGGTATGTGTTTTCAGCATTTGTTTATAAATATCGTCCATACACTTTCCACCAGTTACTGTGCTGAAAAAGATATAAGATTCAAATGTATTAGAATCACTTAAAATGACTGGACACGTGCTAAGAAATGAATCTTATACATTTTTTCGTTTGGTGCAGGTATCAACAGAATATTTAGATGGAAAATTTCTGCATCAAAGCGCAACGTCCACATTTTCTGTTGATACCTGCATCAAACGAAAAAATATGAGATTTATTTCTTCTCATTTCAGTTAAATTTTTGTGGTGAAAAATAAGAACAGTGCACACGTTTATTCTTTTCTTCTTACAGATTTTCGTTTAAATGTATTATATTGTCCTGACACATTCACATTTGTTGATGTTAAACAAAATGTTCGTAAAAAGTAGTCACGGCACTATAGATGCATATATAATATAGATATTGTTATAACCGAGAATTCAACAGAATTTTCCAAGAATCAGAAAACCGGATTGAGAGTATCCCAAGAATAATTAAAATGATTTAGGCATCCACGCATTTCCAAAAGATTGATTGATTGATTGATTGATTGATTGATTTTTGTTTTAC